>CM024639.1:5455345-6655345 GCA_014182715.1 Eucalyptus cloeziana | reverse complement strand
AAATCAATGGCATATTATTTTAATATGAATTAATGATGGAAAGCAATTCATGAATTTGCCATGGAAAGTCGAAATAATCAAAAACCTAACCCGACGTCTCGCGGCTCAATATTTTTGATTATTTTGACTTAATATGACAAATTTCCTAATCATATAATAATAATAAAAATAAATCACAACAAATCAAGTTAAAATAAAAGACCATGAAATAGAATATTTGATCTAAATTTTGCCTAAAGAAATTACCTATTCAAGGGCACAGCTTTTTGTTGCTAATAAGAGCACCTGCACAAAGAGAAATTAGAGAACAAACCCCAAGGAAAAATCACGTCGCGATGTGGGGGTGTCGCTCGAGCGTGCAGATCTAGCTCGAGCTGGCGGAGTGGTTCGGTCAGGCTGAGGGTGACACCGGCGCAGCGATGGCAGCGTTTGATGGAAGGGCCGCAATCCGGCTTGGGTGAAGACGCGGCAGAGACCGGCGGAGGGCGATCCGCAGAGGTGGGTCGTGTACAGATTAGGGACCTACTGTCTTCGGGACCACGACGTCAAGCACAGCGAGCGAAGTTGGACGTGAGCGCTGTAGGCATTCAGGCTCACAAGTTGCTGGCTTCAAGCGCAGAGGTGCAGCGGGCAAAACTAGCGCAGATTGCTGCAAGTGCTCGGGTTCAGGACCTTCTGCAGGGGTGTCGGGTTTGTCGGATGCTCGCACGGTAGCGAGTCACAGGTGGAAGCGGCAGCAGAGCGTCAACATGGAGAGGTGGGTGCAAGAGCGGCGGCTTCTGGCGTCGTGGTGCGAGCGCATGGACCTGTAGCAGCGTAGGGCAGATGAGCTCACGGACTGGTGGTTGGCAGCTTGGGCTCGAGTCGCATGGTGAGGGGAGCTTCGGTGGTGGCGCGGGTGTGGCGGCTTCTGGCGTCGTGGTGTGAGCGTGAGGACTTGCAACGGTGGAGGGACCGATGAGGAAGAAGAACAGTGTTTCTTCTTTCTTTTTTTTCCTTTTTATTTTCTCTCCTCTGCTGGCCGCACGTCTCCCCTCACTTCTCCCTCTTTGCTGTCTTTCCTATTGCTGTACCTTTTGCTTTGACTTTTCTTCCTTTTCCTTCTTCACTTTTCGGCCTTTTGCTTTTTGCTAAGAAGAACTGAAGGCCATTTCACTATTTTCTCTCTTTTCACTTTTCAATTTTTTTGACGAAAAGAAGGCCCCCTTGGTTCCGAAATCTCGCATTCTTTTTGTAGAGGAAAGACTCGAAATTGTTGAAGGTCCATCGATATTCACTCAACTTCTTCAACAAAAAAGTGGCTCCAAAATCTGACCATTGAATTATTTTGAATTCAATTTTTTTTCAAAATTTCCCTCTATCAAAGATTATTTTCTATTTCTATTTTTTAAATTTAAATTAGATGTCAACAACTGTAGACAAAAAGACATCTGAAAAGTGGGCCGAAGATGTCAAAAATGATTGTGGCGGTTTCCTTGACACGACCTCAAATTTGATCGGGCTCGGCCGTAATTACCCGTGTGGTCGTATATGCAAAAGGAGACGTGCAAATTCGTTGGTGATCTTCAAGTAGTCTTTTTGACTTGCAAACGCAGCATGAGAAAAACTAAAGGTCCCTAGTGTGCTCGAGTGTTCTGGAAAATTTTTCCGTTTCAAGAAAAAATTGTACAAAAAAAAAATAATAATCATCAACTTCTTGCTATTGGTAGAGCATTTTAAGGAAAACCCACGAATTGCTGCAAGTGCAAATATTTAAAACCACCCAACTTGAGCAGAGTATGCACATCACGAATCACCGTTTAGTAGCTTGTATTGTTAAGAGCAGTTCTACTTCCCACCGTGGAAAATAGGCTTTAGTGGTTTCGCAATCTATCCTGCCTTGATTTTTGTAATCCCATATTCTACGAAACAAGCAAGTTCAAAGGTTGAAGCCCATGATTGGATGTTAGAACCGACTTTGCAAGTGCTGATGGACCCAAGTTAATTAGGATTAGGCTTTTCTCTTATTAGAATTTGAACAGCCATGTCATTGAAAAAAATTGGACACGATAATACTTACTTTAATCTAGTCTTATATATATGAAGCCAGCCTCGAGTTATTATTTTCTTCAATTCTCTTCATGATAATACTTACTTTAATCTAGTATAGCAAATTTCATCGAGATACTAAGGGCGCGCTTGGTAACGATTCTGTTCCCGGGAGCATATTCTGATAAAAAATGATTCTTTTTTATTCTATTCCCTGGAATAATTTCTAAGCATTTTAAGCCGTTTGATAACTGTCCAAAATTTCTAATTCTGGAATAGAATTATGTTTGGTAGTGTGCTCATTGATTCTATTCCAAATCAATTTCTTTTAATTTTTAAATAATTTTTTTTTTTTACTTTTTTACTCTTTTTTTTTTTTTTTTTCTTCTTTTTTCTTCTTCTTCTTCTTCTTCTTCTTCTTCCTTCTTCTTCTTCTTCTTCTTCTTCTTCTTCTTCGTTGGCCCTCGTCGGCCGAGCCTCGCCGATGGCCAAGCCAACCTCACCGGGGCTGGGCGAGGCCTGCCTAGCCATCAGCAGGGCTGCGCCTCGCCCCTCCAAGGCTCGGCCTTGCCGATGGCCAAGCTGACCTCACCTGGGCCAAGCGGGCCTCGCCTAGCCCCGGCGACTCCCACCTGGCCACCGACGAGCTCGTTGAACCGGTCATTGGCGGATGGGGGCTGGCGGCGGCGGACGGCAGCCACGGGATGGCGGTCGAAGAAGAAGAAGAAGAAGAAGAAGTTGGTTTTGATTCTTAGATTTGTTTCTAGAACAAGAATTAACTTTTTTTTTTAATTCTTGATTCTGTTCCAAATCTAATTCTGGGAACAAAAAAATAGAAATTTGTTCCTGGGAACAAAAAATTTACCAAACGCGATTTTGTTCCCAAACTGCTCCCGGGAACAAAAAATCAGAATCATGCACTGTTTGTATGGTTACTAAATAGGCACTAAGCTTCTTCTTCTTTTTTAATAATAACACCATACACACCTGTAGTTTTGCTGGTGTGCGATTTGATACTTAATACTTTTTTGGTTTAATTAAGTACCTAGACTTTGTAAAATCGATTCAATGTATTGCTTTTGTAAAGTGGAGTATCTCATAGTTGGTGTGGTTAGCCAAGCAACCATAATATATATTCATCATCATTGATGTGGAACGTCATCTTAATTCAAAATCTATTTCAAGTAAGAACACCTTTTTTCCTTTCTTTTTCTTCCTTGCATGCTTGTTGTAATTTCCATTTCAATTCCCACCAATCTAGTCATTACAGCCACTACACACCTTGCCCTGGTTCCAATCCATGGTACCATCGCTATTTCCCGCCACAACTCACAATTTTTTGGTCGCCGCGAGGCTAATGGTAGTGGCGTGCACCATCGCACTTGTTGCTTGATACGGTTGTGGTCAATTTCTTGTGACTGCAAATCTAGTTGTGGAGGCGGTTGCATTGTTATAAATGCAAAAAGAGGATTATGAAGTTATTTATGATCTTCAAGTAACCTTTTTACCTCATTAACTCAAAATGAGAAACAAAAGGTCCTTCATATCCTAGAGTATTGTAGGAAACTATCAGTTTCAAGAACAAATTTACCAACTAGAAATAAATAAAAAAAAGATCCTCAAGTGTTTCGTTTGTTTGAACTAATATTGTAAATTCTCTATTGAAGACATGTCTTGAGTTTGAGCCGTTGAAGGAAAATTAATCTAAATGGAGGTTTCCTAAGTTTGACTAGGTCTTCTATTTTTTATCTAAATATTTTCTACATAAGAAGCGATTCTTCTTTGTGAAGAGCATCGAAGAGGCTGTTTTTCATGAATTATACCCAGAAGCAATCCGAAAGTGTTGAAGTTGATTAAATCTTATGGGTAAGCTTTGTGTAATTCCTTTGTGAGATTAAAAGATTATTTTGTAAGGAATTTGAGGTTAAATATTATGTGAGTTATTTGGTTTAATTGTGAGCTAGGAAACACAAAGAGTGTTAGAATATCTTGAGTGTGGTTGTAGTTTCTGTCATCTCGCTTGACTTAGAGTGGAGTCTTATATAGCTCTTCTTGTGAAGATCCCACTGACCGAATCACGTAGATCTTGTCATGCCTCGAACCCTGGGCACGTAACAACCCCTTCCTTGGTCGATAGAAAGCAATGTCCTAGGACTCATCGGCGACCCTTTCATTTTTAATTGCACATGCGGAAGCGTACAAACAGTCAAATTCTTATAGAAAATGTCTATTTCAAAAAGAACTACTGAGCCACTTATACTCCTGACCCTTTCACTTCAAGCTCATGGTTCTTTACACTAGAGACTTGAAAATGGTTATACAATAACCAGTAAGATTAAAATCTCAGCGAATCCTCCCTTAAGCCCCCAATTAGAACACCAACTCAACTCGGGGTATCTCTTCAGAACCACCCCACAAACAAAGCAAAGACTAACAACCAACCATCAATAGATCAATTCGCATGCAACCTTACCCGGTATGCCATACCCTACAGGTTGAATCTCAACACAATACACGCAATGCACATGGCCGTTAGAGGATACAGTTTATCAATCACATACGAGTCGTGTCACAAGCAATCTCACCTGGCCGTTACCACACCTTGCACATTATCGATTCATGCGTACGTGCCATAAACAAAATGCTCAACTCATGCATTAATCAATCAATCAATCATACAGGTCCCAATTATAAGGAAAACTCATTATGACACGTCCCATACCGCGCCACACAATTTTACCCCATAATAAGGCCCAACCATCTCAACCCTCACACGTGTCCTACTCATTAATGACCTCCTAGCTAAAGCTAACTTTCCAATTAATGCTTATCCAACTCAACACTCATGCGTGCTCTAGTTATTAATGACCTACCGGCCATAGCTAACTTTCCAGTCAGCGATCATTCGACTTCCGCCAGGCTACCGATAAAATATCGGGCTTCGTCTTGCACCATTGGGCACGGGTTCGTCTAGAACTTCCGTTTAGACGATATCCTAAAGAGGGATATCGGTCCAGAATCTACTGCAACCAACTTCCGACTCCCGTTAGGTATCACCCCCAAACTTCCGTTGGGTGACGGATTCCACTTCTTAATCATGCAAGCACACCATTAAGACTCTCTTCTTATCTTTTAGCATTTAACCAATGCACGATGCTTGCAAATACAATTTCAAATCATTTTCCCCTAAAGGCGGTCCATTTCCAATGTCCCTCAGACTAGGCATATTTCTTTTTTTTTTTTTTGAAAATCACTCAATTCATGCGGATGCCCATCCATTTATACACTCAAATCACTTCATAAGATCAAAACACATGAAATTGGACAACTTTTCATTCTCGGGTGAACAGTGCACATAAATAGTGCGCGTGAATAGTAAATTTCTAGAATTTAATAATTAATAAATTAAATCCAAAATTCATTAAAACACTAATTAAAGCAAGCAAAGCATCAAGAACAATCACGAACTACTATCGGTCCTAACTGGCAGAAATAGTCCACCCGCACGTCTCCGAGTTTAAATCCAGAAATATAATCAACCGAGTTCAGAAAATTCTCAAATTTGAATATGTTGTAAAGGACACATAAACGAACATTTTTTATGAAGACACCTTAATCTAGATCCTTCTAGATTAAGCCTAGTAAATCGCTCAATCCAGTACAAAAATCTGTTTTCAGAAAGTCTGTTTTCCGAAATCAATTTTGTTCGAAATCCAAAACTTGTCCATTTGATATGAAATTTGACTATATTAAACTAAAAGAGGTGAAAAACAACTTTTGTGAAGAAATCATTTTGAAATTCGAACCCTAAAAGTTGATAAAAACCCTTAGAATCCCAAAAGGTCACAAATTCCAGCATAGTTCGAGATTCTGTTTGCAAATGATGGAGCTGAAATCTCATACTTTTAAATCTTTAAAACTCTTGAGTAAAATATATGTTGTAGATCAAGATGTCTAAAAATTTCCCAAGAAGGAATAAACTTCAAATTCATAACCCATTTCGATCTACAAAAATGGCAAATGGTGAGGGTCCAGAAATCATAATTGCAGAAAGTCCACTGATTTGGACTAATCCATCCTCAAATGTGCTAATCTCACTAATTAGATTAGCACTAATCCATTATAAGGCTAATCTAACAATTCTAGATTATCACTAATCCATACTTAAGCTAATATAATCAACCCTTAAGCATAATCAACATCCTAAGCAAGTTTAGGCACTAATCAAAGGATTATGAGCTAAACTCACTTGTTAAACGGGCCGGAGACACGGACGCGATGGCAATGACGGAGGCTACGCTCGGAGACCTATACCATGACAATATAAGGCGGTCCTGGGGCTGGAATAGCAGCCACAAACTCGAACTCCCTCTGCAACTCTAAAAACTACATTACCAGAGGAGAAACAAAGTTGAATGAGCTTGGTTGGAGCTCCGGCGAGGGGTTGGCCGGCAACTAGCGGCACCTAGGGGTCAAGGAGGACCTACTGGTGGTTGGTATGGGTGGAGGTAGGATTGAAATGGAAGAAAAATGGCTGAAACGGGCGAAACAGGCAAAGCAGTGCCAGCTGCCAAGTAGACCGATGGACTAGTGAACTGTTTCTTCCGACCGGCTCGTGGATCAGCCGGCGGCTTCATTCGACGAGCGGCCAGGTCCTCCTAAACGGTTTGGGTCTTTTGAGCGTGATGGTGGGTGGCACGAAGGATGAATCTCACGAGAAGACAACTTTTAACTCTTGTTTTGGCGAAAGGTCAGCTGGAGAAGAAACAGATAGATAAGGAAAACAGTGGAGAAAAGGCTAAGAATTTGCTTGGGGCTAAAGAGGAAGAGAGAGTGATGTGACGGTTAGTTTCTTTGGTTCTCACAAGCTCTTAAATGCCTCAACAATGGATAAAGTGAGGAGCAAGGAGGAAGAAGATGGCTGCTTAGCTGAAGGGGGACCACCATTGCCTCAAAAGTCCACCTTTCTATCCAATTTCACTCAAGCACTTGGCCCACCACCTTGGATGTCTTCCTTAGCCATTTTGCAACCACCAAAGCTTCCTTAACAAGCCATTGAGGTGGTCCAAAGGTGGCACACCATGGGGCTTTGAATTTTGGGACATTTTCCCCCAAATTGAACCAAGTTCTCTCCAATTCTCCCTCAATTGGACTCAATTTGGTCCCTATAAATTCAGCTAAGATGCCATCGTCCCTCTTAGGATTTTTTTTCTCGTCAATTTGTCCAACTTGAATCCTAAAAATGCGGTAAAAAACGGTCCTCTGATTTTCCCGGTAAAAAACGGCCCTACTTTGAATTTTCGCCAAAAATCTCGGTTTGTAGAAAAATCTTTGGAGAATGAGTTGATGTTCCTAAAATGAATCATGACATGACAGAACTCTCAATTTTCGTGAAAATCTCGAGGTTTCAAATGCGGACACAGGGTACAGAAATGACAGAAAAATCGGTCTAGTGCCGTTCGATAAGAATTTTGCAATTAGGTAGAATCACCCATACTCTAATCACATACCTTAGTCGAACCGACCTAGCTCCGATCTCTGATCGATTTTGACAATGCCGTATTGACCCTTGCAAATAAACACAGTCGAGTAGTCGATTCTTGATCAAATTCTCAAGTCTATTGCGTTAAAATCCCTTAATGGCTTCACCAGATAGACTAGTTATCTCATGAGTGATCAGCTCAGAGAATAGAACTATAAGCGCGTCGATGAAAAGCCCAGCTTATTCAATCGAAAACATAACCCGAAAATTAGGATGTCACAGAGCTGATGTGCTAATTATTTCCATATTTTTTTTGTCTTATTATTCAGTTCTTTATTTCCATAACAATTTATATCAAAGCTAAGCTTAACTAAGTTGAAGCAAATTAATGACGACAAAATAAGGAATAGTAAAAATCAACATATTTGATAAAAATGATTTTTGGGTTTTGGAAGATGTAGATTGAGAATTATTTGTACTAAAGAAGTCTATACTCACCCGTATAGAAGGAGAAACTAGATTGGTGAAGCAACCCGATTGGGAATTGCTAGATAGATAGGTAGTAGGTGTTATTAGGCTAATGTCATGAAAAAAAAAACTATTGCAAGTCTAATAAATGCCATGTTGAGCATATACAAGAAGCCCTCTACAATTAAAAAGGTCTACCTAATGAGACGTCTATTTACTTAAATATGGGCATAGGTGTGTCGATTGCTAATCAAATCCATGAATTGAATATTGCTGCTAGTCAGATGAGTTTAGTTGAGATTGAATTTGATGATAGGATACATGCTTTAATCACATTATCCTTATTATTTGATAATTGGGATATTACTATTATCATTGTTTGTTGTGATACAATGTAGACATTTGATGTGGTTCATGATTTAATTATGAAAGAAGACATCTGTATAAGAGAATCTGATGAATCTAGGTTTGCTACTTTTTTTTTTTTGTCAGTCCTACTCTAATCCTACTCTAACACTCACTCTCAAACTTTTGCCCATGCCTTCTTGTAAGGCGTGGGAGTCGAAACCCACTCCTGAAATGAAATCTTCCCCACCCCAATCCCCCCCGAGAAGGTGGGGATTTGAACCCCCAACCTCCCCCTTCCAAGATGGAAGGGTGGCCACTAGGGCGAACCCCCAGTGGTTTATGTTTGCTACTTTAGTAGGTGAAATAAGAGGAAAAACTAATGCTCATGTTAGTAGGAGCAACACAAATCACAACAAGCAGAGTTAGTTTAAGACTATCGATGTGGTTTATAGGAGTTGTGGCAAGAAGAGACATCTTAGAAGGTGATGGTTTTATTTAATTAAAGTGATGGGCCTAAGCTGGCCCGTCCGCCCATGATGGGCCTAAAAGCTCGGCCCACAAAATTGGGGCCCATGGATGAAGGAATATGATGAAGGGACACAATTCTTCTTGGAGGGAACGTAAATAAGGGGAAATAAAGAGGGAGGAACGTACCTTTTGGCATAAACGTACGTTCCTCCTCTCTCTCTCTCCCTCAAACACTTTCCAAAGGAAAGAACAATGCGCAAGAGCGACACCCATCTTCCTTTCAAGGTAAACTGACGTCATCGGATCGAACGAGATCAATTTCTCTTCATCAAATAGGCGTCGGTGTTTAGTCTGTGGATACAAGGTACGCTCGAACTCGTGGTGTGCCTTTTGATCGGTGATACATGTAATTTTCTTGGGCTCGTCTTCCGCATTAGTTTAGGGGTTCGATTTAGTGTCGAATCCGCTTTCTGGGAATCAGAAATTCCCAAACATTGGTATCAGAGCCGTAGTTCTTGTTTCCCGATCCTTTTCCATGTTTTTCCCGACCCCTTTCATGTTCATAGATGTTTTCTTATTGCTTTTTTCGTGAAATTAATCGGCTGACACCGATCGAGGTGGAAAAATCCCAACACCCGAGCATTATTCATCATTTTTCCGAGTCTATGTAAGTCGAAGTCCATTTCTGAAGGCTCTGGATGGAAGGTCTCGTTGAGACGAGCACGACGGGTGGCGGAACGCCGCCAAAGGCCGCCGGACGCGCTCGTACGCGTAGCCAGCGTGAAACGGTGCATTCTTCTTTGTGAAGTCGATGCGTGCACGTGTGACGCACACGCGGAGTCGACGCGTGCACGTGTGACGCATGTGCCCGCTGCACGCGGGCCGCACGTGCCGGTCGGTTCGTCCGACCGGTCGACCAGCCCGACCCAACCTGGTCCAACCGGCCCGACCCGACCCGGTGACCGTTAACCTGTTGACCGTTGACTTCCGTTGACCGTTGACCGACCGTTGACCGGAAAAAAAATTTTTGTTTCTTTTTTCAATTATGTTTACGTGGATTATATGTAATCCCTTTTTTTTGTCCTGCATTTGTTACAGGAACAATGCCTCCCCGTAAGCCGCGCGCATTTGTGCGCACAATATCAAATGAACAAAAGGAAAGGCTTTCAAGGTTGATAGCCGATTTGAATGGTTATCGATGGGAGAGTGACGACATAATTGATCATGTTGTAGAGGTCAACAACAAAATTCAAGAAGTCATTTGGAACGGTTATCCCATGCCAGATACTCATATGGTGCGATTCTTTATGAACACTCTTCCATTAGAATGGCAAGGAGTGTTGAATCGCCTATGGGAGGTCAAAGGATTTACTAGTTATAAGGAGCTAGTAATGGAATTTGTAGATGAATATCATCGGGTTGGAGCCACAAAGACTGCGACCCAAGGAATGACTTCGATTAAGCGAGGAATGAATGTGCGTAGAAGAAATCCTAAGGGATATCTGTCTGATTTACGTGGCTATCAAGAATGCCCGAAAATTTTACAGAGGAAAAGAAAAAGAAATTGAACCAAGTAGAAACTTTTCCTATCCGTTGTATGATGCCTTGGTTTTAGATGTTATGGCTGATCTTTATTAAGTGTGCTTTGTGAATATCTAATGTAATGTTTTCTACCTGATTGTTGTTTATGTAGCAACTAATATATTAGTTGCATTATGTGAAAGCACAATTATTATATCATTATTGGATGTCAAATATTATTTGCTTTCTGTTGTTGTTAACTGTTGTGGGTAGTTCAAGGAAGTTTTTGTAGCTTCATAGAATTTACTTTGCATGGACAATTATATTAATGATAGTTTTAAGTTAGGATTTTTTTGGAGGATGATTGGAAACATAGTGACATTTTGATTCTGAAATCTTACTTAAAATTATTAATTAATATGATGTGTTTGTGCAAAATAGATGCATAAGTGATAGGCATTAATATTTCGTGCATATATGTCTGATATGTTCAGATAAATGGATTCAGCAACTAAGAACATAATTGCTGATTTGAACAAAGAAGCACTAAAAACTCTTGACAATGTTATGGAAGATCTTGAGAATGCCGTGCGCCACCTTGAGCTAGCAAATGATCGCCACAAAGCATTTGAGCGGGATACAGATATTTGCTGTGTTGCTTTCAGCTCAGTAGGATTATCAAGCTCTAAGCGCAAGCGCATTGATTCGTTCAATATGTGGGAAAGCAAGGGATCAAGTTCTTCTTGCAAGAAACCAAGAATTAACCAACAAAAGAGAGACAAACGTCCTCGTGTGAAGAGAGGAAAACGTTCTCATGTGAAGAATATCTCAAGGGTGAAATGTTACAACTGTGACCAGAGGGGTCATTATGCCCGCAATTGTCGCGAGTCAAGGAAGGTACACACCCTTTGTACTATTGGGAACTTTGCATATGTGTCAAGTTATGTATTCTTGACTGAGTCTAATCCTTTATGGACTGTAGATTCAGAAGCGACGGACCATGTAGCGAAAGATAGAGAATTCTTCGTGGAATTTCGACGAGTTCCGACTGGAACTAAGTGGATCTATGTGGGAAACAACTCCAGAGCTGAAGTAAAAGGAATTGGCACCTGCCAACTGAACATGCATGATGGGTGCACTTTATTCCTACATGATGTGTTGTATGCTCCGAAGATTCGTCGAAATTTAGTGTATGTTTTAGTGTTGGTTAAGTTTGGTTTTAATGTGAACTTCCATAATAGAGGTGTAGATTTGTATTTGAATACAAAATACTATGGTTGTGGTTATTTTCCGGATAGATTCATTGTATTAGATATTGACTATGTTAATGCAAATGTTTGTTATTCCTTTCTCGCGTCCCCTAATTCATATGATAATTATGTGAATGTGTGGCATGCTAACTTGGTCATATTGGCCAACAACGTATGAATAGACTAGCCAAAGAGGGCTTGTTAGGCAATATTGAAAGAGTCGATTTGCCCATATGTGAGCATTGCCTGGTAGGGTAAACGACAAGGAAATCATTTGGAAAAAGTAAAAGAGCTTAATTTTCTTTGCATTTAATCCATTTTAACGTCTGTGGTCCAATGAATGTGAAAGGAAGGCATGGGGCTATTTATTTCATCACTTTTATAGATGATTATACTCGATTCGAATATGTCTATTTGATTTCTCATAAATCTGAAGCATTAAGTTGTTTCAAAAGGTTTATAAACTTGGTAGAAAATCAATTAGACAAGAAAATAAAAGTATTAAGATCTGATCGAGGTTGTGAATATTTATCTGATGAGTTCAGAAAATTATGTGATGAAAAAGGAATAGAAAGACAGTTGTCTATTCCATATACTCCTCAACAAAATGGTGTTGCGGAAAGAAGAAACATAACCCTACTGGAAATGGTTAGGTTAATGATGGCGCATACTAACTTACCTATCACTTTTTGGAGTGATGCGTTGTTAACTGCTGCATATATACTTAACCGGGTGCCTTCCAAATCAGTTACTTCTACTCCATATGAGTTATGGACAGGTAGAAAATCAGACTTAAGTTTTCTTAAGCCATGGGGTTATGCTACCTATACTCATGAGCCCTCTCACAAGTTTGGGAAATTGGGTCCCAGAGGAAAGAAGAGTATTTTCAAAAGATACTCCGAACACTTGAAAGGGTATGTGTTCATAGGTGAGTAGGAAAGTGGGAGTATAACTGAATTCGAATCACGGGACGTCACATTCTTAGAGAATGAATTTCCTAAGAAGGGCGAAATAGGTGAAGAATACTCCCTATTTGAAACCTTGGATCAAGATAATGAACATAAATAGAGTTCGTCCAAGTGGGAGTAACATGAGAGGTAATGAATTTGATTCAACTCACTCTCAATTACAACCACAAGATGAGACGACATCATCATTATCTAATCCTAGTGGGAGCATAATGGGGAATGATGTGCAAAGTGTACAATCTCCCATACGGCGAACAAGTCGCAAAAGTGTTCCCCGTCGACGTTTTGACATTGAAGGGGAAACTTTTATGATTGCCCCACAAGATGAGGATGAGCCAAGAAATATAAATGAGGCTCTAAGTTGCCCTAGTAAGGAAAAATGGATGCATGCAATGAGAGAAGAAATAGAGTCAATGAAGTCAAACCATGTTTGGGAACTGGTTGATCTTCCAAAAGAACGCAAAGCTATTGTGAATAAGTGGGTTCTCAAAATAAAACGTAAAGCTGATGGCTCGATAGAAAGGCATAAGGCTCGCCTTGTGGCGAAAGTGTATAATCAACAGGAAGGAATTGATTATGAAGAAACATTTTCTCCTGTGGTGAGATTTACCTCGATTCGCATTATTCTGGCAATAGTGGTTAGTATGGATCTTGAATTACATTAAATAGATGTAAAGACTGCTTTCCTCAATGGAGAATTAGAGGAAGAAATATATATGGAACAACCTACTGGTTTCATTATGGAAGGCCAAGAAGGAAAAGTATGTCGACTTTTGAGATCGATATATAGCCTAAAGCAGTCATCGAGACAATGGTATATACGTTTTCATAATGCCATAATGGCATATGATTTTACAATGATAGATAAGGATCATTGTGTATATATCAAAAGATCCAAAGATCAATTTGTAATCATATCATTATATGTTGATGACATACTAATTGCTGGAAGCAATATAGAGTTCGTTAATACTGTTAAGAGTTGGTTATCTTCCAACTTTGAGATGAAAGATATGGGTGAGGCTGCATACATCCTTGGAGTTAAGATTTCAAGAGATCGTTCGAAGAGATCATTATCTCTTTCGCAAGAAACGTACATAAATAAGGTTCCTGAACAATTTCGTATGCAAGATTGTAAACCCATTGATACTCCTATTGCAAAAGGTGAAGGATTGAGCCATAGACTGTGTCCAAGGACTCTACAAGAGAAGGAACAAATGAAACATGTTCTTTATGTTAGTATTGTTGGGAGCTTGATGTATGCTATGATGTGTACAAGACCCGACATATGTTTTGCAGTTGGAATGGTGAGTAGATACAAATCCAATCCAGGTCAAGCACATTGGAAAGCCGTTAAAAGAATACTGAGATATCTAAAGGGAACTGCTGATTATACGCTGAGTTATCAAGGAAAGGATCTGCGACTCGAAGGCTATTCTGATACTGATTGGGGAGGAGATTTAAACGAAAGGAAATCTACCTCTAGGTTTGTTTTCTTATTGAATAATTGCACCATATGTTGGAGCAGTAAGAAACAAACGTGAATAGCTTTGTCCATGATGGAAGCTGAGTTCGTGGCATTATCAGCAATAATATAAGAAGGAGTTTGGCTTAAGAGATTTTTGGATCATTTAGGTGTTATTGAGAAAGCTGCAAATCCATTATTAGTTAATTGTGATAGCCAAGCAGCTATAACGTACACCAAAGATCCAAAATATCATGACAAGACCAAACATATAGATACCAAGTATAATTTTGTCAAAGATATGGTTACACGAAAGGATGTGAACTTACAGTACATATTTACGCATAGAATGGTAGCAAATCTTATGACAAAGCCAATACCTAGATATGCGTTTTGTGGTCAAGTAAAATCTCTAGGATTGCGTAGAGTCTGATGTACTGCATATTGTAGTTTCCCTGAGTTGTTCACATTTAATGAATTTGTGTTTTTTCATCATTAATGCCTATGAATCTTTGTTTGATCTTTATGCATCTTAATGCTCAGTGCATTACATTAAGTTGAGTTAGTATGTCGAACAGATATAAGATTAGCCCACTCACACGGGTAATCGCCTCTATTTACTATGTGATAAATAGAGATGAGACGGTTTTTAAGCTTATTATCTAGGTGATAATCGAGAGCTCAAGCTTAAAATATATATGTCGCATTAACTAAGTGTTAAGATGAGGACATGATATGTACTATGTCCGAAAGTAAAATAACCCACATATTTTACTTTATCTATCTATGATGCTAGATCTGAGTTCTGATGAATTTTGTAAATGAGTAAATATGTGAACTCAAGTTAGACATTAGGTATGTCTGAACTATCATCTGTACGGTATTGAAGGTGTAGACATACGCTCCATGGGAAAGGAGTTAAATACCGTAATACGTATTTCATACTACGTATGCATGATATGACCAATAAGAGTGGCAAAAAGTTTGATCTCAACTTTTAATGCCGTGTGACACTCTTGAGGAAAAGAGTTCCTCAATTTTTTAGTGCCTTCATGACTTTTACTTATTCTCAAGATTTCTATTTAGTGTTTGCTATCTTAGAATGTTGCCAATGGTCATGAATTGATTCGATCTAATGGGACATTTCTAGAAAAGCAAGTTGAACTGAAATTGAGAGTTTGAAGGAAAGAGGAAGATCGGATTTGGAAAATCACATTGTAGTTTTGTATTCACTGGTCGACCAATTATGACTGTCTTTGGGATAATCATAATTGTGAATACAATAAATATATCATTATTTAAAAGAGATCAAGAGAGATATAAATGTGATCGATCGATCTAGGGTACTGCATACTAAATTTACTCGGAATGTGATGCCCATTATGAGCTGCTATATATTCCTAACAGATGTATAGCAAAGAGCTCTCAAAGTATGCTGGTCGCACGAACTATTCACCAGTATGAATGTTGTAGAGAAGTAAAGATGATCATGTTTAGCCCACCATGTGCGAGTGGGAGATGATGGTTTTATTTAATTAAAGTGATGGGCCTAAGCTGGCCCGTCCGCCTATGATGGGCTTAAAAGCCTGGCCCACAAAATTGGGGCCCATGGATGAAGAAATATGATGAAGGGACACGTTTCTTCTTGGAGGGAACGTATATAAGGGGAAATAAAGAGGGAGGAACGTACCTTTTGGCATAAACATACGTTCCTCCTCTCTCTCTCCCTCAAACACTTTCCAAAGGAAAGAACAGTGCGCAAAATGCGACACCCATCTTCCTTTCAAGGTAAACTGACGTCATCGGATCGAACAGGATCAATTTCTCTTCATCAAATAGGCGTCGGTGTTTAGTCTGTGGATACAAGGTACGCTCGAACTCGTGGTGTGCTTTTTGATCGGTGATACATGTAATTTTCCCGGGCTCGTCTTCCGCATTAGTTTAGGGGTTCGATTTAGTATCAAATTCGCTTTCTAGGAATCAGAAATTCCCAACATAAGGGATTTCCTTAAAATAAAGAACAAGATGAGTAAGAATATTAGAGTAAAGTCTACTAATGATGTTGTTGCAATTGCTGATGTTGTCTCATCTAATGATCCGTCACTAAGAATTTATCGTTTGATAGATGTATTACATATTCTAGTTATTGATTCCACGCTACACCAAAGAGCAACTAATTTACTACTTATTAAAGCAAAAATAATGGTAAAGTATAGTTAGTGAATAACGTCAAGAGCAATATTGTGGGTGTTGGCAATAGTAGGATTAGAATGCATGATAATAAAGTAAAGACATTGACTAGAGTGCAATAACCTCATTTTCTTAAGTGCCTTGAATTCAACCAAGTGTCAATATACCTTAGCATGGAGTTCCAAAGGTTATTCAAGATGTTTTGGTGATAAAGAAAGGAATCGGGCACATTAGCCTATATGAACTTCAAGGTCTGTGTAATTCTCTTGTGAGATTGAGAGATTATTTCATAAGAAATTGTGGGATTAAACACTATGTGAGTTCATAGATTTAATCGAGAGCTAAAAAATACTAAGCATGTTTGAGTGACTAGAATATAGTCGTAAACTCCATTATATCACTTGATATTTAATAAAAGTTTGTGTTGCTCTCCCTATGGAATAGGTCCGCCAACCGAACCACGTTGATTTGGTGTGTGATTTATTTCCTTATTCTATTTATACTGTAGTTTGATCGCTTGTTTTCGTCGATAGTTTCAAAACAACATGGATCCATATGTACATGAGATCTTCAATCTCTCAAAAGGATATTTAATGAATGACGTGCAACAGACGTGTTATTTACGGATTAAAACGATTTCTCTCATTACACGTATGATAAGTGGTACTGTATGAGTTTTGTTCCATCAATGACGACAGCTTGATTTTACAGAATCTTAAAGGGTATTGTTTATCCCCATATGGACGGAATACCGGTGATTACACGCAAAGTACCGCCCCTATCCACAGCCAGGTCAACCCATGCTCATCACCGACCAAAAAAAAAACCATGCTCATCGACTTCTTGCACTTATTATAATCAGGTCAACTTCTCGCGATGCGTAACTCATGCTTCATGTCCAAATATATAAAAGACACAAACTTGAACAAAGCATGCACTACAAAAAAGGAGAGATTATTTCATAAGAAATTGTGGGATTAAATACTGTGTGAGTTCATAGATTTAATCGAGAGCTAAAAAATACTAAGCATGTTTGAGTGACTAGAATATAGTCGTAAACTCCATTATATCAATATTTAATAAAAGTTTGTGCTGCTCTCCCTATGGAATAGGTCTGCTAACCGAACCACGTTGATTTGTCATGTGATTTATTTCCTTATTCTATTTATATTGTAGTTTGATCGCTTGTTTTTGTTGATACTTTCAAAACGACATGGATCCATATGTACATGAGATCTTCAATCTCTCAAAAGGATATTTAATGAATCACGTGTAACAGACGTGTTATTTACGGATTATAACGATTTCTCTCATTACACGTATGATAAGTGGTATTGTATGAGTTATGTTCCATCAATGACGACAGCTTGATTTTACAGAATCTTAAAGGGTATTGTTTATCCCCATATGGACGGAATACCGGTGATTAGATGCAAAGTACCGCCCCTATCCACAGTCAGGTCAAGCCATGCTCATCGACTTCTTGCACTTATTATAATCAGGTCAACTTCTTGTGATGCGTAACTCATGCTTCATGTGCAAATATATAAAAGCCACACAAACTTGACCAAAGCATGCACTAGAAAAAAGGAGAGATATACTTCTATAAAGAGGGAGACGATAACTTGTATGGATCATCACCCTCCACACTCCATTTACTTCCTCGTCTTCTCAGAGAAACAAGTGATGTGGATGATAGGAACGTGTGTGTCGACATTGATCATCGTGTGTCTCGCTCATTGGGTTTACCGATGGAGAAACCCCCGGTGCAACGGTACTCTTCCTCCCGGTTCTTGGGGGCTTCCTCTCATCGGTGAGACCCTTCAATTAATGGTTCCTAGTTACTCTTTAGACCTCCTTCCATTCCTCAAGAAGAGAATACAAAGGTACCTGTCGCGACCTTTTTTTTTTCGATGGGTGAATCACCTAAAACTAGGTTAATGGATTACTAAGTCCGAATACTTGGCGCGGACTCTCCCAAGCCCTACCAATCGCGACTTGATACTAAGAAAAAGACCCATTAAAACATGCAATTATTTCAAATTGGAGCCGTCACTAACCAATTAGGGCTGATTAGAAACCCAGGTAAAGTATGGGAGAATACTTTACCTTTTACGAACCAGAGATTTAATGGATTCGGGGACATGGTTACGCTAGATTAATCTAACGCCCTTTCGGTACCTTAAAAAAAAAAAACATTTTTGCAGGCAGTCTTGATTAATTTTAACCTAAGATACTAACATGCAAATGGTGGTCATGCGGGTGCACAATCAATTAAATAACATTCAATAAATCAAGATGCTAAGAAATTATAAACCACAACTTTATTAAAGTCCACTCTCTAGGAAAACATTAAAAAAAAAATGTTAATAAAAATGCATGCCCTAAACATGATTTCTAAATGACATGACACATAAATTTTCTTTTTCTTTTTTAAAAAATTAATTAAATGCAATCTTAATCTAAAATTAATATGCATGAGTTCTACTTTAATGATATGTGAAACGTAATTTACGTGGCCTAATATGAACTATATGCATGTAATCTAAATTATATAATTCTAATATGCATGCGTTTCATGACATGGGATGAATGACATTAATTCTATATGCATGTTCTTTTTGTGATTTTTTTTATGTATGCAACCTATATTAAATAATGATGATATGAAATGGGATTAATTATGAACTAATTTATTAATTAACCAAGTAAATGATTTTTGTGTTTTTCTTTTAAAAAATGTTAATTATATGTAATTAAAAATTACACGATGGGATTACTAAAACATGATAATATGATGCAATCCTAATTTATTATTATGCAAACTCTAAATAAATGTGCCTATTATGCAAACTAGTTAATATGCACCTATTATTATTATTTTTATTATATATATCATGCAAACTTTCCCTAAAAAAAAAATGTTTAAATCCAATCCTGACTAAAAAAAACTATCTAAGGGTGAAATTCTAAAAAAAAAAAAAATCCTAAAGGTTAATTTATTAAACCTATTGTGTCTTAATTTAATAAACCTATATGACCTACATGCTCATGCAAATTTTTAACTTTTCACTATTCCCTTTTTTAATTTTCATTTTTTTTAAACAAGCAATTATTTTTACATAAAAACTAAGATAAGAGTTCAAATAATCAAAAGATAATCCGTTGTCTCACGGATTAAATTAATAATTATTTTAACTCTACAATCACAATTAGGAAATCAAAATAATTAAAAATTTAGTCCGAAGTCTTACGGACCAAATTAAATAATTATTGTGATTTAACAATGAAATTCTAACAAAACAAACTCAAAATTAGTATAATTAAAAAATGACCCGATGTCTCTCGGATCAAATTAATAACTATAGTAATTTGAGGTAAAATCTACGGATAATGCATATAGAGATTGCAAATATTAACACCCAGCGTTTAAATAACTAAACTAAAAAGCTATCAAATAAACAGAAAATAATATAAAAGATAAAGAAATAACCTAAACTATTAAGTAATAAAAATAAAAGTAAGAAAATAAAACCACCTAGAGGTAAAACAGAAAGGCAACGTCAGGTGATCGTCGGAGAGGGAGGGTGGTCGCGATCCGGTGCGGGCAGAGGTGGAGGCTCGGCTTGACCGGCGGTGATGTGGAGGGGCACAGGAACGACGCTCGGATGGAGTGGCCGGAGGAACCGCGGTGAAGCGGCGGCTTCGCGGGTCGCGGTGGTCGGCGCGGCTCGGGCTGGAGTGCGGTGCGGTGGAACGACAACGGCGCAAGGGCGCGGTGGCGCGGCGTCGTGGCTGGAGCTCGAGCAGTGATCGCGGTCAGGGAGTCCCCCGCGAAGAAGACGATGTGCGGCCCTCTTTCCTTTTTCTTTCTTTTTGGTTCTGCTGCACGTTTGCTGGTCACAGGTCGCTTGCAGAGGACTCCGGCGCGGGCGTCGCGCGGAAGAGGCGGGCTTCGGGCGGTGGTGGCGCGGGCGTCGCGCGGAAGTGACGAGCTTCGGGCGGTGGAGGCGCAGGCGTCGGCGGCTGTGGTTCACCGAAGAAGACGATGAACAGCCCTTCCCCTTTTTGCTTTTCTCTTTTTTTTCTTTTTGGTTTTTTCTCTCCTGCTGGCTGCCCTCTCTCACGTCACTTCCTCTCTCTTTTGCTTTTTGCTTTTCCTGACTTCTTCTTTTGTAGCTTGTCAGAGGAGAAAAGAATGATTTCCTTTTCTTTCCCTGGACAATCGACGGAGAGGATCCTCTCACCTCTCCCCTTTTCACGAATCCTCTCCCCTTTCTTTTTCTTTTGATTTTTTTATTCTTTCTGATTCAGAGAAAAACCCCTCCAGAACCAAAACCCAAGAACCCCCTTTGACGACAGAAATTTTTTTGCTCTCTGAATTTTTTGAATTCGCCGCCCAGTTTGGTTATGACTCGACGTCCCTTTTATAGTACAAGACTTCCATTTAATATTGGAAAGTCGGAATCTGTGCTCCTTTGATCGTGGAGATTGCCGAAATCTTAACTTTGATTTGTTGCCGTAAATCCTCACCTTCTTTCGCAATTCATTTATATTGCACGCGAACATGTCCGGATTCACGCTCAATATTTGAGTGAGTATCCGTTCTTTCCATATCGCTAGACAAATCCCATTAATTCCTCTCATTAATTTCATTTTTTAAAATTTTGAAATGAAGATATGCGTTCAACGATAAAAATGCTTCATTATTCAAAATTCGTTTTTTTTTTTTTTTGAAATCTCCTTCCACAAACCCAAATGCTTTATTTTATTTATTATCTCTTATAAAAAATTTGATCCTAAATTAGGTGTCAACAGTACCCATACCATTTTATTGGCCATTTCCAATCAAAATGCTCACTTTATTTCGTAGTTCTTAACAATACCTAGAAATGCCCCTCTTCTTTGTTCTTACGTCGCAGGTACGGAAAGACATTTCGGACGAGCGTGACGGGTCGGGCAATAGTAGTCTCGGCTGATGCGGGATTCTGCCATTTTGTCCTTCAGCAAGACGGTAAGCTGTTTGACTCGTGGGCTCTAGACACATTCGCAAAGCTTTTTGCGCAAGAAAGCGAGGTCAGCACCAACATCCCGAAGGTCCACAAGTATATCCGAAGGACGGTTCTAAAGCACTTTGGCATGGAGGTCCTTAGGGGGAAGTTGCTTCCCTTGATGGAAGAAGCGTCTCGAGTGACTATGGAGAGTTGGTTAGGTCAAGAATCTGTCGACGTAAAATATGCCATAGGAACCGTAAAAACCAAATCCTTGGATCAAAAACACTTTTGAATCTTTTTTTTTTCCTTTTCTTTAAGTAGGGTTTTATGACAAATCTAACATGCATTTACTTTTGATGTTCTTGCCAGATGACAATTGAATTCGGCGCAAAGCAACTGTTAAGCTATGATCCTAAACAATCCTCGGAGAAATTGGGGGATTTATTCTTTTCATTTATCCAGGGCCTTATGTCAATTCCTTTGAACATACCGGGTACAAGACATTACAAATGCATGAAGGTAAAGTGAACCAGTTTCTTTTTAGGAACTTGGTTTCTAGTATAAGAGAAAACTTGGCACTAAATTTAGATCTATGCAGGACCATAAGAAGGCATTGTCAATCATTCGAGAAATCGTAAAAGATCGGCTTTTTTCGCCGAAGGCACCTTACAACGACTACCTTTCTGACGTCATGACAGATATGGGCAGAGAGAAATTCTTAACAGAGGATTCAGTGGCTAAGCTTTTGTCTGGGCTTCTTTTTGTCATCTTCGATGCTCTTTCGACGACGTTGACATTAGCTCTAATGTTCCTCGGAGAGAATCCAAAAGCATTGCAAGAAATCACCGTACGCTTTTTTAATTACAGATCGAATTATGCATAACGGATTCCCTTTGAACATTTTTAAGTGAGTTTTTACTCAATTTTTTTCCAGGACGAGCACGAGACCATAATAAAGCAAAGAGAAGTTTCGGACTCGTCGATCACGTGGGAAGAATACAAGTCGATGCCTTTCACTCTTCATGTATGCAATGAAAAAATTCTTTACGACAATCAGCATATACTAGAATCTTTTGTAACGTGGATACTTACAAAACCAGGTAATACATGAATCGCTAAGGCTGGGAAACATCTCACCTGGATTGTTGAGGAGGACAAAAAGCGATGTGGAATGGAACGGTAGGTCGCTTGTACAATAGTCGATCCATTCGCTTTCTATTAGCATCGAGAATATAGATCGGTACTTTGATTACGACATCGTGCCCAGAACTATGATCATAGTTGGAATTCTTTGCAGGATACACCATTCCCGCCGGCTGGGGAGTTTTGATAGCCACTTCTGCTTTCCACTTGGATCCCGAGACATATAAAGATCCTACCACGTTCAATCCGTGGCGCTGGAAGGTTGAATTTAAGAGGGGAATCGGGGTTGACACATGGGGGATTTTGATTTAAGATTTCGATATACGAGTTTTATCGTTGCAGGCAATTTTGATTTAAAATTTGGATCAATGCAGTACTGTGATTGACTTGTCTAGGGCTTTCGAATTCCAGGACTGCAAATCGGATGCCATGCTGAAGAATTTCATGCCTTTTGGTTGGGGAATGAAACAATGTGCCGGAGCGGAGTACGCAAGAGTCTTCTCGGCGACTTTTCTGCACGTCTTGGTCACGAAATACAGGTACTTGTCTCCCCTTTTCGGCACCAACATCCTGGAAAGATCATCGACCGCGTGAATTGAATGGCCTACAGCGATGCAGTTCCTAACATTTTCTATCTGTTGGAATATTATCAGATACATAAAGGTCAAGAGAGGTGAAATTCGCCGAAATCCGATTCTAGACCTCGGGGAAGGCTTGCACATCAAGGTCATGAAAAAACAGAATTAGACCTGCTTCCACCCTTTTACCGGATATCAACTTTCTTTGATGTAATGAATCGGTTTCAATGTTTTCTTTCTGGGCACTTTTCTTTGTTTATACGAAGTTTCTTTTTTTATGAGCCAGATCTTTTGATTCGTTTTTGCCCCCTCTACCCTTTTAAAACTAACGAGGCCGAATTTTGCTCACTTGAAAAATGGGCTCAAACTTAAAGTATCATTTCTTTATGGGGTAGACACCGTGCCCAAGTTCTAGACCTCAAAATAAAAAAGCTAATGCCCCAAAGTAGCATTACCACCGATACGCGATACGCGGCACGACATAACATGATAAGTCAACATATCATTTTTAAAAAATGGAGAATTCCAACACGTTTGGACACATTGTATATCAAAATTATATTTTTAGATATACATGATAAATTATCATTTTTATGATTATTTCAATCAAATTAATTTGATTCAAATTCATAAATAAATAAATAATGAAAGAGTCTAGAATGGATTTACATTAAAAACATTAATCCACCGTATGTTAATATCATTCATTGTTTCGATTTGATAAATTCAATTATATTCCATTCCAATAATCCATAAAACTTGGAGGAATAGAAAACAAGTAATCTACATTCCACTTTTTAACGATAAGTAAAAAAAAAAAAACAATCCACATTTCACCATCAAACATAACAAGAAGTCTTTCCCTCTTTATTATTTTTATTATTCTTTATTTTTTAATATGTACATTTAGAAATATCATTTATTGAAATTTTTTAAAATTGATCCTATGCATGTCGGAATTGCATGTCAGAATTCCGAACTCACATGTCGAGAGAGTTGACCATGTGTCGAATTTTCCAACACCTGTTGACCACATGTCAGAATGTTCGACATGATACTAAGGTTTCCAGAAAGTGTCAATACTTCCTAGCCCCAAAGCTAGTCATAATAATACACTTATCATATAAGCCCACTCAATAAGATGGCAAAAAAAAAAAAAAGTTGCGATTGCAAAAGTCGTACAACCACAACTGGCCCAATAAATCTATCAATGGAATGCCTTAAGAGTTTAAACTCATCAGTCGTGAACCTCAAATAGATGCAGGGTAAGTGGAGTTCACAACAAGTAAGATGAATTGATTAACTCGAAACATGAAAGGAAGTAGAAATGAAAGGAAGTCGAAGTTTGAATAAAAGAGGATAAATCGAACAAGGGATGATCGTAGCTAACTAATTAGGAGGGGTTCTAGGTCACTCTTGAAGTAGCCCGCAAGTCAAGAGGCAATTATGATGCAGTAGTAAGAGGGGATTACTTTTGTAATGCCCTAGGTCTTCATTGTACACATATTGTCCGTTTTGGATATTAAGGCTCCATTCGTTTCATTGAAAAAAACTTTCGGGAACACGTATTTCGAATTTTCCGGTGTTCGTTTCATAGAAAATGAATGCTTCCATGAAGGGAAAAGAGTCTTCTAAATTAGGGGAAAATGTTTTCCACTTTTGAAAAGTAGAAAACATTTTCTTTACTTGATCTCTCTTATCTCATACCTCTATAAGCCCTCACTTCCTCCTCCTCCTCCTTCTCCTTATTTTTCTTTTTCTTTTTTTTTTAGTTCGAGTTATTTTGTATTTTCTTTGTTTTTCCCCTTCTTCTTTAATTTTATGTTTTATTTTTCTTTCTTTTTTTTTAAATTGAGTTTTTAATTCTTTTTCATTTTCTTCTTCCTTAGGCTGGTCGCCGGCCACAACAGCTCCTAGTGACCAGCCACAGGCCAACTCTATCCTTGCCTAAGGCTAGATCCGGTGAGGGCAAGGCTCGAGCTCGCTAACCTTGGCGGAGCTTAAGCTCGCTTGGATCTGGTCGGTGAGCTCGCGACTCGCCCGATCCAAGCGAGCTCGAGCTCCGTTGAGGTCAACAACCTCAAGGCTTGGCTGATCTAGGCGAGCTGTGTGCCAACGGACACGGCTTGCCTAGATCGGCTAAGCCTTGAGCTCGCCGAATCTAGCGATTGCGTCTTGGTCGGCCGCCGAGCAGCCGGCTACATCGAGGCACGTGGCAGCGAAGGAAAGAGGAAGAAGAAGAAAAAGGAAAAAACAAAAACAAAAATAAATATAAAAAAACAAAATAATAAAAATAATAAAAATGCGATATTTAAAAATAAAAATTATTTAACAAATCATTTTTAAAAATATATATTAAAATTAATTTTTTTGGTCAATTAAAAATATCAAAATTTAATTTTTTTGATAAATTTTCCCAAAAAATTAAATTAGATAACGAACAATAGAAAACATTTTCCACTCAAATTTCAAGTTTCAGCCTAACACCATAAAATATAGTTATTTTCTTGGAAAATGACTTCTTAGAAAATATTTTCTGTAAAACGAACAGACCCTAAGTCCTCATGGTTTTGTTCTTCTCAGAACAGCCCATACTACCTCAAGAAAATGCATATTATGGGGGCAAAGGCACGAACGCATTGACATCCCTCTCCCAAGCCAATCTATTGTCTTTTATGGGTACATATGCCTCATTTGAGTCGCGCAACCTCCCTCAAGGGTTTGTTTCCTATGGGTCACTTGCACTGGCGCGGATGCATTGCCATTCCCACCATAGTCTTTTCCTTAAAAATGAGTATGTATAGTTAGAGGGACCTAAGCCTTATAAGCCGGTCCAAAACTCCATCCCTAGGTGATGTGGGACATGAAACGCACCCACTTACATGTATTGTAGGGGTAGAGGCGTGAACGCATCACCATCCCTTTGGGTACATATGCCTCATTAGAGTCGCGCAGCCTCCCTTATGGGTTTGTTTCCTATGGGTCACCCGTATTGGCACGAACGCACCGCCATCGCTGCCACGGTCTTCTCCCTCAAAGGGCGTATGTACAGTTAAAGAGACTCAAGCCTTATAAGCTAGGCTAAAACTCCCTCCTTAGGCGATTTGGGACAAAAGACACACCCACTCCCTACGCACGTTCGAGGACTAAGGCGCAGACGCACCGCCGTCCCTCCTCCTCACGAATTGCCACTTGAGCCATCACACTCTTCACCCCTTAGGAGCACAGCATCCTCGTTGTGGCCTCATCAGAGTTGCGCAGCCTCCCTCAAGGGTTTGTTTCCTATGGGTCATCCACACTGGTGTGGACACATCGCCATCCTCGTCATAGCCTTTTTCCCTCAAAACGCGTATGTACAGTTAAAAGGACCCAAGCCTTATAAGCCAGTCCAGAATTCCCTCCCTAAGCGACGTGGGATAAGAGATGCACCCACTCTTGCGCACGTTTGGGGACCGAGGCACAGACGCAATGCCATCCCTCCTCCCCGCAAACCACCGCCTGGCCAGCACAACTTTTGATTTTGTTAGCTTACCAAACGCTCGGGGTAAGTACATTAGAAGTGCCAAAAGTTGTGTATAGCGCTCACTTTGGTGCCAAAAGTTTATTTTGGATCATTTAAATGCCAAAAAGTTTGGAAAACGATCATTTCAATGCCAATGCCGATTTGGTTGGCCGGAAATCAGATGTGGCAGTTTTTTATTAATTTTTGAAGTCGACATGGCTTGATGCAGAGTACAATCAGCATGCAAAAAATAAAACGACACCTTTTAGCGTCTTTTCCCCAAGTAAGAACCCTAAATCCCCAAATTGAAAAAGAGTTGAAAGTTCAAAACCCTAAATCTCCAATTTGAGTGTATACTTCAATTTTCTCCTAAAATTATCAGCTCGCTCTTGTAAATGGACAGTAGAAGCTTCAGCAGCGGCTCACAGTCGCACGAAAAAAGTGAATTAGATGGCGAGTGTTACTATTATTGCAAGTTACCGAGTTCGAGAAGAACATCTTGGACTTGTTTGAATTTCGAGAGAAGATTCCATCGGTGCGGTAGATATAGAGAATGCTAGACATACAAATATTTCAAATGGGTTGATGTGAAATTCTCCAATCGAGCGACATGGGTGATCTTGGAGTTACTTGAAGGCCAACATCAATCTCCACCTAAATTAATAGACGGGTTGGAGGATGTCGACTCAATGCAAGCTCAAATGAAAGGTTTAACATCTATGGTCGACCATTTGAAGAGGAAGGTTTCAAGGCTAAAATTTGAAAGAAACTTTTATCGAGCGTTGATTATGTTGTTATTCTCTTATGTAATCTATTCAAGTGTGAAGTGAGTAATGAGAAGAAGTTTGTATGTTTATCATAGTCGAAGACGTGGAATACATACCTATATTGGGTTATTTATAAGTAAAGTATGTTTTTTGTTTGCTGCAATTTTTGTATGGAACAAAAGGTTTAGTTGCAATCTATGGTAGAAATAGAAGGTTGGAGTTGGAATACATTAGCTATGAGCACTTAAAAGTTTTCTTACTTAGTTGTGTATTGTCAATGCTTATTTTGCTTAGTTTTTGCTTCAAATGTAATGGTTTGCTACACACACACACACACACACACACACACACACACACACACACACATATATATATATATATATATATATATATATATATATATTGTAATGGTTTGCTAGTTTGCCGCAACTATTACTACAAATCATGGCGAAATTAAAGGATTGTGGCAAATTCATGATTGATATTTTAGTGCTATAAGTTGTAAATAGTGATCGCTTGAGTGTCGAATTTTTATAAAAGTGATCATTTAAGTGCCAATCGTGGTTATTAAGTGATCACTTGTGTTGCACAAATGGCATGGGCACAGGGAATTCCATTTACTTGTCAAGCTCGGCATGAGCACTTTTTTCTTATCTAGGTTGACAACATACTTATCATAATTTTCAATGATCTCATATCTATTATCTCCATTCCAAATTGGATAGCAGAACCCACTAACAGCAATGTTTGTATCCATTCTTTTCACAATCCTAGGATCACAGTCTCTAGTCCACTTCGCAACCTCATCTCTTTGCCTATGTAGTCTAGTCATGACCATAACTCGAATATCATCAAGCATGCTGATAATTGGTTTGCACATGGCCTCTAAAATTCTGCCATTGAAAGCTTCACTAAAGTGGCAATGATATCACATTTGAACTCTTTGCTAAAGAAGGCCCGACACCAGTGCTTAGCTTCTTTCTGGAAAAGTGCATCAAAATCTTCATTTGTCAATTGCAACAACCCTTGTTTGGTTAATATGAAATCAGTCATGTTGGTACTCTTCGTTATCTGCCAAAACTGCTTTTACAACTTATCTATTTTGAAGTTCTTTGACCAATTTGTGTATATGTGCCTCTCGCACATTCTATGCTCAACATATGGCATCAACTCAACCAATGTAGAAACAAGTCCCTACAAAAATTCAAACCAACAAATATAAGTAAGAAAAAATATGCAAGTAATTAATATTAAAAGGGAATTAATTGACAATGGTATTACCTTCTGTTAGTCGCTCATGAATACCCATCCTCCCCCATCGATTATCTCAAGGTTAGCCATTAAATTTTTTAGAAACTAGGACCGAGTATCCTTGTTCTCTATCTTCACCGCCGTCCAAGTTATCGGAAATATTTGATTGTTGGCATCTCTCCCCACGGTAACCAACTACTCCCCCTTGCATAAACCGTTTAGAAAGCATCCATCCAATTCTACAACTTTTCTATAACCATCTAAGTAGCCCTATTTGCATGCATCAAAACAAACATGAAATCAATCAAATCTAAGCCCAAAATTAGGAAGTGGCATTTCCACAATCTCTACAAATACCCTACTAGATAGGTTTTGAAGCATGCATTCGTTAGCATAATCCTATACCAGCTGTCACGCCCGATCCTCCAAGCGCGTGCCCATCCCTCAGTGGTCGATTAAATAGTAACGTCCCAGGACGCATCGCCAATCAATTCATTTTAATACACATGCGAAAGCGAATAATTAATCCCCAGACAACATTCAAATGAGATAGAAAAGTAGGGCCATAAATTTTCGAAAACCACAACACACATTTATACATATCATAACAAATCGTTTACAAAACCAACCGATCTATGAACAAGGTCTGCAAAAAGGGGGAGGGGGTAGAGGCTTCAGATCCTCTAATCAGTCGAATCTTCAACTGAATACTCTAGGGTCCCTGACTCTAAAAAACACGAGTCCACCACTAAACCTTCTGGTGGGTCGACCATGCCTTTCCCAAAAGCAACTTCCAGCACATACATCGGGACCTCAAACTCAAGTATGGGACACTCCCTTTATCCATTCCGCTCTTGACGATACCATGATCTGTATTAATGGGGTACCTTTTTAGTTAGGCCCACATCAATCCAGACCATGAACTTCACCAACTCATATACCCATCCCCTTGGGTCTCTATGAAATGAAATGAAACACTTCTACTCAGTGACCTTCTTCGGCTGTCCAAAATGCTCGGGAGGAGCTGCCATCTAAGGACCTGAAAATGTTATCCCACAATGGGGTGAGACGACGTCTCAGCAAGTTCACCGCTTAAGTCCCGACTAGAAAGAAAATACGCCCCAAGGGCTGCCTAAACACAAGCACAGGTCAAAGGACTCACCTTGCCTCAGTTCCTTCCTGCAAGTCAGTACAAATTATGAATTCAATGAACCACCTCATCACATCAAAGCATCAATTCAGATCGAATCAACGATCAATCGACTCAATCAATTCCATGTCATCAAGATCATCTCTCGATCAATCCAATCAACACTATCTATTATGTCCGATCACATCAAGGACTACTCACCCTAAGTTGAAGATAGATAGAAATGCTCGCCAAAAGCTTACAACAACGTATACTACTCACTCTAAGCTGATATATCGAAGCCCTCCGGCTGATATAGTATACGGCTAATGCTCACTAAAGCTGTGCGGTACTTAATTGCTCACCAAAGTTGTGCGGTACTTAATTGCTCACCAAAGCTGTGCGATACTTAAGGTATACTGCTCACTCTAAGTTGATGTATCAAGCTTGCAGGCTGATACAGTATATCACTCTAATCAATCCACCACTTCACTATTTTTATCATACTCGATAAAAATAATCGTGTGTGGGTACACGATCAGCCTCAGCCAAAAATATAATATCTTTACTTTATAAACTCACACCATTTATATAGTCGATAAAAACATTTTTGGCGATGTAAACTGACACCCGGTGATTTTCTAATTAAATACTGAAATAATAAAATTTTGGGATAATTACCCAAAATTGCAAATCACACTCAATTTGCACAATACAACACTCAATTAAATAAACCAATTATACCATTGCGATTAGCAAAAAATTCCAATCACCGGTTATCCCAGTCTAATTTCCGGAAAATAATAATTAATTAAATAATTTCGAAAATTAATTAATAAATACCCATAAATAGCAAAAATGCACACTTAGGCCGAAAAAACCTAATTAAATACCAAAACGGGTCTAGAAAAATTCTGAACCTGTCTAGATAAATACTACAGCTTATCTACTTGCTAATTACACTACTCTAACCACCTAACATGCAATATCGAACGATTAAATTATTAATCTACTCTAACTAATCACATAATCCATGCTTAACTTAAACTAATCAACCCTTAAGCATAATTAACTCCCTAAGCGGAGATTAGTGAGTAAACTCACTTGATTAACAATCCAACGGGTTCACTTCGACGAGGACGTGGAGATGATCGACAATCTCCAAAGCGGGGACACCAAGCGGGGTCGGGAAAGGCTCCAAAACAGGCCAAACAGCGAGCTACAGACCCAGAAATCTTAGTGTTGGTCGAGGGCCGAACAAGCTGCAACAGGCGGTCAAGGGCGGTAGGGATGGACGGCGACGGTGAGATGAGGTCAAGTGGGCTGTGGCGGCACTTCACGGCGGTGGAGGCGGACTGAATGGGCTCCAGCTGAGCTCGGCGTGGCCTGAGGGACTCCGAACTGGGCGGCATGACAACGGGAAGAGGCTGGATGGTCGTATGGGTTGGTAGGCATGCGACAAGTGAGCGACGGCGAACGACGGTGCTGGATGGCTCGAACGGGTGGTTGCGACGGCAAGGGAGGAGTCTCGGTCGGCTTCTCTGGTTTTTAGAGGTTTCAAGGAGCTGGAAATGGAGGGGGGGTGTCGACCGGATGGAGAAGGAGAAGAAAGGGGACAACAACTATGGAGGGGGCCACTTCTTCTTCAACACAATCTCTTTGTCCCCTTGACCAAGGCCCTACTAGAATCAGCCAACCCTCAGCCAATTTTGTTCACATATAAACCCCTAGAACAAGTCCCAAAGGGTCCAAAAGGTGAGGGACCATGGGAGATACGAATTTGAAGTAATTTCCTCTCAATTTGGATTCAATTCCTTCTTGAATCGGTGCAATTCAGCCTCTATAAATTCAACCGTCGAGTCCTCGATCAAATTAGTATTTTTCCTTGCCATTAGAACCTACTTGCATCCCAAAAATGAAATAAAAAACAATCCCCTGAATTTTCCGATCGAGAACGGCTCTATATCGACTTTTCGCCAAAAATCTCGGTTTGCAAAAAATCTTCGGAGGATGATTCGACGTTCCTAAAATGACTCATGACATGATAGAACTTTCAGTTTTTGAAATCGGATTCAAATTCACGGTCAATTTCAATTTAGCACGATTTTAGCATAACATAGCCTACCGGGTAGCTTTCAAAAACTTTTAGTGCAAATGACCCGTTGTCGATTTTCTTTGAGCCACAATGAACCTCTTCGACACATTGGTGACTCTCGGTAGTCGTGAAAATCTTGAGATTTCAAATACGGACATAGAGTATCAAAACGACAGAAAAATAGGTCTAGTGTTGATCGACAAGAATTTTCCAATTTGGTGGAATCACCCACATTTAGCCACACATATTAGTCGAATTGACGTATATCTGATCTCTAATCAATCTTTACTATGTCGTAATGATCTCTATAGATGAGCACGGTCGAGTAGTCGATTCCTGGTCGAATTCTTAAGTCTATTGCGTTAAAATTCCTTAATGACTTTCCTAGATAGTCTAGTTATCTCAAGAGTGATCAGTTCTGAGAATGGCACTATAGGCGCGTCGATGAAAGGCCCGATTTATTAAATTGAAAACATAATTGAAAATTTCAGGATGTCACACCTGCGGATATTCTTCCTTGCACCGACCCATCAATATTTTCATCACCTTCAACTTAGCTCTCTTGCATTGATTCCTCGATACATTAACCCTTAATTGCTCATTCACTAATAGTTGAAACTGATGACTCTTGATCCCGATATTACTTTGATAGTATTGAAAAAATGCTTTGATAACCACACACTTGTTACCCTCCTATTGTCAAATATAATTAGATGGGTATACTCTTCCTGGAAGAACCTAATCTAGAATGACCCATTCATACTCAATGCGCCATAGAGCTTCCATGGACAATTGGGTTGTGAGCACTTAGCTCTCACAAATTATTTCGTATTTCTAATTAATTCAACGCTTCTTTGTTCAGCAATGGAGTTCTTTTAATTATTTGACATCATTAAATTTCATGCCAACGGACAAAATAGGTTTATCAACAATCGATTCATAGCAATGGTACTTACTTTTTCTTCTACATGTAGGTTCCTTATCATCATTGCCAAGCTCATTCTCCGAACCAATAGTTTCATCACTGCAACTTTCTTCATCTTTACTTCTATTACCTTCAGTTAAAACTCCATCCCTATTTACTAACTCATGCCTTTCTTCTAAAGTTACAAAAAAAATTCTTAGAAATTCTCTTTACTCTTGTCTCGACTGTGCAAATTCATCATCATCTTCGTCACTTGGGAAATTTACCGAAGCCAAATATTCATCTTCCGATTTACTAGATAGAGCAACTTCTCATTCTAATCCAATTAAGTCTTCATCGCCCACATATTCACCCAAGATTTCAAGACATCTCCCTATTTGTTCATCTTTATCAATATGACTTCTCTCCCTCTCCTCCCTCACTTGCCTCTCATTTTGCCCTCCATCTAACCTAAACCCATCCCCGACTTGGTTACTCGCTTGAGTAGGATCCCTCACTTCTCCGCTTTCGGTGGTGATCTACTCATCCTCATCATCATTATAATACTCAACATATACCCTAACTTCGTTGCCATGAAGATAATGGTAAATAATATCCTTAATACAATTATCATCATTAAAAAATCTCAAACCATCCTTCATTTCCTTCCCATGAATAAATCATGCAATTTATGCATTTTGCATCGTAAAAAATACACCAAATCCCTCACAAAATCAATATATGATGGCTTTCGAACATTCACATAGATAGTAACTTCATTTCTATCGGCATATCCCTAGTCCTCAGCGCCAATAACAAACTCTGCACCATAGCAAACAATAACGCCTACCTAATTCTCATCCATGTTGATACTACACCCAAGGAGGAAAAAAAATCATTAATTTTTGAGATCACATAGCAGAATCAGCAACTTCACATGTAAGTCCTTGTCATTTTGTTGAAAGAAACTAAGGCAACCAATTTATTCAATTTGGTCCCCTTACAGAAACAAAAGAAGCCTAATTGAATAAACAAAGTGAGATCCCCACCACCCATTTTTCATTTCAATCACATTCAGTCCCCCATAGAAGCATTCCAACTAATTAAACAAAGTGAGGTCCCACCACAGTTTCCCTTCGAGCCAAGCCCTCATTTTCTCCTCTACACTATTTTTCTATTCGGTCTCCACAAAAGAAAGCAGATCATGTTGGTAAATAAAAGTGAGATCCCCACCACTTTCCCTCTAAGCTAAGCCCTCAAATTGCCCTCCGCACCCTAACTTGCCTGTCGAAACCCTAAATTTTTCACTCACTTAACCTATATAGAAAACATGACAAACCTGAGTGAGTGAGAGTTTGGGGCACAGCCACCAAACAATAGCGAATGACGGTGCAACTACAATAGTGGTTGAGCAACGGCGGGTGAAAGATAGTAGGCAAGCGAGCAACTATGGGTGAGCGAGCTACGGTTGGCGTTAGGCAAGAATCGTAGTTCGTATACGCCGTCCATGAATCCTCTTCTACTCCCCCTTCAGCAATGCCATTTTGGCAATAGAGCTATGCGGTGTCGTTTTTATAAGGGAGTCCATGTATGATGGCAAAAAACAACGTTGTTTCTTAGGGAGAAATGAAAACAACGTCATTTATGACATGCCATGTGGACAGTCTTCTTAAATTTTTGCCACATCACTTTTTTTAAAAAAAATATAAAAACCACGTAACTAATTTGGTTGGAATCTCTCGCCGATGGCACCAAAGTAATCGTTTGTTCTCTGATTTGGCACTTAAGTGATCCAGCGGAAACTTTTGGCATCAAAGTGAGCGCCATACACAACTTTTGGCACTTCTAATGTACTTATCCCCAGACGCTCATATATTTCCCTATATGGAGAGTCATGCTCATACATTCTGAAGGAAAGTGATAAATTTGTTCTTTTCTATAGTGGAAGCTAAGAATATTTCTGAAATTTTTATTGCTAGCCACTCCACTTTAGTGAGTTTTGGAATTACGTCACTGAATTTTATATTTTTATAAATTATCTAACATATTTAACTTTTATATTTTTGTAATTGATTCACTTCGATTGAAATCTAGACAATTTTCTGACGAAACGCTAAGAACAATCATACGACAAGCCTAGTCAAGTTCTCACTGCATTGGGTCATTTTGTACCCCCTTTAAAACACAAACGTTTATCAAAATCCAAGTATTTTCTCTTCTAAACTATATGTAAGATAAAATTAAAGAGAGAACACCAAGGACCAGAGTCTGTATCGACTTTAAGGCATGTGACCACTTTTTTAAAGGCAATTATTGCCTCCAGGAACCTCTCTCTAAGCTTATCTTGTGGTCTAAACATTATTTTCTCTAAGCTAAAAGTGGATTTTGTATCACTTATCGAATATTCCTGAAACAGTTTCAGTGAAACTGATTAACACTCTTTAGTGACTTCCCATTCCATCCACTTCAGCAGTACCAGGAGTTTGATGTCTAGAATCTCAATCTGAGAGCTTCTTACAGAATAATGTTATCATATACCAGCATTTCTTTGGAGTGGGCTGCGGTCGGACATTATATGAATTGATGCATCATCTTCGTCTTGCAGATGAATCTAACTTGTTTTCTGCTGAGTTTGGACTTAAGAAGATTACGTTGATGGCTTAGTTCTGGGTTGACTAGAATGCTTTATTTCTTGCGGATGGCGATGTAAGCTTACAAGACGTGACTGTCAAAGTTGATACGTCGTTGAGCGCAGAGAGACAATGGTCTCGACATACATTGAAGCAGTAGAAACTAATTCAATGGTAATCCGCATTGTAGAGCCTCAGGATAGAATCGCTGGATCTACTTTATGTTTCTTGGCTTTGCAATAATTTCTGTTGTTGTCCATCTGTATTTTTAGTTAATGATCTTTGATTGGAGCAATTCTCGCTTTGCTAAACATTTTAGAGTAGGAAACTTTTCAAGAACAGGTCTTAAGCCACTGAAAAGGGGGAGATGTATTCTCCTTCTTTGGTTTTTGTTTTCTCTTCTCGTTCTCTTTGCTCTTCTTCGTTTTTCCCTCTTGGGTCTTCTTTCTCGAGAGGCCCAGCCGTATTGATACAGTATGTGTCATGCTCGATGATGGCCGCCCGCCCATCGCCGCAAAGTCACTCTACCATCAATTTTACAAGGCCTCGCTGTCATGCCTCTTATACCGCTTTAGGGTAAAATTCATGAAAAAGCAGCCTCTTGGATGCAATTCATGAAGAAGATCAACTTCTTACATATATGAAAGAATTGTATCCAAAATATGAAAACTATTCAAGTTAGGGAAAATATTCAAATTAAAAAACCTATTTAATTTGTATTTCTTTCTGGTGTGGTGGTGGTCATGTCGTCATGACCGCAAATCTAGTTGTGGCGGTGGTCCCATATACAAAATGAGAAATTTAAGGTCATTTATGATCTTCAACTAATTTTTTTGACTTATAAACACAGAATGAGAAATAAATGATCACTCGCACCGTCCAGTATGATAGAAAACTATACTGTTTCAAGAACAATATTACAACAACCAAAAATAACAATCCTCAAACGTCTCAGCGGTGCAATACTACTATATGTGAGCTAATTTTACAACCACTAGAATGGTGGGAATCCATTTGCATGAGGTAATCAATCCTTCAACATGACAATTAAAGGATTAGGAATGTGCATCATATATGGATTAGTTAACGATCCCTCTGGTTGCACTTGCAAGTATGTTTTGTGATTTTATATAAGTTATCTTCGCTCCATGACCATCACCAGCTTTTGGAAAAATTTAAGGTTACTTTTGGCGGTTAGGATAAAATTTATCATATCTTGTGTTTGATATCTACTCAATATAAAATAAAGTTGGATATAATGAGAATATAGCCCGAATAAAATTATCCTACAGAGGAGGTGGAATAAAGGTGGATAGAATTTTTAATATTTAAAATAGAAAAGTTATTTTTCTTGAATAACAAGATTCTTAAATTTATAAAATTAAAATTATATTTCACTATAAATAATATTTGAATTCTAATACAAGAAATTCAAAATAACAAAAAGTAACCATTTTGTTTTTTTAATGTAATCTTATTTTATTTATTTAATTATTTATTTGAATTAATTCTACTTATAGGATAAATTAAATATATTTGTATTTATTACATATTTTAGTATTAAAGCTATATTAGTACAATTTACTATTTAATAAACTTTTATTAGAGAATGATGGAATGGGAAAAAGATATAAAAAGGAAAACAATTAAAAAAAGAGAGGAAAATAGAAAAAGTATCAATAAAGTCATAAACTTATGGCATTGGTATCAATTCAGTCCTAAACATTTCAATTGAACCAATTTAGTCATAAGCTTTTTCACATTGATACCAATTCAATCATTCCTATCAATTTTGATCGGTTATTGTTGAGGTGGATGCTAGCTAGCTGGCGAACGCTGACGTAACAATTTTTTATTTTTTATTTTTTTCCCTTTTTTTCTCTTCTTCCTTTAGGCCTTTTTCTCCCGCAGTGGCCAACGAGCCTCTAGCAGCTCATCAGCCACTGAGTGAGGGCCACGATTGGCCTTGCATAGATTTGGGCGAAGCAGCCTTGTCCGCAGGTCTAGTTGAGGCCCCCACTACCACTACAGGAGAAGAAGGCCAAGAGCAAGAAGAGGAAAAAAGGGGAAAAAAAAAAAGAAAAAAGATAAAGATAAATTAAAATTTTGAAATAAAATAAAAAATTATTGAAAAATTGACACGTCAGCATTTACCAGTTGGCCGACGTCCACATCAGTGTCAAAATTGGCTGGAAGGATTGAATTGGTATCAAAGTAAAAAGATTTAAGATTAAATTGATCAAATTAAAAGGTTTAGGACTGAATTTGTACCAATCCCATAAGTTTATGACTTTTTTTGTACTTTTCCCAAGGAAAAATAAAAAAAACAAGGCAAACAAAAATAAAGTAGGCCCTTACCAAAAAATAAAAATAAAAATAAAAATAAAGTAGGCAAGAGTGTCACGAGAGATTTTTTATCATCTCCATTTGTGAACTTTTACATTCATTTATACCAATTTGTCGTTTATACCAAATAATATACCTTGTATAATGTAAATATATCCGACTTTAATATTGTCATTTACCAAATAATGGATAGGATATAACAAAATTGCTTAATTTTATATCCTATCTCATCCAATCATATCCTAGTTAAAAATCCAAACAACCAAACATAGCCCAAATGGTTTTGTTTATCACCAATTGGAGGGGCAATACCAAAGATTACATGTGAATTATTGCACTTACTATAATCAGATCAACCATGCCCACCTAATTATTGCACTTAATACAATCAGGTCAACTTCTTGCTATTGGTAGAGCTTTTGAAGGAAAACCCACAAATTGCTTCAAATGCAAACATATACAACTGCACGACTTGAGCAAAGTATGCACATCACAAATCACCGTAGAGTAGCTTGTATTGTTAAGAGCAGTTCTACTTCTCATTGTGGAAAATAGGCTTTTATGGTTTCGCAATCTATCCTGCTTTGACTTTTGTAATCCCATTTGCTACGAATCAAGCAAGTTCAAAGTTTGAAGCCCATGATTGGATGTTAGAACCGACTTTGCAAGTGTTGATGGACCCAAGTTATAGAATTAGGCTTACTCTCATTAGAATTTGACCTGCTATGTCATTGAACAGAATTGGACACAATAATATTTACTTTAATCTAGTCTTACATATATCAAGCCAGCCCTGAGTTATTATTTTCTTCAATTCTCTTCACTCTTATCAATCCAAGTATAGTATAGTAAACTTCATTGAGATACTAACATAGAAAACTTTTCTTTAATAATAACATCATAAACACCTGTAGTTTCACTGGTGTGCGATTTGATACCTAATACTTTTTGGTTTAATTAAGTACATTGACCTTGTAAAATGGAGCATCTCATAATTGGTGTGGTGAGCCAACTAACTAATAGGGTTAATACCTTGAAAAACCTCAAACTGGTAAACATGTGACAAATTTATCCCAAACTATTTTTTTGATCATGAAAAACCCCAAACCGGTACACCTGTGACAAATTTACCCCGACTGACCATAAAAAACCCTAAACTAGTACATTTATGACAAATTTACCTCAAACTAATTTATTCGACCGCAAAAAACGATAAACTGGTAAATTTGTAACAAATATACCCTCCGCTAAATTGGATTAATACAACAAAAAAATCACAAAGATTGTAAACTGTGACAAACGGAGCGTAAAATCCCAAATTGGTATACCAGTCAACTGTTACGTGTCATTTAACTTAATAATTTGATAGTAAAATTTAATGAAAACTAACAAAGGGTAAATTTGTCACAAGTATACCAGTTTGGGATAAATTTGTCAAAACTATACCAATTTTGGGTTTTTGGTGGTCAAAAAAATAGTTTGGGGTAAATTTATCACAAGTATACCAGTTTTGGGTTTTTCAGGATATTAATCCTAATATATATTTATCATCATGGACATGGTTAGTCATCTTAATTCAGAATCTATTTCAAGTAGGAATGCCTTTTTTCCTTTCTTCTTCTTCTTCCTTGCATGTTTATTGTAATCTCCATTTCAGTCCCCACCAATCCAGTCATTGCAGCCACTATACACCTTGGCTTGGTTCCAATCCGTGGTACCGTCGCAATTTCCCACCACAACTCGCAATCCTTTGGTTGCTGCGAGGCTAATGATCGTGGTGTTCACCATCGCACTTGTTGCCTGATGTGGTCGACTTCTTGCAACTGCAAATCTGGTTGTGGCGGCGGTCGCATTGTTATAAATGCAAAAGGAGAAATATGAAGTTATTTATGATCTTCAAGTAGTCTTTTTATCTTATTAACTCAAAATGAGAAATAAAAGGTCCTTTGTATCCTTGAGTATTATGGAAAACTATCAGTTTCAAGAACAAATTTATCAACTAGAAAAAAAAAATAATCCTTAGTTGTCTCGTTTCTTTGAAGTAATCTTGTAAATTCTCTATTTAAGACATATCTTGAGTTTGAGCCAATGAAAGAAAATTCATCTAAATGGAGGTTTCTTAAGTTGATTAGTTTTCCTTAGTTTGACTAGGTTTTCTATTTTTTATATAAATATTTTCTATATAAGAAGTGATTCTTCTTTGTGAAGAGCATTGAAGAGGATGTTTTTCATGAATTATACCCGGAAGCAATCCGAAAGTGTTGAAGTTGATTAAATCTTATGGGTAAGGTTTGTATAATTCCTTGGGAGATTTTTTTTTTGGTCGAAATTCCCTAGTGAGATCGAAAGATTATTTCGGAAGGAATTGGAGGTTAAATATTGTGTGAGTTATTTGTTTTGATTAAGAGCTGGGAAATAGTTAGAGTGTTAGAATATCTCGAGCATGGTTGTAGTCTCTGCCATATCGCTTGATTTATAGTAGAATCTTATACCACTCTCCTTGTGAAGATCCCATTGACCGATTCACATAAATCTGATGTGCTATTTATTTTCATGTTCTGTTTATTTTATTATTCAATTGATTATTTCCGCAACAATTTATATCAAAGCTAAGCTTAACTAAGTTGAAGCAAATTAATGATGACAAAATAAGAAACAATAAAAATCGACAGATTTGATGAGAATGATTTTTGGGTTTTGGAAGATGTAGATTGAGGGTTATTTGCACTAGAGGAATCTATACTTACCCCTATAGAAGGAGAAACTAGATTCGGTGAAGCAACCTGATTGGGAACTACTGGATAGATAGGTACCAGGTGTTATTTGGCTAATGTCGACTCATAATGTCACATTTAACAAGGTCTACCTAATGTGACGTCTATTTACTTAAATATGGGCATAGGTGTGTCGGTTGCTAATCAAGTCAATTGACTTCAGTTAAGATTGAATTTGATGACGAACATGCTTTGATCATATTATCCTCATTATTTGATAGTTGGGAATTGTTATTATCATTGTTAGTTGGGATACATGCTTGACATTTGATGAGGTTCGTGATTTAATTCTGAAAGAAGAAATTCGTAGAAGAGAATCTGATGAATTTGTTTTTGCTACTTTAGTAGGTGAAATAAGAGGAAAAACTATTGAGAAAACATTCCTTCAGTGGTTTCGATGATTGACAAAACTTACCAACTTTCTATTTTGATTAAAAGTATTTTTTAGGAAGGAAAGTCTGATGATTGCAATCAGAATCAGAATCATGGATAATACTTTCTTATTCGGACACTTAATCAATCGACTATGAAGGAATAAATTTCTCGTGCAATGGCTAGTTGAAATTGACTGAATTACTTGCCACTTTTTGGAGGAACTTTAAAAGGAAGGTTTTCATAACAATTCTCATGTTTATAATCTTTCCTCAATCTTCAAAGACAAGCTATTCTTTATAAACATAGACACTCGACTGTTGGAAACCCGACTTGCTGTATGGGCAACAAATCTTACGGGAAGCTTCAACCTCGGCGATCCTCACGCCATCAGATCTTCTCAACCAAATCTAGGACCAACAGGTGGATTGATTGGATGATCCTTTTGAAGGCATGTCCAATGGTTAGCTTAGACTAGGAGGGGTATAAGAGGAGATCTCAAAGTAGAAGGATAACAATTCGCTTTCATGAGTATTGGAGCTTTTAACTCTAAAGTCTGATGGGTGTTTATGATTATTTTGCATTTGATTCAGTGAACAAAATTGTGTAAACTTTTAGAGGTTGAGAGTGTGTGAGAAAGTTATACACGAGCTTGAGTGTTAGAGCTCTGATCGGTTCTCATCCGTGAATTCCAGCCAATTGGTTGTGAGGCAGGAGAGTGAACGTAGGCTTGCAAAAGCTGAACCACTATAATCTTGAGTGTGCAATTCTCTATCCCTTACTCTATTTATTAATTGTGGTAGAATTGTACACCTGTAAGATCTAACCACTTCATCATAAGTTGTCCCGTTGGAATTTTGGTTTAAATTCTTTCATTTCCACAAAATCACCTATTCAACCTCCTCTAGATGATATTTTAGCCATAACAATTGATATTGGAGCCTTGTTACTCTTAATTAAAGTGCTTTACTACTTCTGAGTTAATGATCTATATATGGCTAGCAATATTGCACCAGGTCTTATGGATGGATAGAGTGATACAAGACCTTCTTACTTCGATGGGAAAGATTATAGTATTTGGAAGAACAAGATGAAAGCATTCATCAGATCCAATGATCCCCTGGAGTGGGACGTTGTTCTAAGAGGCATACGACCTTAAGCTTCTTTGACTAAAAAAGAAGGCAAAAGATTAGAAACCTCAGCTTCATCTAATGCAGACCTCACCAAAAGAGAAGCACTTGATGCAAAAGCTGTTTACTCGTTGTATTGTGTATTATCTCAATCTGAATATAATCAAATTTCTTCTTGTGAATCCGCAAAGGAAATTTGGGATAGGTTGCAGGTGACATACGAAGGAACTAATAGGGTGAAGGAGACGAAAATAAATATTCTTCTCCAACAATACAAAGCCTTAAAATGAAACCAAAAGAATCCATAATTGATATGTTCAGTAGATTCACTGATATTGTTAATGGATTAGCATATCAAGGGCAACCAATGTCAGATCCAATGAAGGTGAACAAGATTCTTCGAGGGCTATCAAAAATGTGGAACAACATCAAAACATCCATCCAAAAGACTCAAAGAATATCACCTCTCTTTATGGATGAGCTCGTAGGAACACTCAAATCCTATGAAGAAGAACGTCTAAACGAATAAGACACCAGAGGTAAGAAAACTCTAGCTTTAAAATCAAGTCTTTATTCTGATGAATCAGATTTAGACGAAGATGATGAGGATGGCGAAGAGATTGCTCTCATGGTGAAAAAGCTTGAAAGAATGGCCAGAAAAGGAATAAAGTTTAAAGGAAAGAAAACCTTCAAAACTTTTGAGCAAAGGAGAAGCCTCAACGATAAGGAGGTAAGTAAAGATGTTATCTACTTCGAATGCAAGAAGCGAGGTCATATTAAGCCAAATTGCCCACTTCTGAGGAAATGGAAGAACAAATATGAGAAAACAAAGAAAGCACTAAAGGCCGAGACTTGGAGCGACACTGAGTTCAAAGAAAATGATGAAGAATGTGCTAATATCTGTCTCATGGCAAAATTTGATTCGGAAGATGAATTTGAGGTAAGTAATTTTGACATTTTGGTTGAAGTACTAATTATATTGAAGAATTACTTGTTGATTACAAGGCCGCACTTAGAAAATTCTCAAAATTGAAGAAGGAAAACTCAAAATTGAGAATATAGGATTCTTTCCAAAAAGAAAAGATTGAGAATCTTGAGAATGATCTTCTCCAATCAAAAGAAAATCTTGATTTTGTTTTAAAAGAAAATGATTCTTTGAAAAATGAAATTTTAGATGTTGCGAAAAGGTTTTCAATTGGTTAAAAAACTTTGGAGCACATTTTGTTCATTCAAATCTTGTATTATAATAAATCAGAACTTGGATGTAAAAACAAAAATGATTTTCCGACTCATAAAGAGAGGAAGAATCAAAAACCACCAAAAGTTTTTTACAAAAATCACTTTAGAAAACAGTTTGTAAAACCTGTTGGTTAAAACTTCCTTAAATGTTCAATCTGCGGATGTCATGATCATTACGAAAATTATTGTTCCAAAGGTTGGAAGCCAATTCAGAGGAACTTTCTAAGCATGGCCGATCCTTCTAACCAAAGAGAACCCAAACAAAAATGGGTACCAAAGAAGACTTGAACTTGTCTTAATTTTTGCAAGTACCAAAGAGAAGGAAAAACAAGTGGTATCTTGATAACGGTTGCTCAAGACATATGACCGGTGATCCAAGTAAGTTTATTAAGCTCACAAGAATTACTGGATGAAGTGTTTCCTTTGGAGGAAACAATAAAGGGAAAATCATTGGCAAAGGAATCGTTGAAATTGGAAATCTAACGATAAAAGATGTATCTCTTGTCAAAGGAATGAACTATAATCTTATCAGCATCAGCCAGCTATGTGATGCTGGATACAAAATATGCTTTCAAGAAAACAAATGCTCAGGCACAAGTAAAGATTTGAAACAGTCTTTTACTAGAAGAAGACACAAGAATATCTATTTACTAGATATAACTATTGATGATGTTCAGTGTCTGGTCTCTGTAAAGGACGAATCAGATTTTTGGCATAGGAAGCTTGGACATATAAGCACTAAACAACTAGCAAAGCTTTCTTCAAAGAAATTGGTACGAGGATTACTAGACCTTAAATTTGAAATATCTGAAGTCTGCTCTATCTGTGCTTTAGGAAAATAAGTAAACCCAATAACTTTGTTAGTACTAACAAAGCTTTGCAACTTCTTCATATGGATATCTTCGGACCCATAAGAACGCAAAGTTTGGGAGGTAAAAGGTATTGCTTGGTAATAGTTGATTACTACACAAGGTATACTTGGGTTTTCTTTCTTACACACAAGCATGAAGCGTTTTCCTGTTTTTCAAAATTTTCCAAAAAGATTCAAAACAAAAAAGGATACTCCATTTCTTGCATTAAAACTAATCATGCGGATAAGTTTGAAAATCAAAGCTTTCAAAACTTCTGTGAAGAAAATGTTTTGAGCATCATTTTTCGACTCCCTACACACCTGAACATAATGGTGTTGTAGAGAGGAAAAACAAGTTTTTGCAAATATGGCAAGAACCCTTCTCATAGATAGTGAAATTGCATCTCATTTTTGGGCATAAGTTGTCTCAATAGCTTGTTATATCATAAATCGACTTTTTCTTAGACCCTCTTTAGAAAAGACCCCCTATGAGCTTTTCAAAGGCAAAAAACCAATCATTTCATACTTCAGAATCTTTGGTTGTAGATGTTTTATCTTGAGAAATGCTAATGATCAACGTGGTAAGTTTGGTGAAAGATCAAATGAATGTATATTACGAGCAAGGCTTTCAGAGTCTACAACAAAAGATCTCGCACTGTGGAGAAGTCTACTAATGTGAGATTTGATGAGAACTCTCAAACTCATGAAGATTCTGATCAAGTAGAGCAATTTTCTTATGGAATTCAAGCGCAGCAAGACAGTAAGCAATCAAAATCAAATGAACAACCTCAACAACCAGAAAAGACTAACAAGCAGGTCAACGAGAAACCTACAACCTCTAAAGATAGGTTCAACAGAAACTAGAAGTACAAGTCAAGTCATCTGAAAGATCTGATTATCAAAAACATCGATGACAAGATAAGAACCAAATCAACTCTTAAAGAAGCAGTCAGCACTTTAGTACTCATCTCAGAGATTGAATCTAAAAGTACTGAAGAAGCATTATTAGATGAAAACTAGGAATTAGTTCAACTCCAAGCAATGCAGGAGGAACTTTAACAATTTTGCATAAATGAAGTATGGGAATTAGTTCCCAGACCAAAGGATCATCCCGTAATAGGAACAAAATGGGTGTATAGTGTCACGACCTCTCTTTTGCCGTCCGAGGGAAAAAGGAAGAGGTTTAGGGCTATTTGCCTAAAGAAGTGGACCAACGGCCATGGATTAGACACGGACTCTCCCAAGCCCATACCTCGCGCGACGTTGGATTTTGTTTTTTAGTTCTTAACAACTATGTATTTCTAAGAGTAGCCACTAGCCTATTGAGGTCAGTTAGAAACCAATCAAGACATGAGAATGTTATCTCGATTCCTACGCAATCAGAGATTTCTAGAAACGGGGACTTGTTTATGCCAATGTTTCTATTAGCGCCCTTGCGATACCACTAACTTGGAAGGTTATTTGTCTAAATGGCCACACAATCTTGATTACCAATTATAATCTTTATAAAACCACTAAGTGTCTATGCAAATGTTTTTGTAGGTTTTTTTTTTTAATGTTTAGACTAATCCTAACATAATTTAGAAAAAGAAATTTACACTCAAATTATTGAAAAGCGGTGCGGTAAATAAACATCCAAGAAATTGAAATGACTTGAAAGTAATGAGGAAAAGAAAGACCCGATACAAATCGGGCAAATAATATTACATAGTCTTATTATCACGCCCTGGGACAGGACCCCCGTGAACGAAATGAGAATTTAAATATGCATGAAATTACTGTAAATAATTTTAATCTACGCAAAATAGATCATTTAGAATAATGATTATAGAATATCAAAATAGCATCAAGTTAGGACAACGACTTTATAAAATTAAGAAAATCTCATAAATGTCATTTATGCCCTAATTTGATACTATCTAACATTTTTTATATTTTTTTGAAATTTTCAGATTTTTCTTTTTTTATTATTATTTTTTAAAATACATTAATAATAATTCTTTAAACCGATCTATGCTAACATGGAATAACGCAACACATGAATATCACAATAATCAAACTCAAATCGACCATTTCAAGACCGAAACTTGGTTTGGGCATTTCGTCAAACAAGTGGTGTACACCAACCCACCTTAAGCAACTTCCCCGGACCGTATTCGTGATATTCAATCTTGACCCATGAGCAATCTTATGTGGAACTAAAGTATCACGATTATACTAACACATGCGAGGAACAAGATTAGATAGAAATAATAGCCTAAAACACACAAGAACTAAGTTGAAATTGATCTCAAATATGCGGGTTTAAACTGATTTTGCAAATCTAGATTTGAACCCAGGTCAAGTAAACAAGTTGCATGCCCATATTCAAGCTCTGACACTCATCACATATGAGATCTAAAAGAGACATTACTTAATTCAAATGAAAGTAGGTAACATGAGCTTTCAAAAGTAACAAAAATCACAGAGAATGACCAACCGAACACATAAAAAATGACCTCTCCAAGAAGCACACATGCAAAACTCTTGAAGAGATTTCAACACTAGAAAAATTCCAGCCTAAAAATCAGTTTTTTGGAATAGTTTTCCTCTTGATTTTTCACTATTAAAACATGTTCAAACTCAAACAAAAATACATCAAGGATACTTACCTTACTTCCTAGTTTCTTTTGCAAGTGGTTCTTGGCCGAGGAAACCAAGAAATTATCCTCAGGGGGCACGTGGAAGTTGGCTCCTTCAAGTTGGAAATGAGATCTGCAGAAACAAGAACTAACAACGAAGGTTTTTGTTGACTTCTAAAATTAGACTTCAAAACCTCTTTTGTTGGAAAACTTAATACCAAACCAAACTATACGTATTCTAGTTTAGGGTGAAAGTCAAGCTTTTCCTCATTTTTCTCAAAAACACTCGCTTTTCCTCACCCGTGACCAACTGGGCTCAACACTTTAAGAAAAATTTTCGTACTTTCTTGGCCCACCAAGAGGGTGGTTTTCAGGGGGCTTTAAGAGACCTTCCCGAACTCTACTTGGGACGTGCGACCTATGGATGGAAAGATCTTTAAATGAAGTTTCACTCTCTAGTTGAAGGTTTTGGCTAATTTTGGCTACAAGTTTGTGAAAATTTCACTTCTCTCTCTGAAGGTTGATCTGGAATTTTTTGGTTCTCTTTCTTGAGTTGCTTTTGGAAATATTTTTGGAGAACGACCGTGAGCTCCCCCTTCTCTCTCTTGTCTTCTACCTTTCATGCCCTCAAAAATCTTGCTTCATAGATCTTATCCCCTGAATTAAGGGATTTTTTGTCGGTCTTTTGTCCACCTACCAAGCCTGTCAACAAGGCCACTTCAACAACTTTCTGACTAAGCCAAAATCTCCAACTTCTGCAATTGTTAAGTGTTCTAATTTTGCGCGATTTTCCCGTGCTTTCAACAGCTTATCCCTAATCAATTTTTGTCCATTTGCGCACTACCAATAATGGTCTTCCATCACATACAAAGATCAAGCTAGTTAGGCAGTTGAGGAGGATATGGTGGGGCCACCAAGTTGCTTACTCAGCAGCTCCAAATTGAGACCAATTTGTGGACTGAGATTTGGCAGCTGGTTCGGGTGTTTTAATCCATCAATTTAGCTGCGGTTTTTTATCAATTAGCAAGTTCATGTATAGTAGTTTAGGATATCGACCATATTTCGCAATTGTTTCCACCCAATTTCGCAAGAAAGTCCATCAAAGTTGGCTATTTTCTTATTCGAAAATACCAAATTCAATACAAATTTGGTCCTTTTGGCCCGAATTGATTGATTCGACTTGGCCCAAATTCAATTTCAACTTAATTGGTGACCACGGGCGAAATTTTGCAAAATTTGCAAATTAGTCCCTCAACTTTTGGAAATTGCATTTTGTCCCCAACTTGCCATTTTAATTACAATCTAACCTCCTAGGCTTGGTTAGTCACATTTAGATCATCAGCTCCAACTTTTTTTTTCATTTTTTTCTTCTTTTTTTTTAAAGGAAAAACATCTTCCATTTAAAAAAAAACTATACGAAACACCTAGATAATCTATATGCAAGAATTTGACATGAAATATTTTTGTGGAAAAACAAGTTCCCATTTTTTCGGAAATGATTTTTGGGCAAAAATTTAAGTGTCAACATACAAAAACAAGCTCAATGAACAAGGAAAATTTACAAGAAATAAGGCAAGATTGGTCACTAAAGGCTACTTGCAGGAAGAGGGAAAAGACTACAACAAAACTTATGCACCAGTAGTAAGTTTAGAAGCAATCAAACTTTTACTTGCTTACGCGTGTTTCCATGGTTTCAGACTTTTTCATATGGATGTGAAGAGTGCCTTCTTGAATGGATACATCAAATAGAAAGTGTTTGTAGAACAACCACCAGGTTTTGAAGAACCTAGAAAGCCTGATCATGTATACGAACTGAAGAAGGCCTTATATAATTTGATGCAAACTCCTCGTGCTTGGAATGAAAGGTTAACAATTTTCCTTATACAAAATAACTTTAAGAAAGGTAATGTCGACACTACTTTATTTATTCTAAAAGAAGGTAAGGAAATTTTATTAGTTCAGATCTATGTTGATGATATTATATTTGGATCACTTAATAAAAATCTTTGCAAGAGTTTTGCCAAGTTGATGTAGGAAGAGTTTCAAATGAGCATGATGGGGGAACTAAATTTCTTCCTCGGATTGCAAATCAAGCAAACGCAAGAAGGGACATTCATTTTTCAAGAAAAATATGCCAAAGAACTAGTGAAGAAATATCACATGGAAAGTTCGAAGAAAGTAGAGACTCCTATATCTTTTTCTTCCAAGCTCGATAAAGACGAGAATGGTAAGAAAATTGATCAGAAGTTATACAGGAGCATGATTGACTCTTTATTATATCTCACAGCCTCAAGACCTGATATCATTTTTAGTGTATGCATATGTGCCAAATTTCAATCAGGCACTAAAGAGTCTCACCTCTCTACAGTTAAAATGATAATCAAATATATAAATTCTTACCCTTCTCTAGGACTTTAGTATCCTAAGGGATCAGAGTTTGAGTTATCTGGATACTCTGATACTGATTTTCCAGGATGTAAGATTGACAGGAATAGCACTTCTGAAACCTCTCAGTTACTAGGCAAGATGCTTGTTTCCTAGTTCTCCAAAAAGCAATCAATGGTTGCCTTATCAACTGCAGAAGCTGAGTATGTCGCTTTGGGAAGTTGTTGCACACAAATCCTCTTGATGAAACAACAACTGAAGGATTACAGAGTAGATGAATCGAATACAACCATCAAATGCGACAATACTAGTGCCATTAATCTAACAAAGAATTCGATTCAACATTCCAAAGCGAAGCACATTAAGATCAAGCATCATTTTATACATGATTATGTCAATAGTGATAAAGTGAATATTCAATTTGTCGATTCACAAAACCAGTTGGCTGATATCTTTACAAAACCTCTTGACAGGAAAGCATTTGATTTTATTTGCAATAAACTTGGTATTATTAACCCATTTATTTCAGGTGATTAAGAACAAGGTTCATATGAGGCTGCTGAGTACATCAACTTATGGGAATTTCAAATTCTTTATGGTGAGAATATCTTAGGAATCATATTAGGTAAAGTTGGAAATTATCTAACTTATTTGAAAATCTCGAATTGTCATATTTAATTTATTGCAAAGTAAATAATATTTGGGAAAAGACCACCAAAAACCCCAAATTTTGCCCAAAGTGACAAATTTACCCCAAACTTTTTTTTGTGACATATAAAATCGCAAACATTACAAACCGTGACACATTTACCCCACCAATGGCATTTTCGTCTTATTCTTTATGTTTTTCCTTTTCCTTTTTCTTTTTTTCCTTTTTCTTTTTCCTTTTCTTCTCTCTTCCCTCTGCTACCCCACAAATTTACACATGCTACTTAATCTCCAAGCCACTCATAATTGGTCCACCTAAGCTTGTAAGTCATCATTTCATCATTACTTGGCCTAACTTAATCTCCAAGGAAAATCTCATGCAATGATGATCAAATCCTCAAATGGCCACCTAAGCTAGTGATTCATCTCTTCATTTAATGCCTAAGATTTGGCCATCATAAGTCTTGGATTTTTGGCACATTTTTCGTGGCTTTTCTTGCTCATTAAGCCAAGCATTCTAGAACCTTCCATGGTATGGTTCACTTAAGCCATAAATCACTAACTCATTTACCAAGGCAAATCTTTTGACATTATTACATAATCTTAAGATGGACACTAAGATGTTGACAAGGCTTCCTCCTCAACTTAGGCGTGCAGCTCCCTTCCCCTCCAAGTTGGACGTGTGGTTCTCCTATTCTAAGGCGAAAATAATTTTGAGCAACTTTTGAAATCAGTACCATTACCTTATCAAATGGGCTTGGAAATTTTAAATTTTAATATGTTGTAGAGAAGACCTTAAAAAGCATTTTTCATGAAGGAATCCAAGTCAAATTCATTCTGTGGGAAGAGCAACAAATCATTGAACACAACTCAAAAATTCGTCCGTCGAGCAAATTCAATGGTCATAGAGAGAGACTCATTTCGTAATCCAAATCTTCACAAAAATAACCTAAAATTTAAAAATGTTTTAGGTTAAGATGTTTTGAACAACTTTCATGAATGAAGTTTCTCCGAATTCAAAGCACGAAGAGCTCTATAAAATTGGAAAGCAAGAAAGGTCCAACAGTTTCGAAAAATTGGGAAGTCAAAACCTATGAAACTCAAGGTGGCAAATCTATGGAGGAGAGGTGGCGCTCTACTTGGCTTGCAAGATCACTTGCTATCATTTCCTTAGATCATCAGTCACCCTCCCTTCATTAATTAATTGGGACACATAAGCCTCCACACTCATCATCCTCATTTAATTTTTTCACACTTATTCACGCTTACTTTCTAGAAATGTTTGACTAATTCAAGGCCTATCTAGCTTAGCCTTCTAGTTGGGACCAAAATAGGGGACAAAATCGAAAATGTTACATAAGAAATGAAGTTGCGCCGTCTTTTTAAGTCAGCATGCATTCATTGGTCATTTTAGTTAATTATGCTTCAACATGCCTAAGCAAAAGTGAAATAAATAAGATAACTACGCTACGCCAGCTGTGATGTGATGGGGCATCACATATGATGGTATTGTATGAGTTAAGTTCCATTAATGACGACAAGTTGATTTTACAAAATCTTAAAGGGTATTGTTTATCCCCATATGGACGGAATACCGGTGATTACACGCAAAGTACCACACCTATTCACAGTCAGGTCAACCCATGCTGATCGACTTCTTGCACTTATTATAATCAGGTCAAATTATTGTGACGCGTAATGTGCAAATACGTAAAAGCCACACAAGCTTGACCGAAGTATGCACTAAAAAAAAAAGGAGAGAGATACTTCTATAAAGAGGGAGACAATAACTTGTATGGATCATCACCCTCCACACCCCATTTACTTCCTCGTCTTCTCAGAGAAACAAGTGATGTGGATGATCGGAACGTGTGTGTCGACATTGATCATCGTGTGTCTCGCTCATTGGGTTTACCGATGGAGAAACCCCTGGTGCAACGGTACGCTTCCTCCCGGTTCTTTGGGGCTTCCTCTCATCGGTGAGACCCTTCAATTAATGGTTCCTAGTTACTCTCTAGACCTCCTTCCATTCCTCAAGAAGAGAATACAAAGGTACCCATACCATTTTATTGCCAAGCAAAATGCTGACTTTATTTCGTAGTTCTTAACAATACCTAGAAATGCCCCCCCCTTCTTTGTTCTTTCGACGCAGGTACGGAAAGACATTTCGGAAAAGCATGGCGGGTCGGGCAATGGTAGTCTCAGCCGATCCGGAATTCTGCCATTTTGTCCTTCAGCAACACGGGAAGCTGTTTGACTCATGGGCTCTAGACACATTCGCAAAGCTTTTCGCACAAGACAGCGAGGCCAACACCAACATCCCGAATGTCCACAAGTATATTCGAAGCACGGTTCTAAAGCACTTTGGCATGGAGGTCCTTAGGGAGAAGTTGCTTCCCTTGATGGAAGAAGCGTCTCGAGTGACTATAGAGAGTTGGTTAGGTCAAGAATCTGTCGACGTAAAATATTCCACGGGAACCGTAAAGGCCAAATCCTTGGATCAAAAGCACTTTCGAATCATTTTTCCCTTTTCTCTAAGTGGGGCGCCATGACAAATCTAACACGCATTTGCTTTTGATGTTCTTGCTAGATGGCAATTCAATTCGGCGCAAAGCAACTGTTACGTTATGATCCTAAACAATCCTTGGAGAAATTGGGTGATTTATTCTTTTCGTTTGTCCGGGGCCTTATGTCAATTCCTTTGAACATACCGGGTACAACACATTACAAATGCATGAAGGTACAGTGAACCGGTTTCTTTTTTGGAACTTGGTTTCTAGTATAAGAGAAAACTTGGTACTAAATTTAGATCTTTGCAGGACCATAAGAAAGCATTGTCAATCATTCGAGAAATTGTAAAAGATCGGCTCTTTTCGCCGGAGACACCTTACAATGACTATCTTTCACGCATCATGACAGATATGGACAGAGAGAAATTCTTAACGGAGGATTCAATAGTTAAGCTTTTGTCCGGGCTTCTTTTTGTCAGCTTCGATACTCTTTCGACAACGTTGACATTAGCTCTAATGTTCCTCGAAGAGAATCCTAAAGCATTGCAAGAAATCACCGTATGCTTTTCTAATTACGCATTGAATTATGCATAATGGATTCCCTTTGAACATTTTTAAGTGAGTTTTTACTCAAATTTTTTCCAGGACGAGCACGAGACCATAATAAAGCAAAGAGAAGTTTCTGACTCCTCAATCACGTGGGAAGAATACAAGTCGATGCCTTTCACTCTTCATGTATGCAATCTAGCCAAATAAATAAATTATTTAGGACAATCAGCATATCCTAGAATCTTTTGTAACGTGGGTACTTGCAAAAACCAGGTAATACATGAATCGCTAAGGTTGGGAAACATCTCACCTGGACTGTTGAGGAGGACAAAAAGCGATGTGGAATGGAACGGTAGGTCGCTTGTATAATAGTCGATCCATTCGCTTTCTATGAGCATCGAGAATATAGATCGGTACTTTGATTACCACATCGTGCTTAGAACTTCGGAATTCTATGCAGGATACACGATTCCCGCGGGCTGGGGAGTTTTGATTGCCACTTCTGCTTTCCACTTGGATCCCGAGACATATGACGATCCTACTACGTTCAATCCGTGGCGCTGGAAGGTTAAATTTGAGAGGGGAATCGGGGTTTACACACGCGGGGTTCTGATTTAAGATTTGGATATACGAAGTTTATCATCTCCGGCGATTTTGATCTAAAATTTGGATCAATGCGATACTGTGATTGACTTGTCTAGGGCTTTCGAATTCCAGGAATGTGAATCGGATACCATGCCGAAGAATTTCATGCCTTTTGGATGGGGAATGAAACAATGTGCCGGAGCGGAGTACGCGAGAGTTTTCTTGGCGACTTTTCTGCACGTCTTGGTCACGAAATACAGGTACTCATCTCCCTTTTTCGGCACCAACATCCTGGAGAGATCGTTGAGCGCGTGAATTGGATGGCCTTCGGCGATGCGGTTCCTGATTTTTTCTATCTGTTGGAATATGATCAGATACATAAAGTTCAAGAGAGGTGAAATTCTCCGAAATCCAATTCTAGACCTCGGAGAAGGCTTGCACATCAAGGTCATGGAAAGATAGAAACAAAACTGCTTCCACCCTTTTACCAGATATCAACTTCCTTTGATGTAATGAATTGGTTTCAATGTTTTCTTTGATGGAACTGAAAAATAGCCGTCTCTTTTTTCAATAGAGCCTCTTGATGTATCCCTTTTGATCTTTCGGTGCCGCAGTTCGCAGTTTATATTCTCAAGCACTTCATTCCACCGGACGAGAAAAGCCGGAGCGATCTTGTTTCTTCATTAGGTCAAATGGGGAAATTTTTCTTTTACCCCTTCATTTTTCCCTCTCTGGTCTTCTTACACAAGAGACCCAACCATATTGATTCAGTATATGATGCTTGACGACGGCCGTCCATTGTGGCAATGGTGCTCGACTGCCACTTCCCGCGCCCTCACCATATTGATATAGTTTTTCGGTGTTACTTAGAACTTAAGCTGCGATTGCAACCGAGATCGAGACTAATGGAGGTCGTTGGCCTGGAAGATCGCGGACCAGCACCATCATCAATGGTGCTGGTCTGCCGTCGGGTCATCACCAGCACGTCTTGCACAAGCATATTTGATTTTTCCAATCTTTTGTTTTTATCATTTTAATTTGCTAAAAGTTATTCAAATCTATGTTTTGAAATGCTATTTTGCTTTTATGATATGTGATTGTGGAATCCCAACAATAGGGGAAGTTAACTAACCCAATTCCACAATTTTCAAGGAATGCTAATGCCATCCCATGAGGAATCTAAACTAGAGTTTTTGTTCCCTTTCAAACTTAAAAATCAAGGAATTGGGATCCTTTTTCTTGAATAATCTGATTGACAACACCCCAAACAAGGCCTAAACGCATGTTTGATACGAAGAAATGGAATCGTAACGATATGAATTGGAAAATTCTAATGGAGATACATCGATATCCTTCTATTTAGTTCCAACAATTGAAGCGAACTAGAAAAAACATTCTTTTTACTTGCTTCCGATAAAAAAGATGAGAGCATGAATACCACCAGTAAATAATCCAAGGAACACGATTGATATAGGAATCATTGAAAGCACTAAGGAAACAAGAACAACAACTACAAATTCATTGGCTACATCAATTGCTGATTTTGTGAAATCTTCAAATATGAATGGGTAAATGGACGGAAGTCGGTTCAATGTATCTACTGAAATAACTTAATTCTATTTTGGAAAGACATACATAGTAATATGCTACCGACACATAGTAAAGCTAAAGCGATGCTAGCATAATATGATAAAATAAATGAGTTGATGAACATGATCCAATGAGTATGTTTTCCCTACACGGATTATGCTGGTCTTTGTGAGATATAAGACGTAAACATGGGTCATGTTTGGCGGGCTTGCGTTCTCGAAGATTGAAGAGAACCCAGCAGTGAAGCACACCTTGGACTTTCCTTCTTCTTTGTCTCTCGTTGGGGCGGCTTCGTGGATATAAGTGCAAGAATATTCCAAGAAGGCTGGAGAGGCAAGTAGGTTTTTGTCGTTTGCTATCTTGGTCGGCTGGAGGGCATTTGTCATTGACTATGCCGTCATAATCACTTATACGACGTTATATTTGACTATTACTCTTTAACGTCTTAACTATATAAAAGAATAACTTACGTATATATCTTTAACAATGGTATTGCAAATGAAGCAACCCAGACCTGATTTTTCAAATACGGTCGCTGGACTTAAGTTAAAGAGGATGATGTGTTTTTGCTTATCAAAATTTGATTTGCTATCTCATCGCATGGAGTTGAACACGACAATGCATACTTTCATTTAATCTCGAATTTACCAAATCGAATACCCACCAAGCCCATACTGCTAGATCCAACCTCTCTTTCCCTCTCTCTCCCACCCTCTGATATATTGTTTCTGGGTTTTTTTCTGATAAAAAAAAAAAAAGGGTGCCGCTAGGCTGACGGTCACCGTTATTCTTGAATATAACGGTGGACTCCCAGCCATATATTTCAAATTTAGGGAGAGGGACAACCGAAAGGTCAAGTTTTGTCTTCTTTGTCTTATTTTAGCCTTTGTATTCTTAAAGTTTTAGTTTAGGTTATGTGCAAATATTTTTGCAACAGTGATAGAAATATTGCTTCTATAAAAGTACTCCTCCGCCCAAAAAAAATTAAATATTCACAATAAAATAGACCCTTTAAAGCATGCCTACTGTAATCAATCACATTAGAATGATCAATTAGAGCATAACACATTGATTATCTAATAAATAATACCTCCCAATCCAAATATCATATCTCATTAAATATTACAGATCCGCCATTCGTGATATATTTAAAACAATATTCTATTTGAAAATGTTTCTAAGCACAAAATTCAAATGATTTATTGGAATACTACATAAAATTCCATAAAGTTGCGTCAATGGGTAAAAAGAAAGGCATACCTGCATTAGATGCATATTGTAGAATTTTTGTGTATTTTCAAATGTCATGAATTTTTAAAAGAGAACTAGTTTTTGAAAATTTGTTGATTAATAAAAGGATGAAAAATCATTGTATAACTTGTTTACACAGTCTACAGACTCCAAGGGAAAAACACGAATAAAAGAATTGTTTCTAGTTTGCATCATAGGAATCAGACAAACAAGTGAGAAAGTTCCGAGCGCTAATTTTGTGGTCAGTAATGGTCCGCGGACCACTCTTCGCACGAGTAGCGGACCGTTATGTAAGCATTATTCAAAAAACACTTCTTTCCTTTCTTCTTCTTCTTCGTTGTAATTTCCATTTTCAATTCCTGCCAATCCAGTCAATACAGCCGCCATATACGGCTGGCCTTGGTTCCAATCCGAAATACTTTTCTATATCCCGCCATAACTCCCGATCCTTGAAACTTCTCCGAGAGAGAAAGGAGGTGTGTTGATCAAGTTGCTGCTGCCGGTAGCGGTGGTCGCTTTGACACCACCTCAAATTCGAATGTGCCGGTCCTCTGGTACGATTGTGGTCGTGTGGTCGACTGCAAATCCGGGTAGTCCCATTGTTATAAGTGTAAAATGGTGAAATGTCAGGTTGTTTATGATCTTGGAATAGTCTTTTCAACTTACAAACACAAAATGAAAAGTTAATGGTCCCTCATATCTTTTAGTATTATAGAAAATTACACTATTTCAAAAACAAAATTACAAAAAAAAAAAAAAAAAAAAAAAAAAAAGAGGATCTGTGCAACACTATACTTGCATACGTGAGCTAATTCCGTAAACTCTCAATAGTGTCATGAATCCATTTGCACACGATGTCATCGATCCGTCAAATTATATTTAAGGCATTAGGAGTGTGGTTCATTTAGGGATTAGTACAAGATCCCTCTCATTGCAAACATCTTTTGTAAATTTTTTATGAGTGATGTTCCCTCCATGACCATCACCTGATTTTAAACAACGTCAAATATTTTTGGCTATCACCAATTAGAGGGAATACGAAAAAATTACCAAAAAATCATAAATCTATTGCACTTATACTTCATAAACCTTTCACTTTAACTAATCGAGTTCTAAACTTTTTAAAAATTTGTCAATATAATCCATCCGGCTAATTTTAGTCGGAAGTTGCTAATGTGGATACCAATCATCCTATATGACACGGCCGATGCTGACATTGACAATTTTTTGTAATTAGTTTTATTTTCATTTTTTTCCCTTCTTCCTTCACCGGTCAAGCCTCAACTGTGGTAGGCAACTAACCACGAGTGGCAACCGGCAAAGGTCAACCTTGCCTAGATCTGGCAAGGGGTGACCTAACCAACCTTGCCAAGCTTTGGGCGAGGCTCGATCTTGCCAAATATGGCAAAGCGAGCATCGTCCAAGGCTCGCGAGGTCAACCCTCGCCATATCCCAGCGGAGTCTTCAATTTCCTTCGGAGCAGGACTTCCGCAAGGTACACATTTAATGAGGATGACTCCAGACTACAAGGGCCTATCTGGTAACCGGCCAAACAATGCCAAATTATATTCTTTTGTTCCTAAGAGTAGTTTTGAAACAAAATCGTGTTTGGTAAAATTTTTGTTCCCAGGAACAAATTTCTATTTTTTTTGTTCCCGGAAGTAGATTTGGAACATAATCAAAAATAAAAATAAAAATTTAATTCTTGTTCCCGAGAACAATTCTAGAATCAAGCCCATATTTTCTCTTATTCTTCCATTTTCTCTTCTTTTTCTTCCCTTTTCTTCTTCTTCATCCACCGCCGCAGTTGCCATCCGCCACCCACCGTTCCGGTCGCCAGCAACTGGTCCAGCGAGCTCATCAGAGGCTCGTCAAGCCAAGGCAAGGTCCGGCAACCTCGCCGGAGGCAAGCCCAACCACTAGCAAGGCTCGGCCTCGCCGATGGCTAGGCGAGCCTCGCCTAGCCCCGACGAGGCTTGGCCAACGAGGGCCGGTGATGCTCCAGTGAGGTCGCCAGCCCTCGTCTAGCCGGTGGCCGAACCAGCGAACGATACCAAACGAAAATGATTTGGAGTAGAAATTTTGAGCATGATACCAAACGCAATTCTATTCTGAGAATTGAAATTTTGGACAGTTACCAAATGACTTAAAATACTGAGAAATTGTTCCCGGGAACAGAATAAAAAAAAATCATCTCTAGTCAGAAATTGTTCCCGTGAACAAAATCATTATCAAACGCACCCTAAGCTGGTACTCTTTTGTTGAAGTCTAATGAGAGGGAACTCTTTGACTAACGCGCAGCGGAGTCCTCAATTTCCATCGCGTGCAGGACTTAGGACTTCTGGAAGCTGCACCTTTAATCAAGAAGACAAATGAGACCGCCGTCTTTGACTGACGCACAGCGGAGTCCTCAATTTCTTTCACGTGCAGGACTTTCGCAACTTGAGCAAAGCATGTAAACCAAATATCTCAGTAGAAAAAAGGGGAGAGAGATTTCTATAAAAAGGAGAGAATAACTCAGGTATTGTCATCGCCCTCTACTCTCCATTACCACCTCGCCTTCTCAGAAAAACAAGCGATGTGGATTATCGGAACGTTCGTGTCGGGACTGGTCATCGCATGGCTCGCTCACTGGGTTTACAAGTGGAAGAACCCTAAGTGCGGCGGCGTTCTTCCTCCCGGTTCTTTTGGGCTTCCTCTCATCGGTGAGACCCTTCAGTTGATGGTTCCTAGTTACTCCATGGACCTCAATCCATTCCTTAAGAAGAGAATACAAAGGTACTCACAAGATCTCATTCCCCATTTCACAGTCAAGATGCCGACTTTATTTTGAAATTCTCGACGATGAGTAGAGATGCCCCTCTGGTTTGCTCTTTTGATGCAGGTACGGCAAGACATTTCGGACGAGCGTGGCGGGTCGAGCAGTTGTAGTGTCGGCCGATCCAGGATTCCGCCAATTCGTCGTTCAGCAGGATGGGAGGCTGTTTGACTCATGGTCTCTGGACACATTCGCAAAGATTTTCGCGCAAGAGAGCGAGGGCAGCACCAACATCCCGAACGTCCACAAGTACATCCGAAGCACGGTTCTAAAGCACTTCGGCGTGGAGGGCCTCAGGGAGAAGTTGCTTCCCTTGATGGAAGAAGTGTCTCGAGTGACCATAAAGAGTTGGTTAGGCCAAGAATCCGTCGACGTAAAATATGCCACTGGAACCGTAAAGACCAAATCCTTGGATCAAAACACTCTTGAATCACTTTTCCTTTATTTTCTAAGAGGGGTGATGGAAGAATCTAACACGCATTTGCTTTTGATGTTCTTGCAAGATGGCAATTGGATTCGGTGCAAAGCAACTGCTAAGTTATGGTCCTAAACAATCGTCACAGAAATTTTTTGATTTATTCTTTGCATTTATCCGGGGCCTTATGTCAATTCCTTTGAACATACCGGGTACATTACATTACAAATGCTTGAAGGTAAAGTGAACTGATATGTTTGTTAGAATTTGATTTATACTATACAAAATATATATATATATATATATATATATATATATATTAGTATCGAGTTTAAATCTGCGCAGGACCATAAAACAGCGTTGTCAATCATTCGAGAGATCGTAAAAGAGCGGTTTTCTTCGCCAGAGACCCCCTACAACGACTACCTTTCTCACATCATGGCAGATATGGGCAAAGAGAAATTCCTGACAGAGGATTCCATGGTTCAGCTTATATTTACACTTCTTTGGGTCAGCTTTGATTCTCTTTCGACAGCACTGACATTAGCTCTCATGTTCCTCGAAGAGAATCCTAAAGCGTTGCAAGAAATCACGGTATGCTTTTCTAACTACATGCTAGATTGCACATAATGGAATTTCTTTGAACATTTTAAAGTGGGTTTTTGCTCATGTCTTTTCCAGGATGAGCACGACGCCATAATAAAGCAAAGAGAATTAACAGACTCCTCGATCACGTGGAAAGAATACAAGTCAATGCCTTTCACTCTTCATGTATGCAATCTAACCAAATGGACAAATTTTTCGCACAATCAAAAGTCTTTTTCTAACGTTGGTATTGAAAAAACCAGGTAATACACGAATCGCTAAGGTTGGGAAGCCTCGCACCTGGAATGTTGAGGAGGACAAAAAGGGATGTAGAATGGAACGGTAGGCCAGTTCTATGATAGTCGATTCATGCGTTTTCTGTTTGAGTCAAGAACGTCAATGAGCACTTTGATCCCTGAACCATATTTACAGCATTGATGACAGTCGGATGTCTTTGCAGGATTCACGATTCCAGCAGGCTGGGGAGTCTGGATATCCGCTACCGCTTTTCACTTTGATCCGGAAACATACAGAGATCCTACGACGTTCAATCCATGGCGCTGGAAGGTTGAATTCAAGAAGAGTTTTGATTTACACATGGGGAACCTAAAGTTTGGGACAAATAAACAAGATTAAATAAGTCATGCATAGGAACTTTTATGATCACAAGTGATGTTGATATCGAATACCTATAAATGCCGCCCCGTAACTGACTTGTTTAGGGCTTTCGAATTCCAGGACCGCGAATCGGATGCTCTGCTCAAGAATTTCATGCCTTTTGGATCGGGAATGAAACAATGTGCCGGTGCGGACTACACGAGAGTTTTCTTGGCGACTTTCCTGCACGTCTTGGTGACGAAATACAGGTATTTGTCTCCCGTTTTCAGACACCAACATCCTGAAAAAGATCATCGGCTCGATGGCCAAAAGCCATGCGGTTCCTAACATTTTTCTCTCTGTTGGAACCTGATCAGATTTATAAAGGTCAAGAGAGGTCTAATTCGCAGACATCCGATTCTAAATATCGGGGAAGGCTTGCACATCAAGGTCATGGAAAAATAGAAAGGAAACTGCTTCCACCCTCTCACGAGATCACAACTTTGTTGGCTGTTATGATATGGTTGTAATGATATGGTTTCAATGTTTTATCTCTCGACAAATTTCCCAAGGGGCTCAAAAGTTTCTGGACCAAATGTTTGTGATGTCAACACACAGCCCTAAATCTGGGCCTACACATAAAAGAAACTAATGGCCCGAATCAAGCCATACAACCACACTCAACCAATAAAGTCCACCCGATAAAATGCTTAAAGAAGCCTGTCGATCATAAAATTTATAACTATACAATTGGCCCACAAAACCCATTGATGGAATGTCCGAAAAATTCATCAATCGTGATTCACGATTCGCGAGTCTCAAATAGATAGAGGCTAAGTGGAGTAAACATGAAAGGAAGTTGAAGTCTGAGTCAAAGAGGATTCATCGACCAATGGATACCTGTAGCTAAAGGAACTGAAGTGTTTATAAGTCATCATCGAAAAAGTGCTTAAGCCAAGAGGTAGTTGGAGATTCTCGCGGAGAAAATTAGAATGCATACGGAATGGCTTACCGAAGGTGCGGGATGAATCAAAGTTTGTATACATACGTGCGTACACAGGCACAAGCATATCTGAACATCTCTCAAGAAATTCAAAAGAAATGGAAGTCATTCGCACAATTATCTGATTGAGCATGCTCGCGTGCTGGAAGACTAGTTTATAATAAATGAATGTCACTTTGAACGGGCACCCAATGGTTATCTGCAGTTAAGCAACCAACTGTTACAGTGTCTCATGTTATCTAATTTCGAATTCATCAAATGCAGAAATCAATTTCAAACTCAACACTTGCAGAAAATAAGTTCAATTTAAGCCCAAGATTGCCAACTGTCTACTCAAGAGGAACAGCATTATAGTCCATTCGATGCTTTCAGGTCCATTAAGGAGCCCAAACACTAAAACAATGCTTATTGTAATGCATACAAAACACTTTATTTTTCTCTTACTAGCAGCAACATCAGAAGGCCCACCGACAGACTTCCTCTTCAAGATCTCGGTGAATAGCTCGTGGATCAGCTCTGAACTTAAGGGATCAGCAGCAGGGGTGAGGAGAAACAGAGAGGGCATCCTCCTTGATGGATTTGCAAAACCGATTTTCGCCCCTACTGCGTTCGTGGCCGAAACCCTAGCTGTCCGTGAGGCGTTGAACTGGTGGAAAGAGAAAGAAGCCGCACGAAGTGAACGAACTGGAGCAACACTTCCAACTGAACAGAACACGTGCACTTCAAATGTTCTGAATGGAGTCTCGGTGTCCCATAGCTTGCAAGTGGCGAAGTCCATCTTGGGTTGGGCTGAACCTCCATGGGCTACGCGCTCTATCATCCAAGATTGCAAGGAATTGTTGGGCCAGCTTAAGGAGATTAAACTATGTTTTGAGCCCAGAGAATTTAATCAGGCCGCCAATTGAGTTGCTCAGGCTCATCGAATCAACTCACTCTCGACGAATTGGATTTGAAATCCCCCTCATCCTCTTTGGCTTATTTTATGTTCGGACATTGAATCATTTTGTAACCCATCAGTCTCAGGTTAGTAATGTAATATCTTTAATTTTCGACCAAAAAAAAAAAAAAAAAATGGGACTTGTTCCCAAGTTCATTAACATTACAAACTACACTAGCTCTACAAGCCGCGATTACTAATTTTTCAAGTAGATCAATGTCCGCACCATCCATGCTTGTGCCACCAATCAAATTTAACCTTAAATCTTAGCCCATTTCCACGACTAGTGTGATACTAAGGTCTCTGTGTTTAACTACTCGACACGGATTTCTTCACAAGAGAAATCACGAAACTCCTTTTTAAGTGTGCACTCATAACTCAAAAGTAAATCCTACTAGACGGGTCACACGATGACTCATTATCACCAGGAGTATCTTGCCTTCTCCTCATCACGCATCACGAGGAACTTGAATTAAAAGACAGGGGAAAGTTCGAGAGAGCCTCGGATAGATCGGAGTTAGAATAGAAGAGGCGGACAAAAAGACATGGAGAAGGCCTGCTTTTCCAAGAAAAAAGTTGGGAGAGTACATCTGGGAAGAATATTCTTCGCATAGATTCACCAGGGCCCGTGCACTAATGACTTTTAACCCCACAACCTTGTTGCGGAGAGCTCGGGCAACTTTCTCGGACTTTCTCGTGGCAGACGAGGAAAGTGTTAGGTAGGCATACGGGGGTTGTTGGTCTCTCGGAGCTTGCTTGAGCCAAGACCATGTCAGGCTGACTATTAATAATAAAAACCCTAGAGGCCACAGAAAAAGGGCGGAGGTAGGTCTTGTCGAATTCTAATATGGGGGCTTTGAAGGGTTGCTTAGTTTGGTGGGAATTCATTTCAATTTTAGTTCTTTGGAGGCGAGGGCGTGGGTGTGGTTGGTCTCTTTAACTTCATGAAAGGTTGTTGAAATCGCCATCTTTATGTTTACATGTGCACCTATATTTGTACATAGACATGACGTGCTGGCGGCATGTAGAGCTCGTGTCTTAATTTCATGTCCTCGCAACTGAACTCCGGTCTGAAAAAAAATTATTCCATTGCAAAGGGAGGAAAAAGAGAAGGCCTCTTTTTGCAAAGTTGTTTTTTCTCACCATTTTATTCATATACGCACGTACATATACACTCTATAAAGTTGTCATTAAATCTCCGTTTACTCTATAAAAAGATGGATGATTTTCAGTAAATAAAATGAATTCACACATCTCAACTTGATCATTTTCTTGTTTAATTACGCCGTAATATTTTTACGGTCTATCATATGAAGATCGTGTTCACATGATGTAAATAAGAATATTACATCGCCATGCTTAAGGAATATTATTGTTTGCGCCTAAGAAAAAAGGAAGAAATAATTCGTGTCGATGGTATATTTTTCTCACGACTTTGGGTTCTAAGGGCGGTGCCATTCCTTTGACAAGAACATCCTCAATTTATGAACTATGGTGCTCTAGGAGGAAGGCTGGATATTATATGATTCAAAAAAAAATCTCATCATAAATGGTTGTGTGTGTACTTTCTTTTATCAGCAAAGTCTCCTGAATAAATAAATCAAAGCATGACGTATGATAAGTCTCTTTGCATCTCATTATATTGCTAAGGTCAAGTCGTCGCAATGTACATATGTAAAGTCTAAACCATGTATCAGACGGCTTTTCAAGCTTCATAAGGCTCAATTAGTATTCAAAATTTGATTGATTGAACCTATACTAGCATGGGTGATGTGACACATGTTCAAAGAGAAAAGACATTTTGGCTGATCATCTAAATGATTAGATATGGCCATGCCAAGAAAAATAAATTATGTTTTAAAGAAATTGTTGACAATTATCGCCATTGAATTTCATAGTATATAATTTAGGTAATGTCCATGTCATAAAAATTAGTCACTTTTGATCTCCATTTTTCGACTATTGCACTTTTTTCTTGCTATTTCTAATTTATCAATGCACAAACATATTTGTACCTCCTTTTATTGAAAAATTAATTAACATTTCAAAAGTCTGAATATCCGTATTGAATAATCATTTACTTTTCTACATTCTAAGTCTATGTTCGGAAGAGGAGAAAGCTCGAATGTAATGAAAGTTTCAAACGCATACCAAATTAATTATGAACAAATTTGCATTGCACCTTATATTAAGTGAGAAAAAAAAATTTAAAATGGTGGCATTTACACTCCATTGTCCTTATATAGAAAATGGAGATGAGGGATATAATTCTAATTTTATTTTCATTTTCTGTCCCTTCCCAAACAAGTAAAATAATAAATTTCTGTCTCATTATCATTCTTCTCATTCCTTTTCACTTCTTGAATTGGCTTCGTCACCTCTTTTAAATCACTCACTATAATGTAAAACAATTAAGAGTGAATTTATTTCACAAAAAAATTCAAGATGCATAGAACATTTTTTCCAAAAATAATCATTTATATCGCTTAAAAAAATAATTAAACGAATAATATTTTCACCATGCACGAAAATAGTTAGTTATGAATAATTTTCAATAATAAAAATATTTTCCGTTAACTAAAATTTCTAAGGAATATAATCAACTATTTTTCGAAAAACATTTTTAAAATCTCAAGCTTTTCGTGAAATGAGCTATTTATTGATTTTTTCACAATAAAATATAAACAGGCCCCACAGGAAACAGTCGTCGCCAAACCAAATGTCAAAGACTGAAACAGTAGGCGCTCGAAGAGAGAACGCAAACAGGAGGAAGCAGTGCACGATCCGACCGCAAGTGTTCGTCTCCGTTTTATATAAAATGCCTTGCTTGCCAACTGTAAAAGAGAGAGAGACACATTGCAAAAACAGAAGAAAGGAAGAAACTTTGTCAATACCCAGTTTCGGTTTTGCGCATCCGAGACGTAAAACACCCGACAGACGAGAAACTGGAGCGATTTCTTGTGCGGGAGATGATGTAATACGAGCGCCCTCTGCCCCTCTCGCGTGCCGTCAATTTGGAGGAAAGAGAGTTGGGACAGTTGGCTCTGAGTTAACCCATCTGCAACCCCTTCTCCGTCCCCCCTTTTTCTCGTAATAAACTCAAGCCCAGCTGCGGGGATTTGCACCCCCTTTGTGTCCTCCTCGGTATATCCGCTCGGCCTATAAAAGAAAGGTGCGATCTTGGTGTTGATTCCATCCCAATCGAGCTGATCCTTCGCTTCCCCTTCGATTCTTCTCGCATTTCGGTTTCGGGGTCGCGGAGCTTTTTCGGGTTCTTTTCTGTTCCTCTTCGTTCCGGGTAAGATCGAATTTTCTCAGTGTTGTTGGAGAGATTTTTTTAGCGTGTTGAAGCATTCGTTGTGTGCATTTGTAGCTTGCTTGTTGTGGGGAATTTTCATTTTCAGTTACTCGGAAATCGTCTGTCTGTTCTGGGGCCATCACTGATTCGAGTTCTGGAGCTGAAAGCTCAATATGGGGAAAATTCTTGGACATTTTGTTCTGTTATATGGCAGAATCTTTTCTTGATGGTCTGTTGATCCGGGGTATGTGGCTTTGGTTTTGATATGCCAACCCATTAGGGAGCTCCTTCCGGTTCACTTATTGCTTCTTTGGACAACTAAAGTTGCCTGTGCTGTCCATTTCACTATTTTTTTTCGGCCGGGGGTGGGGGTTTTGTTTCTGTTACATGTGTAAATTACTGCGCAGCGTATGAGCGACGACTTTGATCTCTGTTCATTAGGAAAATACCCTTTTGAGGATCAATAGTTTTAAAGTTTTTGTTTTTTATGTTTTTTGACTGATCATACTTCAACAGCAGCATACTCTGTACTAGTTCTGTCTAAGAAACAGACAGAGCATGACAATTATGACATTTTTGTTCCACACTAGGTTCTTTAAAGACATAATGCTCATGATTTCGCTTCCTGGAAAGCATGGGGAAAGATAGTTCTCCTCTGTATACTTATGTCATGATGGTTTTCTCTGACTTTCAGAATGGCCGCTGCTGTATTTAATCAAGCAAGTGGAATTGTTCAGCCTCATGGCTGTCTCAACAAATCTTCCAACCATCAGGAATTGGGCAGTGTTCCATTCAGATTTTCTCAGAAAGTTCTTAATTTTGAAGCTAGTCGGTCAATGCGAGGAACTCGGGCTTCCAAAGTAAGGAACTCCTCTGCTGCTAGAGTTTCAGGCCAAGCTCCGGTGCTTGATCCAGTTATAATTCCCTCAAAGAGTGATTCCACAGAGCCCAAGAAAAAATCAGGTACGACTCTTTCATTAAGTCTAATGTTGATCTAATAATCTGTGTGGTGTGGACGAGTTGCATGTCCTACTCGAAGAAACTCTTAGTGTAGCTTGTATAGTATCTTCTTGATTCTTTGTACAGCAGGAGGGAAAAACTTCAGTAGTTCATTGTTTCATGCAAATCTAGTATCTTCAAATGACATTCAAACAGCAGCAAATTTATGAGTAATTTGACGAAATTTCCTTTCTATCCCAGGTGAAGCAGCTCTTATATTGATTCGGCACGGTGAGTCTTTGTGGAATGAAAAGAACCTATTTACGGGTTGTGTAGATGTACCACTTACCAATAAGGGTATAGAGGAAGCAATTCATGCTGGACAAAGAATTAGCAACATACCTGTCGACATGATTTTTACATCAGCACTGATTCGTGCGCAGATGACAGCGATGCTTGCCATGACTCAGCACCGTTGTAAAAAGGTAACTAAGCACAGTCATTTGTTTACATGGCAGAAAGAAATAAGGAGATCAGGAGTGTATAGTCAATGAAGCTGAAGTAGCTTATTAATGCATGTCATTATCTGATCAAGGCATCCTTGCAGAATCCAGATAGAGCAGTTTCCCCATATTTAGAAGAAATTTGTTACAATTACACTTAATCGTATCAGTAATCCATGCTTTACCTACCTACAGGTGCCAATCATCTTGCATGATGAGAGTGAGCAGGCTAGGTTATGGAGCAAAATCTTCAGTGAAGACACAAAGGAACAATCCATTCCTGTCATAACAGCTTGGCAATTGAATGAAAGAATGTAATATTGGTGGTCCTACACATATGATAATTTCTTCTGCCATTATAGGTTTAACCCTTTGTGCAACATATTTTGTTCAGGTATGGCGATTTACAAGGTCTGAATAAGCAGGAAACAGCAGAAAGATACGGAAAGGAACAAGTTCACGAGTGGCGTCGAAGTTATGACATTCCTCCCCCCAATGGGGAGAGTCTGGAAATGTGTGCCGAAAGAGCTGTCGCTTATTTTAGAGATAAGGTATCTGACTGCCTTCCTCTGTTTCTTGTTCGGGACAGTGAAATATATCTGCTTTGTGTAGTATCTTACGGCAGAATCCACCTTGCAGATAGAACCTCAACTTCTAGCTGGGAAGAACGTTATGATTGCTGCCCATGGGAATTCTTTGAGGTCCATCATAATGTACCTTGACAAATTAACTTCCCAGGAGGTGATACAACAACCTTACTCAGTGATTTTATGATTTTGTGATCTTATGTAACTGAAAAAATGGCTTTGTTTTATCAACAGGTTATAAGTCTAGAACTATCAACAGGAGTACCGATGCTATACATTTTTAAAGAGGGTAAATTCATTAGGAGAGGAAGTCCCTCGGCACCTACGGATGTTGGAGTATATGCATATACTAAGGTATGCTTGTTCCTTTATGTGGTATTCTTTCGACTGTGGACCTATTTTTTCTGAACATGTTGATCCAGAAGTAGATTGATTAGAAAAATTACTGTCAAATCCACTTATTCATCTGGTGTTTGACCATATGATACATATGCATGGTTGCTTGATCGAAGAGGCACTCAGATTGCATGTAGCATCACCATTCTTGGTAGACTGGGAGTGAAATCAATTATAAAACAAGTAGGACATATATCACTAGAGCTGCGCTCTTGCATAGAAGTTAGCTGACTCCATGTTCTTGTCTATTGATTAGTAAGACTATAAATGATGCTTTCCATCTATTAAATGCTTAAATTCATGCAGGCATTTGAATACTTCACTCAGGAGTAAAGTAGCTAATCAATTTAATTGGCTTACTAAGGACAGGTCTGCCTGGAAGAAACTTTTAGCAATAGGGCTTAACTCTTGCTGGAAGGATCTTAAATCAAGAGGCACAAAGTCACGCGCATTAGAAGTTCACTCTCCCGCTCACCTCAAAAATAAGTGGATGGTCATTGTGAATTTGCAATAGTGGGAGTTCTTATTGATGTTTGTTAATCACTATCAATTATATGTTTTAGAAATTTTGTCTAGGGCTAATGAGCAACTTAATTTACTATATCTAGAGAAATACTTGATAAACCTATCAATTTCTTTTTTGCTGAGGAAAAACAACACGCATGCGATTCACCTCCAAATTTGTCTAGTTCAACAAGGTATAAGCTCCCACGATGGTGGAGGGCCAATTCTTTATTGCATAGCATGTGGTCCAAAAGTTATTTCCAACTTGTGAATGTTTAAAGATTCAAGTATCAACTGTTAGTTGCTGCAATTTCGTTGAAATATGCTAATTGTGCAAATGTGAATTCTGTGTAGAGTTTGGCTAAGTACAGGCAGAAATTGGATGAGATATTCCAGTAGCATACTCAAGGCGCCTTCATATACAGGCTACCAAATTTGTCTCTGGTACATCAAAATCCTCTGCAGCTATTCTTCGTTGACAATGGATTCCTGTTGCACATAAATTATCTGAGACTTCTCTGTATTACGCATTGCTTTTCAGGCTCAAATAGTGGAGTTCTTTAACAAGAAAAGCATTGTGCAAAGTTTCAAATGCCAGTTGAAGTATACTTCAGAGCAGTCGATTAGGAAACTTGGTTTTTCCATCTATATGTATCCTTGGACCCAGTTTGGCTTTTCTGTACCTTTCCCTCCCCCTTTAAATCCATGTGCTGTTGTCAGGTTATAACTTATACGTGTGTAAAACAATGACAGTTGAAAATCTGTGATCATCGGACATTGAAGTAACTTTCTATGCAGTTGGGATAATTTTTGTTCTTGCAGTGATTACTTGTGCATGTCAACATGAAAAATCTCTTGCTTTAATTCTTCACTTGTTTTCCTTTGTCTGCTACAATGGAACCCGTGTTGAAATTACAAGACTAGGAAGTTATTTCTCTTTTCACTTGGTTTGGTGCTTCCATTGCCTTCTCTGATCAAGATTAGAAGACAAACGTTTGCACGAACTCATGAACTCACGTCTCACTTGAAGGTTAGGTTCATCGGCCGACCTGTACTAAGCTCAACCTCTCAAAGCAATTTTCCTTTCCTTCTGCATCAGTTCGCACCGCGGTCAGGTGATATCTTAAGTTTGGTTTCTGCATATGGTACTTCTTCCACATCCTATACTTGGTCTAGGCATGGACTCTCTCTCGCCGGTATCAAAGGGAGCGGATTCTCAAGGAATTCGGGGTGGGCTTACTGGATCCACCTCTTCCCCAGTAGAAAATCCCCTTTGGGCTATTTAAGATCAATCTTGGTATATTGCCCGAGAGGTTAATCTGACAGCCCACTCACAAATTATATAAACCTCTCTTGTATTTTCTGGCCCAAAAGGAAAAATGCACTGTATTTTGCAAATGAGAGATGCTGAGTATTATAAAATCGGTACACTTAGTCTATGATATTATTTATATTATAAAAATGACACCACAAAGGCAATTGTGATTATATTCACTGAATTTCATTAATGAGCTTCTGATATGATTTCACACGGATATAATTAATGTTGACGAAACCTCCGAAGATTTTAATACTGACAAAATTGTCCCTTACAATATGTAGTTGGATATATGTGAATGGTATTTGTGTTCAAGTAACTCTAACTGATGACTCAACACCATTGAAACCATCCTGAGTGCTGATTGAAATGACTTGAGAGACTGGAAGGATCTTGAGGGTGAAGAAGTTAAAGAGAACGAGAAGTTTCTGAGGACTTGGAGAAATCAATAGGTGAACAAATTTTGTCGAAGTTTAATTCACACATGTGCTCAGGAAAAATCAATGGACTGTGATAAACACAATAATTAATGATTAGATGATTGGACTGAACCACGGCTCCAATCAAATTGAGAAGATCGCTCCTAATCAAGCGATATAATGAAGATCCAGATATTTCTTTCACTATTATTATGCATTCAAAGGAATCTGATAGCTAATCACACATCTGAAATTACGATTTACTTATTCCGAAGAGAATTAAATTGATTATGCAATTTACGGTTGGATAAGGATTATTTCCTAACTTGGAGACTTTATTTTTGGAAGCATCAAGATTGCCAGAAGATGTGATTGTGTGGGCAATCAAATCTCGAGCGATTTTACTGCAATCTACAATGCCCCCAATGATTATTTTAAAGTCATTCAATTGTCAACTTGAAAATTGGCAAGCTATTGAAGGGATTAGTGCAAGCCAGAGCATATGGAGGCGGGTTACAAGAATTACAAGAACACCCCACTCATTATGAGAGAGTAGACATAAGCTACATCTGTAATGTCTTAAGAACTATTAGTGAATTTCAACCTTTTTTTTTTTGTCGGTCCTATTCTACGCTTATTCTAACGCTCATTCTTAGACTTTTGCCCTACTAAGAGAGTGGACGTAAGCTTATTCAAAGTCAAACCACTATAAATTTGCGTGCACTTATCTTTATCTATTTACTTGTCATTTCAATTGCTTGATAGAAGCACCGTGCATGTAGTTCCTCCATATGTCAAGATGATTATGTTTAATTCTGCACAAATTTATCAATTTTCGTGAAATAACCAATTCAACCCCCCTCTTAATTAGATCACTATACATGACAGTTAATTTTCGAAGTAATTTAATAGCTAAGTATTGAGATTTCCCTTTCTGTGATGTAATTTGATTTGTCACTAATGCCGAATAAAAATTAGGTATAGAAAAAAGAAATGCATATTCACGGGAAAAGTTACCAAAAAAGTCCTAAAATACTTATTATGCAAATATCAATTCAATCATAAGTATTTCAATTTGACCAATTTAGTCATAAAAACCTTTTAATAATTTGTTGATGTAGTCTTTCTAGTCAAATTTGGCCAAAATTGCTAATATAGACACCGACCGTCCTACATGGCATGGCCGGTCGACGTTAACATGAAATTTTTTATAATTTTCAAATAAATTTTTTTGAATTGTTTATATTTCTTTTCTTTTCTTTCCTTTTTTTTTTTTTTCTAATTTCCCTTTGCCAGTCTACTGCCTCGGCAATAGCTAACGAACGTCATTGACCACAAGCAAGGGTCAAGACACCCTTGCCAACCCTCGCTTGGGCCTATTCTAGCGAAGGCGCCGCAAATATGATCAAACTCATAGATGATTAAGAATAGTCACAACGCATAAGAAAAATCATTAAAGCATGGGTTGCAAAACTTAGCGAAGTGTAAAAGAAAGTCACGATGAATTAGATATTGTATTGATAGTAATAAAAAAAAAAATTACTATTAACTTAGATGAATTACTATTTATGTGGAATTTCACGAGTCATAGGACCAAGAGAACTCAAAGCCACAAGGTGAAATTACGCCCTCTTATGAAAAGTTACAAGGGATATATACAAATAAATTACTATTAATGAGAACAATGCTGTACATCAAAGCAAAGTTACCATCTATTACGTAATTTATTAAGGATAGCAAAAGAAACTTACTGAATAGATTAGTATTATCTATTTAAAAACAATGAACCATAGGACCCATATGATTAAGGACAACAAAAGGGAAAATACGTCCCATAAAAAGAAATTACGAAATGCTATGTAACAAAATTACAATCATCGAGGAAAATTACGAACAGCAAAGAAAAGTTATTATTAATTAGGGTATTCTAGAAGGACTTATATATTATAACAAAGTTTTCTCTAGCGTGTTAGGTAGGATCCTTGATTGTTTGGATTGGATCTCCTCATTGTAGGAAAAGATATTTATACTTTCCCACAAGAATAACAAAACATGTGTGCACTAATTTATTATATCCGATTCTTCTCCTCTCTTTTCATTATTTTCTTATTTAATTGTAACCCATATATATTTAATAAACATTTGTTTTTTTAATTATGTAAGTTAGTTAGTAAATAGAAATTCCTATCGCTAATATACGCTCAAGAGATTGCATTCTATATCGGATTTGTTAATTTTCAATTTGATACTAATTTTTTCTTTTGTACTTTGATAACTAAATTATACATGTGCCTTTTGCAAATAATGATACGTTATCTCATGTTGTATTTTATACTAACGTGTTTCATGCTTCACTTTAATTATACTTTTTATATGACAATCCGTGCGGCTAATAAACATCTAGCATTAATGAAAAACAGAAATTTTTTAGGTATTCTAGCAATTCCAAGCCATCTTAACATGCTCATATTTTGCCTAAGCTCGAGTCTTTCGGCAGTGCAATGACAACATTTCTATGGCAATAACATCTTTTTAATGCACAAAAATTTCCTTGACTGTCGTCCATATTTACTACTTTTCAGATTTACTTCCCAAAAATAAGAGGCAGTTAATTAGCCTGATTTATGACAACATTTTATTGCAATAATATGTTTCCTTATCTACAAGATTTTCATCCTTAAGCCAATTTTCCCTTCATATAAAGGTGCAGAGAACTTCCATTTCATAGTATACTTATCTATCATGTGGAAATTCTTGTTTATCTTATGATTTTGAAATTTGGCCTATAAATACAGCTTTGAGGCCAATTATACTCTTCCTTCATCCTGAATTCGATCACAATACCTTAAATATCTCATTGACAAGCTATTTCTTAAATATATAGAAAAGGTCAATGTATTATGTTTGATTCGAATAAGGTGTTTCGAGATTCGAAAATCTGCTTTTTTATTATTCTTATAATCTTAAATTGAATTGTTCTATCCTAGACATTTTGTCACGTGGGCTTTATGTAGAAGGTCTTACAAATAATTTTATTTCCACTGGTTATCTTTTGAGATAGTCGTGGAAGGCATTTACGTTCAACAAGCACATATATAAATCACCATGCAAAATTACTTACTAAAGTATAATCTTTCATCTATTATTGACATATTGTATTGTTTTCATGATCATCCGTCGTAACGCGGGTCGCTATTTGGGTTCTATTTTTCTGTTTTGCCTTTTTGCTTAGTTGGCATATTGTCTATTTGTACCTTGATATCTAGATATTTATGGGAAGAATAAATATTTTCCGAAGTACATTCAGATATCTTTCCCTAAAAAAATCAGGGGCCAGCTGGGCCGCAAATGCATTTACTCGAATTATTGGAGAGGAAAAAGGAGATTTTCCAATTTTAACGATTATTTTATTTTCCTTTCACTTTCACGTACCCCTCCCTCCCCATCTCCTCCTCCATCGGATACCTCCTGGGAAAAAAAAATCCATGCACCACTAAATTAAAAAAGAAAATTCTGAAAGTGAAAAACCGTGTTGTTTAGCCATTAAAAAATCATCAAAAAATCTTTTTTCTTTATTCTTTATTCCTTACCTTTTCCCCTTTTGTTGCTAGAATACATCGACGTGTGGAATAAAGAAGAAAAATATGGAGGCAGTGAAAGAGACCGATGAAGATCGATCCCTCTCATTCTCATAAATCACTAATCGACCACGTTCCATATTAATAATCATATCTCCATTAGGCCTTTTCGAATATAAAAGGAATTAGGGCCCCTCCATTTCCATATATTAGCACTTTCCCTCCAAATTATCTCACCTAATAATATTTCTTTAAGCGGACCGACTAACCATATAAAATTTTGCTAGATCCATCTAGCACGTTTAGAAGTCGAGAACATCGACTAAATTGTCATTCTGAGCAAGCCTTTAATTATTCCGTACTCATCATCAATGAAGCCATCTTGAAGGCCAAAAAAACTTAGAAAAGAGAATGAATTGAAGAAACGGACTTAAATATTCATGTATTAATCCCTAATTGAATTGTTTCGGATTCACGAGTCAAAGAAATAAGGTTTTCTACTGATGATGGCTGCGACGAGTGAATTTACTAGAATAGACAATAATAAGCCATTTGCAACGTTAAGAAGAAATTTCCTAGCTTCTAGCACGTCGGCTTTCAGCATCAAGCCATTGAGTCTTTGTCATACAATTTTTCTTCTTTTCAGATTGAAAAGACCTTCGGTTTTCCTTTTTCTTCATGCCCATCTTGTTTGTATCTTCTTTGGGGCTTGGAGGTATCGAAATTGAACATACATAGACATTGATGTCCTCATCAGCCTACGAGCCAGCCAAAAGACTTTTTGGAGAAAAGGAAATTCAGATTTTATCTGGAAATTTGTATGCCTATCGATGACCGTCCTTTTCATTTTGCAGAATATCTTTATTTTCCCCCTTTTTCCGCTTGAATTTTGTTGAGTGGAAAAAAATCAAAATTTTCATATGGGATCCCAGTAATTGTGAATGTTAATTAGTCGAAGGTGTGGAATTTCTTTTTCACTTGCCATTAAATGCACTTATGCATTTGTCTCCATTGGAAATCGAGACCTTACATAAAATTGTGACTAATTAAGAGTTTATTTTTCTACACTTGGGAAAAGGTGTTTTTCTTCCCTAATCCATTCATAAATTCGAAAATTAAAAAAAAAAAAAAAAAGATCACGTTATATAAAATTATGAAAAAGTGAGGTATGATTCTTCATGTCAATATTAAGGTGATCTGCTTTAAATAAAGATCCAATCACGAAAAGATTTAACATAACAAATGCCTTCGAGACACTTCTTAAGCATACTAATATAAAGTAGTGTAATTCTCCTCGTATTGATCACGCAAAACACCGGAAAAGTTGATATATTGAAAATTATAAAGTTTTGTCGATTGAGTGCTTACTAAGCGTCCCAAAGGTAGATGCTCGTGCAACGAAATCCTCAAGAACATGACCAGAGCTGAAAAGGGCATCACTCATAGACAGGAATCATTCCAAACACCAGAAAGGCGTGCGAACCTCAACGAGAGCCTAAACAGAAAACAGGTTATCTTCGAGCATCTTTGAGGATCCTGTCCATATCCACGTACGCAACAATGGCGAATCCTTATGAAAAAGTCGAATGAAAAAGAAGATGCCCAGGAGGCATCGAAGGGGAGAAGACCCAAAAATCGTGGTGGGTCAAACACGGGTCGCGTTGCTGCCTCCTGCTGCTGCTGCTAGGAATCTGAGATTTCTTGGAGAGGAAGCACGCATGTCCTCGAGTTCTCCCTGCTCGCACGCGTCTTCAAAGCATGACAAACCATATTGGGTGTTCTCACTCATTGAGCTTAGGTTAGAACCGCAATAATCCTCTCCATGACTATTGGATCCAGACTTGTTAGTAACCTCATTTTTAATATCAGTATTGGGTGATCTTGAACCTATATTACCCCAAAAGTTAGTTTAAGGGTGTGTTTATTTCACGGAAAACGTAATGTTTTTGAAAAATGTTTTCTGAGAAATTATTTTTCAGGAAAATGATTAGTTTTCCTTTATTTGGTGATACGTGATTGAAAGTATTTTTTGGTGTTTCGATCGTATTTGAAAAATGATTGAATGACATTTGACTTAACAATTAATAATAGTGTGCCTCTTACTTCCAAATTAAGTTGTTGAGTCCATGACATTTTTTAACTTTATAAGAATATTTTTTTATAAAAAATCGAAATTATAATTATTTTTCATATTTCAATTTTTTTTTTTCTTCCTTCCTTAGCCGGTGGTTGGCTTACGACAGGCTAGGCGAGGCTCGAGCTTGCCGGCAAGTAGCCAATGACTGGCGAGGCTCCGAATCTAGCGAGACTCGAGCTCGCCAACATCAGGCAGGGCCTCGCCTCGCCAGATCGGCGAGATTGAGCCTCACCCAATGCTGGCGAGACTCGAGCTTGCTGGCGTCGGGTGGGGCCTCGACCTCGCCATATCGATGAGATCGAGCCTCGCCTTACGCCGGCGAGCTCAAGGCTTGGCCTCATCGACGACTGGCGAGGCTCGAGCTCGCTGGCGTCGGGTGCGTGATCGAGCCTCGCTTGACGTTAGCAAGCTTGAGCTCGCCGGCGTCAGGCGGGGCCTTGGCCTCATCAGATTAGCGTGATCGAGCCTCGCTTGACGTCAGCAAGCTCGAGCTCGCCGGCGTCGGGCGAGGCCTTGGCCTCATCAGATCAGCGTGATCGAGCCTCGCTTGATGTCGCAAGCTCGAGCTCGCCGGCGTCGGGCGAGGCCTTGGCCTCGCTAGATCGAGATCGAGCCCCGCCCGTCGTCGGCAAGCTCGATCTCACCCGTGGCCGATCACTGGCCGTCGTTGTGGCCGGTGGTCGGCCGAAGAAGAAAAAAAAAAAGAGAAAAAGAGAAAATAATTATTAAAAATTATATATTAAAAGATTAAAAATTCAATTTTTTTTAAATATTTTAAAAAGAATTATAAAAATTTAAAAATATATCTTTATAAGAATAATTGTTTGTAAACCAAGTATCAAATCTAAGTTTTGGTAGATTCGGATAACGTTTTCCGGTCCTTTCAAATGGGAAATCATATTCCTGAATTTAAGTTTTGTTAGGAAAATGTGTTCTGTTGACCAGGAAAACGTTTTCCATTGACTCATTTTTCTTGGTGAATCAAATGCCGAAAAATAAGGAAAATATTTTCCCCGAAAATATATTCCACGAAATAAACACACCCTGAATTTTTCCTCGTACTTATGAATCGATCATCAATCTTTTTCATAGCCGACAACGAGGGATTACCCCCAATAAATCCTAGCATCAACTTCCTTGTCGTCTACCTTCCCTTTCTCTAGAGATGTCCACGCATTAAATAATGACTCCAACGAGGCGACGGCCGTGACGATCTTGCGAGAGTGGGGATGGCAGAATATAACACGCAGTACATGCAGCAACAGGGTGATGGAAATAGAATAATATTCAATCTAGCGAGTTCCATGGATCAATTATGAAGCTGCTTGGGACTGTCCTTCCAAGTCAATGTCAATGGGGCATGTCTTTTTCTCCTCTTTTTTGGCCAAGTCCCTCGTATGGTCATTTTAAATGCAGAAATTTCTCATTAGAATAGTCCAAAAGATCGTCCAGAAAATTTAAGTAATTGCTCGTAGGTGCGGACAACAACCATTGGGCCACGGTCGCGTCCGATAAGTGGGGCTATTTGATATGTCGAAACGGCTCGCGTGATTCTGCCCCACTTACTAATAGAGGGACCGAGCACTCAACAGCATTTGAGGTTGCGCTAAGCAATGTTACACTTTCTTTCGCGGAAAGCACCTATATATCGATACGACTTATGAGGACATAGCATATTAGCCACTAGATGATGCCAGTCTGTGGAAACATCTAAAATGATTTATAGAAACCTAGTTTAAGGCGCTGAATAGGATGATAAATTATGGCAATATCTATATCAAGAACTAGTTCGCGTGGAAATACCCGTGTTGGTTCATATGAGAGCACACATAGCATACCAAAAGGAGTGATTTGTGTTAGCGAAAAAACTGTAACACTTTGAGATATATACCATAGTTCTCTGATTTCTCCTGTGTGGTATATGTAGAAGCTTCGTAGAACCAATTTGTTGATTGTAACATTCTTTTCAGAAGGTCTCCACTGTTTAAGATTTTTGTTAAAAATATTCAGAACTTGTAACTTATCATTCTGAGGAAAAGTACAAGTATATATATTTATTTTGATATTAAACCGATGTTTAAACGATATGCGACGTACTTTAAAACCCCTCTTCCTTGCAATTCGAAATAAAAATGACCGAACAATCATCTTGCTTCGAAATATAGGGAAAAGTACCAAAAAAGTCATAAACCTATCAGTATTGGTGCAATTCGGTCACTAAACTTTTCATTGGGTAATTCGGTCCTAAACCTTTTAATATTGGTATCGGTTCGGTCCATCCAAATTTTTGGCCGGCCGACGCTAACGTAGACGTCGGCGCGACCTGACGACGACGTGGCAATTTTATGATTTTTTTTTTTTTTTCGAATTTTTTATTAATTTTTTATCTTTTCTGCCTTCTTCTTGGCTGTGGCTAGTGAGGCTCACCGGCCCTCGCTTGGCTTCTCCCAAGGCCATCGGCTGACGTCCACATCAGCATCGGCCGGCCAAAATTGGCCGGATGGACTGAATTGGTACCAATACAATAGGTTTAGGACTTTTTTAGTACTTTTCTCTTGAAATATAAGTAAGAATTTGCTTGTAGTTAATGTTGCCTTGACAGGAAGAGAAGAACAATATGATGAGAGAAAACAAGATTACATGCGAAATAATTTTAATTGGGGGCATGAAGAGCTTGATTTGGGGGTTATGTTGGTACATTCAAACCAACGGCTTAAATCGTTAGGTGAAAAAGGACCATGCAATTTTACGCAACATGTGAAATAATCTTTCAATATAAAATCCTTCTCCAATGTAGGTAAAATTAGCAAAGTGACATATATATCAAACACTCGATAATCTCCCTTTCTAAGATAAAAAATTGGCGGAAGCCAAGCGTACTTAGCATCTCAAATGCTCCGAATCTCTGTTAATGCCACAAAGAACCCCAAATTGATACATTCATGATAAATTTATCCTTACTTAATATTTTGATGTTGAAAAATATTAAACTGGTATACCCATGAAAAATTTTACCCTTCATTAGTTTTGTTAAATTTTATAATCAAATTATTAAGTTGAATGACACGCAACAGTTGACTAGTATACCGGTCAAGGGTTTTACTTTTCTTTTGCCACATATGTACCGGTTTTGTGGTATTTTTTACGTATTAATTAGATTTAACATAAAGTAACAAAAAGTATATTTATCACAAATGTATTAATTTGAGGTTTTTAATAAAAATTAATTTTGAATAAATTTATCGTAGGTGTATTGACTTGAAATTTTTGGTGGTAACACGGCTTAATCAAAGCTACGGCTGTTAAGTTCTGATTAACCAACCAAGGACCAAAGATAGGGTTCCAATCAGATTAGAAAAAGTGCAAGGGAGAATTGTTTGTCTAAGCATGTATCACCTTGTACTTATCCTCACTCTCGGGCGTCCCTTTCATATCCATTCGGATTAGAATTGGACCACAATTTTGACTCTTTGTGGCTTTACATTATCCTGTTGATGTATGATTAACGTGGTTTAAGATAGTAAAAGAAGAAAAGCATGACCTCGTAATTATGTCCTAAGTTGATCCGTCGTTCAAGGGATTTGCAGTGGCGCAACTCGATTGGATTCGTTGTCTCCACCACTAAAGGACATACTGATGATAGATTTCTACAATAGATGAACGTTGTGATGATGAAACTTTGGCTTAAAGGTGAATTTGCCTCATCAGGGGCTGTTGGCACATTCAAGTTAAAAGGACGTGATTTGGATGGATTCTCATTCGAGAGATTCCATTTTAATTTTTTGGATCATAAAAAGTTATAATCTTTTAAGGAAGAACACTCCTCGACGGCAGTGACAGTTAGTGGGAGCTATTAGAAACCAATGATTCATGGTAGCGATGATTGTGATAAACAATAAAATCTGGATTTTCTATAAGGATGCTGGTGGTAGAATCGTGGAATTAGAATCTCGATACTTGCCATTGCTAGATGATCCAATTCTGCATTTTCATTTCATGTGAGATTCAATTCCATATTTGGACTTCTCTCCCTTTCCAATTTTTCTTTTTTCCCCTTGAAATTCTCATAAATCCAATCCGTAATCAATCAATCAATCAAGTCGTGCGCCGTGCAAATTTGAAAAGTAATCACAAGACTCTCAAACCCAAAGACGAATGTCCCTCTCAGAAGGAGAAAGGTAAGGCGTCTACCCCTTACCCGTCTCTCCCGCCCCACAAGTCGATGCGTGCATCGAGGCCAGCTCGGTCTCAAAATCAGATGTCGAGTTCAAATCTCTCTTCACATGGCCGATTCAAACTCATCAGGTCGCCAGGAGTGTGGAGCTCTCTCGACGTCGCGAGGGGGGTTTCCTCTATGGCGATCGACATGAGTAAGGACGACGATTGGCGTCGCGGTCGTCGGAAAAAGATCAATTCCGAGACGATAGATCTCACGCGATTAGCGAAGCACGAAACCACCAATAACCAAAAGTGGGACCACACGGGAACTTCCCCCAGCCCTCGCCCGCCACGTGGGTGCCCCTGCGACCGACCTAAACACCTGACCGGGCCCACGCACGTTACTCGAGTCTCGCGAGCATCCCCCCAAACCTAACCCCGGTTAAACCGCTAACCACCCCGGCCACCCCCTGACGTCCCCGAAACGCCGTTAAAAGTTCACGGAGACGGAGCCCCCACCACCGAAAGAAGAGAGAGGAGAGAGTTCCCACCATGAGAGGACACGTTAGCTAACGTAAGCCACGTGGTGTCACCAGGCGCAGGCTTACTTTACGACAGAGGCGATGCAAAGCGGACACGTGGACGTCGCGGATCGCGGCCTCGTGGAAAAAGATTTGCTTAATTCGGGCCCCGGATTTCATTTTGTTAAAAGATCGCGATTATTTTTTTTATTTTCCCAAACTGACCGACTATGGGGGCACAGGGAGGCTGCGACCGACAGCTGTCGGTCCACTTTGCTGCGAGCGGTCGCGGGAGGGTCGAGAAGTCAAACCGTACCAAAAATCCGAGGAGGAGAAATTAGCGGAGATGTCGGTTTCCTTGTCTTTTACTTAATTGCCGACGGTTGCCAGGCGGTTGCCTGTTCCGCGGCTGAAATCTCTCGATGGGTTGAAATATCATGACCATGCCCGGTTTGCCCGATCGACCCGAATCCGGTGCACTTTTTTAAACAAAAATATTTCAATAACCTTTTTCACGGTTGATTGAGTAGATGGCCGCATCGTATTTTCAAGTACCAATTTCCTTTTTCCCCCCCTTTTTTCTCTAACGTTTCGACCATAAATTTAGATTTTGGTAAAATCACTCTTAACCTTCTAGACGCAAGACTTCTAAAAGTCAAAGTCCAATGTAATTTCACTCGAAAGGCTTTAGAAGTCAAAATTGAGTTGGAATTTTCTCAACCTCATAAATTCTCATAAGAACAACAATGGCTATTGAGATATATCAATTTAATTATCACACAATCAAATGTATCCAAAGTGGGTTCTCTTAGGCTGTTACGTTCTGAATTTCATATCCAACTGTTTTAATGCTTAAAGATTACTCCTCATGAGGGAATCTAATAATGAAGTCTATAGTAAAGTTTATTTTCTGAAAATTAGGGATAGAGGTGATGAAACATCAGACCTTGTTTTTATGCAAGGAATGGCCAAAAAAAAAAGAGGGAAGCCAATAGAAATGGCAAGTTTGCAAATACGGTAAGAATTATAACTTGAATTTAATAATTCCTTCTAGAAAAACATCTCATATGGTCAAAGATCTCATTTAAGGCATTGCCAGAGTATTGCGCATGTATAAGATTGCTCGAGAATGTGAATTATTTGAGGTACCCAAATCCTAAATCAAACACCAAATGATACTATAAAAAAAAAAAAAGATTGCTCGAGAATGTGAATTACTTGAGGTACCCAGATCCTAAATCGAACACCAAATAATACTATTAAAAAAAAAAGATTGCTCGAGAATGTGAATTATTTGAGGTACCCATATTCTAAATCAAACACCAAATAATATTATTAAAAAAAAAATCCAAGCATTTCAAATATAGAATTTGATGGATGATCTTTGATCATATTAAATAAAAATGAATTTCATGATACACGAGATTCTAAAATAAAATAAAAAAAAGCAACTCCCGTCAAAAATAAACATGATCATATGAACCTCAATTGGAGGGGATTTGTTAAGTGAAACGTCATGGACGGGCTTATTAACAAAACATACATCACCGTAAAATCTAGAAACTCATGTATATTACCACGTTATATGATATTAAAATCGTGCTAAACTAAATAAGGAAAATTGGCCGGGCGCGATACCTCTGTTGCAACCAAATTTAACCTCCCTCCCCGTCTCTCTCTCTCTCTCTCCCTCCCCTCTATTTTTATCCCCCGAAAATATGGTTTTTTACAGCAGCAGGGGAATAAAAGTAAAAAAAAAAGAAGATGAAAATTCGGGTTCTCGAAAACATCGGGAGGCGTCTCTCGTTGGAGTATAAATGCGTTTCCTTTTTACCGGCCACCGTTTTAGGCGCGACAAAGAGAAAGAGAGAAAGAGGGGGTGGCGACAGGCCCCACAGCCGGTGACCGGTCGGCCGATGAGCGGGTCCCGCCCCAGCCCACGGATTCTTTCCTTCCTTCCTTCCTTCCTTCCTTCGTAACAACGAATATATTATATGTATACATATCATATTATATATATACATGTGTACACACGCACTATATAATACGACATACAAAAGGGAGAAAAAAATCCTCAATGGGGTCCGGCGCGGGTCCCACGCCCCACACCTTCCTTACTCTCTCTTCCTCTCTCTCTCTCTCTCCTTTCTCTCTCTGTTTTTTCTATAAGTAGGACGAATGGGCTTCCCCTTCATCGCCATTTTGGCTAAAATACAAGATTCATTCCGCACCCGCTTTTTTTCCCTCCGTTTTCCCACAGAGCAAATTGGTACTGTCGAACAACGCCTCCTCCTCTTTCTCTGGATTCTTCTTTTTCCTTCCCTTCCCTTCCCTTCCTTCCCGTGACGACCCTGGTTTTCTCCGGACCCGACGAATTCTCCGCCCGCTTCTCGGCCGCCGATCAGCCCGTTTGCCCATTTTCCCATTTTCCCAGTTTCTGTTTTCTTTATTCTTTTTTTCTGGGGAAAAGCTTCTCGGTTGCCCCGTTGTGTTCCGGCTCCTTGGCGTTCTCCCCTGCGATTCCTTTCGTGGGTTTCCTCTGAACAGTCGTCTCCTCTGTTTCTTGGTTCGGAATTTTAAGGTACCGTCGCCAAAGGAAGCTCCTTTTTCTTGTTCCCGCGCTCGTTTTCTTTTGGAATCGTTTGATTCTCTTTTTTGTTGCGATGTTTCTCGTGGAATTTGACCTCCTCGGGTTGATTTTGTCGAACCCTCTTGTTGGTTTCCCCTGTATTTTACTTGTTCATGCCCGAGGCTTCTGGTTTTCCTCTGTTTCTGTTGCGTACCCACGGTTTTTGCCGTAAAGCGTCGATTTTGCTTGGAAAACCGCCGCAAGGTCCTGTCTTTAGCGCGAATCCGTGGGCCTCGGCACGTTTCGATGTGCGACCGAGTTGGGTTCCGTGCCTGCCTGATCAGGTTGGCCTCTGGATGGTTGCAGGGTAATGGAGCAATTCCACAACGACGACCTTGAGTACGTGGTCGACGACTTCTACGACGACTTCTTCGACGACGATAACCCCTTCTCCGATGTCGAATCGCCTCGCAGCGCCGATGCGGAGTCGGTAGACTCCGACTTCGAGGATGACTTCGAGTCGGTACGTTTTTAAGTGTGCCTTGTATCTCGTGCCTCGGTGATGAATGATCACTGAGTGATGTGAATGATACCGATACTGTTTATGTAATTCATTACGTCTCTGGTTTTGGATGCAACAGAGCAAGCCGAAGACTGATACCTCTGCTTTGGAAGCAAGAAATGGGAAAGATATACAGGGGATACCCTGGGAGAGGATGAACTATACCCGGGACAAGTACCGCGAGAAGAGGTTGAAGCAGTACAAGAACTACGAGTCCCTGTCGCGTTCTCGCGAGGAGCTCGACAAGGTGAGGTTCTTGTTTCGTCGAAATCGCTCGATTTTGAGTTTGTCTGATCGTTTGGAAGTGTAATTATTTAAATATGTTGTTTATTTGTGAAGTTTGCAGATTCACTTGTGTATGATTTGATTCCACTTGCAGAATCTTTACTAATTTAAGAAGTCCTCGTTTGTTTATACGTTCAGTTTTTGACTTTATACGCTCTTCTTGATTTTTCCAATATCGTAGCATATCCAAAAAGTTTTGCAACCCCTTGATTCCGGGCTGTCCTATAAGTTCAACTTTATTAGATCTTGAACTCATCCGATCCCGGTGAACGATACGACTCGGTGTGTTCTCATGTTTGGGGTAGTTCTTCTTAATCGAAATTGCAGATCGGCTTTCCCTAGTACCACAACAAGTGATCTGGGATTAAATATACTTTTCTTGTCATGTCAAGAACCAGAGGCAGCTATGTGGGAATATTTCTTTTTTCCTTTTTTGACTTGTATGCAATGAAATGTATTCCTTTGGTTCCAGTTGCCTTTTTCTAAGATTTTTCGAAGATTTTCTCCCTTTTTCCTCTTTATAGATTTTTTTTGGGTATCTTGATCTCTGTTATAAGTAGCCCATGAATTTAAGAAACTCTACCCTTTTCTCTTGATTATTTTGATCTTTCCTAATAATTAAATGATTAGATTGGATCTGTTTGAAGAAACTTCCATTGTCCAGATTTTACCTCTTCAGATGTTGCTTCTTGTACCGCCTTTCTAAGCATATATTTCATTAACAGGAGTGCTTGCAAGTTGAGAAGGGGGAGAACTTTTATGACTTCCAATTCAACACGAGGCTTGTCAAATCGACAATCGTGCATTTTCAGGTAGAGATTTCATGCTAAGCCAGTGCTTCTTTAAGTTCATTCAAATAGGGAGCCTTTTTGTTTTCCAGGCACTTTCATGCATCATATATGGTCAATACACAGTTACGTCAGTGCCAACTGCACGAGTTAACATCTAGTGATTAGTCAGGTCGATATTTGTGCCTAAAGAGCATTTCTGTCAAACTGTCAATGTTAATTCCTCCATTTCATTCAAATTAAAACCACTATTTTAATTGCATGAAGTTCGTAAATTGTCTTTCAAATTGGACGTGCATTCTTGCTTGTAAAAACAGCAAAGCATCATCCATTTTCACCAGATCACTGCATTAATTGTGTGTCACTGCTCTTCGTTAATTCTCACGCATGTTGCATCATAGCATCAATAGGAGTTACTAACTAGTAGACTTTGGGTCTTTGAATTCATCCTTCCAAAGTAGTTAGAATATCTTGTTAAACATACGGATCTAGCCTTGTAGTCTTGCAGGTTTGTCAATATGATAGTATCCTTTGTGGGTATTGTTATATATGCTAAGTGCTCTATTCCTCTACTAATTGTTGGAAGGTATGGAGCTTGCAGATCTCTTTTGATAGATGTTTTGCCTTGTGAAAATTTTACCATTAGAAACAAATGGATCTGGTCTTGTGTGTACCAAGTAGTTCAGTAAAAGGAGCGTAAAGAAATTCCATTGCTGGTTTTCGACAGAAAAATATAAACTGCTGACCTGACCTTTGGAAAACTCAGCGACATGAAAATCTGGCACTATGGCCTTTCTCCGGCAACATGAAAATCTGGAACTATCACTTTTCTCTGGGCAAGAATAGAAACTGCTAATAGGAAATCTTGTTGGGACCATAGATATCAAAGAATTTTTTTTTTCCCCACACACAACTTGATGATTGAATGGAAATAATAGCTGGTTATGCTTTAGGTAAAGTACATCCCAGTGCTTTCATGTGATCAGTTTCCATTTCTTCAGGAAAAGATGCTTCTTTTAAAATAAGAAGGCATACGCAGTTAGACTTCCAGTGAGAAATTCTCAGTTAGATGAGTTAACCTTGCATAGAAGCCACATAAAATGCATGGGATTTATTCTGGTTTATGGCTCAACATTTTATCTTAGCCTTTGAATGCATTTCTTGTGATATCCTGATTGTTGTTATTTCTTGGATTTTCTTATGATACAAGGTTGAAATGGTTACTTTGTATCAATCTGTGTGCATCATTTCTACTGCTTGTTAAATATTATTATGTCTCTTAACTCTCTGTGGCATCAAAGCAGGGTGGAAGTAATATCTGAGCAGCTGCTGCAATAAGGATACGTTTGTTATATGGTATGATAGGAAAATGTTTGAGATTTAGGTGAATAATGTTGTAAGAATATGTGCCAGCCGTAAGGGGGCTAAGTAGCGTTTACAAGCTCTTTGGATTGTTGTTAGAATCTTTCCTGAATCTGGTTCTTGCATGCAGTTTCTAGTTTTCTCTCTCTGTTGCATTTGTAAGTTTCACATAAATGGTTATCAGTAGATACATTTTGGCAAATTATGAACATTGCATCTATGTGCTTGGATCATGCATGATATTTGTGGTATGTAATGGACTTAAATGTCTCTCCTTTTGGTTAGTTCTACCAAAAACAACTCTCGATTATGTTAGGGCTCTTGATTATGCATGTATTGCTTTCTTCTTTGCGCAGCTTTGCATGCTGCTTCAGCTCCATGACTGTTCTCACTTGTTTGTCATTTGAGAACTAAGGCAATATCCAATTAGAGGACCTTGACTGAACTAAAGTTTTTAACTAATATATATATTTTTGATTCAAGATCAGCAAGGATTACTTCTGATTTTCTAACTTCAGCTTTTAGGCAGGTTAACCATTTCTCATATCTGACTCCATTATCCGAGGGGTCTTGTTAGCCTTAGTAGGCTGGGGGTTCTAGTAGGCAATAAAGTCTTGTGAAGCTTTACCCTGAAACTCTGACTTTAGCTTTTAGGATCTTTGATCCGAACTACAGCACTATTGTGTGGTTCGGTTAAGGGAAGAATTCTGTTTTAAGTGTTCAAGTTCTTAGAGCAGTAGTTCTTTGTTCATAGCATATGCACTTGTATCATCTCTTTCCTTGATTATCTGTTGGGGCTCATCTCATTGGTTCATTGTACTTTTGTAGCTGCGCAATCTTTTGTGGTCAACATCGAAGCACAATGTGTACCTCATGCAGAACTACTCTGTAATGCATTGGTCTGCCCTGCTTAGGAGGAGTAAAGAGGTACTCAACGTGGCTAAGCCCATTGTTCCAACACTGGTAGGTGTCTCCTAATAATCTGGTCTCTCCGTGAATATTATTTCATTATTCAAGTGTTCATAATCTCTTCTGTATGCCTTTTACAGAAGCGTCCTGGTTTGTTTTCACAATCGCTTTCTAGAGTTCAAATAAGCACTATGGCTATAAAAGACAATTTATTGGTTGCTGGAGGCTTCCAAGGGGAGCTTATATGCAAGGTATGGAACTCTTACTCTTCGGATGACTGAAATAGTTACAAAGACAGCTTCTACTCGTTTACTAACCTCCTTTGTGTTCACTCAGTTCATGAACCAATCTGGAGTTGCATTCTGCAGCAAAGTAACAGCTGATGATAATGCAATTACCAACAGTGTGGATATCTCGCGCAACCCGACGTAAGCGCTCATCTGGCAGACTTAAAAGATCTGTTCATAATGTTTTCAATTCTCTAGTTTAGAGGCTTGACCTCCTACGTGTCTTTCTTTCATCAGGGGTCCTTTGAGGGTCGTAACTGCAAATAATGATGCTCAAGTCAGGGTCTTTGATACGGAGAATTTTGCTTGCCTCAACCGCTTCAACTTCAACTGGTGTGTCAATGTAAGTGCCCACGTCAAAGTGTACCTCGAAAAAGTTCGGCATTCAATAGTTTGATACTCTTCTCACTTGCTCTGATGACTATCTACAGAATACCTCTGTAAGCCCCGATGGCAAATTACTAGCAATTCTTGGGGACAGTGAAGAGTGCTTGATAGCTGATGCTCAGTCTGGAAAAGTAAGTCATTGCTACTGGCAGATGCAGTTTCAAGATGTAGGCTGGGAATTGTGTTCTCACTATGCTTCTTTGTAACTGCAGACAATCAACAGCTTGAAAGGGCACTTGGATTATTCCTTCGCTTCTGCTTGGCACCCAAATGGTCAAATTTTGGCCACGGGGAATCAAGACACGACGTGCCGGCTCTGGGACATTAGGAATCCGTCGCAGTCCTTTGCCGTTCTCAAGGGAAATATGGGGGCCATCAGAGCCATCAAGTTCACATCCGATGGCAGGTTCATGGCCATGGCTGAGCCTGCTGACTTTGTGCACGTCTTTGACACACAGTCCGGGTACGTCAAGGGGCAGGAGATTGACTTGTTCGGGGAGATTGCTGGCATATCATTCAGCCCCGACACAGAAGCTCTCTTTGTCGGGGTTGCGGACCGCACTTACGGGAGCTTGCTGGAGTTCAACCGGAGGCGGCGCAACAGCTATCTGGACTCCATCCTGTGAATAACAAAGTTCGCTCCAGAAAGTGTAGATAGACGCCCGCGGAGTAAAGATAATATGTTTTTTTTTGTATATTTTTTGGGACAAGGTCATGTGCATAAGCAAATATGCCTGGGATTAACGTTGGTAATCTTTTAAAAATCTCCGGCTGAAGTTAGATGAGCAATTGAAGTGATTCAAGTTTTGGTTTTTGGGGTTGCAGAGCTATCTTGTTATTGATAGCCTTTCAATTTTTTTTTAATTTTTTTTTGCCTCGGTTGTATGTTGTGTATTTTGAAGACTCTTTTTACTACTAATTCAATTTAATCATAGTTCTATTGTATCATTTCGGTGATGGTAGCTTTACTTGGTATCCATTCCTTAACGTTGGTTGAAAGGCCGACTGATGTCGATGTCCGTTAGAGAGCTTGTCCCGGGGGAAGTTTCCACCGTGTTGGGAGAGGATTCTTTGACTTGTGCTGCCGAGAGATGTCGAACGTTGCGTGGCGTTTTAGTTCTGGCGGGAATCGCATTACGCACCGAAAATGACCGCCGAACGCTTCGTGGCGTTTTAGTTCTGGCGGGCATCGCATTACGCACCGAAAATGACCGCCGAACGCTTCATCTGCAGTTTCGTGCCGCCCGTTCCATGTTTCAATTGAATATACAAACTTGTTGACGTCGATTTGACACGATCACACCATGTGGCCGCTACTGGATGGGTTGTGGAGGATTTATACTCCTGTTTTCTCTGGATTTACATTGAATGTCTATGGTTTGTAGCATGAGAAGTGGTAGGTTTGTAGAACTGGTCTTAAAAGAGTAATATGGGTCCCGTAAAGATGACTTTAAAAAGGTTGGTGGGAATAGACAGAAACGGAACTTTCAGGAGAGGGAGCAACCGTGGTCCATAGCCGATGGAGAGCAAAACAGGAAGGAAAAGGATAGGTTGGGTACCTGCCAACTGAGCAACGACAAGTGTCCGTATCATCGTATATCAACTCATCGGGTAGGTCAAATTGAAAGCAATAGGATTCAAATTATTCTATCAACTCATCGGGTAGGTCAAATTGAAAGCAATCAGAGTCAAATTATTCTATGGGAAAATTTCAAATAAGGGTTCAAAATGCTCTCATTTTTTAAATAAAGGTTCAAGTATATTTTTGTTTTAAATAAGGATTTAGAACTGACTATATTAATCCCAAAAGATCTGAAGTGGTTATGATTGTTTCAAATGTGTTTCAGTTTTACCTCTCGGCAAAATATTTTATTTGATTAGGGATTTTTTTTTCATTCAACGTAAGTTAAATTTAAATTAAATTCAATTAAAAATTTAAAAAATAAAACTAAAAAAAAAAAAAGAGAGAATGAGAACCCATGCAAGAGAGAGCTTGTGGTCGTTGGCCCTTCATTGATGGGGTGGCAATGAAGGCCGGTGGGATTGCCAATGCCTAGGCGAGAATTGGTGACCCTCGCTAGAAGTGGGAGAGGGTAGCGATTCTCTCCCAGATCTGGGTGAGGGTCGCTGACCCTCGCGTAGGCCTGGTGGACCTCACCTATCTCCTTTAGTTCTCAGCCTAGGTTTGTGGGTGCTGGGGAGGGCTGGCGACCCTCATGCAAGCTTGGGCAAGGGCGGGCGACCCTTGCTTAGATCACGACCCTCTCCCACTTTTGGCGAGGGCTTGCTGGCATTCATTAGCCTTTGCGTGCTGCTGCCTCCTACTTGTGTTTTCCTTTTTTTCCTTTTTTTAAAAAAAAAAAATTTCTTTGTTTTTTATGAAAAGAAAAAAGGAAAAAAAATTAAAAAATTAAAACAAATGAAATTACCCTTCACAATCAGTGAGTTCAAGCCATTTTTTGAGACTAATATAGGTATTTTAAGTTTTATTTGAAATAAGATATACTTTAGGCCTTTATAAGAGAAAATAAATATATTTGGACCCTTATTTGAAATAGTATCCATTTTAAACTCTTATTCTCAAATAAGAGTACTTTAGGCCCTTATTTGGAACTATCCCTTATTCCATTTAACTTGTTCTAACCTATTCCATGCAATACAAACTTAAATTCATATTTGACCCAATTTACATTACTAAAACACTTATATATTTAATTTAGTTTAGAAAAACTAGTATCAAACTAAGGTGAGAACACGGAGTGAGCAAGCGTGAGATCAGGGAGGGAAATAGAGTCATAGAAGTAGGTTGACTCTAAATAAGTTGTCAACCCATTTAACGCTCATATTATTTTGGGCTTTTACTATTCTAAATCCATTAATGACATATTTGCCTGAATATATTTGATTTATATAACAATTTATTTGGTCAAATATGGTTAAGAAATGAGTTTATGATCCATTTTGAAGTTAGATTATGGAGTTGAAACATGCATTATGGAAAACCGTTTTCAGGAGGAAGTTGGGCCTTTTCCGACAATGCAATATCGTACTCTTTGGGTACGATGATCCAATATTTCCATCCACGACAGATGCTTGTGAAAATCCAGGCTAATGAAGGCCCCATTCCTAAGTGGCCTATCTTTGGAAGATTGTTAAGCATGTGTCTCCGGCTCTAAAATCACATTTTGGATCCTTAACAATGAAGTGAACCCGACCCAGTAACTTTATAAAATTGTAATTTGTTTTTATTTTCTTATTTGTTGATTTCAAGAACTGTTTTATGCTCACTTAGCTATTTGGCGAGATTAGAGCTTCTAATCCAGACTTTCGATCAGGGTTTTGCAGCGCATATTGATATAAACAGTTGAGGCCCAGTCATGATGACCGATTCAAAGGCAGGTTATGCCCTGACATCTGAAGCTGGTACGATATGATCTTGACGACGATTATATTATAGAATGGTCTCATTGAGAATGTAAATTGCGATGTCCTATTTATAAAATTTTTTGTTTGGTACTTTCTCCTCTCAATGGGTTATAACCTCGAACAATGTATAACGTAGAAATATATGAGAAAATTCATTACCAGCATATGCCTCCCTTAGTTTAAGACGAGAGCTAGAAAGATAGATACATAGGTAGATATACATATACATATACATCTATATATTTGGTGGTTTTCTTTTTTCCAAGATGATATGATTCGGATCCTTAAGCATGGGTATCCCGGCCGGGTCCAATCGGCAGCAATGTCAGGCTGTCCAATACGGAAAGGCCCGGCTGTGGACCGATTCGAATTGGGTTCAGGCCTTTAAGAATAAAAGTGAACCCGACCCATCCAACCTTGTCCCAGATGCATGTCTAAAATCAAATTATCCCTTAAAGATGTCGGACCAAATGAAACAGAACCCACGATTAAGGGCTGTCAACAATGCCCGATGCGGCCTGATTTTTGGGTATTTTCGGGCCGGAACTCTTCATGTTCAGGTAATAGTTTAAAACGCAAGTGTTTTAATGGTTTCAAATCGGTTCACGTGTACAGCTCGAACCGAAACACATTTCAATGAGTTCAAGCCCTAACATTGAACCAAAAATACATGCTCGTCTTCTATAGGACGAGAAACCCTAAAACATATGCTCTCCTTCTCTAGAACATGAAATACTCGTCCTCCTTGTCGACTCCGCTGCCATCAACTCTGTCCTCCTCGTCGACGCTGCCGTCATCAACTACAACTCCGTGCTCCACGTCAACTTTGCCGACGTCTTTGTTGTCACCCTAGGAGCTTGCCACCTCTTCTAGGAGAACAATCTGTCGTCTATGACACCAATCTCACCGTAAAGTAAGATCCAGATGCAAGGAAGCCTTGCTGTATTTTATATATCTCTAAATTCTATTAAGTGATACGTGGGTCTCTTTGCTCAAGTAGGTGTTGGTGGTTGCCTTCTTTTTCTCTTCTAGCGTGATCTCAACCCGTTTTTTCAATTTAGATTGTACGTGATTCGGGTCGAGAGAACATGAATCCATTTATGATTTAGGTCTGGTGGGGTAGCATGGAAACCCGACTCAGACTGTTGAGACTGTTATCCATGAAAATGTTCGGCTTGCCATACCACATTTGATATATTATATGTGACTTTTTTCCGTTAGATGCATCCAATTTAATGAAACGACTATTTTCTTTGCCAAATTAAATTTTTATATTTTTCCAAGAATAAAAAAAAAGGAAATCCCCTTAAAATTTCAATCTAAATACGAATTTCTAATCAAATTGTGACATTTTATATGTGTAGTAAAATAGACTGCATTATATACAACAATATGAGAGTAGTTTATTTAAAATAAATTAATATAATTATAAATATTATATATACGTAATCTTTTTAAAGTGATATATGGTAAAATAAGATATCTTATTTGAAAATATCATTAGAAAGTTTTCTCAACACTGTAGAAGGAAAAAAGAAAAACAAACATATATCTATACATTAATATAGAGAGGAAAAAATGACTTTGTTGTCTACGGTAGAATTATAGCAGAATAGACTAAATTTATGAAAAACAATATATCAGGAATAGACATAAATTCATCATGGTAAGCTTGACTATAACATACACAATGTATTTTGTGCTAGAGAAATTGTTTATAGTCGTTAACATTAGTCAATGCTATGACATAGAGCATAAAATATTTTGCTTCAGTACAATATAAATATGGAGTCCAATGCAATATTGTAGTTGAATGCCAATTGCTTAAAACTTGACAAAATCATCATGTCGAGTTAAAAGGAATAATGGGCAATGGTATATTCATTTCATTTCAAGGTAATCAAGATGGTATGTGTCGAAGAGAGTTATTATAGAATTTTCACATTTACCTCTTCTCTTATCAAGAAAAATAAAGTAGCTATTAGAATTTGACATTTGCAACATCTCAAAAATCTATATTATGAGGTCGACGCGCTAATCATCATAGTCTCACCCGTATAGTACGAGTCGAGAAGTTTCTTTACACAGTAGCAAAATATCTGAAGTATTAATTGTCCAAAAGTGAGCTGGTGACGCTATGCGAGTTCATGATATGATGACGGACGGTGTGACCTTTTGACGCGGAGCGACACTAACATGATTCCGACCCGAGTTGACATTTGAAGAGCCTAGGTTTTGGCTTCGTCATCCACTCATTCTGAGTTCAACCACTCCACCATGAATGGAGAATACTGGGCAAGTCAGTGATTCCCAAATCCAATCAGCTACTCACCTTTTTCACCTTCTCTCTCGAGTGATTTAACATCGGGGCTAACTTCCACTTGCCATCCAACGAATGAGATGAAAGCATGCTGAGGAGCATCATCATGACTTGACGCGGGAATCATTACGGCAATCGACGTTAGTCAATAGATCGTGCAAGGATCCGCGGTGTGTCCTCTAGCGCCTATGATGAATAAATCTATTCAATCGGAGCATTATGGTTGTGGAAATCCATCAGCCTGATCGAGCACAGGTGATGCTCATTTATTGTCATTTAAGGACAGATAGTATCACTTTGCCGGTCCTTAACAAGTACCGGGAGAGGTGACTTTTTATACAACGTTATGTTTATAATTTGCGTTACGATTTAATTGATTATGCTATCATAGCATATTTGCTCGTGCATCACACGTACTGGTGAGACAATACCGAAAGTCATAATGTCTTGCGCATCATGCTAACTTTTGAGGGATCCCTACTTATGTATTGCTTCATCGTTTCTATCTCACCTCAACCATCTCGGAAAAGACTATTAGGTGCAATATTCATCACATCGGAGCTTTGCACAAATGAAGATTGCCCGAATTTGATTGAAACTTGAACATCGCCTGTGCTCTTCTATTATATTACTTTCCAGCAATATATTCGATTATGTTTGTACCCTTTGCTACCCTTTCTTCTTTCCCATAATATTAAAGTTGTCGAGTTTAATTTTTATGTACCAAAATACATCAATTTTTTCGGTATTATTAAAGTCAAAGACAATTCTTCCATATTAACTAAAAGAACTCTTGAGATTTGAATTCTTTATGGCATTACCTCAAGGAATTATATGTGTTCAAAAAAACTTTGAGCTTGACATATGAAAGTACCAAATCTCAATTGCCAAATAGTACTTGAGGGTTCAAATTCAATTCTAAAATTCTTACTAGTCAATCTCTTGTTTTGAAATAGTTAAATTGGAGAAAATCAAATTGGGCCGATGCTCGAATTGGAAAGATAGGATCCTCTCTATTCATGGGGTAAATTGTCAAGGTCAATGTGCATTCTCAGATAGATGACATCTCATAATAATGACTTCGAATGGTGTAGATGTATTTTCCTTTTCATTCCTTTTCTTTCGAATCAAACCCCAAATACAGGTGCGGACGGCACCGCCACCATCTCCTCCGACCTCATTTGCCATTGTCTCCAACACGATGATGTGTTAGAGGTGATCATCAGGTGGCCTGAGAGTCGAGCCGAGTTTGCTCACTAAATGCTCTTATCGGAATCTGTTCGAAATGCCTCTAAATGCTAGAGTTGTAGTGGCGTTGCGGCCGGTTATAGAAAAGAAGAGACGTAAGAGAAATTCGATGTGCATCCTATGTATTTTTAGACATTATTAGAGGTGATCAATGGGGGTATGGGCTATACTCTCGAATCAAGTTCAAAATATCACCCATGCTCACTTAGGGCGCGTTTGGTAACGTTTCTGCTTCCAGGAATAATTTTTGATCAGAAATAATTCTTTTTTATTTTGTTCCCGGGAATAATTTCTAAGTATTTTAAGCCGTTTGATAACTGTCCAAAATTTCAATTCTCGGAATAGAATTCCGTTTGGTATTATGCTCAAAATTTATACTCCAAATCATTTTCTCTTAATTTTTAAATAATTTTTATTACTTTTTTCCTTTTTTCTTCTTTTCTTTTTTTTTCTTTCTCCTAATCTTCTTCTTCTTCAAGTGGCTGGTCGCCGGCCTTAGGATGACCAGTGACTAGCCAGACGAGGGCCGGCGATCTCACTAGAGCGTCTCCGGCCCTCAATGAAGCCGGCCCTTGTCGGCTGAGCCTCGGCGGGGTTGGGCGAGGCCTACCTAGTCATCGGCAAGCTCGCTAGACCTTGCCTTGGCCTGGCGAGCCTTCGGCGAGCTCGCCAAACCGGTTGCTAGTGACCGGTGGCGGTAGGCAGTGGACAGCGGCGAATGGCAACCGTGGCGGTGGCAGTAGATGAAGAAGAAGAAAAGGGAAGAAGAACAACAAAAAAGAAAATAAAAAGAGAAAATATAGGCTTGATTCTAGAAATGTTCTCGGGAACAAGAATCAATTTTTTTTTTTTTTTTTTAATTTTGTTCTAAATCTACTTTCGAGAATAAAAAAATAGAAATTTGTTTCCGAGAACAAAAAATTTACCAAACACAATTCTGTTCCAAAACTACTTCCGGGAACAAAAGAATATAAAATTTTTATTATTTGACCGGTTACCAAACATGACCTTATCATGAAAAAATGACTGGTTAGGTTTAACTCGACCCCATCTTGTTAGGCTAGACAATCGAATTAGGTTAGAAATATTGTTCGGAACTGTTCGTTCATGAAAAGACATATGATAATCATGTGGGCTTGGTAGGCCGCTTTGGGCCTAATCGGGACCGCACCTCATGACTATAGGCCAGCTTGGAATAGTGCTTTTGGGCCACTGTAGCCTATGAAGTATCGACATTCTCCAAGAGCCTTTGTGTCGTGTACACTCTCGGATACTTTCGGACACTCTTCAACACTCAGTCAACTCGTGTTAGAAAATTCCGACACCTGATCAACTTTCTCGACACTCTCCGACACTCAAGTTGGAATTTTGACATACGAGTTTCCGACATATGATTCTGATATCGATGTCAATTTTAAAAATTCAATAAATGAGAGGTCAAAATATATATATGTGAAAAAATAAAACATGATAATAAAAATAATAAATGGAGAAAGAAGAAAGACTTAATTTTCTCTTCTCGTCTGATTCCCACTCCCCGTGATACGCAATTGACCTCTTAAGTTTTTTTTCTCCTCTTCCAACATATCTAACATGCGAGTCCATAATATGAATCGTTTGTTTTTTCTCCAAATTTTATGAATTATCGAAATAAAGTTGAATTTGTCAAATTGAAATAATGAATGTTAGATTAATGTTTTTTTTATGTATATTCATTCTAGGTTTTTTTAATTATTTATTTATTTATGAATTTGATTCAAATTAATTTGATTGAAATAATCATAAAAATGATAATTTATTATGTATATATAAAAATATATATTTAATATATAATGTGTCCCAACGTGTCGAAATTATCTGTTTTTGAGAAACGACGTATCGGCGTGTCATGTCGTGTCGTATATCGCGTCATATGTCACGTGTTAATGTCGGTGCTACTTAGACTGTAGCGAAGGGCTCTTCGACCACCGGGCTAATTGTCTGATGTAGCTACTACACGTATGTCTCCATTCGAGACGCGATGATGGACATCCTACTCAATATTCGCGTGAATAGTGATGATATGCATTGCCGACGATGATGCAAAAATCTAGAAGGAGAAAAAAGATTTGCGAGTTCACCATATTCGGTCCCCCACATAAACTCAAGTCCAATGTTAGGCATGACGATCGTGTGATCCGCCTTCCCCAACTTGCAAAAAGCCGAATCCATCGCACCTTGCTCACACTTCTGATTAAACAAACAATGCCCCGTTTGGCTCCAACCAAAAAGTTGCTCACCTGCTTCTTAGCATTAACCCTTTAGGCACCTAATTCGGTTCACATTACGTTAATGCACCTGCACGAAGTTGGGCATTTTTCTCCCAGTACCCTGATTTGATCTGGCCTACCCTTCTCTTAATTCGATTAGCTCTTCATTAAAGTTCACAGAACAGATTCTTCTGGGGACAGATCAAGGAAAAAAAGATATCAGATGCTTCAAACCAAGTCGTCACTTTCCTTCTAGACGCAAGAAGTAGGGAATAAAACTATATGAACGCAGGACCAGAAAGAGAAAGAACATACAAAAAGAACTGTTTTTTCCGCCGGAGTGCCTCCTCCCCGTCAAGTTTCGTGGCGCAAAAGGTCAAAAAGACTAGGAGCCCCACTCAATCGAAATGATATCAGAGCAATAATGACGTGAATCTGAAAAGACAACGACGGGTTTTCAACTACGTCCATAAATTCTTTGGCGCTTGCTTCCAAGATCGTCATCGATCTGGAGAGCTCCATTACTACTGCACGTTCCAGCTCCAGCACAGCAGCTTCGACGCACACTCGAGAATTCTCTTAATGAACGTCAAATCTCATCGCTTGCAGAACTCAGACCGGACGACAATAATTGAAGAACAAGAAGCCTTCTTGATCTCGAGTGCTTGAGAATTCTTTTAATGAACGTCAAATCTCATCGCTACAGACCTCAGGCCGGACGACAATAATTGAAACGAAAAAAAGAAAAGAATAAAAGAAGGCGTTCTCTTTCTGGATCTCGGATACTTGAGAATTCTTCTAAGGAACGTCAAATCCGAACGATTGAGAGCTCAGACCGGACGACAATAATTGAAGAGCAACGAGCCGTTCTGGTTCTTGATCTCGATCTGTTCACATGTGCAGTCAAATGTGCGGTCAAACTTGCGTGCCGGAATTCGCTCGTTTGGGGGCCCTTGACAATGCGGGAAGCCAACGGGAGAGGCTGTTCCTCATTTGATGTACCTTCCGTGAGCTTATTTTTCTTCTTATTTACGTCTTAATAATCTTGATGACTTTTCTCTTTATCTGAATAATATTAACTGAAAAATAGTGATATATATGAAAAAAAAAACATGTAACAACCTCATCTGACGAGGAAGAGAGTGATCGCCAGGTCTAATAGATTTAAGTAAGGAGTAGCTCTCGACACTGACACGCTTGTATAATGAGGAAATGGGTGGAAATGAATTGAACTGTACATTGAATATGGAGAGAGAACTCTCCCTATATGCGAAACTTACAATTGACTTACAATGCTCCTTTTGACGTGACAAGTTTAGCATTGGAAGTTCAAATATTAAATGTGCCAAGATGAGATCACTTTTATGGTGAACGACTTCTTAGAAAAGTACCTACTTATACGTCATTGGACAGACCATGAGGCCTAGCACGATTAGGGATGTCATATAAAGTGTAATTAAATGCTTGGATCCCGTAATTTAAGCTATCATCTAAAAGTTTTGTTTTCAGAATTTGTTTGGCAACTTCTTATTCTCATATAAATCTTTTCTCTGATCTTGAGGTTCTTACAATTTCTCCTATTTTTTTTCCTTAACGCAAAACACACAAAAACTTTTAAAAATTAGAATATCGAAGTACAGATTAATATATAATTTTAACGATTGTATAAATACTAATGTATAATGTATGGATTCTTTATTTTAGTAATTAATATATCTCACGTGATTTCCGATCTCATACACTTCAGCAAGAAGATACTTATTTTCTTCCAATTGGCAGCCACCCTACTTCAGGTAAGCACGTACCGTGCGCCCTGACATTAGTATTATTCACTACCGACAAACACATCTGATGAGAGTAATGATTAACCATGGAGCGAGTTATTCCATGTTTTAATCCCGACCAATTCAAAAGTTACCTCATTGCATGCCGTGAAGATATAAGCAAGAGGGCAACTACCACAAAAAAAACTTCACACTATACTCACTATAATATGAATAATTTAGACTTTCTGTGTCAATAAAAATCTTAAATTTGCCTATTGTGACACAAATATTCTATTTTTTTTTTTGTGTAATGTAAAAACCCAAACTTATATATGTGTAATATATGTACTCTTTATTTTAGTTTCATCTAGAGTATATTTGTCACATTGATATAAATTCGGGATTTTTATGACAAAAAAATTGAGATATTTGTGTCATAATGGGAAAATTTAAAGTAGTTAGTGATATAAAAAGGTCCGGGATATTTGTGTTACAATAAAAATTACTTGTGATTTTTTATGATACTAACCCCAAGCAAAAATAAGCTGATTAAAAGGTCAATAATAATACAAGATAATGATTTTTTTTAAGAAGCTTAGATTATTTTAATTTTGCAAAAAGGCGGAGATTGTATTAACCAATAATACGAGGGTATTCTGTCAATTTACTAGATCGATCAATTCCCTTTTCAATCCCCATTAAGCAAAGCTGTCATTGGACACCCGATCCATCTTTTGCTTAAAAACTATCCTAAAACCCTTCTGATTAAGATTATAAGAAACTTATCGACAACATCTGTGACTATCAACCTTATTTTCAAATATAACAATAGTGGAGTTCATGCATTCACACGTTACAGCGGGAATCGAAAACATCAAAACCGTGGGCTTCTTGCCTTGTTGGTTTTCCTCTGGAGAGAGAGAGAGAGAGAGAGAAACGATAGAAAGTACACTGCAGATCATGTGACAAACCTTGATAATCACAATACCATGAACTCAAGCAAAAGACTATGCTATTTCAGAGAGATAGTACAGCATTTTTAGGAACCGATGGCGCAGATGGGTTGAAAGAATGTGTCCAAGAATCAATGTACAAGCACTTTTTTCTTCCGAATAGTTTAACTTCTGCAAGCAATAATTATTTCCACGTTTCAACGTGGAAGCACTGACTTCAAAGCCATGCCAGGGGGAACTGTCTTCCCATCAAAGCATTGCTCGGGCGATTCATGCATCTGCGCAGAAGAAAGGCCAAAAAATTAGGGTTTAGTGCCAGGTTCGAGGTTTTACGTCTAAATAGTGGCTTACGGTGAGGCCTGATGGTGCTATCGAGTACCGGAAGGTCGTGTGATCCTCGAAGGGTAATCTCTGGCGATTCATTGGTCATAAAAAATAATAATAATTAGGGTTTAGTTAATGCCCTAATCATTTAGTTTTGTTTGTTGTATAAAGATACTATTATTAGGGTTTCTCAGTTGTGATTTAGTTTTCAAAACAAAATGCGCCACTTGGAGGATTCTATGTCTGTGTGATTATGTGACTCAAGAGATTGCGTAAACGCACATGCTACATCGAATAATGTGGAATCTTAACTTGAGATAACACGAGTTTAGGACTTTTGGCAATATCAAAAAGTTTTATTCTCTTATGACGGTATAAGTGATCTTAGAGGCATCATATCATATGATGATCTTATCAAGGAATACTTATGACAACCTTCTAGATGAAGACTTTGGAAAAGGAAAAAGTAATTAGAAAAGGGTAATCTAAGAGACTTTTATTGGTGCAATGGTGATACAAGAAAACCTTGCCGATAAGATGTGATCTTTTTACTTAGCTAGATGAATTATTTGATCGGTTGATGAAAGTTTTCATTTCATGGCCGTTTGCATAAGAAATATTTTCACACCGGTTGGTATTGGTGTATTAAAATACGAACCCCGTATTATAAGAAGGCTCGATATCTCCTTATTCCATCTGAGGTCAATCTAATTTATGAAATGAAACCGGTAGGTAACGTGCCTCATGATCTCGAATATCTTAGTTGACTTTGTTTTCATGATTGATTCTATTTATTTGCCGCACTCAAGCTCCCGTATTCGGCATCAATTATAAATAAAAGGGAGGCAAGAAATGGCTGCCCCATACATGAACTCACGGGTGCCATCAAAAATCAAAAGCTTAGAGAAAACACGTCACGTGCCTCACCCAATAGGAAAACAGGGAATGGTCACGTGATCATCATTTTTCCTCGTGACTCTGCCACTAAAATAGGTTTCTTCCGGACTCGAGGGTGAGTTTGACACTGAACACCATCATAAGATAACTCAACATCACGAATCGAGATTCAAAAAATATGTCTTACCCTTATTTTGCTTTACGAAAATATACCCAAAAAACCCAATTATCCAAACATTATTTACGGCAACCTTATTTCAAGAATTAGAGCTCTATTCTGAAGAATACAGATCATACGTTCTTATCGACCGTTGTATGGATTTGCAAGCACATATGACATCGACTAATTCAAGAAGAAGTCAAGAGCCTGTTTCATTCGATCCGTGCGCCGTAAAAGGAAAATGATGAAAGAGAAGAGAAGTTGGAGGAGGAAGCAATCGCGTCGGAAGCAATTGAGGGCGGCGATGGCGATATCGGTGGGTCCAAAACCTCAAAACATTCCGGACAGCCCCTTTGCTTTCATTCGAAGCGAATGCCTCTTGTCCATTCATCCCCCGCAAAAAGAGTCCGGAAGACCTCACCAAGAAGGTGCGAGTGCGCAAAGCAAGTCGACCCCATTGGAGGCTTTTTGGAGCTCAATCCACCCCACTGAAACCCTCCGGCCAAAGTTCCAATTTGTACAATCCTCTAATGTAATTCCCAAAGGATCCAATATGAATTTCGTTGCAAGGGCCGACCGTTTTTGCCCATGAATTTTGTGCGTTTCAACATGATCATAATAGTGGTGTGCAAAACGATTATCATTTAGCCAGTTTAGTCCAATTTCCAAGAGTGTTTTGTCCAGTTTTCGATTCCTAAAAGTGGAATGAGTGTCCAAAAGGTCTGGTCCAGTTCTTGGTACCAAGGGGGAAATGGACTGGACCGACTACATATATATATTATATATTTTTTCAAAAAAATTAGTGGGTTTAGTTTATTATTTTTGAGGACATATTAGCCTAGAATTGGACAATAAAATATTCGGATGGAATATATGATTTTTCTCGAATTTTGAATTTATTTCTTATCATGTTTTGTACAATAAGGGTGCGAATAATAATCATTCTGTCTAAGAAATCAATTTCTGTTCTACAAATAGATTTTTCTCTTTTTGTTTCCTTAATGAGTTTCTAAGAAAAAATATATGTTTGATAATGACCTAAAATTTCTATTTGTAGAATACATAAAAAATTTCCCTCTTGGGCGGCAGTGGACAAAGACTAGTGACTAGAGGATAGTGGTGGTGGATGGCAACCAATGGACAATGACCGGTGGTTGGGACAGGTGGACAATTGGCTAGTAGAGACGACAAGCAATGAGAAGAGTTTATTTTTCATTTCTATTCCAGAAATAGAAAAATAAAATTTTTATTTCTTATTTCTATTCCAAACTTAATTCTGGAATAAAAATTTGTTTTAGAAACTTAAAAATGAAATTTATGTTATTAAATGGATATTTGTTCCAAATATATTCACGACAATAGAAAATAACTCCAGTTAGAAAATAAAATGGTTATTATACGTGCTTTAAGATATCCAGATGGAAATATGAAAAAAAATAAAATAATGAATAGTTCCATTGGACCTAAATTGGAACCAATTTAGTCCCTGGTTCCCAATATTGGGAATTAGTTCTCCTGGTCCAATTCTTAATTTCACCTTGGAATTTGACTGGATTAAGAACCGATTATCCTTAGGTCGTAAGGCAAATTCGAAAAGTGACCCGACTTTAACATGCTTAAGTTTTGTAACATTATTAATGAAAATGTAACATTTGTTTATGATGCAACTTGCAATGGATTACAAACACCGAATAGGCACGACTCGCGATTGTCGCCCAAAATAGGCTTTCTTCGCCTGGACAGAATCATCGTTGCTTCCGCCGTTATATGAGCAAAGGTTCATAATGCATTCCAATTTTAAGAATTTCTGACAAGAATCCTGCAAAGAAAAGTATTTCTCGCGGAGTCAAAGAGGGGGTTAACCCCGGACCAGTCAACTAACTTAACCACCAAACCTGGTTACGGTTCCCCCTGGGGCTTTGCACGATTGTCACAAGAATCGCGCGCGCCGTGGCGACGCCCACGCGCAGGAGATTCCGGTGGAGCTGCACTCGCCCGGTGGAGAGTGCCAAGGGGGCACTGGAGGAGGCGCGTGTGGTCGGGCGGGGGCGAAGAGCGCGTGGGGTCAACTGCTTGTAACTGCAAAACGGAGTGCGCCGCAATTGAAGAGCTTGTCGTGCGCTCGCCCCCCACGTGGCGGATCCTCCACACTGCTCTTCGGATTCTGCGCCGGGCGCTATTGACCTAACCAGAGTCAACGAAATTTAACTAGAGTTAGACCCCGGTGCATGATTATAGGGAGGGAGGGAGGGAGGGAAAATAAACAAAATAAATAAATAAGTGAGTGATAAACGTCAGAAATTCCCAATTTTTTAAAGGGTTTCCTCCAATTCCATTCCGGGTTCACGATTTAAAAAAGTCAAGCTGTATGCGTGGACATAACGTAGGAGAAGCACATTATAAATGCATTAAAAAAATAGTGAATTTTTTGATTGAAATGACCCAATTACATTGGTAAATTTAAGTTAATGATGTGATTCATTCAATTTGATTTGAGGATGTTGTTTTTCAGTAAGATAATTTAATTTCGTATGACATGATATTATTATTATTTTCACAATTTTAAGCCGCGCCATATTCTGTGGTCCAAAAGGGAGATGAGGCTACCATACATGGTTTCCAATTTCATTTAGGTTCATGATGTATAAAATAAAAGGACTTTTAAATTGGTATTTTTGGTGTCATGACACATGAAAGATTCAACTACCACAACCTATCTGTAAATATCATGGATGTTATAATTATTTGAGAAAAAGTCTTCTTCTCAAAAATGATCTAATAATGTATACTCCTTTTGATTTTGGAACCATCCATTCTTTAACGGACATCAGCAAGTTTAACCTCGGAACAGGTGGACATGAGTGTGGTAATCTAACATGGAAGTAGACATGCATAATTGATCTTAGGACAGCTTATGTACATTTATATATTCGGTGACATTTGCTCACTAAATAAATTAGCTCATCATTTCGTTAGTTATATACTTTATTGCAATACAAATATCTAAACTTTTTAACTAGACTAGCCTCATGGATGCATGTCACGTTTGCACACATCTAAAAGCTCTAATCACAATGTGACCACTAAAGAAATCACAATTGAAAATAGGGGTGATTGATTTCGGGATGAGTGGGTTCAAAACTTGAAACCCGGAACCTATCTTATTAAAATTGATTCTTAATTTTTGAAATCTGGAATCTACTATGTTTGCCTTGGAACCTATTATGTTTTTTTGGTTCAGTTTCAAAGTTTCTCTAGGAAACGATTTCTTTCTTTCTTTCTTTCTTTCTTTCTTTCTTCTTCTTCTTAAATCGGGACAAATAATAGTCATAGTAAAATAGTATGAGCAACAAAACAGCTCAAAGCAAAACATTGATACAAAAGAAATGGAAATATAAAGCAATATGAAAGTTAAGTTCATTTAAGAAAGAAATCTTCTTCTAACTTGATAAAATAGGTTTTTAACCATTGGTTCTCAGGTGAGTGGATGGGTAGGTGGGTTCAACACCTATAAATTGGAACCTATTAGCACAATATCGGTTCCAAATATTTGGAATTGGGAATCAGATTTGCTTCAATGACTAGTTTGGTTTAGTTTCCAGGAAGAAGAGTCTTTAACTTAAATCATAACTCGGCCCTAACTTTACGCATGTGAGGTCGTCTGCCGTGGTTCGCGGGCTGCATTAGTCATATCCCTACGAAGCAGGACACCATTAACGACCTTTGGTATTATCTAAGGTAGAAGAATGACATCGAACCCAATAAAACAATGAAGACGTCATTGTCTAGGTCATCTAATGGCCGTCTTCCACCATGCCCATCTTCTTGGACTTTCTGTGGGAATGTTATCATGAACCCCATAAAAATCATTAGGTTTTGGACTATCTGACCCGGAATTTAGTTATGGTTTATCCATACGGTCGTGAAGAGGGTTGGAACTGAAATTTGGGATAATGTAGAGTGACATTAGCTCAATATAGTACAATATCATGAACAAGCATGTTAACCTAAGTGGTTCACTTATCTCTATCTAAGGCCCTTCTTTTCTAGGGTTGTCTCTGTCAATCTCCCGAGGGACTAATCAAATTTGTGGCCACAAGAGCTCTTGCGACAGATAATCTAATCCCAATCATGCGCATACTTATGTATGCATTTATGTCATCTTCATGCTTATCTCGTAGTGCTGCAAGACCTTATCGTATAATGCTGCATTATTTTATTTCCTAGGTCAAACTCACAGCTAAGCTAGCCATTATGGGAAATGGGGGGTGACCATTTCGATTGATCTTGACCCTTCATCGAAATTCCTTGTTTGAGCTGGCGCACCTCCTGTTGCCGTGCGAATTACTTCTCGTTTCCTTAGTCTTGCACTGCACTTGATAGGTTGATTCATAGGCATGGGTATGCATTGTCAAAAAAGGAACAGACAAGTTGACAATTGGGATTTCATCCGAGGCGAATGGTTGAGTGCTCTCATGATCCTTATATTCTATTATTTATGATTGGGTGCACTTAGCATTCCATACAAACAACTCCGGAGACTAGTTAAGGATGATAGAATTTTGGATTTCCAAGGTCCGTTTAGTAAGGTTTTGAAAAGTGTCTAAGGGTACACTTTTACATTTTCCTTCGGAAAATCTTCGTTTGCATTCCAAATTATTGTACCGTAAAAATTGTATAAGAATAAAGCTTGGCCAAATGAAAGATTAAGCTACTACATCAAATATAATTAATGAAAATAAATACTTGAAAGAGGCCAGGAGGAGCATGGTTTCGGGAGATCTGATTCTTGTCCCTACGCCTTGCACAAGGGCAAGAATTGATCGTACATCCCCACCCCGCACCACTCAGTGTGCGGTTGGGTTACCCCAACTGAGGCAGGTCGACGCTGCTTCTCACGAGGATCGGTAAAACTATCATTCCTAATTGTCCTTAAGGATAGTCCGACCGGGCCTGGGTTGAAATTGGGACAAATGATTGGCTTTCGCTGACGTAAATTATGAAGGAGAGGAAGATAAAAAGAAGGAAAATGTTGCTTTCTCTTGTTCGGAAAGTAGGGGAAGTGAAAAGTTGAGGAAGATGAAGAGAAAATACAAGCGCGGGGCCCGTAACTCCTTAGTCAATCCTACGCGGAGAGAAATTAAGAAGCAAGTCAATGAAAATTCCTAATTAGCCTATGAAATGCCTCAATTTCTTAATTTGGAGGGTTTCCTAGTCATTTTGATCATGCAGGCTTTGCTTACCTTGCACGTTCTATTCTTTCCTAGAACTTTCTCTTCCACGAACTCCATTATTGATCGTGGTCGGTTTGCACCGAAAAAACATGACACGAGATGAAACGCATTATAGAGAGACTCGAATATGACGCGACATGATAGGTTGCACCTTGTATTTTGACCAATAACTGATATGCTCTCATTTTACCGAGATACTTGATATACACAATTGATTATTGCAAATGTGATGGTTCGATGTAGCTTCTTCTCCTGTATTCCAAAGTTTGCAACACTCGAGCTCTGCTCTACCTAAGGTCACTAGTTTGTTACCCCACCTCCTTTGCCTCTCTTCTCATTGTTCCACTATTTCATCGCGTGTCACCAATATTCAAGAAATACTGTTTATTTTAACGTAATTTGAAGTTTTTCTTATGACTTCTATCATTTCACATGCAATTAAGAGATTGTATATAATTTATGAAATTTTTTTATGTCATACTATGTTTGTGAAATTTCACGTTTTTAGTTATATTATGTATGATAATTTGCATAACATTTGAGTTTACCATCTAATCAATATGAATTGACATGAGTTATGAACAACATATGATACATTAATAAAAATCATCTTTCCCTAATTGAATAGGGGGGGGGGTTGCAACTTTGTCACATGAAATTTAGTATACCTTACTATATTTGTAGGAAAATTTACCGATCATCAATTTGGGCGGTTGGTTGAGTCATAGACTTTGATTTTTCAAGCCACATAACTAGTTCGATGCCTTGGTCTATCATCCTCAATTAGTCTACGAAGGATAAGCATGGGCAATCTCGAACTTTCCCACCCTTGAATGGTGGATTGCATATTGTGATGGCAACCTCGCCACTATGCAACTTTGTCACATGAAATTTAGTATATCTTACTATACTTGTAGGAAAATTTACTGATCATCAATTGGGCGGTTGGCTGAGCCATAGACTTTGATTTTTCAAGCCACATAACTAGTCTGATGCCTTGGTCTATCATCCTCAATTAGTCTACGAAGGACAAGCATGGGCCATTCTCGAGGTGGATTGCATATCGTGATGGCAACCTCGCCACTAGGCATTAATATCTCACCGGCGCCCCTAAAATTCAATTATGTTAGTGATGGGTGAGATACGCTTCAACTATTATTTCTCTTATCTATCCTACTTTAATTCTCAATTTATTCTCAAAATTTTTTATCTCGCCACTTTATAAAGCGTTAGAATCGAAACTTAAAATGAAAATTAAACGTTTTCATTCCCAATCTCTCGAGAAGATGAAGATTACAACTCTTCATTTTTCTCATTTTACGTGAGAACAATGGTTATGGGAGCAAGATTCGGTGAATAGTCTTGTACTTCTCCACCCGTAAATGGCGGGTTGCAATGACAACCTCGCCATCGGGCAATTAATATCTCATCGGCGCCATCAAATTCAATTGTGTAAGTGACGTGCGAGGTAGGTTTCCACTAAATTCCCAAACCTTTCTTTTCGCGAGAAAAAAGGAAGAGGAAGGAAGCAAAACTACTGGCCGCGGACTCCGAGGAAGATAAGACTTTTCGAAAATGCAGAACAACTCATCGCGAAAAAACAGAGCCCCTCTCTCTCTTCCTTTTTTCCTCGGACCGACACCGTCAAAACAGTTCAATTCCCCCCGTTATCAACGTGAGCGCGCGCGAGACCGGGTCGCATCGCGCCGTGTGAACGCGCGTCTCGTGTTGTAGGCTCGTCCGTCCCTACCCCCCGCGTGCGTTCGTCCTCCCCAGTCAACGGTCAACACGGACCGCAGAACGGAAGGCAGGGGCCAATGGCAGGGAACCCCGGCTGTCGGGCAGGGGGAACGTGTCCCGCCGCGAGAGGAGGGCCGACACACGCGTCGCCCCTTCATTGGCCCTGGGGGGCAATCAGTGAGGTGGGGTTGAGTCAGACGTCGCGGTCCAAGGGGCAATTCAATGCTCGGACGCAGAGACCGAGTGAGAAACGTGGGTGGGATTAATGCGCATGAGTCGTGGATTTAACGGCGTGATTTCGAGGTGGGGAAGGGGCGAAGGTGGGTGACGAGCTCCTTCGTGTATAAATAGCCGCGCGAGGAGGGTGGGGAAAGGCAGAGAGCGTGTGAGGTTTGAGAGAACTTCCCACGAGAAACAGAGAGGAAAAGGAAAAAAAAAAAAACAGAGCGTGAGTGATACACGAGAGTGCGAGTGCTGCTTTGATCGGGCCTTCGATCTTCTTCATCCCCCCCTTCTCTAATGTCCCCGCTTCTCTGAATCCCTTTCTGCTAATCATCTGTCTTTCAAAAAAGAACAGGAAAGTTCTGATTTTTGGGCTTTTTTTCTTCCCCCGAGAGAGAAAAAAAAGAGACAAAACTTGGACGTCTGAGGATTTCTTGAGAGCCAGGTGTTTTCAGAATCGAGATCCAGAAACGATCCTTTTTTATTTTTTTTTTTCGAAGTTTTTTCCCTTGCCAGATCGGGTGTTTTCTTGCTTCCGGTCTCTTTCTTCTTCTTGCTTCTTTTCTTCCTCTGTTTTCTTCTTCAGCTGAATCAGCCCCGAGGGTGATTTTTGTTCCCTCGAAGGTTGGTCTTGAATTAAGCTTCTGGAGTGAAGAGGTTGTGTATTAAAGACCTCTTCGGTCCATATCAATTTGGCAAAATCGCTTCTTTTCTTTGCTTTTCTGCAAAAAAAAGAAAATCTTCAACCTGTGCTTTGATTTTGGTAAGCAACAGGTCACCAAAAAGAAAAAAAAAAAAAAAAAAAAAGCTTATTTTTTCTTCTTCTTCCCTTTCCCATCTTAGTAGTCCAGATCTGAAATTAATTTGCAGGTACGTACATTAAACATTTATGGCAGCGATCATGGATTTCTACAATAGCATAACAGCCGCAGCTCTCGAACCAGAGTCATTCGATAATGGTGGCAATGAGTTGATGGACGCACTTAGCCCTTTTATCAAGAGTGCTTCCCCATCGAACCCTTCGTTTTCTTCTCCTTCCTGCAACTACTTCTCCTTCTCAACGCCATCCTCCTCTTCATCTCTTTCCCAGCCCATGTCCTACCCCGACCCATGCTCCACCGCCTCCGTGACCCAGCTATTTCCTGACGGGTTCTCGGTGCAGCAATCGGGTCCGACCGGGTTCGACCTCTACTACCCGACCCAAGTAGTACCCCAGATGGGTCACATCATCCAACCTCAAGACCACCTTCAAGATTCTTCCTCTTATCCGTCTTCTTTCTATCAGTATCAGCAGCAGCAGCAGCATCATCATCACGGCGGCGGCGCCGGGTTTCTTGGGCCGAGGGCCGTGCCGATGAAGCAGGCAGGTCTCGTCCAGAAGCCGGCGAAGCTTTACCGGGGAGTGAGGCAGAGGCACTGGGGCAAGTGGGTCGCCGAGATCCGGCTACCCAAGAACCGCACCCGCCTCTGGCTCGGCACCTTCGACACGGCCGAGGAGGCCGCCCTTGCCTACGACAAGGCGGCGTACCGGCTGCGGGGCGACTTCGCGCGGCTCAACTTCCCGCACCTCAAGCACAAGGGGTCGCACATCGAGGGCGACTTCGGCGACTACAAGCCGCTCCATTCCTCCGTGGACGCCAAGCTCCAGGCCATCTGCCAGAACCTGGCCGAGAAGCCAGCCGACGGCAAGAAGAGGCGCTCGGCCCCCGCTGGCGGCGGCAGCTCCGCAGCTGCCGCCTCGCCGCCGAGGCCGGAGCCGGAGCCGGAGCCGGTGAAGACGGAGGTGGGAGCGTCGGCGGCGACGTCGTCCTCCCCGGAGAGCGACGACGCGTCCGTGGAGGAGTCGTCGCCGCTGTCGGAGCTGACGTTCAACGACTTAGTGGAGCCGCAGTGGGAGAGCGTGGGGGTGCCCGAGAACTTCTCCCTGCAGAAGTACCCGTCCGAGATCGATTGGGCTGCTATCTATTCTTGAAGTCTTTCACTTCTCATCATCATCATGTCATGTCCCGTTTTCTTGAGCAGTTTCGTCTTCTTTTTCTAGTCAAATTTCCAAGAAGCGCAGTATGTAATATGTTAGGAGTAATGTAGGGAAGCAGGGGGCTCCGCTGCGATGGAGTTTTTGGCAGTTGCAGCGGCCACTGCTAAGCCTTGTATCGTCGTGTAAATCCGACCACGGTCCGCCGGGGTTTTAGTCGGCGGCGCCGTGGATCATCTCTTGCATTCCGTGTTTAATTTTTGTTAGTGGAAGAGGAAATTATTTGCATTGTCCGAATTTGGTTGGTGTGGTATTTACGTGTCTTGAATACGTGGTGGTGGTGGTGGTGGTTCTTGGGATGATATTTTGTGGCGCTCCGGACAGGACAAAAAGTCACTCGTGGGTCAGGTCCGACTCAGCCCCGTCCCGGAGCGGACGCGATTCGCGGGTCCTTCCTGCGACTTTTGCTTTAGTAAAAGGTCGGGAACACAGCTCGGAAATGGAAATTGGCCAGATGGGAAAGAGTGATTAGGCGTGGGAATAGTCTTAATTTGGCAAGCAGTTTCCATTTTTCCCGGTCTTTTAAGAATTTCAAAAACTAGTTCGGTTGATCAGGGCTCTACATGCCATGGAGTACATGGGGGCAATTCTACCGATCTTCAAGCATTCGATTTTCGGGGATTTATGATAGTTTAATAGTGAAAGAATAGATCTTAATCGTTCATTGAAAATTTTTAAACAATTTTGGGAGGTAGGATGCTCTGAGTAGAGATACAATGGAATACTTTGGAGTATTTCAAGATTTCTATCGAAACAAGCCTCCTCCTTTCAAGTTGTGCCTTGGGTTTGCAAGTTACAAACACGGTTGGCGACATGAAAGATGGATCTTTCATCATCCCAGTCCTCGCTTCCTTCTTTACAAATTCCAGAAGGAAGCGTACAAATTGGACGATTTTAAAAAACCTTAAAATCTTAAAAGAGTGAGCTCATTGTTTGCCTGATGCAACTGCTGCTTGTATTTCCAAGCTCTTACTGTTCTACAGCTCCTATTGATCTGTTGAACCCTGTGCAAAGATCCGCTCGAATCATGCCACGCCATCGAAGTTGTAGTAGTTCGACTTTGCAAGCCCAATGCCGTCATCGGCCTCCGCATCCTCGGAACACCGAGTGAAGTGCCAAATCATGAAATAACCCAATGACATTATGCTTCATCTAATGGTGGTACAATATGATGAGGTGCTCAATTGCTTTTCGTCAATGACATGACATAGTCAAACTTATTAGCAGGTAGAGGTGATCACTTCTAGGATGGACGGTTCCCACCTTGAAACTGGTCCCACTTGTTGATTTCATGGACTCACTTTGGCGGTTCGATTCCATGGTGGGCTTATGGAATCGGTCACACCAAATTTCACGCGAGTGATCAGTCAATTCAAACACGGGTCAAGATAAGATTCTAGTGTCCATGCGGCCTAAAGAGTTTCCTCTCAAACACGTGCAAAGATTACTTTACTGTCCTCTCAATACTTTGAACAATGAGTAGGGGCAAATGGCAGCAACTAGGGTTTTTAACTTACAGAAAATGAAGGTGACTGAGAACAACAGGGGGGGTTGAGGTCGTGAGTTGGGTTTTGCAAGGAATGGTCGGAGGTGCGACCACGAGTAAATGGGAGTTGAGAGTTGAGGTCTCGAGTTGATAGGAGTTGAAAATACTTCATTGTCCTCTCGATACTTTGAAAAATGAGTAGATTAAAGAAACTAAAAAGGGCAATTGGCAGCAATTTGGGTTTCTAACTTACAGAAAATAAGGTGAATGAGAGCAAGGGAGGGCGTTGAGGTCGTGAGTCGTGTTTGTGAGGAGTAGCCAGAGGTATGACTGTGAGTCAATAGGAGTCGAGAGTTGAGGTTGTGAGTCAATAAGAGTTGAGAGTTGAGAGATGAAGAGACCGAGGGAGTTTTTTGAGAGAGTTGAGACGCGAGAAATTGAGATGAGACAAGATGACTAACAAGCGAAATTAAGGATTTAGGCTTATATATATATATCGAGAGGACTTTTTAATTTTTAATTTTTATGAGTTTTTTTAATACTTTTTTCTTTTTCTTTTCTTTCCTTCCTTTTTTTCCCCTAACTTTGTAGATTGGTGACAGCCAGTGACCCCTGCTTGATTTGGGTGAGGGCCCGAGGGTTGGCAAGGGCCAACAACCTCGCCTGTTGGTTGGTGAGAGCCTTTGCACCCTCGTCTGGATTTGGGGAGGGCCCAACGTGTGACATCCTAAAAATTCACCGACCTATTAGTATAAACGGATCGTTTAAGACTTGAATTATTTTAAATCGGGCCAGAAGATAAGCCCGATGGGCCATGAGGAATGTGTGGGCTTAAGAAGTTGGCGGGCCACATGAGTCATCGAGTTGGGCTTGATTAGCCGAAGGATAGATTATGGATTTGGGTTTAGCTTGGAGTGGGCCAAGATTTGGATTTGTTAGAATAGTAAATTAAGTTAGTGGGCCGAGATATCGTAGAATGAGCTTGATGGGCCAGAGACGGGTATTTAGGCCCGAGTATTTGCATTTCCAATTAAGTTTATAAATTATAGTTATGATGATTTAATTAGGAATTGTAATGCTAATGTCGATTTCTAACTTTAGCATTTCTTGTGATAAATCCTTTGTAGATTAATGCCAAGTTGCTAATATGTCATATGATCTCATAAATTTGCATAATTACAAGAGAAATGGAATTGAGTGAAAAGCATTAGAAACAAATAAACCGACTAACGACACAGGTTAGAAACTAATCGATATCGAACGACAAATGTTGGAAGAAGTCGTGCATGAAGGCCATGACCCCCTCCTCTCTTCTCCCTTCTCTCCCTCTCTTCTCCCACGGTTTTCTCAAAACCGAAACAGCTAAAGGGGAGACACAATCATTAGAGTTGCTCTAGGGATTAGACTTGTAGTTCTATCTCCCTCATAACTCACGCCCCTTTCTCTCTTTCTCTCAAAGACCACCGAAAGCTTTCTTCTTCCCCCCTCTCTCTCTCTCTCTCTCTCTCTCTCTCTCTCTCTCGGTCGAGCAGAAGAAAACCAGCGACAACTCCAGCGATTCTTCTTCTTCTTGCACGAGTTTAGGTGCTGATTTTCGAAGGACCTTGAGTCATCAACGAGCCAAGTAATGGTAAGGAAAAGATAAGTCTCTAAACTAGAAGTTATCCATTGATTTTGTCGAGGGAACTCGCGGAACTAACCGAATGGTGGAGGATTAGGTGTGATGTTGCTGTTTTGTGTTGAAATGAGCTAAGATGAACTCTAGAATGAAGCTACAAGTCCTTGCATGTTATGTTAGAGCCTTGCATGTTACGGAAATAGAGTGTGAATAAGCTGTGTTAGTCGAGCAAGGTGGAGAGGTGACTGCTGAGTGAGGAAAAAGTGATGCATGTGGCGGTAGATGAGTCGAGGTGCGAGTAATTGCTTTGAACCTAGCTGAGGAAGGTTCTATGTAAGTGAAGACCTACTGTGGTTACCCTTAGATGTTGTAGAGGAGTGTCGAGATACTACAAGAGGGATCTGTAGAGAAACTAACAGTTTAGTTTGAGCTAAAGATGAAGAAAATGGTGCAAGACTTTCTGTTCTAGAGAAATAGAGATGGAAAACCTTTTATTTTGTGTCGCCTTGAATTTTAATGATGTAGATAAGGAAAAAGAACAAGTTTACTTGAGAGAAAATCAACTAAATTAGGTTCGACTTCTAGTTATAGCAAAATGGATGCGAAAACATGTAGGCGGGAGTACTTCTCTTTGAGACAGTAAGCTGTATTGTAGAAGACAGCAAGACCTTCGATGATTCTATGAATTTTCTGTAATTTTCTAGAAAAAATTGAACCCTAAACCCTTAATGAAAGTGTTAGGACACATCTTTAAGAATAACATATCAACATTTGAGAACAAATGGACAAGGTTCGAGTAGTGAAATGATCTTTCTTCTGTAGGTACTAAACCTGAAAGTTGCTGCAGAATTTTAAGATAGGAGACAGCAAATTACTGCTCTTAATATATTGAGTTATATACTTAGGTTTCTTCACGGAAAATGTTTATCTATGTCTCTTCTATAACATACTAAAATTTCGTAACGTTCCGATAAGATTAGATGTACTTTCTGTATCTGTGTTCGAAACTTCTCATATTAGTTCATAAACTGTTTTGATCCGAGAATGTGCATTAGATGTTGTGTCTTTTGTACCTAACTTTCATGACATATATGGAGTCTAATGATCTTATGATAGTGGTTGGTTTGTGCATGAGCATGCCTCGTTCAACATTTGAAGTGAAGTCATGGTATAGTTACCAAGAGTGACATGCACATGCAATGAATGCGATGCGTTGCGCTTGATTATGGGGCAAAACTGTTAGGCATGGTATGGGACATGCCAAAATGGTTTTACTTTATAATCATGACTTGTGTGATGATTGGCGCACAAGAGTTATGTATTGTGATTTGATTATGTGTGCTCTTGAGGTCTTGTGCATGCTGTGATGACATTAATCAAAGGTGTGATGTGTGAAATGTGCGCTTGAATGAGTAAGAGATTTCCATCGGTACTGAGATGCCGATGATGCCCCGGGGAGCGAGATGTCCATGCTGTGTGTTCTTGGATGCCTTGGTTGAACACGACACCGGGATGCCTCGAAGTGAGATGCCCTTATAGGTGATCAAAGATCCCTCGGTTGTGGGATACTGAGATGCCCCATGCTGAGTGATCTTGGGATGCCTCGGTTATGTGATACTAAAATGCCTTGGAGTGAGATGCCCCATGCTGAGTGATCTTGGGATGCCTCGGTTATGTGATACTGAAATGCCTTGGAGTGAGATGCCCACGATAGAAATATTGTGGAAGTCCGGATGTGGGATTTCGAAAGTGACTTAATCGGGTCGGCTGTGTTCCGATGGGTAAATTGATCGAGGGTGGATTTGATATTCACACTATAATATAAATTCCACTTGACGTATGAGTTCACTCCAAGGTATCTCAGTATCCCACAACCGAGGGATCTTTGATCTCCTACAAGGGCATCTCACTTCGAGGCATCCCGGTGTCGTGTTCAACCAAGGCATCCAAGAACACACAGCATGGACATCTCGCTCCCCGGGGCATCATCGGCATCTCAGTACCGATGGAAATCTCTTACTCATTCAAGCGCACATTTCACACATCACACCTTTGATTAATGTCATCATCAGCATGCACATTTCAGACCACAGCATCAAAGACCTCAAGAGCACACATAATCAAATCACAATACATAACTCTCGTGCGCCAATCATCACACAAGTCCTGATTATAAAGTAAAATTATTTTGGCATGTCCCATACCATGCCTAACAGTTTTGCCCCATAATCAAGCGCAACACATCACATTCATTGCATGCGCATGTCACTCTTGGTAACTATACCATTACTTCAATTCAAATGATGAATGAGGCATGCTCATGCACAAATCAACCACTATCATAAGATCATTAGACTCCATATATATCATGAAAGTTAGGTACAAAAGATACAACATCTAATGCACATTCCCGGATGAAAACAGTTTATGAACTAATATGAGTAGTTTCGAACACAAATACAGAAAGTACATCTAATCTTATCGGAACGTTACGAAATTTTAGTATGTTATAGAAGAGACATAGATAAACATTTTCCATGAAGAAACCTAAGTCTATATCTCAATGTATTAAGAGCAGTAATTTGCTGTCTCCTATCTTAAAATTCTGCAGCAACTTTCAGGTTTAGTACCTACAGAAGAAAGATCATTTCACTACTCGAACCTTGTCCGTTTGTTCTCAAATTTTGATATGTTATTCTTAAAGATGTGTCCTAACACTTTCATTAAGGGTTTAAGGTTCAATTATTTCTAGAAGATTACAGAAAATTCATAGAATCATCGAAGGTCTTGCTGTCTTCTACAATACAGCTTACTGTCTCAAAGAGAAGTACTCCCGCCTACACGTTTTCGCATCCATTTTGCTATAACTAGAAGTCGAACCTAATTTAGTTGATGTTCTCTCAAGTAAACTTGTTCTTTTTCCTTATCTACATCATTAAAATTCAAGACGACACAAAATAAAAGGTTTTCCATCTCTATTTCTCTAGAACAGAAAGTCTTGCACCATTTTCTTCATCTTTAGCTCAAACTAAACCATTAGTTTCTCTACAAATCCCTCTTGTAGTATCTCGACACTCCTCTACAGCATCTAAGGGTAACCACAGTAGGTCTTCACTTACATAGAACCTTCCTCAGCTAGGTTCAAGCAATTACTCGCACCTCAACTCATCTACTGCAACATGCATCACTTTTTCCTCACTCAGCAGTCACCTCTCCACCTTGCTCGACTAACACAGCTTACTCACACTCTATTTCCGTAACATGCAAGGCTCTAACATAACATGCAAGGACTCATAGCTTCATTCTAGAGTTCATCTTAGCTCATTTCAACACAAAACAGCAACATCATACCTAATCCTCCACCATTCGGTTAGTTCCGTGAGTTCCCTCGACAAAATCAATGGATAACTTCTAGTTTAGAGACTTATCTTTTCCTTACCGTTACTTAGCTTGTTGATGACTCAAGGTCCTTTGAAAATCAGCACCTAAACTCGTGCAAGAAGAAGAATCGCTGGAGTTGTCGTTGGTTTTCTTCTGCTCGACCGAGAGAGAGAGAGAGAGAGAGAGAGAGAGAGAGAGGAAGAAGAAAGCTTTCGGTGGTCTTTGAGAGAGAGAGAGAAAGTGGGGTGAGTTATGAGGGAGATAGAACTACAAGTCTAATCCCTAGAGTAGCTTAATCATTAGCAAATCTAATGATTGTGTCTCCCCTTCAGCTGTTTCGGTTTTGAGAAAACCGTGGGAGAAGAGAGAGAGAAGGGAGAAGAGAGGAGGGGTCGTGACCTTCATGCACGATTCCTTCCCGACGTCTAGCGTTTGATACTGATTAATCTCTAATCCGTGTCATTAGTTGGTTTATTAGTTTCTAATACCTTTCACTTAATTTCGTTTCTCTTGTAATTATGCAAATTTATGAAATCATATGACATATTAGCAACTCCGCATTAATCTACGAAGGATTTATCACAAGAAATGCTAAAGTTAGAAATCGACATTAGCATTACAATCACTAATTAAATCATCATAACTATAATTTATAAACTTAATTGGAAATGAAATTACTCGGGCCTAAATACACGTCTCTGGCCCACCAAGCTCATTCTACAACTCGGCCCACTAAACTTAATTTACTAATCTAACAAATCCGATTCTTGGCCCGCTCCAAGCCAAGCCCAAATCCATAATCTATCCTTCGGCTAATCGAGTCCAACTTGATGACTCATGTGGCCCGCCAACTTCTTAAGCCCACACATTCCTCACGGTCCATCGGGCTTATCTTCTGGCCCAATTTAAAATAATTCAACAACGCCTTGCCTGTGGCCAAAGAGGGCTAGGACGCCTCACCTAGACCAAGCGTGGGTTGTTGCCTGTGACCCGCAATGATCAGTTGTCATCGCATTTGGAAAAAAAAGGAAGGAAAGAAAAAAAAGAAAGAAAAAAAAGAAAGAAAAAATTAAAAAATATATAAAAAATTATCTACGTCAATGCTAACTATACCACATAAAACAACTGACGCCATGTCAGCGATTTTGGGCCAAAATTAGCATGATAAACTCAATTGGTACAAATGCAAAAAATTTAAAACTACATTGATTTAATTGAAAATTTTAAAACTTTAAAAAATGTTTAGAATTGAATTAGTATAAATGTAATAGGTTTTAAAACATTTTTGGTGCTTTTGCTGACATTATGCAGTTGGAATTTTTTTCCTCTTTCCAAGATTTTAAGAATCATTGTCAAAAATAATTTCTACAGAACTATCACCTCAACAATAATTAGATCAAGGTAATGTTTCTGATCACTAACTAAAAGATTATTAAGAGACCAAAATCTGCAACACTTGAATCCTTTAAGTCAATGTATATCTCGTCCTAAAATATTGTTATACTCGACCAAACCGAACTAAATGGTAAAAGATGAATAGAACTTTCTCATTCTAGTGTACACTTCCTTTATAACTTTCAAAAGAAGAATCTGAAACAATTGCTCAACTTCAAATGCAAACAAATAACAACTCGATGGAACTGGGCAAAAGCGCACAAATTGGACGATTTTAGAAAACCTTAAAATCTTAAAAGAGTGATCTCATTGTCTGCCTGATGCAATTGCTGCTTGTATGATTCTTCATAAATCGAAGCGCTTGTATTCCAAACTCATACTGTTCTACAGCTCCTACTGATCTCTTGAACCCTGTGCAAAGATCCGCTCGTCGAATCATGCCACGCCATCGAAATTGTAGTAGTTCAACTTTGCAAGCCCAATGCTATCATCACCCTCCGCACCCTCGGAACACCGAGTCATGTACCAAATCATGAAATAGCCCAATGACATTACGCTTCATCTAATAGAGGTACAAATATGATGAGGTGCAATAATATGACATAGTCAAACTTAATGGCAAGCAGAGGTGATCACTCATGCGGGGATGGTTCCTCCCTAGAATTGGTCCCACTCGATTGGTTCCATTGACTCACTCTGGTGGTCTGGTTCTAAGGTGGGCTCATGGAATCGGTCCCATCAAGCTTCACACAAGTGACCAGTCAATTCAAAAACAGGTCAAGATAAGATTCTAGTGTCCATTCAGCCCAAAGAATTTCCTCTCAAACATGTGCAAAGAATACTTCACCGTCCTCTCAATACTTTCAACAGTGAGTAGATTAAAGAAACTAAAAAGGGGCAAATGGCAGCATTTAGGGTTCTAACTTTCACAAAATGAAGGTGACCGAGAGCGAGAGAGGGTGTTGAGGGCGTGAGTTGTGTTTGCAAGGAATGGCCGGAGGTGCGACCGTGACTCAATGGGAGTTGAGAATTGAGGACATAAGTTAATAGGAGTTGAAAATACTTCATTGTCCTCTCAATACTTTGAAAAATGAGTAGATTAAAGAAACTAAAAGGGGGCAAATAGCAGCAATTAGGGTTTCTAACTTATAGAAAATGAAGGTGATCGAGAGCGAGAGAGGGTGTTGAGGTCATGAGTCGTGTTTGTAGGAACAATCGGAGGTGTGACTCTGAGTTAATGAGAGTTGAGAGTTGAGAGTTGAGGTCATGAGTTGAGAGTCGAGAGACGAAGAGATCGAGAGAGTTTTTTGAGAGAGTTGAGATGTTAGAAAGAGACAAGACGATTACCAAGCAAGATTAACGATTTAGGCTTTTCTATAAATATATCTCTAATGTGGCATGAGTGACATTGAGAGAATATTTTTCATTTAATTTTTATGAGTTCTTTTATTATCTTTTGTTTGTCCTTTTTTTTCTTTTTCCCTTCAAAAAGCTTTCCTTCCTTTTTTTCCCTAACTCTGTGGACCGGTGGTCTAGGTGAGGGCACGAAGGTTGGCAAGGGCAACAACCATGCTTGTTGGTTGGTGAGAGCCCCGCACCCTCGCCTAGATTTGGGGAGAGCCCGATCGGAAAGAGTTGTGATGCCTCACCTAGACCAAGCGTGGGTTGCTACTTGTGACCCAGAATGATCAACCGTCAACACATTTGGAAAAAAAAAAAGAAAAGAAAGGAAGGAAAGAAAAACAATGAAAAAATTCAAAAAAATTTTAAAAAATTATCCACATCAACGCCTTCAATACCACGTAAGACAGCTGACATTTATGTCAACAATTTCAGGTCAAAATTAGCACGATGAATTCAATTGGCACAAATGCGAGAAGTTTGCCTACATTAGTTCAATTGAAAAGTTCAAGATTAAAAAAAGAAGAGTTCAAAATTGAATTGATATCAATATAATAGATTTTAAAACTTTTTTTGGTGCTTTTGTAACATTATGCAATTGGAATATTTTTCCTCTTTTCAAGATTTTAAGAATCATTGTTGAAAATAATATCTACAGAACTATCACCTCAACAATAAATAGATCGAGATAATGTTTCTGATCACTAACTAAAAGATTATTAAGAGACCAAAATCTGAACACTCGAATCCTTTTACGTCAATGTATATCTCGTCCTAAAATATTGTTATACTCGACCGAACCGAACTAAATGCTAAAAGACGAATATAACTTTCTCATTCTAGTGTACACTTTCTTTATAACTTTCAAAGAGGAGAATCCGAAACAACTGCTCAACTTCAAATGCAAACAGATAACAACTCGATGGAACTGGGCAAAAGTGCAGGTCATATGACCGTTGGAAGGTTGAGCCAGACAGCATCAGTCTGGTTCATTGATCAGCACCAATCGAACATAATCAAAAGAAACATCCCAACCTACCAAAGATAACCACTTTGGCCATCTTTGTTCTCCACTTTCATCTCTCCAGTGGGTCACGTACCAGAAAGATCCATTCTATCGGCAACAAGCTTCTCCTTAGCTCACTTTTTAACTCAATTTGCCAATTTCCATCTTCTTCTTGATTGCCTTTTGACCATGATATATGAAAGAATCCAGGATGCCTGAAACCGTGAAAACACCTGGAAAACCAAAACCTACCATCACAAATCTATCTGAAACATCCGAAAGGAATTTCAAGTAGGCTAGCTTGGAGATTGGCACTATAAGTTCAATATTTTCAAAGTAATGGTAAGATGAGTACAACAATAAACTGGTCTAATGATGGTGAATCAGGAAACAAGTATAAGAATTAAAAACTGATGAAAAGAAAATTTGGTTACTCATAATTTAATAAGCCAGTAAGCCATTTAGCATCCTAAAGTCATGGCAACACAAGGACAAATTAAACTGGTATGATGAGCCATCCTGAACAATTGATCATTGTCCATGACTCAACTCTTCTCAGAGTTTCTTTTTATTTTTGGGTTTTAAGTGAGTCCTCATATAAAGATGTTTAAATGACTATGGACCATGACCAATTGAGTTTACTGGGACCCTCCTGCTTATTTAATTAACTTAATATGCAGTACTAAAGTGTGATCTTACAGCCAACGCATAAAAAGAACAAAAAAGGAAAGTTTTCTTCCTTCACTTAATCTACCTCAAATAAAAGAGATAATTGAAAGAGGCAATTTCATCTCCGTAGGAGATTTTAAATATTAAGGGTTTTTGAAGGTACCTCCGACAATAGCGCACATATTCGTTAGGAAGTGTAAGAATGACACATGTTCCTCAGTAAAGGTCACCTGCAAAATGAAACCGAGTGCCAATAGAGTTTCACAAATTAAATAAGAACTACTTGAATCTTTCGTTACCAGCCATTTAGCATTAAAACTTCAAATCAACGAGTTTAAGATGAAACTTAAACAAACAAGAACAGGAAGTAGCAACCTTAATTGGAGAAAGGTCATAAAAGAAGAAAACTCCTGGCAGTGACTGAAAGTGTCCTACGTCTCCATTCCTGAAGTGCTCTGTTACCGAGAACTACAACATAAACAAAAAAGATTCTGAGTGTTACACTGCGTACATAGTGTACCAATAAACACTACCAATTTTGCATTTGTTTTGGATGTACCTGATTTGACTGGATAGTGTGCCCGCTCACATCTGTGTAAACAGTTGGCACCACCTGCACAACAGATAGCACATCTTCATTTAATGCAAAGAACTAAAGATTTATAGTCTTGCCAACTACTCCAGCAGATTGCAACTGTAAAGCACTGCCTTTAAAGGAAAAGCATATCTGACAGTGAAGAAGTGAACTGGAAAAAGGTTACTTTTAAGATTATTAACTATCTGTCGGAAACATTCTCCGTAGATATCATTGAACATGTTCAAGCAGAATAAAGTTGACTCACAACTACGACCTAGAATTTTGTAAATGGGGAGACTCAAAAAGCTACTCCATTTTGAAGCTACATTTGAAATATTCGCTTTCCAGCTTACTCACCAAAAGAAGGAAGAAAAAAGACAGCCGTGCACACAGATTACCAGCGAGTAGGTGGATAATGACAGTTAATGCGCAATTTCATGGCTAAATGGTTAGACCAAGAGGATAATCTTCTGGTCAACACTTTGCCAATTTTTTGCTTCATTGCCCAGATCATCCTTTGATTTGAACTGGCAAAAGGGAATGCAATAGAAAAGGTAATATATTGACAAATTAAGATTTATGCTACACTAACACCACTTCAATGGGAAAAGGAAAATAGATTTGTGAGATTTTGTGAGACCACTGCCAACCGTTCTAAAAGCTTATGTCATTAGATGAAGACATGGTTTATTATTTAAATATTTTAATACACTCTCCCACGCTTAGTCTGATTTTTTGCCTAGTATTAAGCGTGGAAATTTAATTGGGGAGGCAAATGGGGCCCAGAAAGATTCAAATTTAGGACTTACAACTCTAATATCATGAGAGATTTTGTGGAATCACTGCTAACTATTTTAAAAGTTTTAAGCTGTTAGATGAAGACGTGGTCTATTATGTAAATATTCTGACATGATTCACTGAAACAGCTGAAATTATAGCGAAAAAGATGGTCCACAAGGCAAAAACAACTCTTGAAAAGCAGTAGAGACACTACTGAAGCAGAAAACTTAGATGATGTCAGAACTTGCACCAAAATGCTGTATGCCACAGTAGAGACCTGAAAGAGTATGAAGCTACATTACAAGCAGAAACTCGCAAGTTCTTCAGATGCCTATTCATTCATATTAATGCGTGATATACTCAGAAAAATCCAAGAGGGACTTGTCATCATCAAACAGGTAACAAGTGATAAAGCAGTCCTTGGCCTCACTTTGAGATAAGAAATATGAAGAGCAATTCTTCATACCATGAAACTAAACTAAAATGGATCAAGCAAGAGGTACCTTCTATCTCATGAAGACAAAGTGAACATGTAAGATTGATAGGCAGTGGCAGGGTTATCGAAAAGTCTGACATACTAAACGATTGCTAGTTTATGGCATTTTCAGAAGAAAGGTTGATGCTCAATTTATTTCTTTTTCACTGCACTATTATCTAGACATATTGAACGAGGACATCACAAAAAGCTAAAGCAAATGGCACATATCAGCCCTCAAGTTATGAAAGGCAACTCCAGATCATCTCCAACTATAAAGTTCTCTTCTACAGTAGTATCACATCAAAGGCTTGGGTACTACATATCATGGACAAAGACATTCAGAGTTACAAAAATTGTCAAGACATCACAGGTGCAGTACTGACCTTTATAAAATACTGGTACATTCCACTCGGCGTTTCTTGCGTCCATTGCACACTGAAATGAATAAACACGAGACAGAACAGCATAGGATAGGTCATGCATCACGAATTAAGAAGATATGACTTTTACGAAAGTTGGCAGCATGGATAAAAATGATGTGCTTACTTATCAAGTGGGTTTACGACACCAGGAAAATAGTCTCCAAAAGTTAGCCTGTTGATCTTGTGACTAATCTGTATTGTGTTAAATAGTCTATTAGATGTTTCCAAATATAAAAGCAACGTGTTCACTATAAATTTTCTAATTGAGCATGTCCACTGCTAAGGTAACTACATGTAGGAAAAACTTGGAAATAAAAGGCATCACACAACTTACATTAAAGCTATCCTTCTGAAATGCCAGTATATCATGGACATGAACATTGGATTGTTGAAAGCTTTTCCCAGGAGCAAAATGAAAATTCCCTGCAACTTTATTCACTTCCAGAAACCCATAGATGTTACATCCTTCACCTTCTTCTTCTTTAATCTTTTGTAGAAAACCTTCTCTTTTGCACTGCATGCCACAGAAACACCATAAAAGCAGTGTTATATAAAAACATGCGATTACTACTGACAACCGTGAACCAGCAAAGAGACAATCACTCATACTTTAGAAAAAAATCAACCGTTAAGTAAGATCTGAGAGGAAATTCCTGAAGTTGGACGATCCTAGCAAAACCAAAATGAAAGCAAAAGCTGACCGATTGCAACTAACAGTCTCCCAGACCATCAACACCCTGTCCACTTGTTTTTAGATATAAGTTGATGGATGAGTAATTCTTAGAGGCTCCATTACGTAGGAAGCATACAGCATTTTCCCTCCTACAAATTTCTTGAAAATTCTACAAACAGAAACTTGGAGAAGAATATGCTTATTTGAAAGCGTCATCACTGAAGCCCCACTTTTTTTATGCTGGTCATTACAAACCCTTAGTACTTTGGGAATTCACCTCAACAATGGTTAAGCCATAATTGGCTTAAGGTTTACTGGTCTAATCAAAGAAATATCCATGTGCCATTTTCATAAAACTTGCTCATAGGCATGGTCGCGAACATTAATTCTAGGTCCATGTTTCTTCAATCCGATTTGATGTAAGAAATTTGATGAGGAGCAGAATCCAAATCCTTCTCAATGTCAAAAGGGACAGAACATGTGTGTTCCAGATTTGAGCCATAGACCTTCCCCAGCAGCACAGCCTGCTTTTTTGCATCAATGGAGTTTGTGAAATATTTTATGAACTTTAAGAAACACAGAAAATGTAGGGACGGATCTCAATCTCAAAGCAGAAAAGGAGGGATATTGCGTTGGTTGTGGCAGAGGACACAAGATTCAACAGATTTAAAACCAAAAGCAGGAGTCTCAATCCTCATTCCTTGAGCAGAAAAGAAAGAAAATTAATTTTGGATATGGCAGAATACCTAAGAGATATAACAGCCAAGGAGAAGTTGGAAGCATCTTCTGATCATAGTATCACTTTGCCCATCACAAAGGGGCACCATTCACAAGACCATGTCAAAGAGTCATTTCAGTAAATGGGAGACATATATAGCCTCAACCAGTCATCACGTGGACTTACTTGGTCGATCACATCTGGATTTGAAAGTGCCCAACCTTTCTTTCGATATGCTTCGCGGACCTCTTCACAGTTATTACAGCATTCCTCATCTGACTATAGAGTGCAACAAAAAAGAACAAAAAGAAAAAGCTATCATATATCATAGCACAACAACAAATTCAACAAGGAAATCTTGTTGCATACAGCAAAATGCTAACTACATCTGACACGTAAGTTTGAACCATATACCACTAGCTCAAGAGAAAACATACCGTTTCTGCTCCATAACATGATCCGCAATATGTCTCATTGTGCTCAAGCCTCCCACCATGTCTCTGTAAGGGCTTTTCAATCTGCTAAAAAAAAGTGAGTGAGAGCCATATGAAAGTCACCAGGATATACAAATACCTTGTATAAGCATATTGCCAAAATGAAATAGACTATAGAACCATGCAGATAAAAATGAACAGACTGCCGGAAAAGAGGACGGAGAGTAGGATGTCAAGTCATCATGTCATCCAAAAAGAAAGCTATAGGATCTTAATTTGCAGCTTACTGCACGATTGAATTTGAGGTGACATAGTAAAGAGTATTCGAGACTATTTCTTAATTTGCAGATAACTGCAAAATTTTCAGAGATTGCACACTGGGAGTATTTTAGTGGCACAAACTAAATGCAGCTAGACTTTATTATTATTATAGAGCTAATATATGCGTTGAGAAGACACTGAAGCTTGATAATAGAATGAAAAAGAAAGCATCAGAGCCTATGACAAATGTGATCTGTTTGTAACGATTAATTGACCTTCGCTAAGATGAACAAAAGTTATCATGACAATCCTGAATTTTCTGTGACAATCAAGTAAACAGGAGTAATATCTAGCCCTAGAGACGTCAAAAAGAAGCAGACTGACCAGAATATCTCATCTATGCCAGACTGAAGCAATATGTGTATGCAAATCCAACAATAAAATTATTCCAACACAACACTCAACAGAGATGTCATATGCAGTTGCAATTAAAATGCATTAACTTTTTTTTGACTAAACTCAATCATGTACCAGAGACCTGTGAGCTCACATCTACTAATTTCTAGGAATACGACGTTACTAACCTTTGGAGCACCAATTCCATCTTGCCTTTCTTCTATCACCTGGCCATGAGAATTTAATCTTCTCTTGATTATATCGTGTCTCTGCAGGATACAGAGGCATCAGACACACTCAAGCTCATCGGAGTAATAAAGAAATACTGAGATTGGAAATTCAGGCTTGCCCGTTAGAAAGACCACAGCAAGCCATAATGTAATTGCTGAATATAATTCATGAAAGAAGTCTACAAGTAGACTCTAATACATACTACATCAAGGTGTTGTTCTCCACTGACATCCATGGCATCAAGGCTGAGCACAGAGCAAGCCAATGCAGGGAATGTGACATCAAACTGCAGCACCAATCATCACAAAAGATAGAGTTGTTCAGTTGGTTATCAAGCAACCACTCCATCAGTACAACCAGATAGCAACTAAGTCACCGTCAATGATAAATCTTCAGAGCACAGTAATCGCAGTCCTCAAACTTAACTGATGTACCTTCCTATAATCATTGATTTTCTCCTAAATTTGAACTAACAATGAGCGACTAACAACAATATCGGTGCCAAGATAATCCTAATCTCATCGAATACTGCTATAGGAGGCCCAAAAATCTAAATCAAATGCACATTCCTTCCAAAGATTGACACCAAACAATGCCATAAAATCATAGTACCGATTTAGACTTCTCTATAAGGAAGCGAAATGCATTACATTGATACGTAGATGTTCTCCTCTCGACGTATCCACCACTAACTTCGTTTCAGTTACCGCATGCAAATACAATCCTGCAAACAAGATAAAGAGATTTCGAAATGAGAAGGCTGACAAGTGACGCAAAAGCACCTACACCCCCAAGCCTAGACATATATGCGTATCAATAAACCGAAGCTCGATAACTCTTGATGATTACAAATAGCACCGAAATTCCCATTAGCGCGCAAAAAAAGAAGTAGCGTCATTAGTTTTCAATCTCCGGCGTGGATCGAGGACCTAACACTGTGAGAAGAACGTTTCAGCTAATCAAGCACAATCCGGAGCCGAAGATCTCCCCGGTTCGTTCACAAACAGTAAATAGCAGGCGGGCCGACTCTAGCGCTAAACCGACAATTCCAATCTCCGGCGACGGAAACCATCCGGCAGCACGAAGACAGACGAAATCAACCTCGAAACCCGCGGGATTGGCAGGATCGCAAAGCCCTAACAAGGACCGCACACGGAGTCGCGAATCCAGGCGCGCGGAGAACGGAGGATATACGTACGGAGCTCGGAGATGAAGAGGAGCGCCATGACGACGGAGGAGACGAGGGTTATGACGCCGCCGGAGAGCGTGCGGCTGTAGAAATCCTCGTTGATCTTGGGGTACGCGTCCAGGTTCCGGAGCTTGCTGAATACGCCGTCCATCTTCGGCTAGGCTACAACCTCCGCCCAAAGCCGCCGGGAAAAAAAAAAAAATCCTCCGTCGGCGGCGGCGATTTTCCTCGCTCCCTCCCTCTCTCTCTCTCGCTTCTCCCCGCCGTCGAATTCCTGATCGGAATCGGAGGGGACGAGGGGATGCAAAATCTCTCCCGAAACGCCTCGTTGAATTGCGGTTGAAGTCGATCCCGAGTAAAATCCGCAGTAAAGGCGATTCAATGTGGAAATAGAATGACAAGTCTCTCCCTCACCTCTCCATCGTCGTCGTCCTTTTATTTATTCATTTATTAATTATTTATTTATAGGCTTTGTTGAAATTCATTGTCTTTTCTTCTTCTTCTTTTTTTTTTTTTTGATTCTGGCGATTTTTGCACCTGCCGATTGACCCTCGCCTTCGCGCTGGATACGGAGCGGAAGTTTCTTTTTTACGCAGGACCCGATTATGGTCCGAAAGCCCACCCCCAAGGCCCACGACCCGATTAGACATGGTTTCAGCGCGTGCGATCTCCGGTGCATTCTCGTTTGAGTGTCTCAATATGAGCTCCAGAGCTCGCCGTCGAAGTCAATCTTCGTCACGGTGGGCATGTTTTGGGCCGGTCCACGAGGTTCTATGCCTTCTCGGCGGCTCAACCGGACTACTGGGTTGTTGGCAAGGTGCGGGGAGGTGAGATGAGTCCATGGCTAGGCTCACTTACCTGTTTTGTGTTAAGATATGAAATCTTTTTTTGATATTATTTTTTGAATATGAAATCTTTTGATATCTTTTTTATTTTCATATTAGCATACCAATTATAGATGAGTTGGTATTCCATGATTTTTGCTCTGTCAAAGATTGTATTTTTCCTTCTCTTTATAAGCACGTACAATCTGTAAATTATGTGATATGAAAAATCATCCACAAATTGTGAGCTTTTTTATGGTATTAGAGCAATTTTGCTCCTAAGAGTTTTTTGATCTGACTGTTCTGCATCTTTTTTTGCAATCTTATGCACCCTTTAGCCATGGAAGTCCCTTAAGAATCAGCTTGCACCACCTCGAATTCTAGTTCCGTTTCCATCGGAACAATTGCATCTAATGGTTTGATCTCGATTTCAGTCGCCGTCCAATTGCCATTCAAGCTCTTTGTTGCCAATTATCCCTCTTGGCATGCTCAATTTCAGGCGCTACTCATTCGTTATGATTTAATGGGATTTGTTGACGGAACTTCTGTCTGTCCACCTCTCACCATTTCAATTGGAAATCAATCAGTGCCAAATCCAGTCGCAACAACTTGGATTCACCAGGATCGGCTCTTGCTTCATGCAGTTTTTGCATCTGTATCGAAAGCCACAATTCCTCTCATTGCCTCTTGCAATTTGTCGCACGCTGCCTAGACAAAACTCATGAATTTATATGCAAATAAATACCCCTCAAGAGTTATGCATCTCAAGGATCAACTCTCTACCATTTGCCGAAACTCACGTTCTGTTTCAGAATTTTTGCAGGAACTTAAAGCCCTTGCCGATGAATTGGCAATCATTGACACTCCTATCTCTGATGATGATTTAGTCATTCATGCACTTCGAGGACTTGGAATTGAATACAAAGAAATCGCAGCAGCGATTAGGGCTCGTGAAAACATAATTAGCTTTAAAGAAATGCACGACAAATTGGTGGCCTATGAAACCTAACTAAAACTGGAGGAAATTAGACTTGAAGCAGCACTAGTCACAGCCAATTACAACAACAGAAGCCGTGGCACAGGAAGCAACTCTCGCTAGCCCAATAATCGCAGCCGTCATCAAAATTATTCTAGATCTAACCAGCATCGTGGACCTTCTCATAGGAGGTATTCTGATCGGGACAACAGAGAGCCTCGTTTGACATGTCAATTTTGCGATCAATATGGACACTCGGCCAAATCTTGTTTTCGCATTCGAAATAGTCTCCGCGAACCTACTGCTCATGTTGCAACAGCTCCACGTCAAGAAAATGGCTGGCTACTAGACTCAGGAGCATCACATCACGTCACAAGCAATCTCAACAACCTTACCACTCACTCAGAGTACGAAGGCCCCGACGAGATTGTCATTGGTGATGGCACAAGTTTACGTATCAGTCACGTTAGTTCTACCAATTTATCCTATCCAAACCAATCCTTTAAATTAACCAATGTTTTATGTGCACCTGATAGTACAAAAGACCTAATTTCCGTCTCACAATTTTGTTGCAATAACCACTCATCTATCGAATTTTTTGCCAATTATTTTTTGGTGAAAGATCTTCGCACGTGAGCGACATTACTTCGAGGAGGGCCCTATTACACAAAGCAAATCTACCACATTCTTTTTGGTCATATGCTTTTCAAACTGCTACATACCTCATTAATCGTTTGCCAACACCCGTTCTAAATATGTATTCACCATTTCAAACATTATTCCAAATGGCTCCCAATTATAAAAAAATTTGCACATTTGGTTGTCTTTGTTATCCATGGTTTCGTCCATACAACACAAATAAACTTATATCCCGCTCTCAACAATGTATATTTTTAGGGTATTCATTGTCACAAAGTGCATATAAATGTTTTGATCCACAAAATAATTGTCTTTATATCTCACGTCATGTTGTGTTTGAAGAAAACACATTTCTGTACCAAACATTTCTTAATACTAAAAGTGTCTTGTCAATCCCTCAAAGTTCATCTCCTCCACCTACTGTTTCACTTCCAGTTTTAGTGCCAAACATTGGACTATCTGCACAGGTGCCCCCTCGAAGCAACATTCCATCCCGTGCTGCATCCTCATCGACTTTCCAACCCTCAAATCAATCCTAACAAATGTCACCTCTTGCAAACCCAATTGCCACTATCAATAATGACCAAACATCAACCCCCAAAAATCCACTTACAAGAACTCACAACATGACCACTAGATCCCAAAATAATATTTTCAAGCCCAAACAACTCAACCACATCATCACCAAACATCCACTTCCACCGACTATAGAACCAATAGGAATTACACAAGCTATGTGCGATCCTTAATGGCGTGAAGCAATGTTGGCTAAGATCAATGCCCTTATTCTTAACGGAACTTGGGAACTAATACATTTTGATTCATCTTTGAATGTTGTAGGTTGCAAATGGGTTTATCGGATAAAAAGACGTGTAGACGGCAGTATTGAGAGGTACAAGGCATGTCTTGTGGCCAAAGGTTTTCACCAATGACCAGGCCTTGATTACACCGATACATTTAGCCCGGTCATCAAACCAAATACTATTCAGGTGGTTTTATCATTGGCTTTAATGCGTGGATGGACATTGAGACAAATGGACGTCAACAATGCCTTCCTCCAAGGCATTCTTCAGGATGAGGTTTACATGTCACAGCTGCCTGGCTTTAAAGACCTAGAAAAATCGACACACATTTACAAACTCCGCAAAGCCATACATGGGTTAAAGCAGGCTCCACGGGCTTGGTATAATGAGCTAAGTTCATTCATTCTCGCAAATTCATTTGTCAATTCAAAGAATGATAGTTCGTTGTTCATTTACTCTCATGGTGGTGTTTTCAAGCCTATTTTTTAGTGTACGTGGATGATCTCATTATCACAGGAAGTAACCAAAGTTTGTTTCAGACTTCATCAACGCTCTCTCTAATCGGTTCTCAATTAAAGACTTGGGGCCACTGCATTTCTTTTTGGGAATTGAAGTCATTCCTACAAAGACTGGCTTACTTCTTTCTCAACATAAATACATAAGAGAGCTACTTGAGCGCTTCAAAATGAGAGATGCAAAAGAGGTAGCGACACCATTAGCCACGAGTCAATTTCTTTCGGTTCATGACAAACAATCACCAGCCAATGCTACAGAATTTCAAAGCCTCATTGGCGCACTTCAATACCTCAACATCACTCGCCCGGATTTTGGTTTTGCAGTAAACAAGCTATCTCAATTCATGCATAAGCCGACCACAACCCATTGGACAGCTGCAAAAAGGCTTTTACGCTATCTTAAGGGAACATTATTCCATGGGTTGCACTTGCGACGCGACACACAACCTATGCTTCATGCCTACACCGATGCAGATTGGGCAGGTAACATTGATGATCGCATATCTACTTCGGGTTTTGTGATTTATATAGGGGCCAATCCTATCTCTTGGAGTTCTTGAAAGTAACGATCGGTTGCACGGTTGTCTACTGAAGCAGAATATCTTGCCATCGCCATGGCCTCGGCAAAACTCATTTGGGTAAAATCTTTGCTTCAAGAACTTGGCATTCACATGGACACGGCACCAAGCTTGTATTGTGACAACATAGGTGCTACTTATGTTTGTGCAAATCCAATCTTCCATTCCCGAATGAAACACATTGAGATAGATTACCATTTCGTTCGGGAACTTGTTAGAGCCAGCAAGATGCGAGTCTCTTATATTTCCACCCATGATCAACTTGCCGACATTCTCACGAAACCGTTATTAAGGCTACGAACAATACAATTAAGAGACAAGATGGGCGTTTCCGATGGAACTTCCATCTTGCGGGGGCGTGTTAAGATATGATATCTTTTTTTGATATTATTTTTTGAATATGAAATCTTTTGATATCTTTTTGATTTTCATATTAGCATACCAACTGTAGATGAGTTGGTATTCCATGATTTTTGCTCTGTCAAAGATTGTATTTTTCCTTCTCTTTTAGAAGCGTGTACAATCTGTAAATTATGTGATATGAACAATCATCCACAAATTGTAAGCTTCTTCATTTTGCACTATCGGTGTTTGGAGACGGTGTTCAGCAGGTCCTTGCGGTCGAGCATGAACATTTACAGCTATAGCCATGCCTGAGTTTTCATGCCGGGAATATTTTCTAACCTATGTCCTCCGATTCAATCACGAGTTTGGTACTTTTCGGGTTGAAGTGGGAAGGGGTGGCTCCATGGGAGCAGGATGGCAAGAGTGTGGTTTCCAATTGTAAATGATGGATGTTGCTACCAGATAGGAGGTCAAGATCTGAGGCAAAATTCATATGTGACTTGTATGTATTCAAGCAATCAACTTCTAAAACTCCCTTTTTTTTGGCACTCTCTTTTCACTTCCATGTAACAGTTTTATGTGATATGCTTGCAAAGCCATTTCTATTCAACCTCATAGAGAATAGGGATAGGAATGATTTGTGGGGTTGCTTCACAATTGCGCGCTCTCTGTCTACACGATATGGAAAACAACTTGGGTTGCGCCGGTAACTTCTTCGAAGATCGAAGCTTTACGGATCTGATGCACTTCATGAAATTCATGAACTGTAATTCTCTTCCACGGCTTCCCATATCATACACTGTCTTAAAAATACCCAGCTCCTTCCTGCTACAGGTGATTAGGGGCACTGGAACGCCTGGATCGTCAACTTTAGAAATTCTGCAAGATGTCGAACGAAAGCACCAAGAATACTACTATAGAAGACTGAACAGTGATGACGCCCGACAGATTTGCACATTGTATTGGTATGCTATAACATATCTACCTCCTGAAGCAAGGTGGGTTTGTGCTCTGTCAATGACAACATGTTTGGTGCACCAACGGTTTCACAAAAGGGAGCCATCACTCCTAGGAAAAAACTGCAGATTTTTGTAGTGAAGAGTTCATGTAGTAAAACACACACGAGACTGAGAACTGCATAAAATCTTGTCATCCTCTGATAAGTGCGGGAGTGATCGCTGGGGTCAAAGAGGGCTCGATAAGGTAGAACTCTGACTCTAGGATTGCGTGGGGGTAGGAATGAACCAAATCTCACATCGTCTAAGTATGGCACACCTAGGTGTATAGACAAGAATCTTAAAGGATCTATGAAAGAAGCTTAGTCAAATGTCGTCATGCAAAGGATTGGCTAGCATTTCCATTTAGGGTCCGTTCGTTTCACGGAAAATAACTTCCGGGAAAATATTTTCCGAAATTTCCGGTGTTCGGGTGGGCGGAAAATAGACGGTCAAAGAAAATATTTTCTGGTCAACGGAAAATCCCTTCGTAACATTGTGGAAAATGATTTCCCCTTTTCCCTGACGCACGGCCTCTCATGCGGAGGAAATCATTTTCCCCTCTCGCACCCCTTCTTTCCTTTACGATGGCTCTCACCCCCTTCTTTCCCTAGGGTTTCTCTGATCTCATCTCCTCCTTCGGAGCATCCCCTCATCCCGCAATCAACGGACTCTGCTGAGTCGCTCTCGCCTTGGATGGTTTCCCCTCGCTAGAAGCAGAGAATCTCCGCGATCCAGGTACGTGCCTCTCGCTTCGGCCGCCGGATGGTTTTCCCCCGGCCGGCCGCGTGAATCGCCGGTGGATGTGATTTTGCTGTTGTGCTGTTTTTTGATCTCGGTTTCGATTGTCTCTGGATAGTGGATGTGTTTTCGTTTTTTCTGGATTTTCAAGATTGTGTTGTCGGGAGGTGCGGAGATGATGGTGTCTGGACAGGAGGAGATTGTGTCTTCGGGATGCATATGCCTCTCGTTCGCGGATGTCCGCTAATTTTGTCTAGGATCATCAGCCTTTTCGTCATTCGCTTGGAGCTTCAGTGAATATGCGTTGGTTTTTTTGGTGATGGTCCTTTCTTCATTGTGGACCTAGCTGTCATATCATGTTGATTTTTGTAGCTTTGAAGTTCTAGTTCTCCCTTGTTCTCTTTGTGCCGTTTGGGCTGCTTGATGATGGGACTCGTGGTCGGTTACCTAAGCGGGGCGACGCATGTCCCGGAGGTTTACTTCAGTCACCTTTCCCCTGGAAATCGATTCCATGCTCTCTGAGAAGAAATAACTTTTCGCTTGAATCAGTAGTTTGACCCCAGTATTAGCTGTTTGTAGTCTATGTAACAGGTTTTCTGCTATTAGCTGTTTGAGCACTGTTTAATTTTTAGAAACTTGGAACTGTCTGTGCTTGTGAAAGTTGAAGGATGAGATAAAGGCAATAGGGACTTTAAGTTCACTTAAGTTGGTTTAAAGTGCCGAAGTGGCAGCTGGTGCCAGGTGGGAAGTATCGAGTGTAGGAGTAACACAGTCTGCTAAAGTGCTCCAGAGCATGCTAATGTGCAAGTACTTGAGAAATAAGAATGTACATTGATTCATTGATTCAACTCGTGTTTTACACACTTTGCAAAATCACAGTAGATGCTCGCAGTTGCTTTACAGATAACATCCCTTTTTGCATGTGGAGTGAGAACAGTCAAGTTGTTCAAGTTATGAGATCCTAGTCCATCTTGGAATTATCTTGACTCGGGGTTCAAATTCATAGTTGCTGGAGTATTATCTACTGTGGTTTATTCAAAAGGTGGTTAATTTGAATGCAGTTTGGCTTTTATGGGTTCGAGTTCACCAGTGCAGTGATGCAATATCTTATAGGGATTTGTTTGACAAGCCTTTGAAGTTATTGAAGAAATAACTTTTCGACTATTAGCCATATGAGTGGCATGGTTGCTGTTTTTATTGTCTGAAGAGACTGAAATCTGGTGATATTGATCACATTCCTTGTTGACAAAAGAAAAGACAACCACTGAGTCACTTTCTTGACTTACTTTTCGACTATTAGCCATATGAGTGGCCTAGTTGCTGTTTTTATTGTCTGAAGAGACTGAAATCTGGTGATATTGATCACATTCCTTGTTAACAAAAGAAAAGACATCCACCGAGTCACTTTCTTGACTTACTTTTCGACTTTTTGTTTTCAGTCCCATTTGGTTTGTAGGATTTTTGAATGCTTACTTTTTGCCTTTATTTTCAGTACGTGCTCTTGTGTTTGCATTCCATAAGCAAGTTTTGCTAACTCTGTTTTTGTTTCTGATTGTCCCTCCTTTGTGGGTTTTCTTGATACTTGGCAGTAAGGGTATTTCAGCTTCCGCTCTGCCCTACAAGAGGACTCCTCTGAGCTGGCTCAAGATTTCTCCTCAAGATGTAAGAACATTTTCAGCTGTGTTTGTTTGTTTTTGTGGGATAATGGGTAGTTTGTAGTTGTCGCCTTCCTCTTAGGATCTGGTGTAAGATGTGTAAAATGAAGACTATTTTGCTTGTTCATATATAGAGTTCACATGTCAATAGATTTTGTTCATATCAAGTTGAAAATAGTTGAGCATATTATCATCCGCCGTCTCCTATTTTTTTTACTCTTCTAGTATTGCCCTTCTTGTATTTCACATGCATTTTGTGTTTAATGATTAATGTGTTCCAATATAGATGGATAACAAAATTCAAGCAGTGGTAACGGGTGCAGCTGCAGCGGTTATGACAGTTATCACATTAGTTATGGATGATTATGATCATTCAGAGAATCGCATACCGAGAGAGCCTAATGTGAATCGAGATTATGAGAGAGAGTTATATATGAATCGTGTGTTATATAGTGGTGATACTCATTGTGTAGATCAAATACGGATGACGCCGAATGCTTTTTTAGACCTTTGTAAGGTACTTGGTGCAAGTAACTTGTTGCGTTCTACTGTAAATGTTTCTGTTATGGAGCAAGTTATGGTATTTTGTCATATCATTGGACATAATGTGAGGTTTAGAGTCATTGGGGGAAGATTTCATAGATCAATAGACACTGTCCATAGATATTTCAAAATCGTCCTGCAAGCGATTTTGAAATTATACAAGCATGTGGTGAAAGAACCAAGCAATTCCACTCCTCCCGAAATAAGTAACAGTCGAAGGTTTTATCCATATTTTAAGTTATGGAATTTGAAAAAACAAGTATAAATTGCTTGAGAAGTTTCATTAGTATTTGGTTAGTAACTATATTGGTTATTTTAGGATTGTGTTGGAGCAATAGATGGAACTCATGAATGTGCATCGGTTCCTCTTGAAATTCAAGGAAGATTTCGTGGTCGGAAGGATGGAACAACACAAAATATATTAGCTGCCGTTACATTTGACTTGAGATTTTCTTATGTATTAGCTGGTTGGGAAGGCACATCTCATGATTCACGTATATTGTCTGATGCACTTTCAAGGCCGAATGGATTGAACATTCCTAGAGGTAAGAAAATGGAATTTACACATTATTTGAATTGATATTAGTAACTTGATAATAAACTTATTTATAACTTGTAGGAAAATATTATCTTGCTGATGCTGGTTATGGAATCCAAAATGGCATCATCTCTCCCTATCGTGGTGTTAGATACCATTTGAAGGAGTTTAGTGATCGCCCTCCTGAAAACGAGAAGGAACTATTCAATTTGCGGCATTCATCTCTAAGAACTACTATTGAAAGAGCATTTGGAGTTCTAAAGAAGCGTTTTCGAGTATTGGGTTCAGAACCTTTTTGGTCATTTAGAACACAAGTCAATGTTGTCTTAGCTTGTTGTATCATTCACAATTTTATTATGAAAGCTGATCCCAATGACTCTATCATGGAAGAGATGAATAGACAAATGGAATCTCAAAGAGAAAATCCAAGAATTCAACTTTCTCAAAGGGAGGAAAAGGAGGAAAATAGGATATGGGCATCAAAGAGGGATAGGATTGCACATGCAATGTGGATTAGTTATCAGAATATTAGAAGAAGCCAATAGTTTTACTTTTATTTCTTTTGAGTGCTTTATTTTGAACATGTGCTTTTCATTTCTTTAATGATAATCATCTCTAAATATTTACCATGTGTCCGTCTTCATCATATTTTTTCTTATTCTACTGTTTAAAGTTGTTATGTAGTTATCATGATGGGTAAAAGTAAGGCAAACGATGTAATGGTCAAGCAATTTAGATGGTCGAAGCCTATGGAACGTGTTTTACTTGATATTCTTGCTGATGAAGCTAGTAAAGGAAACAAGCCTTCAAGTACATTCAAACCCTCTTCATTTACTCGAGTTGTCAATACAATAAATGAGAAGTTTGGTGTTTGTTGTGAGCCCGACCATGTTGAGAACCATTTGAAGACAATCAAGAGCAATTGGAAGACGATTCAAATTGTGCGTGGCAAGAGTGGATTCAGTTGGGATGACAAGTTGAAGATGGTCATAGCTGGGAAAAATGAATTTGATCAATATGTGTCGGTAATTTTTCTCATCACTTGCTCAATACATTATTTTAGTCAATGTTTCTCATCACTTGCTCAATACATTTAGTTGGGATGACAAGTTGAAGATGGCCATAGGTTATTGTGTTGGTGTTAAGACTTCGAACTTTAGTTGGGCTGACCCTAACTCAACCCAATAAACTCAAACAAGTATTCCAATGCGCGCTGCACGCGCAATATTAGCGACTCATTACATCATATTAGCAAGTCCTTAAGGGGAATGTTGGTAAAAAGTTAAGATTTTTCTGTCTTGATGTATATGTGATTAATATTGAAAAAGTTAAACAATAAACAAAATAATACGTCAAATAAATTGTGGAAGTTAAATTATATCAATGACCTAACCCTGCGTCTTTACATTTGCCAAATAAATAGCTTGCTGGTGTATATGTAACCAGATGTGATGTAATTCTGACATTGTCTGCTTAATAGCTTCTTTTCATATCTAACTGTGGAACTAATAATTGAATGACTATTGTGCATTTACAGGTCCATCCTACTCATGAAAAGTATTTGAATAAAATGATTGACATGTATGATGAGATGGCTATGGTGGTTGGGAGAGATATAGCCACCGGAAGCTTTGCAAAGCAGTTTGGGGACATCAATGCAACGGAAGTTGACTCCTCACCTGTCGACTTAGGCGATGACTTTGATGAGTTGATGAAGGGCTCAAAGACATCTTCCTCTACTGTGCATTCAGAAAAGAGGTCTCACAAAAGGCGAAAATGTTCCAACAATGATGACAAGTATGTTTCACTTTCAACACAACTTGGAGAGATGGCCTCGGCAATCAAGTCATTGGCTCAAAGGGATGTCGATCACTCTCAAGTCTATTACTCTCAACTCTACAATGAGGTGATGAAAGTGGATGGATACGATGAAATTACTCTTGGATCAGTTTGTGACCATCTAATTGAAAATGAAAAAATTGGAAGAGCATTCATGGTGAAGAGTGCGACTCTTCGCAAAGTATGGGTCGATAAATTTCTAAGTAAAGGAGATCATCATTAGTGATATATTGTAATGAGCTTTACTACCAAAAGACTCATGTTCTTTCTTTCTTTGTTGTTATTGTCAATGCTTCATGAGCTGCTTGTGTTCGAACGGAATTTGTCGAGTGTTTGCTTTGTGATGTGTCTGGAGAGGTGTTGACAATTTGTTCGGTTCTTGCTTTGAAGTGTTAAGTCAGATTCAGATGTTGTAACCTGTTTGGGCAGCAAGTTTGAAATTTGATAATTTGAGATTGGAGCTTCAAATGTTAGGACAGGAGGGTAGTCAAAATTATGCCTTTAAGCCGCGGGAGTTGTTCGTAGTTACTCGGATTTTAGATGATGGGTAGAACTGTTTCTTGATTGAAGGAAACTGTAGTGGAGGGCGGGCTATGCGGCGTTGTTGACATGTTGTATTGGGATATGGATGTAGAATTTTTCAGTAGCAAGATGTTATCTTGGACTTGTGAGATTGTATCCAGGAAGGACTTCGAGATTTTGCGGCCTTAAAATACCGGTCTTTGCACTATGCAAGAATTGAGTGGCTCTAGATATTGGTTGATTGAATGCTGCAGAAGCAAGAGTCAATTTGCAAGTGTTTATTTGCCAAAAAACTCTATTTTAAATGGCAATAGATGCGAAACATGAATCCAAGTTTAGTTGTTTGGTTTTCAGAATAATTTTGCCAAGTGGGTTCATTCTGAGTTGAACACCAATGGCCCGAGGCAAACTATTCCCAAGCAAAAGGGTTAGAAAATACTTTTCTTACCGAACACCGGAAAACATTTTCCGAAACATTTTCAGGTTTTACTCGAACACCGGAAAATGTTTTCCGAAACATTTTCAGGTTTTAGCCGAACACTGGAAAATATTGTCATTTTCCTGGAAAATGACTTCCGGGAAAATATTTTCCGGAATTGGCCTATTTTCCGCGAAACGAATGGACCCTTATATTAATGACAACTTCTCAAGGCTCAAGCTCATGTGCTAAAACTACTCGCGACCAGATTACATATATTGAGCAATTAACATTTCCTACATTTAAAGCTCAAAATGTGCTTCGGAAGGAAGATGTTCGACGTGATAGGAAATTGCTTGCTTTGATGGAATGACACAGGATTGCAGGAGCAGAAACAGTGTGGAAATCATTAAAATGCGTCCCTTCTCATTTCGATTACCCTTCTCAAAAATTTGCTAGAATGTCATCGTTGATTTTAATTTAGGTCGCATAAGAATGTTTTGGCAGCATTTCCACTGATCTGAGGTTCCTTTCTTTAAAACTGCCCGTAAGCTTATCTTACTAATTGACAATTCGAGACCCATTTTACAGGACATTGCATTATTATCAAGGCGCTTAATTGTAATGAAGTCAAGGTCAGTTCCCATTGCGATACAGAAGTTTCGTTATCTTCACAGAATAAGAGGAGAATGAGAAATATGGAATCATACGCCCGTGCCAGCCTAGCGTGATACTTCTTCAGCCATGATCACCGATTAATGCGTGTTTGAGCTGGTGATACCTGCAGAACAACATGGACATTCATTGACCTTCTCAAATCATCAGGAATTTATGGATAATAGTAATATGGCGCACCTGCTTATCCCAATCGGTTTTGCAGGTAATAACAATCAGTACTACAGTCTGAATGAAAGTTCCGAACAGCATTCCGACCCACACGCCCTACAAGACAGATGATCAAGAGTGAAAAATTTCAATTTTGCTGGTGCAGATCGAGAGCTTCAGCCCAATCTGGCATGTCTCACACATTGACATGCAAATTCGTCAATGCAGACTGTCTTAGAAAGAAAATTAGCAGCTCACCTTCACTTGCATACTCAGTAAATGGCAAGCGCGACACCCGCAGGAATCCCTACTAGGTAGTAGCTTATGATGTTGACATAGGCTACTTTATGTCCCACCAACTCATGATTATATTAATCCACACGTCATACAATAGATCGACATATGAATTTCATGAAAACTTTATGTATTGATCGATTAACTTTATGTTCACTCGTGTCAGTGATAACCGAAAACCATCAAGAACTTCTCCAAATGGCCTAGGTTCAATTCCAAATTCATTTTCCTTTTTGTTCTCTCAATTCCTATATGCCTTTTTACCGTAACTATTTCACTGGCTCCAGCATATTCAGAAAGTCGACCAAAAGCTGATGAGCTGCTTCCATGAGAAGCCGGTACCAGTGCAGTGCTTTGGGGCATCTACTTTATGTCGTTGAGCATTCTTACTTGAGGTATATAAGACTGCTTCCATTGAAAAAATTATCGTTCATTATTCAGTATTGGGCTAAGAGGCACATGTTCTTAAGAAGCATCTATAAACAATTAGTACGGAGACAAAGAAGGAATCTTTTGCAAATTAAAAATGTTGATGTAAGATGAACAGCAGCAGGATGCCTTACTAAATGACTATATGATGTGAAAAAATCAACAACTAAAGTACTGGAAAACACACTGAAACATACCGAGACGCCGTTTGTGAATCTGTTAAAAAAATTTTGGAATGTGTGTGCGTTGCGGAAGTATGGTTTTAGTATTAGCTATAGTTTTATGGTTAGTGACGTGTGCAAGTGTTTGGTATATTTTGTAGAGGATGGACAAGGAATGAGATAGGATAATGAAAGAATATAGGACATGAGATATGGGGAAAAATAGTTTCATTAGTTGAACAAAATAGTTTGATGGAGGTATAGTAGAGATCTATGACCTCTCATGGTGGAGGGTTCACCTCACACACAAGGTGGAGGGTTTACCTCTCACACATACAAATGAATGAACTACAAGCCTATTTATAGGCATAAGTCACCGACTTAGAAGTTTCTAGACTTCTCTTGAATGCTAGACTTCTCTAGACTTCTCTTACATGCTGGAAATTTTCCTCTTTCTTCTAGAAACTTCATCTAGGGAATTCTAGATTGTAGTTTAGCAACTCTAGGAAATTCTAGAAAATGGATTACCATTTCCAACAGAATCTCAGAGGACAGCAAAGACCAGAGAATAGGCAGCCAGTTCGGTGGACCCGATGTGGCCGATAAAAGCTTGGCTGATGATATAAATCTCAAAGGTGGAGAATCTGGTGAATGTTGCAGGTGCCGCGACTCTCCACATCTTCTTGGTCTCGCTCCATATCCTCTCCTTCAATGGCTCATCCTCGCCACCATCACCAACTTCCACTGCTACTGATTCTTTCAGCAGCTTCTCAGTCCCATCTCGCTTCGTTGCCATGGCTAGTAATTAGACCTATGTTCACCTCATATGCCGATGAAAATGTTGCCTATTCCGATCAGCTGTAAACCAGAAGCACAGTTTGAATGAAATAAAGCAGGGAGTGGATTTTCCATTAGAGTTGCTTTTGGTGTAGACATGCCAAGAATCATTGCTTCGGACGCTGAGAACTCACGATAAATTAGTCGATAGTGAGGTTGTGTGCTCACGTCACATGTTTAGAGTTGTGAATCGCATCACCGCTCCGATAACTAGACTCTCTTGGCTTGGTTCAATGGGGGAAAAAAAAGGCCCTCTTAGCTTGGACAAGGCATACGAACTTATAAAGGAGGAACAGTGCCCAAAGCTCAACTTCAGATACATCAAATTTAAAATGGCACGATTGACAATCCTGCGCTAGTATAGGGGCAATCATGCCCAGCTCAACGTACTAAAAAATCATCACCAGAATTTGGTATGGCGAAGCACATGATTGATGGCTTTCCCATTTTTGTTCAGTTGCGTCTAGATCGGCATAAATTTTGATACCAGCAAGTAGTGTTCATGTCGAGACGTCACGGACACTAGGAATTTCTTAATGCAGTGTGGCATGACGGTCTTGATGGGGAGGATGAAGTGGCTCCAAAAATAGTGATAAACATGAAATGAGGACAAGCAAAGGAGTTTTGCATGAACCTGGAGCGAAGTTTTTCAAATTGTTTCAATTCAGATTTGGCTCATTGAAAAGCCAGCTTCCAGCGAAAGTGGCAACAGTAGTTGCATTCTTTTTATCTGTCGGCATGTTTATTTATGTAATGTCAAAAAAGCATCAGGAATCTTGATTCACTCCACCACAGTAATCATGGATTCGATTCTCTCCGAGTACAAAATGTTAGGTACCTGGTGGTGTCATGTTAGCAAAATACTAATCCACCTACCATACGACACATGCCTCTTGTAGGTGCACATCAGCGTCATTTCGCCATTATCGCCTTGGCTCCACATACATTGCAAAAACTCTTGTCCTCTCCAATCGAATGGGTGAGTTCGCATCAACAATGATAGCAATTGTCGGGAGTTGCGGATTGATTTAAGGGTTCACGTCCTACCTGTGAAGATGAACAAGATGAACAAGATCTGAAGAATGATTATTCAATCCTTCTTATCTCTCTGTATCTACACAATATATGCTATACATCACAGAGCAAGTCTTCAATGGTGTGCTAAGTTTTTCCCTTTCTGTTATGAGCCCTACGAACCTGCTCAAGACCCATTTAAGAAGAAAAGAACCCTAAAAACAAGAAAACTATCTAATCTGTTTTAACTAAAAAACTGAAAAGCAGCCCACAGCACACGTGTAAAGTGAGGTCAAATAGTCTCTCCTGACTTGTGTGCTTTTACGTGCTCTATACTTCCTCTGGCCTTTACAATAGCTGCAGCCCTTTCACTTTCATTGTCTTCCTTTGTTGAAGTTGTGACAGCAGAGTGCATTGGCTGAGTTGTTCTTATTTCCTTAACATCCCCCCTCAAATTGGGAAGGGTTAAGAATCCCATACCCAATTTGGTTCTAATAGTATAGTGAGCGAAACGTGATAAGGACTTAGTAAAGATGTCAGCAAGCTGAAGATGACTTGGAATATATCGAACATGAATAGAACCTGAGGATACTTTTTCACGAACAAAGTGAAAATCAACTTCAATATGCTTAGTGCGAGCATGTAGGATGGGATTAGCTGTAAGAGAAATAGCAGATTTGTTATCACAGAACAAGAGTGTGGGTGAGATGAGATGTATACCAATATCTCGTAGGACAAAGCTAATCCAAGTAAGTTCAGCAGTAGTTGACGCAAGTGCTCGATATTCAGCTTCTGTGGAAGAGCGTGATACGGTAGGTTGTTTCTTGGCTGACCAAGAAAGAAAATTAGAGCCAAGATAAGTGCAAAAACCAGTAGTAGAACGTCTGGTGTCAGCACATCCAGCCCAATCAGCATCTGAGTATCCATAGAGAGCTGTAGAACTGTTAGAATGGAGAAAGATCCCTAGATGTGCTGTTCCTTTAACATACCGAAGGACTCTTTTCAATTTATGAGAGTCTGCAATTGTTGGATGCTGCATTTTCTGACATAGCAGATTCGTTGCATAGGCAAGATCAGGTCGGGTGATCGTCAAATATTGAAGACCACCTACTATACTTCTATACTCAAGTGGGTCAGCAAGTAGAGTATCATCATTTGTCATAGCAATTGATCTAAGTGGCAAAGGAGTTGAGACAGGTTTGCATTCTGTCATGTGAGCTTTGTTAAGTAGATCAATGGCATACTTGGTCTGACAAAGGAAGAGATCTTGAGAAGTACGTTTGGCTTCAATTCCTAAAAAAATAATGAAGATACCCGAGATCTTTCATGTGGAATTGAAGGCTCAGTTTCTTGATCAATGTAGCTAGAAGCTGAGCTGAACTGCCGGTCAAAAGTATGTCGTCTACATAGAGTAATAACAAGATCGATCGAACCGGTATGAAGAACAAAGAGAGATGGGTCAGGTATGCTGCGAAAAAACCATTTTCAAGAAGAAAATTACTAAATTTATCAAACCGGGCACGTGGTGCTTGACGAAGACCATATAAAGACCTCTTGAGAAGACAAACACACTTGAGACTGTTGAGGATGTATAAATCCAGTGGCTGCTCCATATACACTGTCTCATTTAAGACTCCATGGAGGAAAGCGTTTTTAACATCAAGTTGATGTATTGGCCAATTTTTCATCATAGCCACGAGAAAGTACTATACGAATGGTAGCATGTTTAACAACGGGGTGAATGTTTCGGTAAAGTCAACTCCCTCTTCTTGATGAAACCCTTTGGCAACTAACCGAGCTTTTAATCTGTCAAGACTACCATCAGTGCTAATTTGGTTTTAAACACCCATTTACAGCCTATAACATTCATTTGGTTAGTTAAGGGAACTAGTATCCAGTCGATTTTCATACAGAGCAGTCATTTCTTCTTGCATTGCTCTGTACCACCCTTCATCAGCTAAGGCTGATTTAACTGATCGTGGTTCCAGAGGCACTTTATATTCAGCCAAACATGCATACTTAGGATTTGGTTTTGTAATACCGATTTCGTCGAGTCCGCATATGATGAACAAAGCAGCTAGTACCTTGAGGATTAGATATAGAATTGTGTTGGCCTTGATCAATGACAATGTCGGTTGGTGTAACACTTGTGGAAGTAAGACCTGGTTGTTCTTCAAAGAATCGAATCGATTGCATATGTGTGAAAGATGAAATTTGTGACATACCTACAATGTATGATGTATCAGTGTGATCCTCTTCCAAAGTAGGACTATACTGAAAATTTGCTGTATTGTCAGTGAAACCATTGTTTACTGGTGCTGCACTTGGGGAATCAAGAAGATTAACTTCTTCTGCCCATTGTTTGTACAGAGTAGTATACTGTTCATAGTCAGTTGTCAATTTCTTTGTGAAAGGAAAGAAATTCTCATCAAACACAACATGTCTACTGATATATATACGACCATCAGTAGGTACAAGACAGCGATACCCTTTATGGCGTTCACTATATCCCGGAAGACACGAGTAAGAGATCCGGGATCAAATTTATGTTGCGTATATGGTCTAAGACAAGGATAACATGCACATCCAAAGACCCTTAGATGTTCGTAGCTTGGCCGATGATGATGAATTTTGCTTTGTAAGGTGAGTCCGTTGTAACTTTGGTGTAGGAAGAATATTCACAATATAGTTAGCTGTCATGAAGGCATCTACCCAAAATTTCAATGGAACTCTAGAGTGATACAAATAGCTAAACCCGTTCAACTATATGACGATGTTTCCTTTCCGAGATTCCATTCTCGTTACGGTGTATGTGGGCAAGACATGAACTGTTTGATGCCACAATTTCTTAAATGATTCTGGAATCTGTTGCTTATGAACTCTCCTCCTCCATCACAATGAAAAATTTTGATTCTATGATTGAATTGCCTCTCGACTAGTTTCTGAAACTCAACAAAGATCTCATAGAATTCTGACTTGACTTCATTGGATACAGCCGGCTATAGCGGGAAAAATTGTCTACAAAGATGACATAGTACTTAAATTTCTGAAAAGAACTAACTGGTGAGGGACCCCAAATATCACAATGTATCTTTTCTAAAGGAACATTGGATGTAGTGTCTGATAAAGGAAAAGGTAAAGCTGTACTCTTTGCTATTTGACAGCTTCTACATATAGTCTGTGCTGTTGCATTACAGTAGATCAACTTCGATTCGTAGATGCTTTACTATTTTCGAGTTTGTGTGAGCCAATCTCGATGCCACACATCTTCCGCTACAGCTTTGTGTCTTTGAGTGAAGAATGCTTCAGTAGTTTGTGAGTCCACTCGGTAAAGTCCTCTAATTTTCCTTCCGAGCTTCATTGTTGTATTGGTGTGATTGTCCTTTACATAGACACCAGTTTTATCAAAGACAAATGCACAAGGATAGTCATCTGTTAGTTTAGAAACTGAGAGAAGATTCTTCTTTATTTCTGGAACAATCAGTACATCATTAAGAGGTAATGAGTTGTCCTCAGTATTTAACAGAGTATCACCAATGTAAGTAATAGGCAGACATGACCCATTTCCTATCATGACAGTATCAGTTCCACTATACTTAGAGAGTGTATGAAGAATACCAGGATTTGCACTAATGTGAGCTGTAGCACCGGTATCTGGATACCACTCATTTCCTTTTGGATCCTCGAGATGTATCGCTGCCAATGCTGTTGGAATTTCTTCAGCTTGATATGAGTTATCAAATCGATACCGCGCGAAAGTGCATCATGTCCTGGACGTTTACAAATTTGGCACTCCAGTCGAGCACTTCCTGTTATTTTCTCATCCTGCAGATGTTTATTGAAGGTTAGAGTTGAAGATGGATAAGTTTTGATGTCTTGATACCTTTGTGAGTAACTTGCATATGGTCGAAACCCCTGACTAGATCCAGGAAGTCATTTTTCTGTCTAAACTTTTGATCCCCTTGATCCCGAATCAAGGTGTTTGTTCTAGTTCGACTTCTTTCGAATATCCATAACCACGACCTCTACCATTAGTAGCACGTCCTCGACCATAGTTACGTCCTCCTCTCGTAATTGCTTCTTTGTACCGCAAAACCGAGTTCGAGGATATATTCTCTCATCGTATTTCCTTTCTTTGTATTTCGATTGTCTTTGTCCAAAGTAAGCTAGATTGGGGTTATACTTGGTTCTGGAATAGTTCTCAGTCTTGTTTCAAATCTTTCTAATTGTGCTATTACCTCATCATATTCAGTTGAGGTTTCGTATATAGTAGTTCGAAAATTTTCATACTCGGAACCCAGTCCTTCCAAAACACCAAACATTTTGGTTATCTCATCTACAGGCTTTCCTATAGCATTTAGCTGATCACAGATGGATTTGTATTCTCTAAGATAAACAGAAAGAACTCGATCTCGTTTCTGACATGCTTGTAGTTTTCCTCTCAGTTCAAACTCTCTAGCAACTGACTTCTGTGTGAAACGATTAAGAAGAGTCTGCCATACCTCATAGGATGTTTCTAAGCCAATAATCAAGCTCAGAATGTTTTCAGATACAGCTCCACTAATCCATGATGATACAAGCTGATCAGTTTTTGTCCAATCAGTGTAATCTGGATTTACAGCTTCAGTTTCACACCCTGCAACTTCAATTTGTAACATTCGAGGAGGTGATGGAATTTCACCATTAATGAAGCCAAAAAGTTCTTGGCTTCGAAGAAATCTGTGAAATTGTGCTTGCCATAACAGAAAATTATCTTCAGCAAGCTTGATTGTGACAAAATTGGAAATATTGACATGTATTGGGAAAGGGTACTTCTGTATTCTTGCTGCCATCTTTGTGTTCTCACAGCTTTGAAGAAGACGATGATAATGGTGCTTTGAAATCTCCAAATCAACAAACAAGAATGATCAGTAGGTACTTTGATCAGCTGCGATCAGTGAAGTTGTTGCGATCAGTGAAGTTCAGACTTATCACAAAGACTGAAAACAGAGCACTCGACTGAAAAAGAAAACAGAGCACTCGACTGAAAACAGAGCACTCGGTCACTTGACTGAAAACAGAGCACTCGGTCTCTACCTTCTTTGAGCAAATAAAACGAAATTCTTTGAACTACTAAAAAACAGAGTACTCGGTCTCTACCTTCTTTGAGCAAATAAAACAGAGCACTCGGTCTCTACCTTCTGTCCAAAGTGTGAAAATCAGGTGCCACATAAAGTAATATGTGGTCGACGAGCTACTAACACAACTCTATTTTCATTCCAGATTTTCACTGCCATTACCCCAAGGCGGAAGAGATGCCATTTCAAAGAACCTCATTCTACGTGAAGATCAGTTGCCACAGAAGAGCACTCGGCCATTTCAAAGAACCTCATTCTACGTGAAGATCAGTTGCCACAGAAGTACCTTTATCTGTGACTGCGAAGCTGGTGGTGCTGGGAAAGTAGCTTCGGTTGAATCTGCAACTTTCGGTTGATGAATAGGGGAGTCCGAATCGAACTTCGGTTGATCGGCCTTAGATCTCTACCCTCGAAGCAGAGTTGAGATCTTCAAAACTCGGCACGAATCTGAGCTTCGAGCTCCCGATCGAGTGACGCTGATCTTTGAGAGCGATTTAGAAGAAGAGAGAGATCCGCCGAGAAACCCTCAGAGCCACCCGAGAGCGATTGAGAATCCCCTCGCGATCCCTGACCATCAGTCTTCGATTTCCAAGGGTTATCCGCCAAACCAGATTCGCCACCGCGGTTGCCGTCAGCTTCGGATCGAGTTAGAACCTGTAGTCAGAAGCTCAGATCCAGCGAGATCCGGTAAGGATGATCGAACACTGCTCTGATACCATGTGAAGATGAACAAGATGAACAAGATCTGAAGAATGATTATTCAATCCTTCTTATCTCTCTGTATCTACACAATATATGCTATACATCACAGAGCAAGTCTTCAATGGTGTGCTAAGTTTTTCCCCTTTCTGTTATGAGCCCTACGAACCTGCTCAAGACCCATTTAAGAAGAAAAGAACCCTAAAAACAAGAAAACTATCTAATCTGTTTTAACTAAAAAACTGAAAAGCAGCCCACAGACATAAAGTGAATTTTACTGGTGGAATTTATAAGCCCTTAGAGTGCATTGAGAAAGGACCATCTGGTGGAATTTATAATTAGAGGGAGAAAGGACCATCGGGAAACAAAAATTGTGTCTTTTGACGGTTCAATTGAGGTGTGGACAAAACTCACTAGAATCAGGTCAAGCGTGGTATCTTGCAAAGAATTTAGAGAATCGAAAGCTTTTTGTCGTTTCATATCGACATTAATCCATAATGTTGAGTAAAAGTCCTTAAAATATATTATATCTTTAGTCATTTCATTATATATGGTAATCATTTATAATATATCGACATATAATTTACTGTCTATGTTTTGTATATTTAGTTAATTTAATATAGACGGTGGTAATTACAAATGACATTTAGGATACAAGTTGTCGATATAATTTATGATATTGGAAATTTAATTTGAAATTACAATTTTTATATTTAAAGTACATCTAGTTTTGTTACATAAATAAATTTTCCATTTAACTTCAATTTTTTTCACAAATCACAATAAAAACTATGAAATAAGAAGAACAGAAAAAATCTTAGCAAATTAATTTGCAAAAATATTATTTTGAGCAATCTTACCAAAAAAGAAAAAAAGAAAAATACAAGTACTTTTTTTTTTTGGGCATAAGTGCAAGTGCTTGATAATGACCTCTTTCTATAATCAGCTTAACTAAAGTACATATTGAATATATATTGTAAGTCTACCAAACTGTCGGGTCGTTTAATTGGTTATTCAAAGGTGACTTGTATGAATTCAAGCAAAACCAACTTCCAAAACTCGCATTTTCTTAGTATTTAGCTCACTTTCATCTGATAGTTCTATGTAAAAAGCTTACAAATTCATTTCTTTTCACCCTTACAGAGAATATGGATAGGAATGATTTGTGGGGTTGCTCCACAATTCCTCGCTCTTTTCTACATGAACAGTGATGAAAGTTGGATTTGTACTCTGTCTATGACAGCATTTGCGGTACGCCCGCTTGTTTCATAAGAAGGAACGAGCACCTCCAGGAGAAAATTGAGCTTTTTGTGATGCAGAGTTCATGCATGTGCATTGAGCACGGCAATAGACAATGTCTTAACTCAATTTGTCCGATCGATTGGCAGGAAGCTGGAAAAAGAAAACACAGCACTGAGAACTACATATAATTGTGTCATCCCAAAAGCATTAGCATTCTGCACAATGTCTAGGTATATAGTCAAGGATCTTGCAGGATCTATGGAAGACACTTAGTTGAATGTCGTTATGTAAAGCTCCTTCCTCAGTTCAAAACCAGCAGATGTTGCTGCTTTCTAAGTTAGGCCATATGAGTCATCCTTTGAAATGAGCTTTGCTAGCGTTGCTGTTTATAGGCAATGACAACTACTCAAGCGCTCAAGCACATGTGCTAAAACTTACGGGCGAGCAGATTACATACATTGAGCAATTGACATTTCCCACATTCAATTCGAAAGAGAACTGAAAATCTATTCATGGATGAGCAACATAGTAAAACTCAAAATGCGCTCTAGAAGGAAGATGTTCGATGTGATAGGAAATTGCTTGCTTTGATGGAATGACATAGGATTTCTGGAGGAGAAACAGTGTCGAAATCAAGTATGTCGTTTCTCATTTCAATTGCCCTTTTCATAGATTTGCTAGAATGTCATCGTAGCTTTAATTTAGGTTGAATAAGCAATGTTTTGACAGCATTTCCACTGATCTGAAGTTCCTCTTTTAAAACTACTCGTAAAGTTATCTTACTAAATGAAGATTCGACGCACATTTTACAGGACATTATATTATCAAGGCGCTAACCGTAATAAAGTCAAGGTCTGTTCTCGCTGTGATACAGAATTTTTCGTTATCAAATCAAACACCCGTGCCAGCCTTGTGTGATCCTTCTTCAGCCACGAGCCACTTCTTAACGCGTGTTCGAGCTTGTGATACCTGCAGAAGGACAGAGATTCATTGACCCTCACAATCATCAGGAATTAATGGAGAATAGTAATATCCAGCGCACCTGCTTATCCCAATCAGTTTTGCAAGTAATAATGATCAGTACTACAGTCTGAACAAAAGTTCCAAACAGCATTCCGAGCCACACGCCCTACAAGAGGAAATATTAAGTGTTGGGAATTTCAATTTTGCAGGTGCAGGTCGAGAGCTTCAGCCCATTTTGACATGTCTCACTCATGATATGCAGATTCGCCAATGCAGACCGACTTGGAAAGGAGATTAGTAGCTCACCTTCACTTGCATACTTAGAAAATAGGCAAGCGCGACTCCCACAGGAATTCCTACTAGGTAATAGCTTATGATGTTGACATAGGCTACTATGCTCTGCCAACCGGCTCCAACGGCGACTCCTGATAGAGAAATGTTGACACTAATGTTCAATCACTATCATCAAGTACTAATGATTTGATATTAATCCACCACATATTGCTTACGTCATACAATTAATTGTCATATTTCTCAAATTATAAGGGACCTCACTGAATCCCACAAGAAAAACATGAATCCCACGAAACATTTGTGTATCGATTGTTTGTATGTGTCCACTCATGTCAGTAATATCCGAAAACCATCAAGAACTTCTCTAAGGAATATTGTACTTTTATTCATCTGATTGGGAGGGAATAGTGGAGGAGAAGTACCAGAAAGCACTGGTTGGATGCTGTTCAAAAGTATGGAAGTAGCCAGCAGAGGCGATAAATCAGCCACGGCGTTGGCGACCTCATCGTTCTTAGTGAAAATATAAGCCAGACGCCCCCTGAGGAAGAGGAAGAGCACAAAGAGAACAAATCCGATGGTAAAGGATGTGAGCACTAACATCACGATCGAGAACTTTACTGATCTGGCACTCCCTCTTCCTAGTTCATTAGATACTCGAACGCTGAAAAAACATACAAAATTCAGAATTGCTGGTATAATGCAAGTGTGGTGGAGGAATTAACGGTCAATTGGAGTCATGACTCATGATTATACCTTGCTGCAGCCAAGAAACCGAGGGAGATCATCATTTCCCAACCATTGATGTTGAGGCTGCAAAATGAAATTATTCTATATCATCTTGGAGAACAAGCCATTGATAATACGTCTTTGTAAGTCAAGGCATTTCCCTAAAGTAATAGAAAGGACTGGAGCAGAAAGAATGGAAGTGCATCACAGTTACCAGATGGCGAGCGCATCGATGGAAACCTCCGCATTTTCCATGTTGCCTGTCAGAAGAACCAACACTGTGTTGTACCACAGCTCGAGACTGACAATTAGCAAAGAATAGGAATTCAGTTAATATCTTGTATGAAAACGAAAGGACATACCGCTATCCACTTCTGATGCGAGATTGCTAGTATTCAGATTTCACCATTTCTTTGACATCAAAAGACCGTTGACTTCTAAATCACACGTTAGAGCATATAGATACTAAATGGTTGAATTAACTAAGCTAATGCTGATCCACACAGAAACTTAGCAATAAGTCCAAATTCAAGAATGAAATATCATGACCCGTTGATGAATTGATGCCTTACCATAGCATGGCGCCGGATGAAAGTGAGAGCTTGATCACGGGCCACAAGTCCTTATAGGCCAAAGTCGAGAAACCCTTCCACGTATCTCGGCAACCTCCACACATCACGAACCCAAGTTGTCCTACATTAGGAATCCAGTATGCCAAAATGGCTGAAGCCATAGCGCCTAGAATTCCAAACTTGTATTTCACGGTCAATAGCCACGAGAGGCTTACATGAAACACCAGCGAGAATGCTGCCATGTATGTAATGATCATGTTCTTACTCTGCGCTTGGAGAAACATTTGGCAGGTATAAGATGAGATAAAGGCGAAGAGGATTGGGATCAAGCAGAGTGAGATTTCTCCAGCGACCTCTGCAATTTTATCTTCCTGGCCTAATGCCTTTAACAGTGGCGCGGTGAAGATGAACAGAGGAACTAGAAAGACGGAGCAGATTGTTAGGACAATCCATGATCTCTGGAGGTACACTCCAAGCATGTGGTATTGTTTTGCGCCATAGGCCTGGCCGCATAGGGTCTCTAGTGCACTAGCCATGCCAAGCTGCAAGTTCCATGGACAAGAAGCGTGTTTTAAATAACTTCAAAACTCAGATTTCTGAACAACATCACGATTTACATGACGCAAGGTTCCTCTACCAGGCAATAAAAAGCTATGCATGGAGTCGTTTTTAGCAAATTCACTCGTTTTTAGCAAATTCACTCAAAGTCATGTTGGTCATGCTCTTCTCCTACAGGAACATAGTATTGTTTCATTCAAAGCCAAAGCCATATGGCCCAGGATCAACTCCAAACTCATTTTCCTTTTCGCTCTTTTGATGCCTTGTTTACATTTCAATTCCACTAGCTCCAACATATTCAGAAAGTCGATCGAAAGCTGACTAGCATCTTCCATGAGAAGCTGGCACTGGGGTAGTGCTACGTGGCAGCTATTTTTTGTCTTTGAGCATTATTACTTCAGGGACATAAGACTGCTTCTATGAAAAAAATCATCATTCATTATTCAGTGGTGGGCTTAACGACCCAACGTGTGCTTAAGAAGCATCTATAAACAATAAGCACAGAGATAAAGAAATAATCTTTTGCAAACTGCAAATGTCGATTTAAGATGAACAACAGGAAGATACCGTACTACATCATTAAATGATGCGAACAGATCTACAATTAAATGAATGGAGAACATGTTGACACTTACCAGGACGCCGTTTGCAAATCGCAGGAGGACTGTGAAGACGAGAGAATAGGCAGCCAGTTCGATGGACCCGATGTGGCCGATAAAAGCTTGGCTGATGATGGAAATCCCAAAGGTGGAGAATCTGGTGAATGTTGCAGGCGCCGCGACAATCCATATCTTCTTGGTCTCACTCCATATCCTGTCCTTCAATGGCTCATCCTTACCATCATCAGCCACTTCCACTGCTACCGATTTTTTCAGCAGCTCCTCCGTGACCTCTCCCTCCATTGCCATGGCTAATAATTATAGGAACAAGACTACGTTGCCTATTTCAATCAGCTGTGAACCAGAAACACAGTTCGAATCAAAATAAGCAGTGAGGGAGTGGACTTCCCAGTGAAAGAGTTGCTTCTGGTGTAGACATGCCGAGAATCAAGGCTTGTGACGATGAGAACTCGCAACAAATCAGTTGATAGTGAGGTTTGTGCACTCACGTCACATGTTTGGAGTTGCGTATCGCATCAGTGCTTTGATAACTAGATTCTCTTAGTTTGATTCAGCCAAAAAAAAAAAAAGATATGAAGTCTCTCTTAGCTTGGACAGAGCACACGAAACTTATAAAGGAGCAACAGCACCCAAAACTCGAACTGCAGATACACCAACATTCAAGAGTTCAGATCTGAAGATGGCATGAATCAGACAAACCTGTGCAATCATCCCCAGCTCAATATATCAACCAATCTATCACCAGAATTTGGTATGGGAAGAACATGATTATTGGCACTTCCTTCTTTTGTTCGGTTATGTCTAGATCGGCGTCAATATCCGCAAGCAGTGCCCATGTCGAGACATGCACGCGCTAGAAATTTATTAATGCGGTGTGGCCATGTCATTCTCATAAATGCAAAGTTGTTTTGCGTGAATCTAAAGCCAGGCTTTTTCAACAGTTAAACCTCAGAGTCGACTCACTGAAAAGCTGCATTCCAAGAAAGTGGCAGAGCGAGAGGTGTATTATTTTTCATTTGTTGGCCTGTTCATGTGTGTAGTGGCCTGAAGCCATCCTGAATCTTGATTGGCCCCACGACAACAACCATGTCCTCGATTGTCTCTTTGTCCATCATATATCAAGTGGTTCACATGAGTCACTCTACTGTTTTCTCTTGGCTTCACATACATAAATTCTGAAGACGACACTCACGTGATGAATTTGTTCATTATTGAGGCAATTATAGGTCCTAGGAGGCAATTCTATAAAAAAACTCCATCTCTTGTCCTCTTTGGTCGAAGAAGAACGATGAGAAACGTCACGGCAACGACCAACCTGTATGCCAAAAGACAAAACTGCGAGGCTCGATATGGGAGGGAAGTAAGGTAATCGAGAGATATCACAATGATGGTGGAAGAAATCGTTCGAGGTTTGCATCCTTTCTATATGCAAATTATATTCTCTCTTCCAAGTCGCCACATTTGAATACTTATACAAGTTACAAGATGTTACATAACACATATGCCGACCGAGGATATAAGTTTATTTCCTTTTGTTGTAAAACGGACCAGATCTTTGCAAGTATATCGGGACACCACGAGTGTCACCTTTTACAGCGATGAAGAAGGGAAGTCTCCATCAACTTGTACATCTCGTGGCCCCTCTCCTTAAATAATTTTGCAGCCGCGTGTGCAAGGAAAACGAAGGCAGCTCCTTCTGATGCAGACTGCGCATGAAGAAAAGTAGAAAACTCCATTGCCCTCTTGTGAAGAAAAAACAAAAAAAAAAAGGGTACCGTCTCGTTTGTCTTTAACAGAAGAGAACGAAACGAATTTCTCGTGTGAGACCCATGCGCAGCTTATAATAATTGCAGCTCATGCGCCTCCGAACATTAAACCATTTTTTGATCGCGTAATATTCAATGGATGGATAAAATTCGAGACATAATTTAACGCTTTTTGGTCCAGGAGCTGCTCCAAGAGCAATTTGAAAATTAGAGGGAGAAAGCACTATCAGGAAAAGGACGTTGCATCCTTTGAGTGTTCAATTGAGGCGTGGACAAAACTCGCTGGTACTAAAGAAATCATTTATGCTCGACGTCTCTTCGATCAAGTCAAGCTTCGCATCCTGTAAAGAATCAGAGAATCTATTCGTTTCGTTCGTTCTATTTTGAAGTCAATCCGATTTGAACGGGACGGAGTTTGCCCGCACAAAATAACAACACAGAACTCGAGAAAGAAGACTGAGGGAGAGACAGACATGGACTCGGTCTGAATCTGAGACCGATGATAACAAGAAGGAAAGAGAAGAAAAAACAAAGGAAAAGAAAAACCAGAAGAGTCAGAAAATTAAGCAAAACGTTGTGTTTTGAGCAAAGTTTTTCGCGTGTCACATAAAACGGCTAGCGATGATTGCACTGCCATGTCAGCAATGTCAAGATGTATAGTTAAGCATCTTACAGGATCTACGGAAGATACTCAAATGTCATCATGTGAAGCTCCTTCCTCATTTCGAAACCAGCAACTTTTGCGACTGCTAATTTAGGCCATATAAGCCATCTTTCACGGGAGCTTTGCTAGTATTGCTGCTTTTAATCAATGACAGTTAACTCAAGGCTCAAGCTCATGTGCTAAAACTACTTGCAAGCAGAGCAATTTTGAGAATTCAATTCTAAAACAGGAGGAGAAACAGTGGCGAAATCATGAAAGTTTGTCCTTCCTCATTCCAATTGTCCTATTCATAGATTTGCTAGAATGTCATTGTTCCTTCAATTCAGGTTGAATAACTAAGGTTTTGATGGTATTTCCACTACTCATTCGCTTATTCTATTAAATTGACTACTTGATACACATTTTACAGGTCAGTTCCCTTGCTGGGGATTGAGATTTTTAAATGCAACACGGAACTTTCTGTTATCTTCAATAGAATAACAGGAGAACGAGAAAAGATTGAATCATACACCTGTGCCGGACTAGCGTGATGCTTCTTCAGCCACGAACCACTCATTAACCCGTGTTTGGGCTAGTAATACCTGCAGAAGGACGTTGAGACTTATTGACCCTCACAATCGTCAGGAATTGATGGAGAATGGTAAAATCTGGCGAACCTGCTTGTCCCAATCAGTTTTGTAGGTAATAACAATCAGTACTACAGTCTGAACGAAAGTTCCGAACAGCATTCCAATCCACACGCCCTACAAGATAGATGATCAAGTGTTAGGAATTTCAATTTTACAGGTGCAGGTCAAGAACTTCAGCCCATTTTGACATGCAAATTCGCCAATGCAGACGGTCTTAGAAAAGATACTAGCAGCTCACCTTCACTTGCATATTTAGAAGATAGGCAAGCGCCACTCCCACGGGAATCCCCACTAGATAATAGCTGATGATGTTGACATAGGCTACAATGCTTTGCCAACCAGCTCCAACGGCGACTCCTGATAAACATATGTTGAGACTAATGTTCAATCACTATCAAGTACTAATGATTTGATATTAATCTGCCACATGTTGCTCATGTAATACAATGGATCACCATATTTCTCAAATTACGGGACCTCAATGAATCCCACAAAAGAAAAATATGATCGCTATGTGAATCTTATGTATTGATCGATCAGGTTTATGTCCACTCATGTCAGTGATAAATGAGAGCCATGAATAACTTCTTTGAGGCATATTGTACTTTTATTCATTTGATCAGGAGGGAATAGTGGAGAAGAAGTACCAGAAAGCACCAGTTGGACGCTATTCAAAAGTATGGAAACAGCCAGAAGAGGAAATAAATCAGTCACGGCATCGGCGACCTCATTGCTCTCAGTGAAAATATAAGCCAGACGCCTCCTGAAGAAGAGGGAGAATACAAAGAGAACAAATCCAATGGCGAAGGATGTGAGCACTACGATCATGATTGAGAACTTTGCTGATCTTGCGCTCCCTCTTCCAAGTTCATTAGATACTCGAACACTGAAAATACGTACAAAATTCAGAATTGATGGTAAAGTGCAAGTCCAGAGGAGGAATTAAAAGTCAATAGGTGTCATGACTCATTTAATCATACCTTGCTGCAGCCAAGAAACCGAAAGAGATCATCATTTCCCAACCGCTAACGTTGAGGCTGTAAGTAATGAAATTTTGCTTTCATTTTAGTGAACAGGCCTTTGACAGGATTTCTTTATAACTCAAGGCATTTCCCTAACACTGAAGAGCAGAAGGAGCGGAAGTGCATCAAAGTTACCAGATGGCGAGCGCATTGAGGGAAACCTCTGCATTTTCCATGTTGCCTGTTAGAAGAACCAACACAGTGTTGTACCACAGCTCGAGACTGACAATTAGCAAATAATAGGAGTTTAGTGAATATCTTGTATGTAAAGGAAAGGACGTGCTGCTATCCACTTCTGATGCGAGATTGCTAGTATTCAGAGTTCGCCATTTATTTGACAACAAAAGGTGATTGACTTCTAAATCACACAATAGGGCATGCAGATACCAAATGGCTCCAAACTAAACTAATGCTGATTCACATAGAAATTTAGCAATTAGTCTGATTTCAAGAATGAAATCTCATGTCCCGGTGATGAAATGCTGCCCTACCATAGCATGGTGCCGGATGATAGTGAGAGCTTGATCACTGGCCATAGGTCCTTAAATGCCAAACTTGATAGACCCTTCCATGTATCTCGGCAACCTCCACACATCACAAATGCGAGTTGTCCTATATTAGGAATCCAATATGCCAAAATGGTGGAAGCCATAGCACCCAGAATTCCAAGCTTGTATTTCACAATCAATAGCCACGAGAGGCACAGATGAACCACCACTGATAATGCTGATGTGTATGCAATGATCATGTTCTTACTCTGCACTTGGAGAAACATTTGGCAGGTGAAAGATATGACGAAGGCAAAGAGGATCGGGATCAACCCAAGTGAAATTTCTCCAGCAACCTCTGCAATTTTATCTGCCTGGCCTAGGGCCCTTAAAAGTGGCGCAGTGAAGACGAACAGAGGAACTAGAAAGATGGAGCAGATTGTTAGGACAATCCATGATCTCTGAAGGTACACTCCAAGCATGTGGTATTGTTTTGCGCCATAGGCCTGGCCACATAGGGTCTCTAAAGCACTTGCCATGCCAAGCTGCAAGTTCCGTTAAACAGAAGCACGTTTTAAATAATTCCAACAGAAATTTCTGAACAACATCATGAGTTACATGACAGAAGACTCCGCTAACAGGTGATAAAAAGCTATGCATGGAGATGTTTTTAAGTAAATTCACACAAAGTCTTGTTGGTCATGCTCTTTTTTGACGATAGCTTAGTATTGTTTCATTCAAAGCCATAGCCACAATTCAAATGGCCTAAGGTCAATGCCAAACTCATTTTTCTTTTTGCTCTTTTGATTACTATATACCTCATTTACATTACAATTTCACTGGCTCCAACATATTCAGAAGGTTGATCGAAAGCTGACTAGCTGTTTCCATGAGAAGCTGGTACTGGTGTAGTGCTTTGCAGCAGCTATTTTATGTCTTTGAGCATTATTACTTCAGGGACACAAGACTACTTCCATAAAAATATTATCATTTATCATTCAGTGTTGGGCTCAATGGCACCACATGCTTGAGAGGCATCTGTAAACAATAGGCACAGACACATATGTAATGTTTTGCAAATTAGAAATGTTGATGTAAGATAGACAGCAGCAAGATACCATACCACATGATTAACTGATATGAAAAATTCCACAACTAAAGTCATGGAAAACACGCTGAAACATACCAAGATGCCATTTGCGAATCTCAGGAGGACAGTGAAGACAAGAGAATAGGCAGCCAGCTCAGTGGACCCAACGTGTCCGATAAATGCTTGGCTGATGACATAAATCCCAAAGGTGGAGAATCTACTGAATATTACAGGCGCCGCGACAATCCACATCTTCTTGTTCTCACTCCATATCCTGTCCTTCAATGGCTCATCATCACCACCCTCACCAACTTCCACTGCTGCCGATTTTTTCAGCAGCTTCTGGGTGGCCTCTCCCCACAATGCCATGGCTAGTAATTAGATCTATGTTCAGTTATAGGACCAAGACAACGTCACCTATTCCATAACCTGCAAACCAGGAACGCAATTTGAATCAAAGCAGTGAGGGAGTGGATTTCCCAGTGAAAGAGCTGCTTCAGGTGTAGGCATGCCAAGAATTATGGCTTGTGATGATGAGAACTCACAGAACTCGCAGTAAATCAGTTGATAGTGAGCTTGTGCTTATGTCAAATGTCACAGTAACCAGACTCGTAGCTTGGTTCAGCAAAAAATTAAAAAGACCCTCTTAGCTTGGACAAATTGTACGAACTTATAAAGGAGTAACAGCACCCAAAACTCAACTGCAGATACACCAACATTCAAGAGTCACAAGCCTTAAGTTTGTGGAGTGCAGATCTAAAATGGCATGAATAAGACAAACCTGTGCTAGTATAGAGGCAATCACGCCCAGCTCAATATATCAACAAATCATCACCAAAATTTGGTATGGTGAAACGTATGGTTGATGGCCTTCCTTCTTTTGTTCAGTTATCTCTAGAACAGCGTAAATTTCAATATCTGCAAGCAATGTTCATGTCGAGACGTGCACAAGCACTAGAAATTTATCAATGCATTGTGGCATGACATTTTTAATGGTGAAGATGAAGCGAATCTAATGCTAGTGATGGACATGAGGACAAGCAAAGGTGTTTTGCACGAATCTAAAGCGAAGTTTTTCTAACAATTATACTCAGATTTGACTCACTGAAAAGCCAGATTCCACCGAAAGTGGCAGAGGGAGAGTTGTACTCTATTCTTTGTTGGCATGTTTATGCATGTAATGGCCAAAAGAAATAAGAAATTTTGACTCACCCCACGACAACAATCATGCCTGTTTCCACTTTTACTTCCCATACATGAATTCTGAAACACAAACTTGCTTGATGATTCGTTCGTTGAAAGAACTCTTTTGTCCTCTCTGGTCGAATGGGTGAGTTTTGCGTCGAGAACGACAAAAAACATCATGATGGAAGAAATTGTCCGTAGTTGTGAATTGATTTAAGAATAGGTTAACGTCCTTTTATATGTAAATTATACTGTCACTTCGAAGCTTCCACATCTGAATATCGATACACGTTATACGATGTTTCATATGCCAACTGAGAATGTGGATTTTCTTTTGGTCCAAGAGCTGTTGAAAGAGAAATTTAAAAATTAAAGGGAGAAAAGGCTGTCGGGAAAAAGGCATCGTATCCTATGAGAGCTCAGTTGTGGTTTAGACAAAACTAACTAGCATTAAAGAAATCATTAGTGTTTCACGTCATTTCAATAAAGTCAAGCTTTGCATCTTGTAAAAAAATAGATAATTAAAATCCTTTTGTTTATTTTATGGGTTAATATCATGAAAAATTCTAAACTATTACACTCTCAACAAATTTATCTTAAATTAATTTTCAATCACCAAAAATCCAAAAGTGATACACCTATGACAAATTTACCTACTATTCATTTATGTTAAATTTTACTGTCAAATAGCCGAGGTGGATGACATGTGGTAGTTGAATAGTATACCGATTTGTAATTTTACTCTCCGTTTTATCACAAATGTACTAGCTTGTCGTTTTTCATGGTATTAATCCAATTTAATGTACTAACGGAGGATAATTTCGTCACAAATGTATACTTTAGGGTTTTTTGACGTTCAAAAAATTAATTTTGGGTAAATTTATTATAAGTGCAATAGTATCAGATTTTTTACGGTAAAAAAATTAGTTTGAGATTTTTGTATTAACCTTGTTTTATTTAGAAATCAATCCAACTTGAACAGGGACGGATTTTTGTCACACAAAACAGGTGGTAGGGAAAATGGCCGAGCGGAACGAGGTGAGTGTAGGCCCACTCCGCTCTGCCACCTCCCTGATCTCATTCATCGAACCCTCAACGAGTTGAACCGTATGGGCACGCAGAGACCATAAGTAATATCAAAAATACTTACTTCATCAATAATATCAAAGCGAATACAAATGATCCAATCATTTGATCGATCTTATCGTTTCATATATCAATTGTCTATTCTATTGATTCATCTCATCAAATCACATATTAATGGTCCATCATATTGACCAGTTTATTACTCAATATCAAACTATAGACATGACACTATGTAAAAGTGATCAAGATTCCCCTTGACGATGTCTTAAATTATTATCAAGTGGTGACTCGACCTAGAAGAATATCCTAAAATCAGTATGGTTCATAGTGCCAAAATTACTCGCAAAGCAGATTACATATATTGAGCAATTACATTTCTTACATTAAATTAGGAAAAAGGAGGAGAAAAAATGTCGAAAATCATGGAAGTATGTCTTTTCTCATTTCAATCGCCCCTTTAATGGATTTGTTAGACTATCATCCTTGCTTTAATTTAGGTTGAATAAGTCATGTTTTGAAAGGATTTTGACTGATCTGAAGTTGCTCTTTTGAAAGTACCTGTAAGCTTACCTTGTCAAAATGACAATTTGATACGCATTTTACAGGACGTTATATGATTATTAAGGCGCTTAAACTGTAATCAATCCAATCAGTTCCCTTGCTGGGAATTGGAGATATTCAGATGCGACAGAGAATTCTTCGTTATCTCCACAAGAATAAGAGGAGAACGATAAAAAGATTGAATCATACGCCCGTTCTGGCCTTGCGTGATCCTTCTTCAGCCACGAGCCACTTGTTAACGCGTGTTCGAGCTAGTAATACCTGCAGAAGGACATTGAGACTTATTGACCCTCACAATCATCAGGAATTGACGGAGAATAGTAAAATCCAGCGCACCTGCTTATCCCAATCAGTTCTGTAGGTAATAACGATCAGTACTACTGTCTGAACGAAAGTTCCGAACAGCATTCCAACCCACACGCCCTACAAGACAGATGATCGAGTGTTAGGAATTTCAATTTTGCAGGTGCAGATCAAGAGCTTCAGCCCATTCTGACATGTTTCGCTCATTGACATGCAAAATTCGTCTACGCAGACCGTCTTAGAAAGGAAATTAGTAGCTCACCTTCACTTGCATACTTAGAAAATAGGCAAGCGCGACTCCCACCGGAATCCCAACTAGGTAATAGCTCAAGATGTTGACATAGGCTACTGTGCTCTGCCAACCAGCTCCAATGGCGACTCCTGATAAATAAATGCCGAGAGTAATGTTCGATCACAATGGATCGCCATATTTCTCAAATTGTATGGGATCTCACTGAATCCCATGACAGATAAATATGAATCCCATGAAAATTATATGTATTGATCTAATAAGTTTACGTCTTCTCACAGTCAGTGATGATCGAAAACCATCAAGAACCTCTCTAAGGAACATTGCACTTTTATTCGTCTGATCAGGAGGGAATAGTGGAGAAGAAGTACCAGAAAGCACCGGTTGACGCTGTTCAAAAGTATGGAAATAGCCAGAAGAGGGGACAAATCAGCCATGGCATTGACCACCTCATCACTCTCGGTGAAAATATAAGCCAGACGCCCCCAAAGAAGGGAAGAACACAAAGAAAGCAAATCCGATGCCGAATGATGTGAGCACTGTCATTGTGATTGAGAACTTTGCTGATCTTGAGCTCCCTCTTCCTAGTTCATTAGATACCTCGAACGCTGGAAAGAAATGCAAAATTCAGAAATTTTCTAGTAAAGCGCAAGTCTAGAGTTGTGACTTATGGGGTTATACCTTGCTGCAGCCAAGAAACCAAGAGAAATCATCATTTCCCAACCATTGATGTTGAGGCTGCAAGTAATGAAATTAAGCTATTTCATTTCAGTGAACAAGCCTTTGATAAAAGTTCCTTGTAACCCAAGGCATTTCCCCTTTGTACCTCAAAAGTTCTTGAATAAAATTCAGTTTGTGCCTTCATTTATTTTTCATTTATTTCTCACTCCCTTGCCATAGTTCACACACACTTGCACACAAACACACACACGCTTCCGCAAAATCCCAACAATAACACCCAAGAGCAGTAAGAGTGGAAGTGCAAAACAAATACCAGATAGCGAGCGCATTGATGGAAACCTCTGCGTTTTCCATGTTGCCTGTTAGAAGAACCAACACCGTGTTGTACCACAGCTCAAGACTGAATTAGAAAAATGACAGGAATTCAGTGAAAATCTTGTATGTCAAAGAAAGGACGTGCTGCTATCCGCTTCAAATGCAAGATTGCCAGTTTCCAGATTTCACCATTTGTTTGATAACAAAAGATTGCCGATCTTCCAAATCGCACATCAGAGCATGTAGATAATATATAATTTGACCAATAAAACTAATGCTGATCCACACAGAAATTTAGCAATTAGTTTGACTTCAAGAATGAAATCTCATTTCGTGGTGATGAAATGCTGCCTTACCATAGCATGGCGCCAGATGAAAGTGAGAGGTTGATTACTGGCCACAAGTCCTTAAAGGCTGAACTTGAGAAACCCTTCCATGTATCTCGGCAACCTCTGCACATCACAAACACGAGTTGTCCAATATTAAGGAGCCAATATGCCAAAATGGTGGAAGCCATAGCGCCTTGAATTCCAAACTTGTATTTTACGGTCCATAGCCATGAGAGACATAGATGAACCACCACCAAGAACACTGCTATGTAAGCAATGATCATGTTCTTACTCTGCGCTTGGAGAAACATTTGGCAGGTGAAAGATACATGACAAGGCGAAGAGGATTGGGATCAACCAGAGGGAGATTTCTCCAGTGGCATCTGCAATTTTGTCTTCCTGACCTATGGCCTTTAAAAGTGGTGCAGTGAAGATGAACAGAGGAACTAGAAAGATGGAGCATATTGTTAGGACAATCCACGACCTCAGGAGGTACACTCCGAGCATGTGGTATTGCGTCACACCATAGGCCTGGCCACATAGGGTCTCTAGAGCACTTGCCATGCCAAGCTGCAAGTTCCATGGACAGAAGCATGTTTTAAATCATTTCAGAACTCAAATTTCTGAACAGTATCACATGAATGACACTATTAAAGGGTCCTCTAACACGTGATGAAAAGCTCTGCGTGGAGATGTTCTTAGCGAATTTACTCAATGTCTTGCCAGTCATGCTCTTCTTCAATAGTAAAATAGTGTTTATTTCATTCAAAGCGATAGCCGCAGTGCAAAATGGCTAAGGTTCAACTCCAACATCAATTTCCGTTTTGCTCTTTCATTTCTACATGCCTCGTTTACATAACAATTTCTTTTTTTTTTTTGGGTAAAGTACATAACAATTTCTTTGGCTCCAACATATTCTAAAAATCGATCAAAAGCTGACGAGCTGCTTCCGTGAGAGGCCGGTATTGGTGTGGTGCTTCGGGGAAGCTATTTTAACGTCTTTGAGCATTATATTTTCAGGGACATAAGATTGCTTCTCTGCAGAAAACTATCATTCCTTATTCAGTGCTGGGCTCAGTGGCCCACTATGTGCTTAAGAAGCATCTATAAGCAATAAGTACAGAGATAGAAGTACCCTTTTGCAAATCAAAGAGGTTGATTTAAGATGCATGATTATATGATGTGCAAAAAATCGACAGCTAGGTAATTGAAACATGATGAAACATACCAGGGTGCCATTTGCGAATCTGAGGAGGACGGTGCAGACGAGAGAATAGGCAGCCAATTCAGTGGAGCCGAGGTGGCCGATAAAAGATAGACTGATGATATAGATCCCGAAGTTCGAGAATCTGGTGAATATTGCAGGCGCTGCGATCATCCACATCTTCTTGGTCTCACTCCATATCCTGTCCTTCAGTGGTTCATCCTCACCACCATCACCAACTTCCACTGCTACTGATTTTTTCAGTAGCTTCTTGGTGGCCTCTCCCTCCATTGCCATAGCTAGTAATTAGATCTATGTTCACTTTATAGGCCCAAGACAACGTCCCCTATTCGAATCAGCCGTAAATTAGAAACACAGTTTGAATCAAATTAAGCAGTGAGGGAGTGGATTTCCCAGTGAAAGATTTGCCTCTGGTGTAGACATGCCAAGAATCATGGCCTGTGACGGTGAGAACTCGCAACAAAACAGTTGATAGTGAGGTAGTGCGCTCATGTCACATATTCAGAGTTGCGAAACGCATCACTGCTTTGATAAATAAACTCTCTCAGCTTGATTCGGCGAAAAAATGAAATGACCCTCTTAGCTTGGACAGAGCTTACGAACTTATAAAGGAGTAACAGCACCCAAACCTCAACTGCAGATACACCAACATTCAAGAGTCGCGAGTATTAAGTTAGTGAAGTGCAGATCTAAAAATGGCATGAACAAGATGAACCTGTGCTAATATAGGGGCAATCAAGCCCAGCTCAATATATCAATAAATCATCACCAAAATTCAGTATGGTGAATGTTGGGAACGGTCGGATCCCGAAAAACCGGATTCGGCACCTAAACCGAACCCCTAAATCATATGCGGAAGATAAGCCCGGGAATGTCACGTATCACCGATCAAAAGCACACCACGGATTCGAGCGTACCTTGTTGGCCACAGATTAGACACCGACGCCGCAAAGAGGAAGAGAATTTTGGTCCCGTTCGATCCGATGTCGAAGATTCGCCGTTTTAGGGATGACGGAGTCGCTTCTTCGTCTTGGAGAGAAAGAGAGCTTCTTGGGAGAGAAATATGAACGTACTAAATGCGAAAAGGTGCGTTCATTCTCTTTCTCATCCCTTTTATAGGTTCCCTTTTCCACGGGCCTAATTCCCGTGGGCTGGGCCCTTAGGCCCATCGTGGCCGGGCCGACTTAGGCCCATGAATAAATCCTTCATCTCCCACTCGCACATGGTGGTTCAAAAAACCAGCATGGGCGGATAGGCCCAACTTAGGCCCATCAACTGAAAATCCTCTATTTCTCTTTCAACATTCATACCGATGAATAATCCGTGCGACCAAAGATACTTTGAGAGCTCGTTGCTATATACATCTGTTAGGAATATATAACAGCTCATAATGGGCATCATTTTCGAGTAAAAATAGTATGCAGTACCCTAGATCGATCGATCACATTTATATCTCTCTTAATCTCATTTAAACAATGATATATTTATTGTATTCACAATTATGATTATCCCAAAGACAGTCATAATTGGTCGACTGTGAATACAAAATCACAATGTGATTCTACAAATCCGATCTTCCTCTTTCCTTCAAACTCTCAATTTCAGTTCAACTTGCTTTTCTAGAAATGTCCCATTAGATCGAATCAACTCATGACCATTGGCAACATTCTAAGATAGCAAACACTAAATAGAAATCTTGAGAATAAGTAAGAGTCATGAGGGCACTAAAATTGAGGAACTCTATTCCTCAAGAGTCTCACACGTCATAAAAGTTGAGATCAAACTTTTGCCACTCTTATAGGTCGTCTAATGCATACATAGTATGAAATACGTATTACGGTATTAACTCCTTTCCCATGGAGCGTATGTCTTCACCATCAATATTGTACAGATGATAGTTCAGACATACCCAATGTCTAACCTGAGTTCACGTATTGACTCATTCATAAAATTAATCAGAACTCGCATCTGGCATCTTAGACAGATAAAGTAAAATGTGTGGGTTATTTTACTTTCGGACATTGTGTGTACTATGTCCTCATCTTAACACTCAATTAAGGCGACATACGTATTTTAAGCTTGAGTTCTCGATTATCACTTAGATAATAAGCTTAAAAAACAGTCTCATCTCTATCTATCACATAGTAAATAGAGGCGATTACCCGTGTGAGTGGGCTAATCTCTTATCTGTCCGACATACTTTCTCAACATAATATAATGCACTAAGCATTAAGATGCATAAAGATCAAACAAAGATACATAGGCATTAATAATGAAACAACACTAGTTCATACATGTGAACAACTCGGGAAATTACAATCCAAGTACATCGACTCTACGCAATCCTAGAGATTTCACATGACCACAAAACACATCTCTAGGTATTGGCTTTGTCATAAGATCTGCTACCATTCTATGCGTAGATATGTACTGCAAGTTCACATCCTTTCGTGCAACCATATCTTTTACAAAGTTATACTTGGTATCTATATGTTTGGTCTTGCCATGATATTTTGGATCTTTAGTGTATGCTATAGCTGCTTGGCTATCACAGTTAACCAATAACGGATATGCAGCTTTCTCAACAATACCTAAATGATCCAAAAATCTCTTAAGCCATACTCTTCTTGTACTCGCCGATAATGCCACGAACTCAGCTTCCATCGTGGATAAGGCTATACACGTTTGCTTCTTACTGCTCCATGATATGGCGCCATTGTTCAAGAAGAAAGCAAAAACCAGAGGTAGATTTCCTTTCATCTAAATCTCCTCCCCAATCAACATCGAATAGCCTTCAAGTCGCGGATCATTTCCTTGATAATTCAACTTGAAATCAGCAGTTCCCTTCAGATACCTTAGTATTCTCTTTACAGCTTTCCAATGTGCTGGACCTGGATTGGATTGGTATCTACTCACCATTCCAACTGCAAAACATATGTCGGGTCTTGTACACATCATAGCGTACATCAAGCTCCCAACTGCACTAGCATAAGGAACATGTTTCATCTGTTCCTTTTCTTGTGGAGTCCTCGGACACGATCTATGGCTCAATCCTTCACCTTTCGCAATAGAGTGTCTATGGGTTTACTATCTTGCATACGAAATCGTTCAAGAACTTTATTTATATATGTTTCTTGCGAAAGAGACAACGATCTCTTCGAACGATCTCTTGAAATCTTAACTCCAAGAATGTATGCAGCCTCACCCATATCCTTCATTTCAAAATTGGAAGACAACCAACTCTTGACAAGTATGAACAAACTCCATATTGCTTCCGGCAATCGCATATCATCAACATATAATGATATGATCACAAATTGATCCTTGGATCTTTTAATATATACACAATGATTCTCATCAATCATTGTAAAATCATATGCCATTATGGCATTATGAAAACGTATATACCATTGTCTCGATGACTGCTTAAGGCCGTACATCGACCTCAAAAGTCGACACACCTTTTCTTTTTGGCCTTTTACCATGAAACCAGTTGGTTGTTCCATGTATATTTCTTCCTCTAATTCTCCATTGAGGAAAGCAGTCTTTACATCCATCTCGATGTAACTCAAGATCCATACTAGATATTATTGCCGAATAATGCGAATCGAGGTAAATCTTACTACGGAGAAAACGTATCTTCATAATCAATCCCTTCCCGTTGATTATACCCCTTCGCTACAAGGCGAGCCTTATGCCTTTCTATCGAGCCATCAGCCTTTCGCTTTACTTTGAGAACCCATTTGTTCCCAATAGCTCTGCGTCCTTTTGGAAGATCAACCAGTTCCCAGACTTGGTTTGATTTCATTAACTCCATTTCCTCTTCCATTGCATAAATCCATTTTTCCTTACTGGGGCAATTTAGAGCCTCATTAATATTTCTAAGCTCATCCTCATCTTGTGGAGCAACCATAAAAGTTTCCCCTTCAATGTCAAAACGTCGACGGGGAATACTTTGGCGACTTGTTCGCCGTATGGGAGTTTGTGCTCTTTGCATATCATTCCCCATTATGCTCCCACTTTGGGATTAGATAATGATGTCGTCTCATCATGTGGTTGCAATTGAGAATGAGTCGAATTCAATTCATCACTTCTCATATTACTCCCACTTGGACGAACTCCACTAAGATCATTATCTTGATCCGAGGTTTCAAATAGGGTGTTGTCTTCCCCTATTTCGCCCTTCTTAGGAAATTCATCCTCTAAGAATGTGACATCTCGTGATTCAAATTCAGTTATACTCCCACTTTCCTGCTCACCTATGAACACATACCCTTTTGAGTGTTCGAGTATCTTATGAAAATACTCTTTTTGCCTCTGGGACCCAATTTCCCAAACTTGTGAGAGGATTCAAGTGTATAGGCAGCACAACCCCATGGCTTAAGAAAACTTAAGTCTGGTTTTCTACCTGTCCATAACTCATATGGAGTGGAAGCAACCGATTTTGAAGGCACACGGTTAAGTATATAGGCAACAGATAACAACGCATCACTCCAAAAGGTGATAGGCAAGTTAGCATGCGCCATCATAGACCTAACCATTTCTAGTAGGGTTCTGTTTCTTCTCTCTCGCAACACCATTTTGTTGAGGAGTATATGGAATAGATAACTGTCTTTCTATTCCTTTTTCATCACATAATTTTCTGAACTCATCGATAAATATTCTCGTCCTCGATCGGATCTCAATGATTTTATTTTCTTGTCTAATTGATTCTCTACCAGGTTCATAAACCTTTTGAAACAACTTATTGCTTCAGATTTGTGAGAAATTAAATAGACATATCCGAATCGAGTATAATCATCTATAAAAGTGATGAAATAAACAGCCCCATGCCTTCCTCTCACATTCATTGGACCACGGATATCGAATGGATTAAATGTAGAGGAAATTCAACTCTTTTACCTTTTCCAAATGGTTTCCTTGTCGATTTCCTTCTAGGCAATGCTTACATATGGGCAAATCGACTTTTCAATGTTGCCCAACAAGCCCTCTTTGGCTAGTCTATTCATACGCTGTTGGCCAATGTGACCAAGTCTAGCATGCCATACATTCACATCATTATCATATATATTAGGAGACGTGAGAAGGGAATAACAAACATTTGTATTAATATAATCAATATCTAATACAATGAAACCATCCAGAAAATAACCATGACCATAGTAATTTGTATCCAAATACAAATCTACACCTCTATTATGGAAGTTCAACTTAAAACCTAATTTAACCAACACTAAAACAGACACTAAATTCCGACGAATCTCCGGAGCATACAATACATCATGTAGGAACAAGGTGCGTCCACCACGCATATTCAGTTGGCATGTGCCAATTCCTTTCACTTCACTCGAGTTGTTTTCCACATAGATCCACTTAGTTCCAGGTTGGTACTCGTCGGAATTCCACGAAGGATCCTCTATCCTTCGCTACATGGTCTGTCGCTCCTGAATCCACAGTCAACAGAGGATTAGATTCAGTCAAGAATACAGAACTTGACACATATGCAAAGTTCCTAATTGTACCAAGGGTGTGTACCTTCTTTGGCTCGCGACAATTGCGGGCATAGTGACCCTTCTGGTCACAGTTGTAACACTTCACCCTTGAGATATTCTTCACATAGGAACGTTTTCCTCTCTTTTGTTGGTTAATTCTTGGTTTCTTGCAAGAAGGACTTGATCCCTTGCATTTCCACATATTGAACGAATCAATGCGCTTGCGCTTAGAGCATGAAGCCCCTTCTGAGCTAACAACAACACAGAAAATATCTATTTCCTGCTCTAATGCCTTGAGGCGATGATCAACTAGCTCAAGGTGGCGTATAGCATCCTCTAGATCTTCCATAACATGGTCAAGAGCTTTTAGTGCTTTTTGCTTTTCCAGTACACATTGAATTTTCATTTGCCAAAATTCATAGTTGTCACCATTGAGCTTTTCACCTTTGTTCAGCTCGGCAACTATGCTCTTTGTGGCTGAAGCCATTGATCTGAACACATCAGACATATATGCACGAGTTATTAATGCCTATCACTTATGCATCTATTTTGCACAAACCTATCACATTAATTAATAATTTTAAGTAAGGTTTCAGAATCAAAAGGTCACTATGTTTCCAATCATCCTCCAAAAATCCTAACTTAAAACTATCATTAATATGATTGTCATATGCAAAATCAATTCTATGAAGCTACAAAAACTTCTATTACTACCCACAGCTAACTACCCACAACAACCAGCAATCACAGAAAGCAGCAGATAATTGACATACAATATAATAATAATGCTTTCACTCAATATTGTTAACAAAAAAGGTTGCTATATCAACAACAATCAGATAGTTAACTATACATAAGATGTCCACCAAGAACATTAAATAAAGACAAGCCATAACATCTATAAACGAGACATCATACAACTAATAGGGAAAGCAGCTACATGGTCAAATTTCTTTTTCTTTTTCTCTGTAAAATTCTCAGGCATTCTTGACAGCCACGGAAAAACAGACGGATATTCCTTAGGATTTCTCCTACGCACATTCAGTCCTGGCCCAATCGAAGTCATTCCTTGGGTCGCAGTCTTTGTGGCTCCAACCCGATGGTATTCATCTACGAATTCCATTACTAGCGCCTTATAGCTAGTAAATCCTTTGACCTCCGTAGGCGATTCAACACTCCTTGCCATCCTTGTGGAAGAGTGTTCATAAAAATCGCATCATCCGAATATCTCGCATGGGATAACCGTTCCAAATGACTTCCTGAATTTTGTTGTTGACCTCTATGACATGATCAATTATGTCGTCACTCTCCCATCGATAACCACTCAAATCGGTTATCAACCTTGAAAGCCTTTCCTTTTGTTCATTTGACATTGTGCGCACAGATGCGCGCGGCTTTCGGGGAGGCATTGTTCCTGCAACAAATGTAGAACAATATTGGATTACATATAATCCACATAGACATAATTGAAAAAAAAAAAAAACAAATTCCTTTTTTTTTTTTTTTTTTTTTGGGTCAACGGTCAACGGTCGGTCAACGGTCAACGGTCAACGCTCGCGGTCGCGGTCAACGGTCCGGGCAGTTAGCCGGTCAGGCCGGTCGCCCGGTCGGGCCGCTCGGACGAGCTGATCGCTCGTGCCGCGCGCGTGTGCGGGCGACGTGCGACGTCAACACACGCACGTCTTTGCGCGTGTTACCGGGTCGTCGGGTCGCCGGCCGGTGACCGTCCTGGCCAAACGAACCCGATGCCGACGTTAGCTATGACGTCACCCCCGGCGGTTACCGACCGTTGGGTGACGTCATGCCGACGTCACCACGCGTCCGGTCCGTGGACCGGCGCGTGCCGGCCGCCGGCCGGCGGCACGGGCGTCGGTTCGCCACCGGCGCGTGTCCCGCACGCGCCGGACGAACCAGCGCGTGCAGGCGCGTCTCGCCCACGCGCAGCGGCTTCGGCGCGCGTGTGGGCGCGTGCGGTGTCCCCGGCGGCGCACGACATCTCCCGGACTCGTCTCGACGTCGCCTTCCTCCCTATGCCATCGATTTTGGTTTCGACTTACGAAAAATCGAAAAATAGGCGAACAACTCTCGGGTGTCGGGATTCCTTGCCTCGATCCGTACGGCCGAAGTTCATTTGCGAAAAGTCAATCATAAAACATCATACAAGTCGGGAAAACGCTAACACGGGCTCTGATACCAATGTTGGGAACGGTCGGATCCCGAAAAATCGGATTCGGCACCTAAACCGAACCCCTAAATCATATGCGGAAGATAAGCCCGGGAATGTCATGTATCACCGATCAAAAGCACACCACGGATTCGAGCGTACCTTGTTGGCCACATATTAGACACCGACGCCGCAAAGAGGAAGAGAATTTTGGTCCCGTTCGATCCGATGTCGAAGATTCGCCGTTTTAGGGATGACGGAGTCGCTTCTTCGTCTTGGAGAGAAAGAGAGCTTCTTGGGAGAGAAATATGAACGTACTAAATGCGAAAATGTGCGTTCATTCTCTTTCTCATCCCTTTTATAGGTTCCCTTTTCCACGGGCCTAATTCCCGTGGGCCGGGCCCTTAGGCCCATCGTGGCCGGGCCGACTTAGGCCCATGAATAAATCCTTCAGTGAAACATATGATTCATGGTCTTCCTTCTTTTGTTAAGTTATATCTAGAACAGCGCAAATTTCAATATCCGCAAACATATGATTCCAAATGGCATCTGGAATCTTAATTCACTGTTTTCACTTGGTTTCCCATGCATGAACTCGAAACACTAAGGGTGTGCATGGCAAAATTTCTGTTCTCGATTTCTCTGTTTCTCTATTCCCTGGAACTGGTTTGGAACAAAATCCATTTGGTAATGCAATTTGATTTCTCTATTTCTAAAACAGATTTCTATTCTAGAAATAGAGAAATTGAAGAAATCAAAATTTTTAACTTCTCAATTTTTGAAATAGAAATCAGAAGCTGAAATCAAACCATATAAAAAAACCTTGCGCTTGCTTGCTAACTTAATTCACTTATAACCACAACTTCACAAATTATTGTTAATTTTCTTTTTCTTATTTTGCTCGTGTTTTTTTTTTTTTTCAAAATTTTTTTGATAACTTCCTCTTTAGGATGAAAGGCAATCGAATAGGTCCCCAATTTTCAAAAACGACCAAAATTTTCAAATGCTTACTTAAAAATAATGGGGCTCTTTCCTCTTAGAAAAGGTACACGCATGGCCAGTTGAAGAAAAAGTTCTTACGTAATAGATGAATAAAAAACGTGCCTAGAAATTTATCCTTGTTTCTTTACGGATTCAAAATTCTTGTAAAATCAAAATAATTAAATTGTTACACAATCTTGAATTTTAATTCGAAGGCAAGAGATTCAAGAGAATCTCTCTTTGCTATGCAATGGCCATTGAAGGTTCATTGAGCAACAATAAAGAAATTAGGGATGAGCAACTACGAGAATCAAAATAAACCAACCTTCTCTTGATTGGTTCCTAGGCATAAACGTTACTTCAAGATAGAATTCTCATATATTCATTTACATAATCAATTTTATTTTGTTGATAATCTTGTATAATACTAGTCTTTGATAAAATGATAAGGCTATATAGGCACTATTGATGGCACCCATATTCATGCTTCCGCAGTACTTGTCTGAACCTATGTAAGATGAGCTTGCAAATGATACATTGACTAAGGAGGAAAATCAAATAAATACGCTTAGAAAAACCATTGCCAATAAAATGACAAGGGATAATAATATACTGGAAATTCCATGAAATTGTATTTTTAACTTTTGTAATGTATTAGTATTATTTCGACTATTATTTTGTATTTGAGGATTTCCTATGTTATTATCTAATCAATTTCTATTCCTAGAAATATAAATTTTATTCTGTTATCAAACGGATTTTTGTTTCAGAAATAGAAATTTTGAGTCGTTATCAAATGGATTTCTTTGCTCGTAAATTTGTCGGGAATAGAAATTGAGAAATTGATTTCTAGAAAAATCAATTTCCGTTTCAGAAATTTTGTCATAGGAATAAGCTTAGAAGTATTTTAGTAATATAATCTTAAAAAAAAAAATAGGAATAAGTTTTTCTAAATTTGATTAAATATGAAAATATTTTATTAATATGGGTCGGGTCGGATATGGGTTGGGTATGGGTCGGGTCGGGTATGGGTCGGGTCGGGTATGGGTTGGGTATGGGTCGGGTCGAGTATTGGTCAGAAAATTTACATTAGATATAAATTGGTCATAAATGGGTTAATGGGTCAATTTGGATTGGACCATTAATGACCCAACTAAAACCTGACCCGATCCACCCGTTTAACAGCTCTACTATGTCCAGAGCTAAGAATTCTACGCATTTCTTTGTTACATGTTTCAATAACAAGAAAAAAAGAATACATGCATACATATCTAGTAGCTATTCAATGGGATCCTCATGCTTTGACGAGGAGTATGAACCATACTCAATTATATGCCAATTTGATACACATCTTATTAAATTGGCAATTTGATACACATCTTGACGGTTCCCTTGCTGGTAATTGAGATTTGTAAATCTGATACAGAACTTTTCGCTATCTTCAAGAGAAGAACAGGAGAACAAGAAAAGAATTGAATCAAGCACTCGTGCCAGTCTTGTGTGACGCGTCTTCAGCCACGAACCACTCATTAACGCGTGTTCGAGCTAGTAATACCTGCAGAAGGACATCGAGACTTGTTCAAAATAATCAGGAATTAGTGGAGAATAATAACATTGAGACTTGGTAGTGGGTTGCCACATCTCCGGCTTTTTCCGGCATCCCTCCACTCATTATGATCCGTTGTTTTGAGTGTGGATTTTGATGCCGTGTTATTTTTATTCACTTGATCTTTTTCAATATATTAATTACATTTCACAAAAAAAAAAATAATAATATCTGGCGCACCTGCTTATCCCAATCAGTTTTGTAGGTAATAATGATCAGTACTACAGTCTGAACGAAAGTTCCGAACAGCATTCCGATCCACACGCCCTACAAGACAGACGATTGAGTGTTAGGAATTTCAATTTTGCGAGTGCAGGTCAAGAGCTTCAGCCCATTTTGACATGCCTCACTCATTGACATGCAAATTCGCCAATGCAGACTGTCTTAGAAAGGAAATTAGCAGCTGACCTTCACTTGCATACTAAAGAAATAAGCAAGCGCGACTCCCACGGGAATCCCTACTAGGTAATAGCTTATGATGTTGACATAGGCTACTATGCTCTGCCAACCAGCTCCAACGGCGACTCCTGATAAATATATGTCAATACTACTGTTCAATCACAATCAGGTATTAATGATTCGATATTAATCCATCACTTATTGCTGACATCATACGATAGATCGCCATATTTCTCAGATTGTATGGGACCTCACTGAATCCCACAACAGAAAAACATGAATCCCATGAAACTTTTGTGTATTGATCGATTAAGTTTATGTCCACTCATGCCAGTGACAATTGAAAACCATCAGGAACTTCTTTAAGGAATAATGTAGTTTTATTTGTCTGATCATGAGAGAATAGTGGAGAAGGTACCGGAGAGCACTGGTTGGATGCTGTTCAAAAGTATGGAAATAGCCAGAAGAGGTGACAAATCAGCCACGGCATCGGCGACCTCATCGTTCTCCGTGAAAAGATAAGCGACACGCCCCTTGAAGAAGAGGAAGAACACAAAGAGAACAAATCCAATGGCGAACGATGTGAGCACTGTAATCTTGATTGAGAACTTTGCTGCTCTTGAGCTCCCTCTTCCTAGTTCATTAGATACTCGAACGCTGGAAAAGCATACAAAATTCAGAAAGTCGCTAGTAAAGTGTGTGTCCAAAGCGGGAATTAATGGTCAATAGGAGTCTTGACTCGTGATTATACCTTGCAGCAGCCAAGAAACCAAAAGAGATCATAATCTCCCAACCACTGATGTTGAGGCTGCAAGTAAAACAATTATACTATTTCATCTCAGTGAAGTAGCCTTGGCTGAAGAAATTTGTGTAATCAAGGCATTTCCCAAATGTAATGGACAACATCTAAGAGCAGAAAGAGCGGAAGTGCAAACACAATTACCAGATGGCGAGCGCATCGATAGAAACCTCCGCATTTTCCATGTTGCCTGTTAGAAGAACCAACACTGTGTTGTACCACAGCTCCAGACTGACAATTAGCGAAGAATAGGAATTCAGTGAAAATCTTGAATGAAAAAGAAAGGATGCGTCACTATTCACTTCTGATGTGAGATTTCAAGTTTCAGATTTCTCCATTCATTCGAGAACAAAAGATCGTCAATTTCTAAATTACCCATCCGGCACATAGATACCAAAAATCTCATGTCCCGGCGATGAATGCTGACTTACCATAGCATGACGCCAGATGAAAGCGAGAGCTTGATCACTGGCCACAAGTCCTTGAAGGCCGAACTTGAGAAACCCTTCCATGTATCTCGGCAACCTCCGCACATCACGAACATTAGTTGTCCTATATTAGGAATCCAATATGCCAAAACGGTGGAAGCCATAGCGCCTAGAATTCCTAACTTGTATTTCGCGGTCAATAGCCATGAGAGGCATAGATGAACCACCGCCGAGAATGCCGCTACGTATGCAATGATCATGTTCTTACTTTGCGCTTGGAGAAACATTTGGCAGGAGAAAGATACGACCAAGGAAAAGATGACCGGGATCAACCAGGGCGAGATGTCTCCAGCGACCTCCGCAATTTTATTTTCCTGGCCTAAGGCCTTTAAAATTGGCGGGGTGAAGATGAACAGCGGAACTAGAAAGATGGAGCAGATTGTTAGGACAATCCATGATCTCTGGAGGTACACTCCGAGCATGTGGTATTGTTTCGCGCCGTAGGCCTGGCCACATAGGGTCTCTAGCGCGCTTGCCATGCCGAGCTGCGAGTTCCACGAACAGAAGCTGTTGTAACTCATTTTAAAACTCAAATTTCTGGACAGCATCAAGCGAACTACATGACGAAAGGTTCCTGTGACTGGCGATATAAAAAGAGATGCAGGGAGATGTTTTTGGCGAATTCACTTATAAGTCTTGTAGGTCATGCTCTTTTTCGACTATAGCATAGTATTGTTTCGTTCAACGCCAAAGCCACAACGCAAATGACCTAGGTTCAATTCCAAACTCATTTTGCTTGTTGCTCTTTCGATTTCTATATGCCTTGTTCTCAGAACAATTTCACTGGCTTCAACATATTCAGAAAGTCAACCAAAGCTGACGAGCTGCTTCCCCAGTACCGGTGTAGTGCTTCGGGGCGGCTATTCTATGTTTGAGCATTATTACTTAAGGGACATGAGACTGCTTTATGAAAAAAAATTTCATTCATTATTCACTGTTGGGCTCAGCGACACATGTGCTTAAGAAGCATCTATAAACAATAAATAAAGAGATAAAAAAACAATTTTTTTCAAATTAAAAATGTTGACCTAAGATGAACAACAGCGAGATACCATATTACATGATTATATTATATAAAAAAATTGACACCAAAATAATGGAATACACGCTTAAACATACCAGGATGCCGAATGCGAATCTCGCGAGGACGGTGAAGACTAGAGAATAGGCAGCCAATTCGGTAGAACCGATATGGCCGATAAAAGCTTGGGTGATGACATAAATACCAAAGGTGGAGAGTCTGGTGAATATTGCAGGCACTGCGACAATCCACATCTTCTTGGTCTCACTCCATATCCTGTCCTTCAGCGGCTCATCCTCCCACCATCACTGACTTCTGCTGCTACCGATTTTTTCAGCAGCTTCTGGTTTGCCTCTCTCTCCATTGCCATGGCTAGTTTTTAGATCTAATGTTCACCTTATATACCCAAGACAACGTCTCCTACTCCTGTAAACTACAAACACAGTTTGAATCAAATTAGGCAGTGAGGGAGTGGATTTCTAGTGAAAGAGTTGCTTCTGGTGTAGATATGCCAAGAATCATGGCTTGTGACGATGATAACTTGCAATAAATCAGTTAATAGTGATGTTTGTGCGCTCACATCACATGTTCAGAGTTGCAGGGCGCATCTCTGCTGTGATAACTAGACTCTCTTAGCTCTGTTCAGCCAAAAAAATAAAAAAGAAAAAGAAAATAATAAGACCCTCTTAGCTTGGACAAAGCAAACGTACTTATAAAGAAGTAATAGCACTCAAAACTCGAACTGCAGATACACCAACAGTCAAGAGTCAAGATCTAAAAATGGCATGAGTAAGACAAACCTGTACAATCATTTCCAGCTCAATATATCAACCAATCATCACCAAAATTTGGTATGGGGAAGAACATGATCGATGGCACTTCCTTCTTTTGTTCCGTTGTGTCTAGATCGGCGTAAATTTCAATATCCGCAAGCAGTGCTCATGTGGAGAGACGCAACGCACTAGAAATTTATCAATGCAGTGTGGCCATGTCTTTCTTATAAATGCAAAGTTGTTTTGCGCGAACCTAAAGCCAAACTTTTCCAACAGTTATACCTCAGATTTGACTATTCTACAAAGTGGCAGAGCGAGAGTTGTATTATTTTTCATTTGTTGGCATGTTCATATGTGTAGTGTTCTGAAGGCATCAGGAGTCTTGATTGGCCCCACGACAACAACCATTTCCTCGATTGTCTCTTTGTCCATCATATATCAAATGGTTCCCATCAGTCACCTCACTGTTTTCTCTTGGCTTCACATACATGAATTCTGAAGCAGAAACGTGATGAATTTGTTCATCATAAAAAAACTCCCTCTCTTGTCCTCTCTGGTCGAACAAGAATGATCACAAACGTCATTGTAACGATCCAATCCAATGAGGGGCAGGGAGTGGTCGTCAGTGCTAGAGTCTGGACAAGGAGTGACTCTTGATAGACTTCTAGGTGGCGAAGGGGGTAGGAATGTACTAGACTATGTATTGAACATGAAAGAGCGATGATGGAATATATATGTGAAAACTTAAATTAACATACGGAGGCGTCTTTTGACATAACAATAATCTTTCGTTTGATTACCAGGATGGGCGACCTTCTGGGGGAACCTTCTGGGAAAGTGCCTACCTATAGGCCAAAAGACAAAATCGTGAGGCTCCGTCTGGTTCACGTCCTTTCTATATGCAATTTATATTCTGTCTTCCAACCTGCCACATTTGAATACTCATACAAGCTACACAATGTTGCATATGCCGACTGAGGATGTGGGTTTTTTCCCTTTTGGTTATAAAACGGACCAGATCTTTGCAAATATATCGGGACACACGATTGTCGCCTTTCACAGCAATGAAGAAGGGAAGTCTCCCTTAACTTGTGCAGCTCGTGGCCCCACTCCTTATTTAATGTTGCAGCTGCACGTGCAAGGAAAACGAAGGCAGCTCCTCCTGATGCAGCCTGCGCATGGAGAAAAGTTGAAGATTCCATTGCCCTCTAGTTTTAAAAAAGAAAAAGAAAAAAAGGTGCCGTCTCGTTTGTCTTTAACAGAAGAGAACAAATCTCTCATATGAGACCCATGTCCAACCTATAATAATTGCAGCTCATGCGCCTCCGAACATTAAACTATTTTAGATCGGGTAATGCTGGATGGATGGATCAAATTTGAGACATAATTTAACACTTTTGGTCTGCTTGAAGAGCTATTTAAAAATTAGAGGGAGAAAATACTATTGAGGCATGGACAAAACTCGCCAGTATAAAAGAATCCGTTTATGTTTGATGTCTCTTTGATCAAGTCAAGCTTTGCATCTTATAAAGAATTAGAGCCAAAAATATTGATCAACTCGATTGTCCTTTTATAGTTCAATATTAACTATGTATAGATTACAATTTAACCCTAAGCCTTTCAATTGTTCCAATATAATCTTAAACTTTCAGGAAAATTTCAATGTAGTCCTCCTAACATAAATTTACATGAAATTGCTGATGTGGCAGTTTAGTCATTGCTGACTGTCCTTGTGGCAGCTCAGAGATATGATGTGGACAAAAAATGTTGTTTTGCTTAATTTTTTGAATTTTCTAATTTATTTTTGTTTTTCTTTTCTTTTCTTTTCTTTTGATTACTATTCATATTTTTCTTTTCAAGAGATCCTCTTCAACATCTGAGAACGCCAATCCGGAATTGAGAACACCGGTCGTCAACCTTTTGAGTACAATGATGTGCTCGGAGCTTCTAGTTCAGCTTGAATTCGAGAAGCATTGGACGAGGCCCTAATCGATGGCATGGTGAAGCAATGTCTAGCTGTGCTCGTGTCAACTGAATCCTAGGGCTCCCAATATGGGTCGCTCCGCTCTAGCACCTCCCTAATCTCTTTCATCGAACCCTCGGCAACAAGTTGAACCATTTGGGCCTTAAGCTCCATGCCACGGCAAAGGTCGAGTCGCTAGATTTGGGGCTCAAGCTCAATGCTGTGATGGAGCTCGAGCTTGTTAAGAATCATTGCACAATCATATAGAAAATAGATAATAAAAGCAAGAAAGAGGATTTGAGACGCAAGGTTTTGTTTTGGCTCACCTTTAAACTAGTCTACGTCAAGAGCCGAGAATTCTATGAACTTCTTTGTTGCATTCCTCAATTACAAGAAAAATAGAATATATATTTATATCCAGTATCTATTCAGCGGGACCCTCGTGCTTTGACGGGAAGTGTGAACCACACCCCAATAGAATCACCAATCAATTGTATGGCAATTTGATACACATCTTGTTAAATTGACAACTTGATACACATCTTGACAGTTCCTTTGCTGGGAATTGAGATTTGTAAATCTGATACAGAACTTTTCGCTATCTTCAAAAGAAGAACGGGAGAACGAGAAAAAGATTGAATCAAGCACCCGTGCCGGTATCGTGTGATGCTTCTTCAGCCACAAACCACTGATTAACGCGTGTTCGAGCTAGGAGTACCTGCAGAAGGACATTGAGACTTGTTCAAAATGATCAGGAATTATTGGAGAATAGTAATATCTGGCGCACCTGCTTATCCCAGTCAGTTTTGTAGGTAATAACGATCAGTACAACAGTCTGAACGAAAGTTCCGAATAGCATTCCGATCCACACGCCCTACAAGACAGACGATTGAGTGTTAGGAATTTCAATTTTGCAGGTGCAGGTCAAGAGCTTCAGCCCATTTTGACATGCCTCACTCATTGACATGCAAATTCGCCAATGCAGATCGTCTTAGAAAGGAAATTAGCAGCTGACCTTCACTTGCATACTAAAGAAATAAGCAAGCGCGACTCCCACGGGAACCCCTACTAGGTAATAGCTTAGGATGTTAACATAAGCTACTATGCTCTGCCAACCAGCTCCAACGGCGACTCCTGATAAATATATGTCAATACTAATATTCAATCACAATCAGGCACTAATGAGTCAATATTAATCCATCACTTATTGCTCGCATCATACAATAGATCGCCGTATTTCTCAGATTGTATGGGATCTCACTGAATCCCACAACAAAAAAACATGAATCCCTTGAAATTTGTGTGTATTGATCGATTAAGTTTATGTCCACTCCTGCCAGTGACAATCGAAAACCATCTGAACCTTCTTTAAGGAATATTGTAGTTTTATTTGTCTGATCATGAGAGAATAGTAGACAAGAAGGTACCGGAAAGCACTGGTTGGATGCTGTTCAAAAGTATGGAAATAGCCAGAAGAGGTGACAAATCAGCCACGGCATCGGCGACCTCATCATTGTCCGTGAAAAGATAAGCGACACGCCCCTCGAAGAAGAGGAAGAACACAAAGAGAACAAATCCAATGGCGAACGATGTGAGAACCGTAATCTTGATTGAGAACTTTGCTGCTCTTGAGCTCCCTCTTCCTAGTTCATTAGATACTCGAACGCTGAAAAAGCATACAAAATTCAGAAAGTCGCTAGTAAAGTGCGAGTCTAAAGAAGGAATTAATGGTCAATAGGAGTCATGACTCGTGATTTCACCTTGCAGCAGCCAAGAAACCGAAAGAGATCATAATCTCCCAACCACTGATGTTGAGGCTACAAGTAAAAAAATTATACTATTTCATTTTGGTGAACTAGCCTTGACTGAAAACATCTAAGAGCAGAAAGAGCGGAAGAGCAAACACAATTACCAGATGGCGAGTGCATCAATGGAAACCTCCGCATTTTCCATGTTTCCCGTTAGAAGAATTAACACTGTGTTGTACCACAGCTCAAGACTGACAATTAGCAAAGATTAGGAATTCAGAGAAAATCTTGAATGAAAAAAGAAAGGACGTGCTGCTATCCACTTCTGATGTGAGATTTCAAGTGTTCAGATTTCACCATTTATTTGAGAACAAAAGATCGCCGATTTCTAAATTAACCATTGGGCATGTCGATACCAAATGTTAGGCCAACTACACTAATGCTGATCCACCCAGAAACTTATCAATTAGTCTGAATTCAAGAACGAAATCCCATGTCTCGGTGATGAATGCTGACTTACCATAGCATGGCACCAGATGAAAGTGAGAGCTTGATCACCGGCCACAAGTCCTTGAAGGCCGAAGCCGAGAAACCCTTCCATGTATCTCGGCAACCTCCGCACAACACAAACATTAGTTGTCCTATATTAGGAATCCAATATGCCAAAATGGTGGAAGCCATAGTGCCTAGAATTCCTAACTTGTATTTCGTGGTCAATAGCCACGAGAGGCATAGATGAACCACTACCGAGAATGCCGCTATGTAGGCAATGATCACGTTCTTACTTTGCGCTTGAAGAAACATTTGGCAGGAGAAAGATACGACCAAGGAAAAGAGGACTGGGACCAACCAGGGCGAGATGTCTCCAGCGACCTCCGCAATTTTATCTTCCTGGCCTAAGGCCTTTAAAATTGGTGGGGTGAAGATAAACAGAGGAACCAGAAAGATGGAGCAGATTGTTAGGACAATCCATGATCTCTGGAGGTACACTCCGAGCATGTGGTATTGTTTCGCACCATAGGCCTGGCCACATAGGGTCTCTAGCGCACTTGCCATGCCGAGCTGCAAGTTACATGAAGAGAAGCTGTTGTAACTCATTTTAAAACTCAAATTTCTGGACAGCATCAAGCGAACTACATGACGAAAGGTTCCTGTGACTGGCAATATAAAAAAGAGATGCAGGGAGATGTTTTTGGCGAATTCACTCATAAGTCTTGTAGGTCATGCTCTTTTTCGACTATAGCATAGTTTTGTTTCGTTCAACGCCAAAGCCACAACGCAAATGAACTAGGTTGAACTCCAAACTCATTTTGCTTGTTGCTCTTTCGATTTCTATATGCCTTGTTCTCATAAAAATTTCACTGGCTTCAACATATTTAGAAAATCAAAGCTGACGAGCTGCTTCCATGAGAAGCCAGTGCTGGTATAGTGCTTCGCAGCGGCTATTCTATGTTTGAGCATTATTACTTAGACATGAGACTGCTTAATGAAAGAAATTTCATTCATTATTAACTGTTGGGCTCAGTGACACATGTGCTTAAGAAGCATCTATAAACAATATATGAAGAGATAAAAGAGTAATATTTTGCAAATTAAAAATATTGACGTAAGATGAACAACAGCGAGATACCATATTAGATGATTATTTTATATAAGAAAATTGACCCTAGAGTAATGGAAAACACGCTTAAACATACCAGGACGCCGAATGCGAATCTCACGAGGACAGTGAAGACTAGAGAATAGGCAGCCAATTCGGTAGACCCGATATGGCCGATAAAAGCTTGGGTGATGACATAAATACCAAAGGTGGAGAGTCTGGTGAATATTGCAGGCACTGCGACAATCCACATCTTCTTGGTCTCACTCCATATCCTGTCCTTCAGCGGCTCATCCTCACCGCCATCACCGACTTCCGCTGCTACCGATTTTTTCAGCAGCTTCCGGTTTGCCTCTCCCTCCATTGCCAAGGCTAGTTTTTAGATCTAATGTTCACCTTATATACCCAAGACAACGTCTCCTACTCCTGTAAACCACAAACACAGTTTGAATCAAATTAGGTAAAGAGGGAGTGGATTTCTAGTGAAAGAGTTGCTTCTGGTGTAGATATGCCAAGAATCATGGCTTGTGACGATGAGAACTCGCAATAAATCAGTTAATAGTGAGCTTTGTGCGCTCACATCCCGTGTTGAGAGTTGCGGAGCGCATCTCTACTGTGATAACTAGACTCTCTTAGCTCTGTTCAGCCAAAAAAAAAAAAAAAAAAAAAAAAAAAAGAAAAAAAAAAGAGAAAAAAGACCCTCTTAGCTTGGGCAAAGCATACGAACTTATAAAGAAGTAATAGCACCCAAAGCTCAACTGCAGATACACCAACATTCAAGAGTCAAGAGCCTTAATAGGACAAACCTGTGCTAATACAGGGGCAACCATGCCTAACTCATTTTATCCATCAGTCATCACCAAAATTTCGTATGGTGAAGCACAGGATCTACAGCTTTCCTACTTTTGATCAGTTATGTCTAGACCGGTGTAAACCTTGATAGTTACGAGCAGTGTTCATGTGGACACGTGCACGCACTTGAAATTTCTTAATGCAGTCTGGCATGATATTCTTAATGGTGAGTATGAAGTGTTCCTAAAACTAGTGATGGATGTGAAACGAGGATAAGCAAAGGCGTTTGTACGAACCCAGAGCGAAGTTTTTGTTGGCATGGTTATGTATGTAATGTCCTAAAAGCATGGAATCTTGAATAACGCCACGACAACAATCATATCTTTGATTGTCTGCTGGTTCATGAGATATCAAATGGTTCACGTCAGTCACTCCACTGTTTTCACTTGGCTTCACATACATGAATTCTAAAACGCAAACTCACGTGACTAATTCGTTCATTGAAAACTCTCTTTCTTGTCCCGTCTGGTCAAACGGGTGAGTTCACGTCGAGGTCGAGGAGAAACGTCATGATGAGAGGAATTGTCCATAGTTGCAAATTAATTTAAGAAGAGACTATCGTCTGTAGTTGTAAATTGATTATAAAGAAGCTATTTTCCGATTTGCTTATGAATTATACTGTCACTTCCAAGCTGCTATATTTGAATAGTTATCAGTATCAGTATTAGAGTAACAAGCTTAAGGATTATAAGCTTCAGGGTTACGAGCTTTATGTTACAACTACAAAAGATATCGTCTCTAAATATGATAGGAGTCTAGGGTATACATAATTATGATGGAAATTACATATATACCATTAACAGTAAAAGTTTTAAGATTTAATAATATTTTTCTCTGTCAGGCTCCACAACCCCAATCTCTTAATTGGAAGCTGATCTTCAAAACAACAATAATCCTTCAAAGTCTTTCTCTCTTAGCTAGACTTCAAAACAGGGGAGCGCATCTCTGCTGAGATAACTAGACTCTCTTAGCTCGGTTCAGCCGAAAATAAAAATAAAAATAAAAATAAAAATAAAACCCTCTTGGCTTGGACAAAGCATACGAACTTATAAAGGAGTAACAGCACCCAAAACTCAACTAAAAAAATATAGGGGCAATCATGCCTGGCCCTGTATGTCGACCAATCATCGCTAAAATTTGGTATGGTGAATTGCAGGATCAATAGCTTTCCTACTTTTGTTCAGCTACGTCTCGATCCACGTAAACTTTGCTAGTTGCAAGCAGTGTTCATGTCGACATGTGCGCACGCTTGAAATTTCTTAATGCAGTCTGGCACAACACTCTCACTGGTGAGGATGAAGTGACCCTAAAACTAGTGATGGACGTGAAATGAGGTTAAGCAAAGGTGTTTGTGCGAACCTAGAGCGAAGCTTTTCTAACCGTTGAAAGTCAATGAAAATCCGGCTTCCACCGAAAGTGACATCGAGAGTTGCATTATTTGTTGGTTGGCATGTTTATGAATGTAATGTCCTGAAAGCGTCAGGAATCTTGACCCGCGACAAGACGACAACCATGTCTTTGATCGTCCCGGTGTCCATGAGATATCAAAAATGGTTTGCATCGGTGTCACCTCACTGTTTTCACTTTGGCTTCACATACTTGAACTATGAAACGCGAACTCACTTGACGAATTTCCTTCTTTGGAAAAAGCTCTCTCTTTCTTCCTCTGTGGTCGACCGGTACAACCTACACAATGATACATAAAAATGCCGACTGAGGACATAGATTTTCTTTTGGTCCAAGAGCTGTTCCAAGGGCAATTTAAAAATTAGAGGAAGAACAGACTATCGGGAACAAAAAATTGTGTCTTCTGAGGTATTATTGATTGACGTTAAAGCATATACAACTGAAGGAGACAGTCCTTAGTTTTATATGCTTTTAACTTCTTTACAAAAACTCACCAGTCTTAAAGAAATTAGGGCTAATATCATGAAAAATACTAAACTGATACATTTATGATAAGTTTACACTAAAATTTTAAATTAATATACTTGTGATAAATATATCATCTGTTAGTTTTTGTTAAATTTTACCGTCAAATTACTAAGTTTAATGACATGTGGTAGTTAACGGATGTACTAATTAGACATCTATACCGATTTGTAATTTTTCATGGTATTATCCAATTTAATAAGAACTAACGAAGGGTAAATTTCTGACAAATTTATAAATTTGGAGTTTTTTGTGATAAAAATTAATTTAATATAAATTTATTACACGTATATTAATTTAAATTTTTTTGTGATATTAATCCAAAAAATTATTTGTGTTTGACGTCTCTTCGATCACGACAAGCATCGCATTTTGCAAAGAAGTTAGACAATCGAAACCTTTTTGCTTGTGTTTATTTTGGTGTCAATCCATAACGTTAAGTAAAGATTCCCCTATGAATAGGCGCGGGGAGCGCGAGGAGCGCGGGTAGGGGTGGCAGGGGGAGTGGGGGCCGACCCAAACGGTACATATTTCCCCTTTACAAATCGGGTGGTAGAGAAATGATGGGGCATAGGGCCAGGATTCAGGTGGGTTAGGCCTCGTTTGTTGCAGTATTCTCAAGGGGCTTTGCCTTCAAAGCCCCTTGAGAAAAATATTAGATGTTTGATTTAGCATTCTAAGGTCTCATTAGCTAAATACTTACTTTTGAAATGTTGAAAGCCCAAAATAGGTGGGGACCTACTTTAGGCTTTTAATATTTTCAGAATGTTGATATAAGATTTAATGAGTTTTTTCTTTTTTTTTCAATATTGCCCTAAGTACTCTAGGTTTATTATTGAAAGAGGAGATCATCAAGTGGTCCTGGTCCCATACATATGAACACACACACACACACACACATGGAAGGGTGGCACACACACACAATTATTGAAAGAGGAGATCATCATATATATATATATATATATGCTAAGATTCTAAGATTGTTTGAAGAGTTATTCACATTATTTTGTTGGCTTTTTTTTTTCTTCCTAATTATTTCTTCAAATTATAAGTGGATATATGCAAACAAGACTTGATAGATAGCTCTTCTGACTAATGTTGTGTGTGGTAACATTTATATTCACGGGAACAACTTCTGTTCCAAAATATATATTTTTTTTTTTATTTCTATTCCCTAAATGAGTTTCTAGTAAAAAAAAAACGCATTTGGTAACTGCACAAAATTTCAATTCTCAAAATAGAAATGCGTTTGATACGATTCTCAAATAATTAAAAATTTCTTTTAATTTTTAAATAATTTTATTACATTTTTTCTTTTTTCTTTTCTTTTTTCATTTTCTTCTTCTTCTTCCTCTAGTTGGTTGCATCGGCCTCGGTCATGGCCGATGACTAGCCAAATGAGAGCCGATGACCTTGCTAGCCCCCAATGAGGCTGAGCCTCACCGTGGTTGGGCAAGGCTCGGTTTTGCTAAATCTAGGTGAGCCTCTTAAGTTATTCTTGGTTACAAAAAAGCAAATTTTTTTTTTTTTACTTCTTACTTTTGTTCCAAATCTATTTCCAGGAACAAATTTGTTCCCTAAAACACAAACATTTACAGATGGATTTTTGTTTTTTTATTTGAAAAAAAAAACAAAAGAAAAATGAAAGCATTACCAAACGTGCCCTAATTAACTAATGCCATGTATTGCTAAGGGATAAATTTACATTTAGCTTTGGGCGGTGTTTTTTCCACTCCTCTTTTAGTTTTTTTTTTTTTTTTTTTTTGGTTTAATCCAACACTCACCCTCTTTTTGCCTTGCCTCCTTGCAGGCGTGAGTTTAAAATGAAATCGTTCCCACCCCATCCCCCTTTTTTTGAACCCCCCAACCTCCCCTTCCAAGATGGAAGGGTGGCCACCGGTTTTGACCAGTTTAAACACTCCCTTTTTTGTTGTTTTGACCATACTATCCATCGTAGGGTTCACCACTTCTAATAAAACCCTATAGAAGTGATATTTATTTATTATTTGATTCAAATTTTTTATTTTGTTTCTTTCTTTTTCCCTTAAGCCTTTTATTTTGCAAATCGTTTCAATGTTATCTTGCGTAATTATTTTCCAACAAGTCAATTAATTCACACCCTCCTCGTTCACTACCGAAAGTATGGCTCTAGGGAAAGCTTTTTTATTTTTTTTTCCTTTTTAGTTTTCTCGGTCTCAAATCATGCTCATTCTAGTCGATATTGAGTATTTCTTGATATCTTTCTTAAAAGGGAATTTTGAGTTTTGGGTCGTAAAAATCTTGGAAGGGGGAGCTTGGGGGTTCAAATCCCCACCTTCTCGGGGATTGGGGGTGGGAAGATTTCATTTCGGGAGTGGGTTTCAACTCCCACGCTCCGCAAGGAGCGGGCAAAAGTCCGAGAGTGAGTGTTATAGTAGGATTAGCGTAAGATTGACCAAAAAAAAAAAAAACGAGGAGGGTGTGAATTGTTGAAGTAATCGGTTTTTTTGGGATCGCAAATGCTGGAGAGATTTGTGGAAGAAGAAGAAGAATAAGAAATGGGAGGTGTAGAAAGAAGAGAATTGCTTGTGAGAGAGACGATTTGCAAAATTGGAGAGGAATTGAGACGTCAAAGGTGTGTAAAGAAAGTAAAAAGAAGAAAAGTGGGGTCCGCAAGGCAGAAAAAGAAGAAACAAAATAAAAAAATGTTGACCAAATAATAAAAAAAAATCACTTTTATAGAGTTATACGAGAATTAGTGAGCTTCACAGGGAATAGTATGGTGAAAAAAAAAAATGTCTATTCCCAAAAAAAGAGTGGAAAAAATGCAGCCTTTAATTTTACATACATTAAATTACAAAAGAATTATAACTATCATGGGCAGTTGGCAATAATTATCCAAAAAGTTATAAATCAATTGTAAGGTAGATTTTTAACTACGTCAATTTAATCATAAACCTTTCTTTGTGTCAATTTAGTCTTGAACTTTTTGAAGTTTTGCCAATTTAGTCTGAAAAGTTTCAAACCAGCGATTGAATGGAGCACATAGGTTAGAAACTATGGTCGGCATGAAAACTCGGTATCACGTCGATGTAACTGTATTGCTTTTTAAGCTCTGGCAAGATGGATATAGTTGCGAGTGTTCGCGCTTGCCTCGCCTGGCCGAACACTGTGTGAGCAGATAAGAGAGCTTAGACACCGACTCGTCCACTTCCTCGCAGCTTGCGGACAAGCCCGACATATTTGCTAGCTACAGGGCGTGGAACCGCGCAGATCAGCCCGAAGCATGTGGCCGTGACATGGATGGCGAATTTCGAAACATGGGTATTTCCTCTCCTCCAGCTCATTTGAGACCCTCGAAAACATGGTCGCGGCCAGAAAAGACCTGAGAAATTTGACAGCAGAAGCATGCAGATCCTTCTTGCTGTCAAGGGAAAAAAACTACATGCACTTTGAATATCAGAAGTTGTAAGCTTTTTATGGGAAATTCTAATATCAACAGTTATGTTGAAAATTTAAATTCGGAAGTGCTATTTGTAACTATGGATTACCATCTATATCAAATTACCTAAATATATATACTATTCTAAATTCAACTATAATCCACTAGACTTAATTCTAATGATAGTTACGATGTACTTTTCTAATTTAATATCTGTGAAAACCTACATATGATACCACGTTGATTAACATTGTCAAATTAACGAAAATATCTCTCTAAGTCTCATATATATAAATATATATTCCTCCATAATTTATAAAATTAATTTGGAAGAACGAATTAAACGAACTCAATGAAATACTCTAGATGATCGTTAAAATAATCCAAATATAATTATTTTTTTGAGTCTCGTTCGCATATATTTGTTATAATATAAAAATGTTGATTTGGAAGAACAAATAAAACAATTTCAGCAAAACACGGTCCGGTCACTTATTAGGGTTCAAATCCCCACCTTCTCATGATTTTATTTTTCGAAGTGAGTTTCGACTCCCACGCCCGGCAGCGAAGGCAAAAAAGTCGTGAGTGTAAGTAGGATTAAAGCCGACCAAAAAAAAAAACGGAATAACATTTGCTAATATGTAAAATATAAATATTAATATAAGTCATTTTGCTTTCTTTATTTTGCGGGTTGGGCCGGATCGGATCGGATCGGATCGAGTGATCGAACGATTTGGTTCGTTTCAAGCAATTACTTTTCAATCAGTCAATTTTGGTCGGGTCGGATCTTCAATATCGGGCCGCCCATCTGGGGCTCCTCCATGTGCTTCCGAATCTTTTATGGTCTCACTCAGTTTCTCCGCGCTCCTCCTCCCCGACCTCCTTTTCCCCTTGTCTCGCATCTCGCTGTCTCAAGACGTCGTTGGTTGGATTTTGCAGCTCGGTCGTGCATTCGCCTGCGTGGGATTTCCTCTCAAAAGGGTCCGTCACTGGTGCTCTCTTGTCTTTGAGTGGCTGTGCATTGTGGGGGTCAGAGTTAGACCTGCTTGTTCTGCATTTTCTGATTGATTCCATGGATAATTCTGGACAAATTTGTGTTCTTTTGGTTCCGTTTCGCGTGATATCGATTCGCTCTTGTGTTTCTTTCTTAGTTGGCCACTTGAGGCTGTGTCTTACGGCTTTCTGGGTTGCTTGGTTATGGTCTTTCGGGAATTGCACGCTGAGTGTTTGATGAAAGTTGTGAAAAAGGAGACAAATGTAGAAGAGAACTATCTTTGCTTGTTTGGCACATGATGTGCCGTTGAATGTTGAGTGGAGAAAAACCAATCGAAACTGAGTACGGTTTTCTCCATTTATCCAATGTATCAGTTGTATGACTGCTTCACGAGATACTTTATCAGCAGTCAGGGTCAATATAGTCTCTCTCAGCTGTTAATGTTTTTCATTGTTCTAGTGCAAAAATGTGGGAACTAAGGTTGCGTTTGTTTCACGGAAAACATTTTCCAAAAGATGATTGGTTATATCACTTAGAAAAATTAGTCAAGGAAAAACGTTTGCACTATCGACCATAATTTATGACTAACTATTTTTGCAGATGATGGAAATATTTCTCATTCAATCTTGAGCTTTCCGTGAAATAAACGCACCCTAAGTTACTTCTTTACAAAGATCTTATTTCCAGTATGGTTCTATTACAGTCTACTATGCTGCAAGCTTAAGGCTTGTGGTTTATGCTCCTCTTCTTTTGTAATGAAAAAGGTGACTTCTATATAACCAAAACAACATACTGGGCCTTGACATAAAGAGGGAATGGAAAAGATGAAGATTCTAATTTTCTGATTATTTTCCCTTTTATCTGACTTTGGTGCTTTCGTTGTAGCAATTGGAAGTTCGTTATATTGATTCCCCAACTCAGAGATGGTTATCCCACCACCAGCTAAGCCACCGAGAATAATAAACTTTCTCAAGCCTTATGTTCTGAAGATGCACTTCACTAACAAGTTTGTAAGTGCCCAAGTCATCCATTCCCCAACTGCTACTGTGGCTTCTTCGGCAAGCTCGCAGGAGAAGGCTTTGAGACCAAGCATGGACTCGACTCGAGACGTGGCTGCAGCTGCGAAGATAGGAAAGATACTGGGAGAGAGGCTGCTGCTCAAGGGCATCCCTGCTGTCGCCGTCCACTTGAAAAGAGAACAAAAGTATCATGGCAAAGTCAAGGCAGTTATCGATTGTGTGAGAGAAGCAGGTGTGAAGTTGCTTTGAAAACTCCTGAACTTATCGGCTGTATTTGTTTTAAGACTTGAGACCTCTGTTCGAAGTGATCTTCACTTGAGAAAGATGGCATTTAAACAGAGTGCATGAGATTTTTATGTTGGGGGCTGCTTCTATTGATTTCTTCTTAGTAAGGATATAAGCACATTGAATGTTTGTGCATGTACGTATCAGAGCATGTGCATTGGCATTTTTGGATAGATTATCAGGGTGAGAATGATTGAAAACGATGAGCCTGCCGCTCAACTCTTAAATACTGAAGTCATTGCATCCATACAAGTTGGTTCAGAGTCCAATTTAGATCATTATTGCTCGCATTGGGTGCTTTCGGTTTCTACTGGAGCCTTCTGATATTGAAAGAAAGCAGCTGCTTGGGACTCCCGACTTGCATAGATTTAGCAATCTTTGTAACTCCAGTAATTGTTCAATTTATACTATTTACCATATTAAAATTGTAAGGCTACGGGGGAGAAGGCACAGGAAACTGCAGTGCATTGAACGTTCCTGAACTTACGTGCTTCCCAAGAGATTCACCACCTAATCTGTTGGTACATGGTGTAATTCCAAAGGATGAGGCAATAAAACTGAACTCCTTTGTAAATACCTGAAAAGCTCCAAAAAGCTATTCATTCCCTAAGAATTTCCCAGACAATTGCTTCAATCCTTTCTATTTATCTACAAGAATACAGGTTCAATCTCGAAATCTGCAGTGAAAGACATGCGGTTTCCGTCTTTCTCAAGCATCACGATGTGGGGTTCCGTGTGGAAGGCCCGGAAAAAATGGAGCCACAAAGATTCAAATGTGTGTACGTTTTTGCCAAAAAAATTTCGGGGATTGGAATTTGGAATGATATCAACCCCCCTTTCTTTGTGGCCGGCAGGATGAGCAAAGTGCCTAGACTTGTGCAACTTCATTCTAATGGACAGAACTTTACGTGCAACTTCATCCTTAGGTCCTGAAACTGATAGAAATTCTCGATGTCTTTCAACCTCTGCGACACTCGGGTCCATCATCCTTTCCGATACTCCGAATGAAGTTTATGAGAAATTTTCTTTTACAACATCTGAAGTGCGAACAAACATGCAGAATTGGGAGTAGTCGAGGACACCCTTGTATGGAACCTCAATATCATCACTTGTGTTGTAAGTTATTGTAACAGTAACATACTTGACAAGCAATTTATGGAACTTAAAAGATATTCCATCAGTTTATCTTAATTGAGAATTATAATTAGAATCTCCATATCATCAATTTCATGTGAAACTGGAAGACCCGAATGGCTTGCAAAAATTGCAAAAAGATGGAGAAAAGGGAAGCCGAATGGATGAAGAAGCCAAATCAGAAGGCATCAGATTTCATGGACCATGAAATTGTTGAGAAGATGTTCAATTTAACAATGCGTCATGTAGATCAAGGAATGCAAAAGTCGTCGGCTTGAAATGCCATTTAGAGATTGCATCTTTTTCCTTATGGTGAATAGTGATCTTGGACTTGTACCATCATCTCACTTGTCTGCAATAATAAACAAGGGTATTAGAGACTTAAGGTTATTTTACCAGAAAATATTCATAAATGATTGTTACCTTCATTATGAATTATTCAAATTCATCTACTAGATGGTAATGATCAAAGCCACGCGTTTCTATGAAATGATAGTTGCCACCATAGACTTGACTGATATGCCTTACAAGAAAAGTGGAGAAAGCTTTCGCATTGTGTACATGTAGAAAAATCTTATTCCATGCTTGACATGACATTGCAAGTAAAAACAATTAATAGAGTTCAACTTTCTAGCACTATTTTGTGAATGCCCATCTAGAATAGATGCCTTGAAAACTCCCCCACCGTCCTTTATGTGCTTGGCCAAGGAAGAAATTCTATGGCACTTGGAATTTTCCACTCCCAAGTAAAGCCCACCATTGAAGACTTTGACCCCATAGAATTTTCCACACCCAAGTAAAGACCCACCACCGAAGAAGACTTTGATGTTTATAATTAAGTGCATGGAAGAACGGCTTGGATTGTCTTTCTGGGCAATTGTTATTAAACCTTTATTTCTCCACAGGACAAAGTGATGCCTTACTCACCCCTCACGGTGGACTGACAATGTACATGGAAGAACGGTATGGTGTCACAATTATCGGCCTTATCGGCCTCGATCTTTCATATAGCTGTTTGTAGGGGACCCTCCGTTCTAACAGTTCACTCTTTGCACTTCGCCATCTTCAGAGCCTTAATTTTGCTTTTAACAATTTCCGTCCCTCACCTATTTTGCCTGAACTTAGTGCGTTTGCTGAACTGAGGTACCTCAATCTCCGTAATTCCAATTTTTTTGGTTTAGTTCCTGTTGAAATTTCTTTCCTTTCTAAACTTGTTTTACTTGATCTCTCTTGGAACTATGGGAGCCTTAAGATTGAAAATAATGCTTTCAAAATCCTTGTTCAGAATTTGATAGAGTTGAGGGAACTTAACCTCGATTTCACAAACATGTCTACTGTTTCGCTCAGTTCTTTCATGAAGTTATCATCATCCTTGATGTTTTTTAGTGCGGTTGAGTGCAACTTACATGGGGAACTTCCGCCCAACATTTTTAGCTTGCCAAACCTCCTTGATCTCAGTTTGGATTACAATGATTTCGTGATTTCTTTTCCGAAGTCTAATTGGAGCAAGTCTCTTGAATTCTTAACCCTCTCATATACAAGCATTTCGAGCAAAATACCTGATTCAATCGGTGAATTCAAGAATTTAAAAACTCTGTATCTTAGCAACTACACATTGACAGGATTGATTCCCTCATCGCTTGTGAACTTAACAAAATTAACCAGTTTGGACCTTTCACAAAATGATTTAACTGGTCATATCCCGTCATTTGTTGTAAAGCTTGAACAACTCATGGATGTAGACCTTTCTTTCAACAACTTCACTGGTGTTTTAGACTTGGGAGTCTTTTCGACACTGAAAAATCTATAAGTCCTTCATCTTATAGTTGAGCTAAATCTAATGTACAACAGTATGAATAACACATTTTCGAAGCTTGAGACTTTGGCCTTGCCTTCCTGCAACTTGACCAAGTTCCCTCCTTTTCTAAACTCTTTAAAAATGCTAAGAGAATTAGATCTCTCCAAAAACAAGATTGGCGGTCGGATACCGAGATGGTTTTGGGATGTAGGGAAAGGTACCCTATAGTCTCTTGATATTTCTAGTAACCTTATTGAGGGAGGCATACAACAATTTCCTTGGAAAGAGTTGATCACTGTTGACCTTAGGCACAACTTATTCCAGGGCTCGCTTCCAATTCCACCACTCCATATAGCCAACTTTCGGGCCACTGACAACGGCTTCAGTGGAGAGATTCCCTCTTCCATTTGCAAATTAAGCTCCCTTGAATCTTTAAGGTTGGCTCGTAACAATCTCTCTGGCTCTATTCCACAATGTTTGGGAAATTTAGCCAACCTCTCGAGACTAGACTTGAGTGCCAATAAGTTTGAAGGGACATTTCCGCGGTCTTTAGAAAATTGTACATCATTGACCTTGCTAAACATCAATCACAACAGAATCAACGATACTTTTCCAAAGTGGTTGCTAGAAGCCCCCTCATTACAGGTCATCGCTCTTCAGTTCAATGAATTCCATGGCCAAATCGATCCTCCAACTGTTCCATGTCATTCCTCCATGCTTTCTAGATTTTCCATATCAAACAATAATTTAGGGGGTCAATGGCCCGAAGAATATTTTCTCCATAGGTTGAATCTGTGGATGGTTGATCTGTCCAACAACAGATTCAAAGGTCCTCTTCCAATTCCACCGCCTAATGCTCTCTTCTATTTCATTGCAAACAACAAAATTGGTGGAAAGGTTTCCCCTTTGATATGCAATGACACTGAGCTCATAGTCCTCGACTTGTCCAATAATAGTTTGATGGGCACCTTGCCAGAGTGCTTAATGAGCTTTAGCAAAACTCTCTCGGTCCTCAACCTCTGCATGAACATGATTCACGGTGTGATCCCTAGGAAATTTGCTAAGGACAACAAACTAAGGACTATGGACTTCAGTCGGAATCGATTTGAAGGGACATTGCCATGGTCCTTATTACATTGTGAAAATTTGGAAGTTTTGGATCTCGGCAACAATAGAACGAAGGATACGTTCCCTGATTGGTTGGGAACCCTTCCCAAGCTACAGGTTCTTGTTTTGAGGTCCAACATGTTCCATGGCTTCGTGAGTAGTCCTAGAGAAGCTCGCTCATTTTCTGAATTGCGCATCTTTGACCTGTCCAACAACAATCTGAGTGGTCTTTTACCCATTAGTTATATTATGAAGCTTACTGGCATGATGTATCAGGATAAAAGATAGGGCAAGCCGCAGTATATGGGAGATGGTAATTATCAAGATTCAGTCATGGTGACCATGAAAGGACTGGAGATACGGTTGGTGAAAATTCTAACTGTTTTCACGATTATCGATTTATCGAGCAACCATTTTGGTGGGGAGCTTCCTGTGTATATTGGAAACTTAAAGTCACTCAAAGGGCTAAACTTTTCCCACAACAATCTCACGGGCTATATCCCTTTGTCTATTGGCAATTTGACTGAACTCGAATGGCTAGATCTCTCTTCAAACAAGTTCATTGGAAGCAGTCCTCCAGAACTAGCGGATTTGACGTCTCTTGCATTCTTGAACCTCATAGAGAATCAGCTCATCGGACCTATTCCTCGAGGAAGGCAATTCAACACATTCAAGAGTGACTCGTTTGCCATGAATCCTAGACTATGCGGATTTCCATTGCCAGAGACATGCACAAACAATCCACGAGAAATTCCACCTATAACCATTCTTCAAGAAAATGATATAGGGCACGGAGGCTGGTTTGAGTGGAGAGCCATATTAATGGGTTATGGGTGTGGAACCGTAGGTGGAGTCTCTCTAGGATACATTGTTCTCGGATCTAGAAAATTTGAATGGCTCGCGGGGTTGCTTGAAAGGAAAGGAGCTAATGTGAGAAAGAAGTGGAGGAGGAATGCTCGTAGATCTGATCAAAGATGAGAATCTCAACTGTTCATTCTTTGCATTGTAATATGATGAGTAAATCTGTTGAGGTGCCTTGAGACTGATTACATGCTTTGCTCAACTGTTCATTCATTCTTTGCTCTCGTTCTCTCCTGCTCGTGGCTCTCATCGACTTGCGGCCACCGGCAGCTCTTCCCTCAGCACGGCCGTTTGTAATCAGTCGCTCGGTCATCGCTCCGCCCGCTCGCGCCGTCACTTCTCGCTCACAGGGACGGAGGGCGAGAATTCCTTTCTCGGCTCTCAATTCTACTCCTGCAATATGGTCATCGGCCGCCGCAACTTCTTCCTCTGGTTTGAGGTCGCCACTCAGTTCATCACCGGAAGCTTACCTCCAGCTCACCGGCGCTCGCCTCAACTCTAAATCACCTCCATTCTGTTCCACCTCTATGTCGCTGGCCGTAGTTTGTCCAATCGCAGATTTCGCCTCGTGGGAAGGGATCGACACGACCTTTCCGAGCTTTTAGTCACGAAACTGTCTCTTGGGTTTCTGGTTTTCTCTCGTTCGGATGAAGTTTGGTCCAAGTCTTCAGAAAACGAAGCCGAGCGGAATCTCTCTCTCTGCTGTCCTCCCTCCGCTCTCCACGCGAGGCTTAGCTTGGAGCCATATCATCTCCTTCGAGATTGTACACGATTTCAAGGTTCAAGTGAGGGTGCTGAGTTCACTGATTCTTTTGGCTTGATGGGACGCACGTTCTGTTTGACATATTGTCCGAGAGAGGTTTTACTTTTACGCCTGTGGTCCGACTTGGTGGACTTGTCCTTTCAATTTTTAAGCAAGCCCTATCGTGAACCTTTAGGAGCATAACCGGGAAGCTGAGTCGAGTCAAATTGCGAGTCGGATTTGGCGATCCAGATCATCGCCATGGTTGCAGCTGAATGCGGGAATGAGTAGTTGTTTCGGACGCTGTCGCTGCTGTCGCTGCATCGTCTCGAGAGCTCACGTTCGCGTTGAGGACATTGACCATTAAAGCTAAGTCCAATGCTCTTGATCTCTTGGATTTTCCGTTGAGTCACGTATGAATGTTGCTGGCTTTGTTTAAAGTTCGTCGTTTCCATTTTTTTGTTCCCCTTCGAATGGGCTTTGAATAGGTGGGCTTGGGAGGGTTTGCTAACTTTGGGCTTGATTTAGTCTAAGTGAGTTGGGCCTGGTCCTCAATTTTATGAGTCGACTTAATGTATTTGGGTCGGGCTTACTTTCGTAGGCTCAATAGTATCTTTGGCCCAAGCTTTGTGTACCTGGAACCATCAGACCAGACCCATTTCTAAATAATTTTATCATACGCAACTTCATTCCAATGGACAGAACCTTGCAAGCAACTTCATCCTTAGATGGTTACTGAAACTGATAGAGATTCTTGATCTCTTTCGACCTCTGCAACACTCGTGTCCATCATCCTTTCCGATACTCTGAATGAAGTTTATGAGGAATTTTTTTTTTACATAGCATCTAAAAGTACAAACAAAGATGCAGGATTGGAAGTAATTGAGGACGCCCTTGTATGTAACCTAAATCTCATCACTTGTGTTGTTAGTTTTTGTAACTGTAACATACTTGACAAGCATTTTATCAAACTTAAAAAGTTTATCTTAATTGAGAATTGTAATTAGAATCTCCATAGCATCCATTTCATGTGAAACTAGAAGACTCGAATGGCTTGCGAGAACTGTGAGAAAGATGGAGGAAAGGGAAGTCAAATGGATGAAGAAGCCAAAGCAAAAGGCATAAGATTTCATGGACCATGAAATTGTTGAGAAGATGTCCAATTTAATTGTGCGCCATGTAGATCAAGGAATGGAAAAGTCATCGGCTTGAAATGTCATTAAGAGATTGCATCTTTTACTTGCAGCTGAATAGTAGATCTTGGACTTGTACCTATCATCTCACTTGTCTACAATAGTAAATAGGGGTATTAGAGGTGTTCAAGGTTATTTTATTGGAAAATATTCATAAATGACTATTTTCTTCATTACATATTATTCAATTTTGTCTACCAAATGGTAGTAACTAGAGCCACATGTTTCTATGAAATGAGAATTGCCACAATAAACTTGACTAACTCATCATTAAAAAAAAAGTGGGGAAGGCTTCCGCATTGTGTACATGTAGAAAAATCCGATTTCATGCTAGATATGATATTTCAAGTAAAAACAATTAATAAAATTCAACATTCTAGAACTAATTTGTCAATGCCCATCTAGAATGGATGTCCTGAAAACTCTTCCACCGTCCTTTTTGCGTTTAGCCAAGGAAGAAATTTTATAGCACTAAGAATTTTCTACACCAAAGTAAACCCCAACAAAGACTTTGACCCCAACAACAACATTTGATGAAGACTTTGACTTCTTAACGATTCTAATTAAGTGCACTGCTATCTTAGAGGCATTGTGCTCGACCAAAAAATATGGAATTCTACAAGTCCCTCTATTTTCTATATGATGAAAATTGTCATCATATTTCACGCAATGTTATGAATTATTCAAAGTTGTATACCGAACAGTGATTACCAGAGTCACGCATATCTATGAAATGAAAATTGCCACCATAAACTTGACCAATATGCATTTCAAGAAAAGCGGAGAAGGCTTCCATATCTTGAATATGTAGAAAATCCTATTTCATGCTTGATATGATATTGCAAATAAAAACAATTAATAAAGTTCAACTTTCTAGCACTAATTTGACAATGCCCATCTAGAATGGATGCTTTGAAAACTCCTCCACCATCCTTTATGCGTTCAGCCAAGGAAGAGTTGTATGTACATGTTAATATGCACACGTTATGAGGGTTTCAAATGTTTCGGATTTAAAAGGAAAAAAGGAAATGTGCAGAAATCGCAAGATTCAAATTAAGTAGAAAACAAATAATGAATAGTGGATCTTGGACTTGTACCTATCATCTCACTTGTCTACAATAGTAAATGGCGGTATTAGAGATTCATGGTTATTTTATCAGAAAATGTTCATAAATGATTGTTTTCTTCATTACGAATTATTCAATTTCGTCTACCAAACGGCAGTACCCAGAGCCACACGTTTCTATGAAATGAGAATTGCCATCATAGACTTGACTAACTCGTCATTCAAAAAAAGTGGGGAAGGCTTCTGCAATGTATACATGTAGAAGAATCCTATTTCATGCTAGGTATAATATTTCAAGTTAAAACAATTAATAAAGTTCAACATTCTAGCACTAATTTGTCAATGCCCACCTAGAATGGATGCCCTGAAAACTCTTCCACCGTCCTTTTTGCGTTTAGCCAAGAAAGAAATTTTATGGCACTAAGAATTTTCCACACCCAAGTGAACCCCACCAAAGACTTTGACCCCAACAACGACATTTGATGAAGACTTTGACTTCTTCACGATTCTAATTAAGTATATTGCTATCTTAGAGGCATTGTGCTCGACCAAAAAACATGGAATTCTACAAGTCCCTATATTTTTTATATAATGAAAATTGCCATCATATTCACGCAATGTTACGAATTATTCAAAGTTGTATACTGAATAATGATTACTAGAGTCACACACATCTATGAAATGAAAATTGCCACCATAAACTTGACCAATATGCCTTTCAAGAAAAGTGAAGAAGGCTCCATATCTTGGATATGTAGAAAAATCATATTCCATGCTTGATATGATATTGCAAGTAAAAACAATTAATAAAGTTCAATTTTCTAGCATTAATTTGGTAATGCCCATCTAGAATGGATACTTTCAAAACTCATCCACCGTCCTTTATGCGTTCAGCCAAGGAAGAGTTGTATGTACATGTTAAAATGCACACGTTATGAGGGTTTCGAATGTTTCGGATTTAAAAGGAAAAAAACGAAATTTGTAGAAATTGCAATATTCAAATTAAGTAGAAAAAAAAAATGAATAATAGATCTTGGACTTGTCCCTATCATCTCACTTGTCTACAATAATAAACAAGGGTAGTAGAGATTCAAGGTTTCTTTACCGGAAAATGTTCATAAATGATTATTTTTTTCATTACGGATTATTCAATTTTGTCTACCAGACGGTAGTAACCAGAGCCACGCGTTTCTATGAAATGAGAATTGCCGCCATAGACTTGATTAACTCGTCATTCAAAAAAAGTGGAGAAGGCTTCTGTATCATGTACATGTAGAAAAATCCTATTCCATGCTAGATATTATATTTTAAGTTAAAACAATTAATAATGTTTAATATTCTAGCACTAATTTATCAATGCCCATCTAGAATGGATGCCCTGAAAACTCTTCAATTGTCCTTTTGGCATTTAGCCAAAGAAGAAATTCTTTGGCACTAAAAATTTTCCACACCTAAATAAACCCCACCAAAGATTTTGACCCCAACAACGACTTTCTTGAAGACTTTGACTTCTTAATGATTCTAATTAAGTGCATTGCTATCTTAGAGGCGTGGTGCTCGACCGAAAAAAAATGGAATTCTACAAGTCCCTCTATTTTCTATATAATGATAATTGCCACCATAGTCATGCAATATTATGAGTTATTCAAAGTTGTATACCGAACAATGATTACCAGAGTCACGCATATCTATAAAATGAAAATTGCCATCAGAAACTTGACCAATATGCCTTTTAAGAAAAGCAGAGAAGGCTTCCATATCTTGGATATGTTGAAAAATCATATTCCATGCTTGATATGATATTGCAAGTAAAAACAGTTAACAAAGTTCAACTTTCTAACACTAATTTGACAATGCCCATCTAGAATGGATGCTCTGAAAACTCCTCCACCGTCCTTTCTGCTTTTAGCCAAGGAAGAGTTGTATGTACATATTAATATGCACACATTATGAGGGTTTCAAATGTTTCGAATTTAAAAGGAAAAAACGAAATGTGCATAAATTGCAAGGTTAAAATTAAGTAAAAAAAAACAAATAATGAATAGTAGATCTTGGACTTGTACCTATCATCTCACTTGTCTACAATAGTAAATTGGGGTATTAGTGTGGCATCCTAAAATTCCATGGCAACCTCTAAGTGCCTTACAACCTATAGAAGGGCGATGGAAGTATCATTGACCTATGTTGTGGTCTTTAGACCAAAGAAGTGTAATAGATCATTGCCCATGTGAGACCAAGGATTTATTTAATGAGGAAATTATGTTTTGGCCATAAATTTTATAAGTTGGATTTTATTAATCTATGTTACAAAGTAGTATAGCCATTTAAATTGTAATCTAGTACTTTGTATAAATAGGAATTAAGCTGGTTTTTAAAAGGGTAAATTTTGGGTCAATTAAGCTTGGATCTTAGGCCCAAGAGTGTTGGGCCTAAGATGGGCCAAAATGGCCGGCCCATAGGCCCATGAGGGGCCGTCAATCACACGAAGAAGGGGGGAAGACCGGTTTGCATGCCTCCCCCATTTGTCCCTTGAAGATGGCCATGTGTCAAGCCATGCAAAACTAATGATGGCTAATGATGGAGGGAAGGAAAATTAGGGGAAAAAGTGACCGGATTGAGCTAAGGGAATTGAGAGAGAGAGAGAGAGAGAGAGAGAGAGAGGTGTGTCGCATGGTAGAGAGAAGGAGAGAAAGAGAGGAAGAGAGAAAGGAAGAAAGGAAGAAGGAGGGCCGCCTGCCGATCGTCCGCCTAGCTTGCCGCCGTTCGTTCGCCGCCTTGCCCGCCGTTTGTCGCTGTTTTGTGCTCAAATTCGAGGTAATTAGAGTCCATTTCTCTACTCTTTGCTAGCTGAAACGTGTGCATGTTGGCTGGTGAGTGTTGGATGTGGTGGAAGTGAGGAGATTTCGAAGTAATGGGGAGGAATGTGATTGTTGTGCGTGCTGTATTTGGAAAAGTCAGCCCATTCCTCCGTGAGATTTTGAGTTGCATGTGATTTTTTGGTAGGAATCCTACTTTGACTTCTTAACAAAAGTGGTAGAGGACATCTTGATGCATCACATATAAAAAATTTAGAGTAAAAGAACAAGTATTGGTAGGTCAAATCATTGTTCTTTGAAGAAGACTAGATCTGGAAATTTTAGTACCGACCCTTGATGAATGCATGGACGGTAAGGCAATCATTTTGTTGAAATTTCACTTTGATTTATTAACAAAAGTTGTAAAGGACATCCTGAGGTTTAACATATAAAAAATTTAGAGAAAAAAAACAAGAATAGGAAGGTGAAATCGTGGTCCTTTGGAGATGGTTAGATCTGGAAATTTCGGTACTAGGAACAGGGTTTTAACCGTCTATATTTAATTATCTAGGACGAATTTGACTTCGGTGTCTTCATGAAGTATCTACCTTATGGTATTGGCTATCACATAGTTGAATTTCATAATTTTTGAAGGTCATTTGGGTATTTAATCGGAAATGTTTCTAAAACTGTGCAATCTGATGTGTTCGGACTTTGTAAGTTGCGATGCGTGGACTATATCGTTTTATATGAGACTCTTTTGGAAAAGTTTTCTGCATGAAATATCTCTCTCTATGTCTTTCCTATAACATATTCTAATTTCGTAATTTTTGAAGTTCATTTGCCTATTTAACTGAAAATGTTTCATAAACTGTGCAAGTTAAAATGTCAGAATAGTAATGCTGTAATGCATGGACTATACTGAATTATATGGGGGATCTTTTGGTGCAGTGTTCTTCATGAAATATCCGTCTTTATGTCTTGACTACCACATATTGGAATTTTATAATTTTTGAAGGTCATTTGGGTATTTAATTAAAATGTTTTCTAAAACTGTGCAAGCTGGATTGTGCGAATTTCAAAAGCTGTAATGGAATGGATTATTCTGTTTTGTATGAAATTCTGGTGGTGCTGTGTTCTTCATGAGATAACTGCCTCTAGAGCTTGTCTATGATATATTAAATTTTTAGAAATTATTCCAATCACTAAATTTTAAGAAGTGTAAATTTAAACAAATGCATTCCGTTTCTAAAATAATAGTAATAAATCCATGAGTTTGCCCATGAACTATATTGTTTTTTTAAGTGATTGATCTTGCTGCACATGTGATGATATTTGGCATTACATATAAAATCAAAAGCTGAATTTGACCTTGTTGCCATCACATCATGTGCCATGTTGATATTGAGACACAATTGTGAACATGAATTATGATAAATGAGGATTCCGTCGGAAGTGTGAGCTGACGATGCCCCGGGAGTGTCGGGATGCCTAGAGGTGAGTGCCGAATGCCCGGAGGTGTGTGCCGGAGGTTCCTCGCGATGCCGGGTTGGGTACAAGCGATAAAATGTGGGATGCAATTACTGGTCCCGGGAAAGAAAAATGTGGTGATCCAATTGAAAGATAAAAGCTGAAATTGAATCATGCATAGTATGGTGACATGTATGCATGGCTGTATGATGTTATATGTATAAGTGCATGGTGGTATATGCACATAGTATGGTGACATGTATGCATGGCTATATGATGTTATATGTACAAGTGCATGGTGGTATATGCACATAACATGGTGACTTATATACGTGGTTGTTTTGATGTAATGTGCATGGGTAAAGGTGAGGTATGTTTAACATGTATAAACTATATGTGCTCTACCATGATGTCATGATTGTTCTGATTGATGCATTGAGTAGTTTAATGGATCTTTTACCTGCTGAGTGGTTGTACTCACCCATTTGGGGAGTAACATTTCAGATTAGAAAGATGCCTCTCCCACCGGTCACGCGCAGTACCTTTTATGGCCTTCCATCTGACGTGGAGGTCGAGTGCATGGAGCATATTTGTGTCACCATTCTTGGTTTGGTGTTTATTTAGGTGCGTGTGCTGGTGATGTACGACATGGGCCTAGCTGAGGGCTCGGTCATCCAGGAGTTCTTGTTTGTCCACGTCCATTGGGACGGAGTGACGTTGGGGATGTTGCCACTGCCACCGCCCGATGCACCAGGGTGGGTGTGATGGCCCGCGTGAGGAGTGGGAGCTGACACTTTTTGGGGATAGCCGACACTTGTAGATGGAGGGTTATATGTGATCGATATAGGGGGTCGAGATCTCTCTTTTGAGCTGTAGCCAAGTTTAGCTAAAAGTCTTGGCTTTTTGGTTGTACCGACTCGAGATGTCCATCATAAAAATGTAAATAAAAGTGGCTCGGCTTTATGTTTTCCTTCGATGTGTAGTTGGTGTTCATTGTATCATCCTTACGAGAGTAGAGGGATGGTGAGACTCATCTTTATTTTCTCTATGAGCTGCGCCAAATTCTTTTCAAAAAAAAAAAAAAAAATATGCCTATGAACCACGGTTCTTCTTTAACCCCTTTTAAACAAAGATATGTAACTGATATTTAATAGGTAGAGCGATAGGTATCTGTGGCGACCTTAGTTGTTTGTGGGTGCCACAACAGTTGGTATTAGAGCAAAAGGTTTATATGTGGAGTGATAAGGAGCCTCATTTGGAAATCGAGGAAGGTAATGACAATGCACACCGTAGGATACTGATTAAGAGTGATTGATTAACTTTGAACAACGGGTGATAAGTATTCGCCCGTAAATCCCCAGTCTGTGTTCTGAGATTGCTTTTAGGTGCCAGTAACATGGTTATGTTACTTATTTTCCTTAGTTGCTGTTGCTTTTAATAGAGACTTTGAGTCACAGATATTTCCTGAGGCAAATGCTTGGAAACTGCAGGAAAATCCTAGTACGTTATGGAAGTCATCATCCATCGAGGGCTGAAGCCTCTGCAGCAAGGGCTGAACCCCAAATGGAAGATATCCTGCAGGCATTGGCCAATATTGGAAATCTGATGGAAAGACAAGCGCAGCAACAACCTGGAGCAGAACGCCGTACTCAAGGATTGGTGGAGCAATTTTTGAAGTTGAAACTACCTAAATTCAGTGGAATGGGAAGTCTTGAGGAGGCGGAGCATTGGATTGATTCGATGGAACAAATTTTCCAGTTGTTGGATTGCAATGATACTGAGAAAATAACTTTGGCAGAGTACCACCTGGAGGGAAATGCAAAGTTTTGGTGGAGAGCTTCAAGGGACACAATCTTTCCACCAGGTATTGATGTCAATTAGGATGAGTTTGTCAGAGCTTTCAATAGAAAACATTTTTCTGACTGTGCTAGGGATAAGAAAATTACAGAATTTGTTCAGTTAGAACAAAAGGAGCTGACAGTGGATCAGTATGAGGCAAGATTTTCTGAACTGTCTAGATATGCTCCTAAACTAATTGAAGACTGGGAAGAGAAAGCTAAGAGATTTCTGAAGGGATTGCGAACTGACATAAGGAAGCAACTGGTGCCTTTGAATATAAGAGATTATAATGAGATCTATGAAATGGCACAGTTGGTGGAGCAGGAGTTAGTAAGGGAGCAGTCGGAGTATAAGAGACAATCGTCTTTTGGTGATATCAAACGGGGTAAGAGACCCTATACAGGTCAAGGTTAAACCTGGGAGTCTAAGAAGAAGGGCAATTTTGGGAATTTTGGAAAAGCTAAGGATGGCCTGAATCTGGGAAAAGCACCTTATCGGAATGAAGAATGTCGAAGGTGTGATGGACGATATGGCCCAGGACCTTGTAATGGACGGTTGAAGTGCTATGGTTGTGAACAGGTAGGACATCTTAAGAAGGATTGTCCATAAGAGAGGTCGCGGACAAGTATTAACTCAATGCGATGAATACCACAGCGTATACTGGGCCACATTCACAAAGAAATCCATAGAGACCACTAGCTCAAGGAAAAGTGTATGCAGTCACCCAAGAGGAAGTAAAAGCTTCCAAAAACGTAATCTCATGTACAATTTTCATAAATGGCGAGAAGGCTTATGCATTGTTTGATACGGGTGCTACGCATTTATTTGTGTCTGAAAGGTATAGACTGTTGAGTAAAATAGAAACAACATTTCTTGAGATACCCCTTTGCATTTCTACACCTTTAAAGAATGTGGTATTGTCTACGCTGGTGTCACGGGCCGATTAAAGGCCGATCCAAGAGGTTCCCCGAGTACGACCCTGACTTGTCCGTGGTCAAGTTCCTGTGCTCGCTCGGATTCCCAATGGGCCTTCTCCCCGAAGCTTCTAGAAGTCCTTAGCCTCATTTATGTCAGTAGCTAGTAGTTGATAGTTGTCATAAGTGTCAGTGGTTAGTAGCCGCCATTAGTGTCGGTAGATGAGGCGGTGCGATCTCGTCCACCGGTTAGAATCTAGATCAATGGTTGTAATCCAAGGCCCTCGACTATAAGAAGGGGTGTCCTCCTTCATTTGTAAGCATCCACTACTTCCGCAATATAAAGCAGTCTTCTTTCCAGAGCTCCTCTCTCTAGATTCTTTCTCTCTCTACGATCCGGGTATATGAACGAGTGAGCGTTCGATCGAGAATGGCTTGGCTCAGGTGCTTTGGCGATCCAATCCGATCCTAAAGTGCCCGAGTCGCCGCACGGTCACGATCCCAATCGATCGGCCCGTGACAAGTGGTATCAGAGCAAAAGAGAGATCCGTTTCCAAGAGATTGAAGAGCGCCAACTGTTTGAAAGAATGTCAAGCCAAGATGCGGCTATAGTTGGAGAAGCCGGGCAAGTTAAGGAGACTAATCGCGGCCGATCAAAGAAGAGGGAGACCTCGGTGGATGCTGCAGCTGCGTTCGATGAGAAGCTCGGGAAGGTCCGGAGTGCCGTGCTCGAACTCATGGAAGGTCTTGACGATGTGTGAGACCAGATCATGGAGGTCGAAGGCTCGCTCCGTGAGGACTTCACGACCGGCATCAACCAAGCTACGGCTCCATTGTTCGACAAGGACGAAGCTCTCGAAGCATCGATCGATGGTTTGAACAAGCGCGTCCAAGTGATCGAGGAGGTAAGCCCGTGTAGGGAAGAGGTCGAAGTCATGAAGGCGGAGATCCAAGGGCTCAAGACCGAGCTCGCCCTATGCAAACTTAGCATCACCAATGGTGCGGTGTCCACTCAAGCGATGCCCAAAATTGAGGTGCCGAAACCAAAGGAGTTCAAAGGCAACCGATCCGCCCAAGAGGTGGACAACTTCGTTTGGAGCATGGAGCAATACTTTGGCGTCGTCAACATCCAAGACGAGCCGATCAAGGTACGAACCGCTTCGATGTTCCTTACTGATACGGCCATACTTTGGTGGCGTAATAGGTGCGACGAGGTTAGACGCGGCGCCAATCCCGTGAACACGTGGGATGACTTCGTGAGGGAGTTCCGCGACTACTTTTTCCCCGAGTTCGCTCAACAAGAAGCCCGTAGCATGCTCCATCGCCTCGAACAAAGAGGTGTGATCCGAGAGTACATGAATGAGTTCACAGAGCTCAAACTCCAAATTTGCAACCTAAGCGAAGAGGAGGCATTCGGAGCATTCATGGATGGATTGAAGCCATGGGCACAACTTGAGTTGAAGCGGCGGGACGTGAGTAGCCTTGCGCGTGCGCTAAGCATGGCCGAGTCACTCGTCGACCTTACCAAGGTTGAACCAAGGAACAACCGAGCAAGAGATTGGAGGTCGGATCGACCTTACAAAGACGAAGCGAGAAGCACTCCCCGAGGCACGCATGAACAAAGCGGCCGAGCCAAAATGTGGGGAGAAGGAACTTCCAAGCCGTCCTTCCAAAGGGGTCGACCACCGACGGACTACGCGAGTAAGTTCAATCAACCTCCGCCCTCTCCTTGCTTTATTTGCAAAGGTCCGCACTGGACCCAAAAGTGCCCAAAGAAGGGTCGAATCAACGCCCTCCTTGCCATTGAAGAGGAGGAACCCAAACAAGAAGAAAGACAAATCCAGCTTGGAGCGGTGAAGAGGATCAACTTCGTCCAAGCCCGGTCGCTAACCAAAGGAAGAATTGCACCGAACACGGACATGTTCTTCATAAAGGTCGAAGTGTGCGGCCGAACGCTTTACGCTTTGGTTGACACGGGAGTGTCGAACATGTTTATGTCGACTGAGGCGGCAAAAGCCCCGGGTCTTCACGTGGAGCCATTCGGGAGGTCATACAAGCCCATCAATTCAGGCGACTTCTGTGGCGTAGGAGCATCTCCCGATGTGGACGTCAAGATTGGCGAATGGAAAGGCAAGATGACTTTCGAGGTAATCCCACTTGACGACTATGATCTCATTTTGGGTTGCAATTCTTCGAAAGTGTGGGAGCTATGATCGACATGAGGACCAAATGCATCATAGTCCCCGACCAAAAATGCTCGACGATCATCCTCATGATCAAAGGGGTGGTCGACACCAAGACCATTGCGTCAATCCGACGCCTCGACAAAAACTTGAAGTCCGTGAAGCGACTAAACAAGCTGGCTGAGGTAAAGCCGAAGGTAGAGTTGGATCCTACTCCAACACACGCCATGCCGATTCAAGTGCTCTTCCCCGAGGTTGAGTACACGCCATATGCTCCGACCAAACCGAAGGTGGAGCCGTGCGCCAAGTCTGAGCTGATCATAGAAGGTTGCGGTCCATAATACGTAAGCGTTCGCACCAAACAATACCGAAACAAGAGAGCCCGTGCCAAAGCCTGTGCTCGTACCAAGAAGGCTACCCGCCAAGCTGTGAGCGACGAGGACGTCGCTCGATTGAGTGGGGGAGAATGTCACGGGCCGATTGAAGGCCGATCCAAGAGGTTCCCCGAGTACGACCTTGACTCGTCCGTGGTCAAGTTCCTGTGCTCGCTCGGATTCCCAACGGGCCTTCTCCCCGAAGCTTCTAGAAGTCCTTAGCCTCATTTATGTCGGTAGCTAGTAGTTGATAGTTGTCATAAGTGTCGGTGATTAGTAGCCGCCATTAGTGTCGGTAGATGAGGCGGTGCGATCTCGTCCACCGGTTAGAATCTAGATCAATGGTTATAATCCAAGGCCCTCGATTATAAGAAGGGGTGTCCTCCTTCATTTGTAAGCATCCACTACTTCCGCAATACAAAGCAGTCTTCTTTCCAGAGCTCCTCTCTCTAGATTCTTTCTCTCTCTACGATCTGGGTATACGAACGAGTGAGCGTTCGATCGAGAATGGCTTGGCTTAGGTGCTTCGGCGATCCAATCCGATCCTAAAGTGCCCGAGTCGCCGCACGGTCACGATCCCAATCGATCGGCTCGTGACACTGGTGTGTGGAAAGTGTAAGATAACAATAGGAGGAAGGGATATGGAAATAGACTTAGTCGTAATGGCTATGTATGATTTTGATGTTATCATAGGATTGGATTGGCTTCATAAGTGTCGGGCCAAAATGGATTGTTATAGAAAAGTAATCCAATTTATTTTACTTGATCGGTCGAATTGTGAGTTTTTGGGGGGTCAGACCAACCTGTCTATAGCACTTATTTCAGCAGTAGAGGCATGTGTGTTACTTGACAAAGGATGTCAAGGGTACCTAGCAATGGTTAAAGATTATACTAAGGAAGAGCCTAAGCTTGATGAAATTCAAGTAGTCAATGAATTTCAAGATGTATTTCCTGAGGAGTTGCCTGGATTATCGCCGGAAAGAGAAATTGAGTTTGAAATTGAACTAATGCCTGGAACAGGACCAATATCGAAAGCCTCGTACAGAATGGCCTTAATGGAATTGAAAGAGTTGAAAGTGCAACTGCATGAGTTGCTTGACAAAGGATTCATTAGGCCAAGTGCTTCACCTTGGGGTGCACCAGTTTTGTTTGTGAAAAAGAAAGATGGGTCGATGCGCTTGTGCATTGACTATAGGCAACTGAATCAAGTAACCATTAAAAATAAATATCCCTTGCATAGAATTGATGATCTATGTGACCAACTCCAGGGAAGTTCGGTCTTTTCTAAGATTGACTTGAGATCGGGATACCATCAGCTCATAATTAAGAAAGAAGACATTCCTAAGACTGCGTTTAGGACTCGTTATGGACACTACGAGTTCCTCGTCATGTCATTTGGATTGACAAATGCACTAGCTGCATTTATGGATCTAATGAATAGGGTATTTAAGCCTTACTTAGATCAGTTTGTGATTGTTTTTATTAATGATATCCTGATTTATTCGGGAGGGCCTGAGGAACATGAGCAACACTTGAGGATAGTTTTGCAAACTCTGAGAGATCACAAACTGTATCCCGAATTCAACAAGTGTGAATTTTGGCTGGACCGGATAATATTTTTAGGACACGTGGTATCAGGAGGAGGAATTGCAGTGGACTCGGCGAAAGTTGAGATGGTAATAAATTGGTTGAGACCGACAACACCCACTGAAATACGGAGTTTCTTAGGACTGGCCGGTTATTATCGAAGGTTTATTGAAGGGTTTTCACGACTGGCAGGTCCCTTAACCAAATTAACTCGAAAGAACGCGGAGTTTGAATGGAGTGGAGAATGTGAAAGGAGTTTTCAGGAACTTAAAAGGAAGTTGACCTCGGCCCCAATCCTGACTATACCATATGGATCTGACGGTTTTACAGTGTATAGTGATGCATCTCATAAAAGATTGTGATGTGTTTTGATGCAGCATGGCAAGGTCATAGCCTATGCATCTAGACAATTGAAACCCCATGAACTGAACTACCCAACGCATGATTTAGAATTAGCAGCTATAGCGTTCGCTTTAAAGATATGGAGGCATTATTTATATGGGGAAAAGTTTGAAATTTACACTAATCATAAGAGCTTGAAATATCTGTTCTCACAAAAGGAGTTGAACATGAGACAAAGGAGGTGGATGGAGTTGTTGAAGGATTATGATTGTGAGATACGATACCATCCAGGGAAGGCGAATAAGGTAGCAGATGCTCTTAGTCGTAAGTTAGCTTTGGAGATGGCCAGTTTAAGAATAATGGAATGGAACTTATTAAAGTCCGTAGCGGACTTGGAGTTTGAATTAAAAGTGGATGGTCTTACCGGTATGCTTAGAGCATTAATGATTGAACCTGATATTATTCAGAAAGTTAAGATCCTACAGGAGTCTGACCCGGAAATTATGAAACTGAAAGAGGCAGTGTCTTTAGGAAAAAGACCAGAATTTCAAGTTTCTGAAGATGGAGTGGTAAGATGCCAAGGACAACTCTGTGTTCCCGACAATGAAGAAGTGAAGAGGGAAATTCTGTCGGAGGCACATAGGAGTAAATACAGTGTTCATCCAGGTAGTACAAAGATGTACAAGAATTTGCGTCAGCAATTTTGGTGGAATGGTATGAAAGCAGGTATGGCTAAGCATGTTTCTCAATGTTTGACGTGTCAACAAGTGAAGGCGGAACATCGCAAACCTGCAAGACTCTTGAGACTGTTAGACATACCAGAGTGGAAATGGGAGCATGTAACGATGGACTTTGTGCAAGGATTGCCAAGGACATCAAATGGTCACGATTCTATTTGGGTAATAATGGACCGTTTGACTAAGTCTGCCCATTTCTTAGCAGTTAGTATGAACTATTCAATGAATAAACTTACTGAGATTTATGTAAGCCAGATAATACGCTTACATGGTATACCTGTAACGATCACCTCTGATCGAGACTCTAGGTTTACCTCGAACTTTTGGCGGAGTCTCCAAAATGCATTAGGGACAAAGCTTCAATTAAGTACTGCTTTTCACCCTCAAACAGATGGACAAACAAAAAGAGTGATCCAAACTCTAGAAGATATGCTGAGAGCTTGTGTCATTGACTTTAGAGGAAGTTGGGATGAGAACTTGTATTTGATAGAGTTTGCATATAACAATAGCTTTCAGAAAAGTATAGGCATGGCCCCATATGAAGCGTTATACGGGAGAAGATGCAGGACCCTTGTCTGTTGGGATGAAGTAGGTGAAAGAAGATTGACAGGACCTGAATTAGTACAAGTTACCACTGAAGCTGTCGACATTATCAGGAAAAGACTTAAAACAGCCCAGAGTAGACAAAAAGGCTACGCAGATAGGCGTAGAAGGCCTTTGGAGTTTAGTGTGGGAGATCACGTATTTCTTAAAGTATCTCCAATGAAAGGAGTAGACAGAAGAACAGCCAAAGTGCCATAACTTGGCATGGAGGGACACTTAAGTGCCATAACTTCAAAATGGTACACTTGAGTGCCGCTTTGAAGTTAAATGGAACACTTAAGTGCCACTCAAAAAAATCCAGCCAAATGGCTGACGTGGCAACTTTCCGGCGAGTTTGGTCCAAAACGGCGTCGTTTTGCACGCGACGTAGCGGAGAGAATACAAAAACGACGCCGGTTCGTGTAAATAATAATATAAAAATTAATTAAATTAGATTTAAACTTAATTTTATTTAAAATATTCAAAAAATTTAAAAAAATTAAGAAAAATTTAAAAAATTTAAAAATTAAGAAAAAAAAAGGGGGAGGTCGAACGGGGCGGCTGAGGGCTGAGCCCTCGCCGCCGCCGCCTCCCCGCCGTCGCCGGGAAGGGCCGGCGACGGAGGGGGGAGGGTCGGCCGGGGTCGCCGGCCCCCGGCCGACCGACGGCGAGGGCTGCGAGCCCTCGCCGGATCGCGGCGAGGGTCGCGACCCTTGCCCCAAATCCGGGCGAGGGCTCGCGGGCCCTCGCCGGGAAGGGTCGGCGACGGAGTGGGGAGGGTCGGCCGGAGGCGAGGGCCCGTGAGCCCTCGCCCGGATCTAGGGCGAGGGTCGCGGCCCTTGCCGCGATCGGCGAGGGCTCGCAGCCCTCACTCGTCGATCGGCGGGGGCGGACCCCCGGTTGACCCTCCCCCCTCCGTCGCCGGCCCTTCCCGGCGACGGCGGGAGGCGGTGGCGGCGAGGGCTCGGCCCTCGCCCGCCCCGTTCGAACTCCACCACCTTTTTTTTCTTAATTTTTTTAATTTTTTGAAAATTTTAAATAAAATTAAGTTTAAATCTAATTTAATTAATTTTTATATTATTATTTACACGTAGACACGAAACGACGTCATTTTTGCATTTTCTCCGCCACATCGCATGCAAAACGACGCCGTTTTGGACCAAACTCGCCGGAAAATTGCTACGTCAGCCATTTGGCCGGATTTTCGCCGAAGTGGCACTTAAGTGTTCCATTTTACTCCGATATTGGCACTTAAGTGTGGCATTTTGAAGTTATGGCACTTAAGTGTCCCTCCGTACCAAGTTATGGCACTCCAAGTGTCCCATTGTCGAAAGGAGTATCTCGATTTGGAATGAAAGGAAAGTTGGGTCCCAGATTTGTTGGACCTTTTGAGATACTTGAAAGAATAGGAGATGCAACTTATCGTTTGGCACTGCTTCCTAATCTGGGAAATTTACATGATGTGTTTCATGTGTCGATGCTGAGAAAGTATCAGCTGGATCCTGGTCACATACTTGATCATGAAGCCATCAAAGTGGATGAGAAAGTTCGATACATTAAAGAGCCGGTGCAAGTGCTAGACAGAAAGGAGCAAGTCCTTAGGACCAAGACAATCCAATTGGTTAAGATATTATGGCGACATCATGATATGGAGGAAGCCACATGGGAGAGTGAAGATCAGATGAAGGAAGAGTACCCCTACTTGCTTCAAGAGGCATAAGTGATGTCTAATTTCGAGGACGAAATTCTCTAAGGAGGGGAGAATTGTGGCATCCTAAAACTCCATGGCAACCTCTAAATGCCTTACAACCTATAGAAGGGCGATGGAAGTATCATTGACCTATGTTGTGGTCTTTAGATCAAAGAAGTGTAATAGATCATTGGCCAAGCAACTAAGGGTGAATATTTTGTTGGAAACATGTTCCATGCCCATGTGAGACCAAGGATTTATTTAATGAGGAAATTATGTTTTGGCCATAAATTTTATAAGTTGGTTTTTAAAAGGGTAATTTTGGGTCAATTAAGCTTGAGTCTTAGGCCCAAGAGTGTTGGGCCTAAGATGGGCCAAAATGGTCGGCCCATAGGCCCATGAGGGGCCGTCGATCGCACGAAGAAAGTGGGGGGGGGGGGGAGACCGGTTTGCATGCCTCCCCCATTTGTCCCTTGAAGATGGCCATGTGTCAAGCCATGCAAAACTAATGATGACTAATGATGGAGGGAAGGAAAATTAGGGGGAAAAGTGATCAGATTGAGCTAAGGGAACCGAGAGAGAGAGAGAGGTGTGTCGCACGGTAGAGAGAATGAGAGAAAGAGAGGAAGAGAGAAAGGAAGAAAGGAAGGAGGAGGGCCACCTGCCGATCGTCCGCCTAGCTCGCTGCCGTTCATTTGCCGCCTTGCCCACCGTTTGTCGCTGTTTTGTGCTCAAATTCGAGGCAAGTAGAGTCCATTTCTCTACTTTTTGCTAGTTGAAACGTGTGCATGTTGGCTGGTGAGTGTTGGATGTGGTGGAAGTGAGGAGATTTCGAAGTAATGGGGAGGAATGTGATTGTTGTGCATGCTGTATTTGGAAAAGTCAGCTCGTTCCAACGTGAGATTTTGAGTTGCATGTGATTTTTTGGTAAGAATCCTACTTCGACTTCTTAACAAAAGTGGTAGAGGACATCTTGATGCATCACATATAAAAAATTTAGAGGAAAAGAACAAGTATAGGTAGGTGAAATCATTGTTCTTTGAAGAAGATTAGATCTGGAAATTTTAGTACCGAACCTTGATGAATGCATGGATAGTAAGGCAATATTTTTGTTGAAATTTCACTTCGATTTCTTAACAAAAGTTGTAAAGGACGTCCTGAGGTTTAACATATCAAAAATGTAGAGAAAAAAAACAAGAATAGGTAGGTGAAATCGTGGTCCTTTGGAGATGGTTAGATCTGGAAATTTCGGTACTAGGAACAGGGGTTTTAACCGTCTATATTTAATTATCTAGGACGAATTTGACTTTGGTGTCTTCATGAAGTATCTACCTTATGGTATTGGCTATCACATAGTCGAATTTCATAATTTTTGAAGGTCATTTGGGTATTTAATCGGAAATGTTTCTAAAACTGTGCAATCTGATGTGTTCGGACTTTGTAAGTTGCGATGCGTGGACTATATCGTTTTATATGAGACTCTTTTGGAAAAGTGTTCTGCATGAAATATCTCTCTGTGTCTTGCCTATAACATATTCAAATTTCGTAATGTTTGAAGTTCATTTGCCTATTTAACCAAAAATGTTTCAAAAACTGTGCAAGTTGAAATGTCAGAATAGTAATGCTGTAATGCATGGACTATACTGAATTATATGGGGATCTTTTGGTGCAATGTTCTCCATGAAATATCCGCATTTATGTATTGATTACCACATATTCGAATTTCATAATTTTTGAAGGTCATTTGGATATTTAATTAAAATGTTTTCTAAAACTGTGCAAGCTGGATTGTGCGAATTTCAAAAGCTGTAATGCAATGGACTATTCTGTTTTGTATGAAATTCTGGTGGTGCTGTGTTCTTCATGAGATAACTGCCTCTAGAGCTTGTCTATGATATATTAAATTTTTAGAAATTATTAGGGCCAATCATTGAATTTTAAGAAGTGTAAATTTAAAAGAATGCGTTCCGTTTCTAAAATAATAGTAATAAATCCATGAGTTTGCCCCATGAATTATATTCTTTTTTTAAGTGATTGATCTTGCTGCACATGTGATGATATTTGGCATTACATATAAAATCAAAAGCTGAATTTGACCTTGTTGCCATCACATCATGTGCCATGTTGATATTGAGACACAATTGTGAACATGAATTATGATAAATGAGGATTTCGTCGGAGGTGTGAGCCGACGATGCCCTGGGAGTGTCGGGATGCCCGGAGGTTAGTACCGGATGCCCGGAGGTGTGTGCCGGATGTCCTCGAGAGTTTCGAGATGCTCGGAGGTGTGTGCCGGAGGTTCCTCGCGATGCCAGGTTGGGTGCGAGCGATAAAATGTGGGATGCAATTACTGGTCCCGGGAAAGAAAAATGTGGTGATCCAATTGAAAGATAAAAGCTGAAATTGAATCATGCATAGTATGGTGACATGTATGCATGGCTGTATGCTGTTATATGTATAAGTGCATGGTGGTATGTGCACATAGTATGGTGACATGTATGCATGGCTATATGATGTTATATGTACAAGTGCATGGTGGTATATGCACATAACATGGTGACTTATATACATGGTTGTTTTGATGTAATGTGCATGGCTAAAGGTGAGGTATGTTTAACATGTATAAACTATGTGTGCTCTACCATGATGTCATGATTGTTCTGATTGATGCATTGAGTAGTTTAATGGATCTTTTATCTGCTGAGTGGTTGTACTCTCCCCTTTGGGGAGTAACATTTCAGATTAGAAAGATGCCTATCCCACCGGTCACGCGCAGTACCTTTTACGGCCTTCCATCTGACGTGGAGGTCGAGTGTTTGGAGCATATTTGTGTCACCATTCTTGGTTTGGTGTTCATTCAGGTTCTTGTGCTGGTGATGTACGACGTGGGCCTAGCTGGGGCCCCGATCATCCAGGAGTTCTTATCTATCCACGTCCGTCGGGACGGAGTGATGCTGGGGTAGTTGCCGCCGCCACCGCTCGATGCACTAGGGTGGGTGTGATGGCCCACGTGAGGAGTGGGAGCTAACACTTTTTGGGGATAGCCGACACTTGTAGATGGAGGGTTATACGTGATCGATATAGGGGGTCGAGATCTCTCTTTTGAGCTGTAGCCAAGTTTAGCTACAAGTCTTGGCTTTTTGGTTGTACTGACCCAAGATGTCCATCATAAAAATGTAAATAAAAGTGGCTTGGCTTTATGTTTTCCTTCGATGTGTAGTTGGTGTGCATTGTATCATCGTTACGAGAGTAGAGGGATGGTGAGACTCGTCTTTATTTTCTCTATGAGCTGCACCAAATTCTTTTCAAATATATATATATATATATATATATATATATATATGCCTACGAACTACAATTCTTCTTTAACCCCCCTTTAAACAAAGATATGTAACTGATATTCAATAGGTAGAGCGATAGATATCTATGGCGACCTTAGTTGTTTGGGGGTGCCACAATTAGAGATTCAACGTTATTTTACTGGAAAATGTTCATAAATGATTATTTTCTTCATTAAGGATTATTCAATTTCATCTACCAGACGGTAGTAACCAAAGCCACGCGTTTCTATGAAATGAGAATTGCCGCCATAGACTTGACTAACTCGTCATTCAAAAAAAGTGGAGAAGGCTTCCGCATCATGTACAAGTAGAAAAATCCTATTTCATGTTAGATATGATATTTCAAGTTAAAACAATTAATAAAGTTCAACATTCAAGCATTAATTTGTCAATGCCCATCTAGAATGGATGCCCTGAAAACTCTTCCACTGTCCTTTTAGCATTTAGCCAAGGAAGAAATTCTATGGCACTAAGAATTTTCCACACCCAAGTAAACCCTACCAAAGACTTTGACCCCAACAACGACATTTGATGAAGACTTTGACTTCTTAACGATTCTAATTAAGTGCACCGCTATCTTAGAGGCATTGTGCTCTACCAAAAAACATGGAATTCTATAAATCCCTATATTTTCTATATAATGAAAATTGCCATCATAGTCACGCAATGTTATGAATTATTCAAAGTTGTATGCCGAATAGTGATTACTAGAGTCACACATATCTATGAAATGAAAGTTGCCACCATAAACTTGACCAATATGCCTTCTAAGAAAAGCGAAGAAGGCTTCCATATCTTGGATATGTAGAAAAATCATATTCCATGCTTGATATGGTATTGCAAATAAAAACAATTAAACTTTCTAGCACTAATTTGATAATGCCCATCTAGAATGGATGTTTTGAAAACTCCTCCACCGTCCTTTGTGCGTTTGGTCAAGGAAGAGTTGTATGTGCATGTTAATATGCACATGTTATGAGGGTTTCGAATGTTTGGGATTTAAAAGGAAAAAACGAAATGTGTAGAAATCGCAAGATTCAAATTAAGTAGAAAACAAATAATGAATAGTAGATTTTGGACTTGTACCTACAATAGTAAACAGGGGTATTAGAGATTCAAGGTTATTTTACTGAAAATGTTCATAAATGATTGTTTTCTTCATTACGAGTTATTCAATTTTGTCTACTAGACGGTAGTAACTAGAGCCACGTGTTTCTATGAAATGAGAATTACCGCCATAGACTTGACTAACTCGTTGTTAAAAAAAAGTAGAGAAGGCTTCCGCATCGTGTATATGTAGAAAAATCCTATTTCATGCTAAATATGATATTCCAAGTAAAAATAATTAATACATTATAGCAATAATTTGTCAATACCCATCTAAAATGGATGCACTGAAAACTCTTCCACCATCCTTTTTGTGTTTAGCCAAGGAAAAAATTCTTTGGCACTAAGAATTTTCCACACCCAAATAAATCCCACCAAAGACTTTGACCCCAACAATGACATTTGATGAAGACTTTGACTTCTTAACAATTCTAATTAAGTACATCGCTATCTTAGAGGCGTTGTGCTCAACCAAAAAATATGGAATTCTACAAGTCCCTGTATTTTCTATATAATGAAAATTGTCATCATAGTCCGGCAATGTTATGAATTATTCAATGTTGTATACCAAATGGTGATTACGAGAGTTACACATATCTATGAAATGAAAATTGCCACCATAAACTTGACCGATATGCCTTTCAAGAAAAGTGGAGAAGGCTTCCATATCTTGGATATGTGGCTGCAGCTGCGGAGATAGGAAAGATACTGGGAGAGAGGCTGCTGCTCAAGGGTGTGAAGTTGCTTTGAAAACTCCTGAACTTATCGGTTGTATTTGTTTTAAGACTTGTGACCTCTGTTCGAAGTGATCTTCACTCGAGAAAGATTGTGCATGAACTTTTTATGTTGGAGGCTGCTTATATTGATTTCTTCTTTGTAAGGATATAAGCATAGTGAATGTTTGGGCATGTATGCATCTGAGCATGTGCTTTGGCGTGTTTGGATAGATAATCAGGGTGAGAATGGTTGAAAATGATGACCCTGCCGCTCAACTCTTAAATACTGAAGTCGTTGCATCCATACAAGTCGGTTCAGAGTCCAATATAGATCATTGATTGCTCACATTCGGTGCTTTCGGTTCTACCGGAGCCTTGCCGATATTGAAACAAAACAGCTGCTTGAGACGCTCGATTTCCAAAGATCTTGCACTCTTTGTAGCTCCAAAAAATGTTCAATTTATACTATTTACCATATTAACATTGTAAGGCTATGGGGGAGAAGGCACAGGAAGCTATAAGCATTAGTTCACGGATGATCAGGTTGATGAACTGTGACTTAATCATGAAGTAGCTCTATCCGTTCGTCACATAGAGATGGTGACTTGACACTTGTCTATGAAGCCGGAAGGACTCGGGGTTGAAGCTTTGTTGCTCAAGCATATATGAAAATCCTATGCTAGCCTTAATTTCAGCCAAAGAGACGAAGTTTAAGACAAATTGAGTTTACTTTATTAACCGGAAAAAGTTGTTATAGCAATATAACAATCATAATCACGCTCAGGAAACTGCAGTGCATTGGACGTCCCTGAACTTACGTGCTTCCCAAGAGATTTACCGACTAATGTGGTGGTGCATGGTATAATTCCAAAGGAAGAGGCAATAAAACCGAACTCCTTTGTAAATACCTGAAAAGCTCCAGAGGAGCTAGCTATTCATCCTGGAAGAATTGCCCAGACAATTGCTTCAATCCTTTTTATTTCGCTACTAGAATACAGGTTCAGTCTCAAAATCTGTAGTGAAAGACATGCGGTTTGTGTCTTTCCCAAGCAGCACGACGTGGGGTTCCACGTGGAAGGCGCTGAAAAAATGGAGCCACGAAGATGCAAATGTGTATGTTTTCGCCAAAATGTTTTTGGGAATTGGAATTTGGAATAATATCGACCCCTGATAAGCAAAGCACCTAGATTTGTGCAACTTTATTCCAATGGACCGAACCTTACGAGAAACTTCATCCTTGGATGAGTCCTGAAATCGATAAGAGATTTTTCGATCTCTTTCAACCTCTACAACACTCGGATCCGTCATCCTTCGCCATACTCCGAATGAAGTTTAAGAGGAATTTTTCTTTCTGACATACGAACAAAGATGCAGAATTGGGAGTAATCGAGGATGCCTTTGCAGGGAACCTCAATATCATCACTTGTGTTGTTAGTTATCGTAACTGTAACATATTTGGGAAGCATTTTATCAAACTTAAAAGATATTTCGTCAATTTATCTTAATTGAATTGTAATTGGAATCTCCATAGCATCCATTTCATGTGAAATTGGAAGATTTCAATGGCTTGCGAGAACTGCAACAAGGATGGAGAAAAGAAAGCCAAATCGATGAAGAAGCCACAGCGAAAGGCATTAGATTTTGTGGACTGTGAAATTGCTGAGGAGATGTCCAATTAAACCATGGGCCATGTAGATCAAGGAATGGAAAAGTGACAAACTTGAAATGCCATTCACAGATTGCATCTTTTACTTGCATGTGAATAGTAGATCTTGGACTTGTACCTATCATCTCACGTGTTTGCATTAGTAAACCGGGGTATCAGAGATTCAATGTTATTTTACTAGAAAATGTTCATAAATGGTCGCTTTCTTCATTGCGGATTATTCAAATTCGTATACTAGACGGTAATGATCGGAGCCACGTTTTTCTATGAAATGATAGTTGCCGCCATAGACTTGACTGATATGTCTTTCAAGAAAAGTGAAGAAGGCTTCCACATCATTTACATGTAGAAAAATCCTACTCCATGCTAGACATGATGTTGCAAATAAAAACAATTAATAAAGTTCAACTTTCTAGCACTAATTTGTCATTGCCCATCTATAATGGATGCCCTGAAAACTCCTCCACTGTACTTTATGCGTTTAGTCAAGGAGAAATCCTGCACTAAGAATTTTGCACACCCAAGTAAACCCCACCAAAGACTTTGACCCCAGTAACCACGTTCCAAGAAGACTTTGACTTCTTAATGATTATATTTAAGTGCACCGCTATCTTAGAGGCATTGTGCTCGACCAAAAAAATGGAATTTTACCAGTTCCTCTGTGTTCTCTTTTGTCTTTCTGGGCAATTGTTATTAAACCTTCCTTTTTCCACAACACAATTATGTAATCCGGTCCAACATAATGCCTTACTTCAATTCAATGATTCCCTCACAATTGAAATTGATACAGACTCAGATTGTGATCCGAAGATGACTACATGGAAGAACAACTTGGATTGCTGCTCGTGGAATGGTGTCACCTGTGACAACGTAACGGGTAACATTATCGGCCTTGATCTTTCATATAGTTGTCTACAAGGGACCCTCCGTTCTAATAGTTCACTCTTTGCACTTCGCCATCTTCAGAGCCTCAACCTTGCTTTTAACAATTTTTGTTCCTCACCCATTTTGCCCGAACTAAGTGTGTTTGCTGAACTGAGGCACCTCAATCTCTCTTATTCTAGTTTTTTAGGTTTAGTTCCCGTTGAAATTTCTTTCCTTTCGAAACTTGTTTTACTTGATCTCTCTCAGAACTATAAGAAAGATGGTGTTTTTGAGGAACTTAAGATTGAAAATACTCCTTTCAAAATCCTTGTTCAAAATTTGACAAAGTTGAGGGAACTTAACCTCGATTCCATAGACATGTCTGCTGTTTCACTTAGTTCTTTCGTGAATTTATCATCCTCCTTGACATTTTTCAATGCGGTTAGTTGCAAATTACAGGGGGAACTTCTGCCCAACATTTTTAGCTTGCCAAACCTCCTTGATCTCAGTTTGAATGACAATGGTTTCACGGTTTCTTTTCCAAAGTCTAATTGGAGCAAGTCTCTTGAATCCTTAACCCTCTCGTATACAAGCATCTCGGGCAAAATACTTGATTCAATCAGTGAATTCAAGAATTTAAAAACTCTGCATCTTAGGAACTGCAAATTGATAGGATCGATTCCCTCATCGTTTGTGAACTTAACAAAATTAACCACTTTGGACCTTTCATACAATGAATTAACTGGTCATATCCCGTCATTTGTTGTAAAGCTTGAACAACTCATGGATGTAGACCTTTCTTTCAACAACTTCACTGGTGTTTTAGACTTGGGAGTCTTTTCGACACTAAAAAATCTACAAGTCCTTCGTCTTACAGTTGAGCTAAATCTAATGTACAACATTATGAATCACACATTTCCGAAGCTTGAGACTTTGGGCTTGCCTTCCTGCAACTTGACCGAGTTCCCTCCTTTTCTAAACTCTTTAAAAATGCTAAGAGAATTAGATCTCTCCAAAAACAAGATTGGCGGTCAAATACCAAGATGGTTTTGGGATGTAGGGAAAGGTACCCTACAATCTCTTGATATTTCTAGTAACCTTATTGAGGGAGGCATACAACAATTTCCTTGGAAAGAGTTGATCCATGTTGACCTTAGCGACAACTTATTCCAGGGCCCGCTTCCAATTCCACCACTCCATATAGTCTTTTTTGGGGCCAACGACAATCGCTTCAGTGGAGAGATTCCCTCTTCCATTTGCAAATTAAGCTCCCTTGACTATTTAAGGTTGGCTCGTAACAATCTCTCTGGCTCTATTCCACAATGTATGGGAAATTTAGCCAACCTCTGGTATCTAGACTCGAGTGCCAACAAGTTTGAAGGGACATTTCCGCGGTCTTTAGAAAATTGTGCATCATTGTTCATTTTAAATATCAGTCACAACAGAATCAACGATACTTTTCCGAAGTGGTTGCTAGAAGCCCCCTCATTATGGTTCGTCACTCTGCAGTTCAATGAATTCCATGGCCAAATCGATCCTCCAATTGTTCCGTTTCATCCCTCCAGGCTTCGTTTTTTTCTCATATCTAACAATAATTTAGAGGGACAATGGCCCAAAGAATACTTTCTTCGTTGGTTGAATCTAGGGACCGTTGATCTATCCAACAACAGATTTGAAGGGTCTCTTCCAATTCCACCGTCTACCACTCTCTTCTATTCCATTGCAAACAACAAGATTGGTGGAAAGGTTTCCCCTTTGATATGCAATGCCACTGAGCTCATAGTCCTTGACTTGTCGAATAATAGTTTGATGGGCACCTTGCCATCGTGCTTGATGAGCTTTAGCAAAAATCTCTTGGTGCTCAACGTCCGAATCAACATGATTCAAGGTGCGATCCCTAGAAAATTTGCTAAGGATAGCAAACTAAGGACTATTGACTTCAGTCGGAATCGATTTGAAGGGACATTGCCACTGTCCTTACTACATTGTGAAAATTTGGAGGTTTTGGATCTCGGCAACAATAGAATCGAGGATACGTTCCCCGATTGGTTGGGAACCCTTCCCAAGCTACAAGTTCTTATTTTGAGGTCCAACATGTTCCATGGCTTTGTGAGTAGTCCTAGAGAAGCTCGGTCATTTTCTGAATTGCGCATTTTCGACCTATTCAACAACAATCTGAGTGGTCCCTTACCCGTTAGATATATTATGAAGCTTACTGCCATGATGAATCAGGATAAAAGACAAGGCAAGCTACAATATATGGGAGATGGTAATTATCAAGATTCAGTCATGGTGACCATGAAAGGACTGGAGATACGGTTGGTAAAAATTCTAACTGTTTTCACGAGTATCGACTTATCGAGCAACCATTTTGGTGGGGAGCTTCCCATGGATATTGGAAACCTAAAGTCGCTCAAAGGGCTAAACTTTTCCCACAACAATCTCACGGGCTATATCCCTCTGTCTACTGGCAATTTGACTGAACTCGAATGGCTAGACCTCTCTTCAAACAAGTTCATTGGAAGCATTCCTCAAGAACTAGTGGATTTGACGTCTCTTGCATTCTTGAACCTCTCAGAGAATCAGCTCATGGGACCTATTCCTCAAGGAAGGCAATTCAACACATTCAAGAGCGACTCGTTTGCCATGAATCCTAGACTATGCGGATTTCCATTGCCGGAGACATGCACAAACAATCCACGAGAAATTCCACTTGTAACCATTCTTCGAGAAAATGATACAGGGCACGGAGGTTGGTTTGAGTGGAGAGCCATATTGATGGGTTATGGGTGTGGAACCGTAGCTGGAGTCTCTCTAGGATACATTGTTCTCAGATCTAGAAAATTTGAATGGCTCACGGTGTTGCTTGAAAGGAAAGGAGCTAATATGAGAAAGAAGTGGAGGAGGAATGCTGGTAGATCTTATCAAAGATGAGAATCTCGACTATCCATTCTTTGCATTGTAATATGATGAGTAAATCTGTTGAGGTGCCATGAGACCGATATCATGCTTATTATTTTGGCCTTTTTATCATTTAAGTGTAGTCTTATCCAAGTGAACAAAGTAAGATCTAATTTATGCCCGCTTCTTGTGGGAACTTATTTCTTTCCATTTTTCAAGGTATAATATCGAAACCATAAGAAAAGTGAGACATGATTTGCTTTTGGTTTAATATATAGGCCAATGTTGAGGTACATGTGACAAGTGTGTGTGATCACCAGTGTCTTTAGGAATTGCGTGATTATTTAATATAGGCTACTTCTTTTCACTTTTGTAGAGAAAAGAATAAGTTTTTTCACGAATTGAGTGATTACTTAATTAAGTTGATATGGGATGAATAGTTATTATACATATGTGAATTGAGTGGTCACTTGATGAAAAGAAAGTAGTAGGTAGTTGTTGAAACCTAATTTTGTTGGTTTGGCGAACCATCTTTACTTGAAAAAAGAAAAGAAAAGAAAAGAAAATTTGAATCAGGCCGGTTTGACCCGGCCCTCTTGGGCCCAGCCCGCGACCCTGCACCTGCTCGGCCTGTCTCTTCTCTAGTGCGCGTCCGACCCGGCCTCTCCTCCCTTTCTTCTCTCTTTCTTGCCCTGCTCCGTCGGTCTTCCGCCTCACGACACACAGCCATCGCCGCTCTTCACTGCTCGTCATCCCACTTCTCCCGCAATCGCACCAAGGCTTCTATTCGCCCCTGTTTTCTTGACCAGAGTACTCTGAAGAGCTCGTCTGCTATCCATCCACCTTCACTGGTTCCGACCTTCGACATAACATAAAACTCGCTCCCTTCTGCTCGGTATCATGGCTTAAGGTCCTAAAGCGACAACGTCTCGCTCGAGATCTGTTCGTTGGCCCGTGACTCTGATCCTTAACGACGATCGGAGCTTCTGTCGTCGATCCAGTTGCTAGTCGCAGCTTCGTTTCGGTCCATTAACAATGCAACACTCTTACCCTGTTACATTTTTTTTTTTGGTGAAGGAGAATAGCCGAAATAGCATGTTTCGGATTAGGATCGAATCAACTTTTTCCGAGTCTATGTTAACGATTAGACGTATCCCGGACTGTTTTTGGGTGGATGTGATCCGAGTTCGTTGATGCTCAATTTTATTTTCCCGAAGGAAAAACGCGCACACGCGTTTAGGGAAGAGAGGAGAATTCACTCTAGAGGGCTCTCGTCCTCTCCTGCTCGTGGCTCTCATCGACTTGCGGCCACCGGCAGCTCTTCCCTCAGCACGGCCGTTTGTAATCGGTCACTCGATCATCGCTCCTCCCGCTCGTGCCGTCACTTCTCGCTCGCAGCGACGGCAGGCAAGAATTCCTTTCTCGGCTCTCAATTCTCCTCTTGCAATAGGGTTGTCGGCCACCACAACTTCCTCTGGTTTGAGGTCGCCACTCAATTCATCACCGGAAGCTTACCTCCACTTGTCTACAACAGTAAATAGGGGTATTAGAGGTTCAAGGTTATTTTACTGGAAAATGTTCATAAATGACTATTTTCTTCACTACGGATTATTAATTTCATCTATCAGACGGTAGTAACTAGAGCCACGCGTTTCTATGAAATGAGAATTGCCACAATAAACTTGACTAACTCGTCATTAAAAAAAAATGGGGAAGGCTTCCGTATCGTGTACATGTAGAAAAATCTGATTTCATGCTAGATATGATATTTCAAGTAAAAACAATTAATAAAATTCAACATTCTAGCACTAATTTGTCAATGCCCATCTAGAATGGATGTCTTGAAAACTCTTCCATCATCCTTTTTGCGTTTAGCCAAGGAATAAATTTTATGACACTAAGAATTTTCCACACCCAAGTAAATCCCAAAAAAAAAAAAAAAAAACTTTGACCCCAACAACAACATTTGATGAACAATTTGACTTCTTAACGATTCTAATTAAGTGCACTGCTATCTAAGAGGCATTGTGCTCGACCAAAAAACATGGAATTCTACAAGTCCCTCTATTTTCTATATGATGAAAATTGTGACCATATTCACGCAATGTTATGAATTATTCAAAGTTGTATACCGAACAATGATTACCAGAGTCACGCATATCTATGAAATCAAAATTGCCACCATAAACTTGACCAATATGACTTTCAAGAAAAGCGGAGATGGCTTCCATATCTTGGATATGTAGAAAATCCTATTTCATGCTTGATATGATATTGCAAATAAAAACAATTAATAAAGTTCAACTTTCTAGCACTAATTTGACAATGCCCATCTAGAATGGATGCTCTGAAAACTCCTCCACCATCCTTTGTGCATTCAGCCAAGGAAGAGTTGTATGCACATGTTAATATGCACATGTTATGAAGGTTTTGAATGTTTTGGATTTAAAAGGAAAAAAGGAAATGTGCAAAAATTGCAAGATTCAAATTAAGTAGAAAACAAATAATGAATACTGGATCTTGGACTTGTACCTATCATCTCACTTGTCTACAATAGTAAACAGGGGTATTAGAGATTCAAGGTTATTTTATCGGAAAATGTTCATAAATGATTGTTTTCTTCATTACGAATTATTCAATTTCATCTACCAAACAGTAGTACCCAGAGCCACATGTTTCTATGAAAGGAGAATTGCCACCATAGACTTGACTAACTCGTCATTCAAAAAAAGTGGGGAAGGCTTCCGCATCGTGTACATTTAAAAAAATCCTATTTCATGCTAGCTATGATATTTCAAGTTAAAATAATTAATAAAGTTCAACATTCTAGCACTAATTTGTCAATGCCCACCTAGAATGGATGCCCTAAAAACTCTTTCACCGTCCTTTTTGAGTTTAGCCAATGAAGAAATTCTCTGGCACTAAGAATTTTCCACACCCAAGTGAACCCCACCAAAGACTTTGACCCCAACAACAACATTTGATGAAGACTTTGACTTCTAAACGATTCTAATTAAGTATATTGCTATCTTAGAGGCGTTGTGCTCGACCAAAAAATATCGAATTTTACAAGTCCCTATATTTTCTATATAATGAAAATTGCCATCATATTCACGCAATGTTATGAATTATTCAAAGTTGTATACCGAACAATGATTACCAGAGTCACACATATCTATGAAATGAAAATTGCCACCATAAACTTGACCAATATGCCTTTCAAGAAAAGCGGAGAAGGCTTCCATATCTTGGATATGTAGAAAAATCATATTCCATGCTTGATATGATATTGCAAGTAAAAACAATTAATAAAGTTCAATTTTCTAGCACTAATTTGATAATGCCCATCTAGAATGGATGCTTTCAAAACTCCTCCATTGTCCTTTATGCGTTCAGCCAAGGAAGAGTTATATGTACATGTTAATATGCACACGTTATGAGGGTTTCGAATGTTTTGGATTTAAAAGGAAAAAACGAAATTTGCAGAAATCACAAGATTCAAATTAAGTAGAAAACAAATAGTGAATAGTAGATTTTGGACTTGTCCCTATCATCTCACTTGTCTACAATAATAAACAAGGGTATTAGAGATTCAAAGTCTTTTTACCGATTCATAAATGATTGTTTTCTTCATTACAGATTATTCAATTTTGTCTACCAGACGGTAGTAACCAGAGCCACGCGTTTTTATGAAATGAAAATTGCTGCCATACACTTGAGTAACTCGTCATTCAAAAAAAGTGGAGAAGGCTTCCGCATTGTGTACATGTAGAAAAATCCTCTTCCATGATAGATATGATATTTCAAGTTAAAACAATTAATAAAGTTCAATATTCTAGCACTAATTTGTCAATGCCCATCTAAAATGGATGCCCCGAAAACTCTTCCACTGTCCTTTTAGCATTTAGCCAAGGAATAAATTCTATGGCACTAAAAATTTTCCACACCCAAATAAACCCCACCAAAGATTTTGACCCCAACAACAACTTTCTTGAAGACTTTGACTTCTTAACGATTCTAATTAAGTGCACTGCTATCTTCGAAGTATTGTGCTCGACCAAAAAACATAGAATTCTAGAAATCCCTATATTTTTTATATAATGATAATTGCCACCATAGTCATGCAATATTCTGAATTATTAAAAGTTGTATACCGAACGGTGATTACCAGAGTCACACATATCTATAAAATGAAAATTGCCATCATAAACTTGACCAATATGCCTTTCAAGAAAAGCGGAGAAGGCTTCCATATCTTGGAAATGTAGAAAAATCATATTCCATGCTTGATATGATATTGCAAGTAGAAACAGTTAATAAAGTTCAACTTTCTAGCACTAATTTGACAATGCCCATCTAGAATGGATGCTCTGAAAACTCCTCCACCGTCCTTTATGCGTTCATCCAAGGAAGAGTTGTATGTACATATTAATATGCACACATTATGAGGGTTTCAAATGTTTCTAATTTAAAAGGAAAAAAAAATGTGCAAAAATCACAAGATTCAAATTAAGTAAAAAACAAATAATGAATAGTAGATCTTGGACTTGTACTTATCATCTCACTTGTCTACAATAGTAAATGGGGGTATTAGAGATTCAAGGTTATTTTACCGGAAAATATTCATAAATGATTATTTTCTTCATTACGGATTATTCAATTTCTTCTACTAGATGGTAGTAACCAGAGTCACGCATTTCTATGAAAGGAGAATTGCCGCCATAGACTTGACTAACTCGTCATTAAAAAAACAAAGTGGAGAAGGCTTCGGCATCATGTACAAGTAGAAAAATCCTATTTCATGCTAGATATGATATTTCAAGTTAAAACAATTAATAAAGTTCAACATTCTAGCATTAATTTGTTAATGCCCATCTAGAATGGATGCCCTAAAAACTCTTCCACTGTCCTTTTAGCATTTAGTCAAGGAAGAAATTTTGTGGTACTAAGAATTTTCCACACCCATGTATACCCCACCAAAGACTTGAACCCCAACAATGACATTTGATGAAGACTTTGACTTCTTAATGATTCTAATTAAGTGCACCGCTATCTTAGAGGCGTTGTGCTCGACCAAAAACATGGAATTCTACAAGTCCCTCTATTTTCTATATAATGAAAATTGCCATCATAGTCACGCAATGTTATGAATTATTCATAGTTGTATACCAAATGGTAATTACGAGAGTTACGCATATCTATGAAATGAAATTTGCCACCATGAACTTCACCAATATGCCTTTCAAGAAAAGCGGAGAAGGCTTCCATATCTTGGATATATAGAAAAATCCTATTCCATGCTTGATTTGATATTGAAAGTAAAAACAATTAATAAAATTCATCTTTCTAGCACTAATTTGACAATGCCCATGTAGAATTGATGCTCTAAAAACTCTTCCACCGTCCTTTACGCGTTCAACCAAGGAAGAATTGTATGTACATGTTAATATGCACAAGTTATAAGGGTTTCGAATGTTTCGGATTTAAAAGGAAAAAACGAATTGCGTAGAAATTGCAAGATTCAAATTAAGTAGAAAACAAATAATGAATGTCAATCTTACATACCTATTTGTTCTAATTATGGGAACAAAACCAAGAGAGGGTGGGTCATCTTCTTTGTTGCGCGAAGCCATGGCAAGGGCATCCTTTGTGAGTAACTACTCATAGGTACCCATCGAGTTCTCCAGTTTTTTTAATTGATAGGTTCAAAGTCTAAAGATATTAACTTCCGGTTTAAAATTTTATACTTGTTTCTTGTGGGAACTTATTTCTTTTCTTTGTTCAAGGGATAATATTAAAACCATGAAAAAGCAAATCTCGTTTTTGATTAATATATAGGCCAATGTCGAGGCACACACGACGTATGTGCGTGATCGTCGGTGTCTTTGGGAATTGAGTGATTATTTAATATAGGCTACTTCTTTTCACCTTCATAGAGAAAAGACCCGGTCGCTTTAGGAATTGAGTGATTATTTAATTGAGCTGATATGCAACAAATAGTTATTATAAGCGTATGAATTAAGTGGTTACTTGATGAAGAGAAAGTAGTGAGTAATTGTTGAAACCTAATTTTGCTGGTCCGGCGAACCATATCTCCTTGTTAAAAAAGGAAAAAGAAAAGAAAAGAAAAATTGAATCGGGCTGGTTCGCGGCCCGCTTGGGCCCAGCCCGCGACCCAGCACCCGCTCGGCCTGTCTCTTCTCCAGCCCACGTCCAATCCGTCCTCTCCTCCCTTTCGTCTCTCTTTCTCGACCCCGCTCCGTTGGTCTTCTTCCTCACGACACGCGGCCGTCGCCGCTCTTCACTGCTGGTCACCCTACTCCTCCCGCAATCGCACCAAAGCTTCTGTTCGCCCTTGTTTTCTTGACCAGAGTACTCTGAAGAGCTCTGCTCCTACCCATCCCTCCATCACCAGTTCTGACCTTCTACGTAACACAGAACTCGCCCCGTTCTGCTCGGGTTTATGGCTTAAGGTCCTGAAGCGACTAGGTCTCGCTCGAGATCTGTTCCTTGGGTGCGACTTCGATCCTTAACGATGATCGAAGCTTTCGTCATCGACCCAGTTGCTAGTTAGGGCTTCGTTTCGGTCCATTAACAATGCAACCCTCTTATCCTGTTGTGCTTTTTTCTGGTGAAGGAGGAGCCGAGATAGCATGCTTCAGATTAGGATTGAATCGACTTTTTCCGAGTCTATGTTAACAATTAGACATATCGCAGGCTGTTTTTGTCTCGATGTAATTGTAGTCCGAGTTCGTAGATGCTCAGTTTTTTATTTTTCATACTACGCACGAAACTAGTTCGATAAAATGTGTCTGAGATGTGGCTGTGAAATGCTTTTTACCGTTGTTCAATCTGAAGTGTTTTAATACGATTTACAATGACATAAGTTCATATGTTAGCTGTTAAGTTTGGCTTTGACCCGTAATGAGAATACCGAGAGTTTTACTGACTTCACATTCTCTTTGATTGATGCATGGTGTCATTGACGATGGCCTTCTCATGGTAATTATTGACAAGAAATTGATCCAAGAAATTGATTTTCTTGTGTTTGACGTCTCTTCGATCACGACAAGCGTCGCATTTTGCAAAAAAGTTAAGAGAATCAAAATCTTTTTGTTTGTTTTATTTCGGTGTGTATCGTGTTAAGTAAAGATTCCAATATAAACGGGCGAGGGGTGCAGGGGGCGCCACCCCCAACGATAAGTATATTCCCCTTACAAATTGGGTGGGGGAGAAAACGGTGGGGCATGGGGCCAGGATTCATGTGGGTTTAGTATTTTAGGTTAATTGTTGAAAGAGGTGATCATCAAGTGTCCTATATAGTTATTTTTTTCTTTTGCTTAGATTGGTTAAAGAGTTATTCACATTATTTTGCTGGGTTACTTTTTCTTCCTAATTATTTCTTGAAATTATAAATGGATATATGCAAACAAGACTTGATTGATAACTCGTTTGACAAATTAACTAAGGCCATGTATTTCTATGGGACAAATTTACGTTTAGTTTTGGGCGGCACTTTTTCCATTTCTCTTTTGACTTAAGACACTCTTTTTTTTTTTTTTTCTTGTTTTTTTTTCGATTGTTTTGACCATATTATCCTTATGGATTGTCTTGACCATATTATCTCTTATAGGGTCCACCACTTCCCCATAAAATCTTATAAAAGTGATTTTTTTAATTATTATTTGGGTCACGCTTTTCATTTTGGTTTTTTTTTCCTTAGGCTTTTTATTTTGAAGTCATCTCTATGTTATCTTGCATCATTGTTTTCAACAAGTCAATTAATTAGAAGTAACACGGCAACCCAAAACTGATGATAAAGAACTTATGGAAACATAGTAAGAAACTAAACCTAGAAGGAGTAGCAATCTATAGGATGCAAGTATGCTTCAGACCACAAAGCAACTACGCAATTAATTCACAAACACTATTTTGATGCACGCTACACGCTAATAATAAGATTGAAACCCATGATCAAGCATTTATACGACCCAAAACTCTAATTCACTTTTAAGAAAAGATTTCAAGAAACACTCAATAGCGACCGTAAAGAGCATGATTCAAGACCAAAAAAAACTAAAAAGGAGAAGAAAAAGGGTTTTTCACTGGAACCATACTTTCGGAAGCGAATGAGGAGGGGGGGATTGTTAAAATAAATAACTATTTTGAGAATTGCAAATGCTGGAGAGATTTGTGGGAGAAGAAGAAGAATAAGAAGTGGGAAGCGTAGAAAGAAGATAATGGCTTGCAAGAGAGACGATTTGCAAAAGCGGAGAGTCAAAAGGCATGGAAAGAAAGAAGAAGAAAGAAAGTGGGACTCCCAATGAAAAAAAAGAAACAATGACCTAATAGTAAAAAAAAATCACTTATATGCATGAGAACTGATGGGCTTCACAATGGATAATATGATAAATAAAAAAATAAGTGTCTAAGCTAAAAGAGGAGCAAAAAAAATGCAATCCTCAGTTTTGCATGAACTAAATTACAAAAGCATAATAACTATCATTAGCAATTCGGGGTAATTATCCACAAAGTCACAAATCTATTATAGGACAGTCAATTCGATTATAATTTTTTTAATTATGTCAATTTAGTCATAAACCTTTTTTTTGTGTCATTTTAGTCTACCTTTTGAAGTATTGCCAATTTAATCCGAAAAGTTTAAAAGTCGTGGTTGAATGGAGGGACATGGGTTAGAAAAAATTGTGGGCATGAAAATTTGGTATCGCGTCGAGGTGAGCACATCACTTTTAAAACTCCGGCTGGATGGATGTAGTCGCGAGTGTTCGCGCTTGCCTTGACTGGCCGAACACTGTGCGAGCAGGTAAGAGAGTTTAGGCACCGACTCGTCCGCTTCGTCGCAGCTTGTGGACAACCCCGACGTATTTGCTAGCTACAGAGAAGGCGCAGAACTGCGAAGATCAGCGCGAAGCATTTGGCCGTGCCCGAAGACGACTTGGATGGCGAAGTTTGCAGCTCGGGTGTTTCCTCTCCCCTAGCTCAATTGAGACCCTCAAAAACATGGTCACGGGCAATAAAGACCTGAGAAATTTGATAGACCAGCAGAATGCAAATCCTTCTTGATGTCAATAAAAAACCTACATGTACTTTAGATATAAAAAATTATAAACTTTCGTGGGAAATTCTAATATCAGGAGTTATATTAACAATTTAAATTTTAAAGTACTATTTGTAAATGCGGATTACCATTTATATCAGATTACCTTAATATATATACTGTGTTAAATTCAACTATAATCCACCAGACGTAATTCTAATGATAGTTACGATATACTTTTCTAATTTAATATTTGTGAGAACCTACAAATGATACCGCATCGATTAACATTGTCAAATTAAGGAAAATATCTCTCTAGGCCTCGTTTATATATATATCCCTCCGTAATTTATAAAATTAATTTGAAAGAACAAATTCAACGAAATACTCTAGATGATCATTAAAATAATCCAAATATAATAATTTTTTCAAGTTTTGTTTGCATACAACTGTTAGTCTGTTATAATATCGAAACATTGATTTGGAAGATCAGATAAAATAATTTTAGCAAAACATGGCCTCGTGACTTGGTAATTAAAAAATCATCTATATTTTCCAAGCAAACTAAATACGAAATAACATTTGCTAAGAAGTAAAATATAAATATTAATACAAATCATTTTGCTTTCTTTATTTTGCAGGTCGAGTCGGATCGAGTGATTGAACACGATTTGTTTCGTTTTGAGTATTGACATTTCTCGCGGTCAATTTGAGTCGGGTCGGATCTTCAATGTCGGGCCGCCCATCTAGGGCTCCTCCATGTGCTTCCACGTCTTTCTTAGGGGTGCATAATAACCGATAATTTCTGTTCCATAAACAAATTTTCAATTAGATCTGTTTCGGAATAGAAATCCGTTTGATAAACCTATTCCGTTTTTCTATTTCGGAATAGAAATAGAAATCAAAAGTTCAAATTTTTTACTTCGATTTAAAAAAATGAGAAATAAAAAAAATTTTCTCATCGTTCGTCAACCTGGTCCTTCATCCGTTGCCGTCGACCACCATCCATCAATCGTCGACCGCCCGCCGGCCCTCACCGCCACCGGTCGCCAAATAAATTATTTTTATAAATATCATTCTAAAATGAAATTTATTCGAATAAATAAAATGATATTTATTTTTATTTTTACGAATAAATATTTATTTTACTAATAAATTTAAAAAATCCTTAAAAGTAAATATCATTTTAAAAATAAAAATTATTATAAAAATATCATTTATTTATTTTTATTTTAAATTTTAAATTTTTATTATAAATTTATTTATTAAAAATAAATTTAATTAAATATCATTTTATTAAAAATAAAAATAAATTTATTAAAAATAATTTATTTATGATAACTAAAAATAAATTATTTTTATTTGTCTTGAGTGTTTTGCCAAATAAATTTATTATTATTTTTTATTTTTATTCATTTTAAAATAAATTTATTCGTAAAATAAAATAAAATAGAATAAATAAAATAAATTTATTTTTAAGGATATTTTTATTTTAAAATAAAATGATATTCTTATTTTACCTTTTATGATTTATTTTATTTTATTTATTTATTTTTCTTTTTTTTTGTTAATAAATCATTTTTATTTTTATTTTTTATATTAAAGGTCGCTACGTCGCCGCCGCCATCTAAGGAAGAAATTTTGTGTCGTTATCAAACTTGATTATTTTTGTTTAGAACTCTTCTAAATAGAAATAGAAAAATCTATTCCCGTTCAGAAACGAAATTTTGTCGTACCCCTTAGTCTCACTCAGTTTCTCCGCGCTCCTCTCCGCCCTCTTCGCATCTCGCTGTTTGAAGACGTCGTTGATTGGATTTCGCAGCTCGGTCGTGCATTCGCCGGCGTGATACTTCCTGTGAAAAGGGTCCGTCACTAGTGCTTTCTTGTCTTTGAGTGGATGTGCATTGTGGGGTCAGAGTTAGACTCGGTTGGTCTGCATTTTCTGATTGATTCCCTGGGAAAATTCTGGACTAATTTGTGTTCTTTCGGGTCCGTTTCGCGTGATGTCGATTCACTCTTGTGTTTCTTTCTTAGTTGGCCGCTTAAAAGCTGTCTTACGGCTTTCCGGGATGCTTGGTTATGGTCTTCGGAAATTGCGCGCTGAGTGTTCGATGAAAGTTGTGAAAGAGGAGTCAAATGTAGAAGAGAACTATCTTTGCTTGTTTGACACATGATATGCCGTTGAAACGTGGAATGGAGAAAAACCAATGGAAACTGAGTTGTGTTAGGACGGTTTTCTGTCATGACACGAGATGGCTTTGTTCAAGTGTGGTTTTCTCGATACATCACATACATCAGTCGTTGGACTGCTTCATGGGATACTTTATCAGCAGTCAGGGTCAATATTATATCTCTCGGCTGTTAATGCTTTTTGTTGTTCTAGTGCAATGGTGTGGGAACTAAGGGTGTGTTTGTTTTGCGGAAAATATCTTTTAAAAGATGATTGGTTATATTACTTAGAAAGATTAGTCAAGGAAGAATGTTTGCACTATTGACCACAATTTATGACTAACTATTTTCATAGATGATGGAAATATTTCTCATTTAATCTTGAGCTTTCCATGAAGTAAACGCACCCTAAGTTACTTTTACAAAGATCTTGTTTCCAGTATAGTTCTATTACAGTCTACTATACTGCAAGCTTAAGGCTTGTGGTTTATACTTCTCTTCTTTTGTAATGAAAAAACTGACTTTTATATAACCAAAACAACATACTGGGCCTTGACATAAAGAGGGATGGAAAAGATGAACATTCTAATTTTCTGATTATTTTCCCTTTTATCTGACTTTGGTGCTTTCATTGTAGCAATTCGAAGTTCGTTATATTCAACTCAGAGATGGTTATCCCACCACCAGCTAAGCCACCGAGAATAATAAACTTTCTCAAGCCTTATGTTCTGAAGATGCACTTCACTAACAAGTTTGTAAGTGCCCAAGTCATCCATTCCCCAACTGCTACTGTGGCGTTTTCGGCGAGCTCGCAGGAGAAGGCTTTGAGACCAAGCATGGACTAGACTCGAGATGTGGCTGCAGCTGCGAAGATAGGAAAGATACTGGGAGAGAGGCTGCTGCTCAAGGGCATCCCTGCTGTCGCTGTCCACTTGAAAAGAGAACAAAAGTATCATGGCAAAGTCAAGGCGGTTATTGATTCTGTGAGAGAAGCAGGTGTGAAGTTGCTTTGAAACTCCTGAACTTATCGGTTGTATTTGTTTTAAGACTTGTGACCTCTGTTCGAAGTGATCTTCACTCGAGAAAGATTGAAAGAGAGTGCATGAACTTTTTATGTTGGAGGCTGCTTATATTAATTTCTTCTTTGTAAGGACATAAGCATATTGAATGTTTAGGCATGTATGCATCTGAGCATGTGCTTTGGCGTGTTTGGATAGATTATCAGGGTGAGAATGATTGAAAACTATGAGCCTGCCGCTCAACTCTTAAATACTGAAGTCGTTGCATCCATACAAGTTGGTTCAGAGTCCAATATAGATCATTGATTGCTCACATTCGGGGCTTTCGGTTTCTACCGGAGCCTTACTGATATTGAAAGAAAACAGCCGCTTGAGACGCTCGACTTCCAAAGATCTTGCGCTCTTTGTAGCTCCAGAAAATGTTCAATTTATACTATTTACCATATCAACATTGTAAGGCTATGGGGGAGAAGGCACAGGAAGCAATAAGCATTAGTTAATGGATGATCAGGTTGATGAACTGTGACTTAATCATGAAGTAACTCTATCCATCCGTCACATAGAGATGGTGACTTGACACTTGGCTATGAAGCCGGAAGGACTCGGGGTTTAAGCTTTGTTAATCAAGCATATATGAAAATCCTATGCTGGCCTTAATTTCAGCCAAAGAGACGAAGTTTAAGACAAATTGAGTTGACTTTATTAGCCAGAAAAACGTTTTTATAGCAATATAGCAATCATAATCACGTTCAGGAAACTGCGGTGCACTGGACGTTCCTGAACTAGCGTGCTTCCCAAGAGATTCACCGCCTAATGTGGTGGTGCATGGTATAATTCCAAAGGAAGAGGCAATAAAACTGAAATTCTTTGTAAATACCTGAAAGGCTCCAAAGGAGCTAGCTATTCATCCTGGAAGAATTGCCCAGACAATTGCTTCAATCCGTTCTATTTCGCTACTAGAATACAGGTTCAGTCTCAAAAGCTGCAGTGAAAGACATACGGTTTGTCTTTCTCAAGCAGCACGATGTGGGGCTCCACGTGGGAGGCGTTGAAATAATGGAGCCACGAACATGCAAATGTGTATGTTTTTGCCAAAAAAATTTCGGGAATTGGAATTTGGAATAATATCGACCCCCTGATAAGCAAAGCACCTAGATTTGTGCAACTTCATTCCAATGGACTGAACCTTACGAGCAACTTCATCCTTGGATGGGTCCTGAAATCGATAGAGATTTTTCGATCTCTTTCAACCTTTGCAACACTCGGGTCTGTCATCCTTCGCCATATGCCAAATGAAGTTTACGAGGAATTTTTCTTTTATAGCATATGACGTACGAACAAAGATGCAGAATTGGGAGTAATCGAGGACACCCTTGCATGGAACCTCAATATCATCACTTGTGTTGTTAGTTAATTTGACTGTAACATATTTGAGAAGCATTTTATCAAACTTAAAAGATTTTTCGTCAGTTTTTCTTAATTAAATTGTAATTGGAATCTCCATAGCATCCATTTCATGCGAAATTGGAAGATTTGAATGGCTTGTGAGAACTGCAACCAGGATGGAGAAAAGGGAAACCAAATGGATGAAGAAGCCAAAGCGGAAGACATTAGATTTTGTGGACTGTGAAATTGCTGAGAAGATGTCCAATTAAACCATGGGCCATGTAGATCAAGGAATGGAAAAGTGATAAGCTTGAAATGCCATTCAGAGATTGCATCTTTTACTTGCAAGTGAATAGTAGATCTTGGACTCGTACCTATCATCTCACTTATCTATAATAGTAAACCAGGTTATTAGAGATTCGATATTATTTTATTGGAAAATGTTCATAAATGGTCGTTTTCTTCATTATGGATTATTAAAATTCGTATACTAGATGGTAATGATTGGAGCCACTTTTTTCTATGAAATGATAATTGCCACCATAGACTTGACCGATATGTCTTGCAAGAAAAGTGAAGAAGGATTCCACATCATTTACATGTAGAAAAATCCTACTCCATGCTAAACATGATGGTGCAAGTAAAAACAATTAATAAAGTTCAACTTTCTAGCACGAATTTGTCATTGCTCATCTAGAATGGATGTCGTGAAAACTCCCCCACCATCCTTTATGCGTTCAGCCAAGAAAGAAATTCTATGGCAATTTGAATTTTCCAAACCCAAGTAAACCTCACCATTGAAGACTTTGACCCCATTAACCACTTTTGAAGAAGACTTTGACTTATGTAAGATTATAATTAAGTGCATCGCTGCCTTGAAGGCATTGTGCTCGATCAAAAGACATGGAATTCTATCGGTCCCTCTGTTTTCTCTTTTGTTTTTCTGGGCAATTGTTATTAAACCTTCCTTTCTCCATAGCGCAATTATGTCGTCTGGTCCAAAGTGATGCCTTGCTTCAGTTCAACGATTCCCTCATAGTTGAAATTGATACGGACTCAGGTTGTGATCCGAAGATGACTACATGGAAGAACGGCTTGGATTGTTGCTCGTGGGACGGTGTCACCTGTGACAATATAATAGGTAACATTATCGGCCTCAATCTTTCATATAGTTGTCTGCAAGGTACCCTCCGTTCTAACAGTTCACTCTTTGCACTTCGCCATCTTCAGAGCCTCAACCTTGCTTTTAACAATTTCCGTACCTCACCCATTTTGCCTGAACTAAGTGTGTTTGCTGAACTGAGGCACCTCAATCTCTCTTATTCCAATTTTTTCGGTTTAGTTCCTATTGAAATTTCTTTCCTTTCTAAACTTGTTTTACTTGATCTCTCTTGGAACAATAAGAACGATGAATTTTTTGTGGAGCAAAGTCTTAAGATTGAAAATTCTGGTTTCAAAATCCTTGTTCAGAATTTGACAAAGTTGAGGGAACTTAACCTCGATTTCATAGACATGTCTACTGTTTCGCTCAATTCTTTCGTGAATTTATCATCCTCCTTGACGTTTTTCAGTGCAGTTGAGTGCAATTTACAAGGGGAACTTCCGCCCAACATTTTTAGCTTGCCAAACCTCCTTGATCTCAATTTGGATTCCAATGATTTCACGGTTTCTTTTCCAAAGTCTAATTGGAGCAAGTCTCTTGAATCCTTAACCCTCTCGTTTACAAGCATCTCGGGCAAAATACCTGATTCAATCAGTGAATTCAAGAATTTAAAAACTCTACATCTTAATAATTGCGCATTGACAGGATCGATTCCCTCATCGCTTGTGAACTTAACAAAATTAACCAGTTTGGACCTTTCACGCAATGACTTAACTGGTCATATCCCGTCATTTGTTGTAAAGCTTGAACAACTCATGGATGTAGACCTTTCTTTCAACAACTTTCCCAGTGTTTTAGAATTGGGAGTCTTTTCAACATTGAAAAATCTGCAAGTCCTTCGTCTTACAGTTGAGCTAAATCTAATGTACAACAGCATGAATCACACATTTCCGAAACTTGAGGCCTTGGGCTTGCCTTCCTGCAACTTGACCGAGTTCCCTCCTTTTTTGAACTCTTTTAAAATGCTAAGAGTATTAGATCTCTCCAAAAGCAAGATTAGCGGTCAGATACCGAGATGGTTTTGGGATGTAGGGAAAGATACCCTATGGTCTCTTGATATTTCTAGTAACCTTATTGAGGGAGGCATACAACAATTTCCTTGGAAAGAGTTGATCAATGTTAACCTTAGCCACAACTTATTCCAGGGCTTGCTTCCAATTCCACCACTCCATATAGTCTACTTTTTGGCCGACGACAATCGCTTCAGTGGAGAGATTCCCTCTTCCATTTGCAAATTAAGCTCCCTTAAATATCTATGGTTGGCTCATAACAATCTCTCTGGCTCTATTCCACAATGCTTGGGAAATTTAACCAACCTTTTGTTACTAGATTTGAGTGCCAATAAGTTTGAAGGGACATTAACGCGGGCTATAGAAAATTGTGCATCATTGGCCGTGCTAGACATCAGTCACAACAGAATCAACGATACTTTTCCGAAGTGGTTGCTAGAAGCCCCCTCATTAGTGGTTATTGCTCTTCAGTTCAATGAATTCCATGGCCAAATCGATCCTCTAACTGTTCCATTTCATCCCTCCACCCTTGTCCTTTTTAACATATCAAACAATAATTTAGGGGGTCAATGGCCCGAAGAATATTTTCTCCATAGGTGGAATCTGCAGCTGGTTGATTTGTCTAACAACAGATTCGAAGGTCCTCTTCCAATTCCACCACCCACCGCTCGATTCTATTCTAGTGCAAACAACAAGATTGGTGGAAAGGTTTCTCCTTTGATATGCAATGCCACTGAGCTCAGAGTCCTTGACTTGTCCAATAATAGTTTGATAGGCACCTTGCCAGAGTGCTTGATGAGCTTTAGCAAAAATCTCTCGGTGCTCAACCTCCGAATCAACAAGATTCAAGGTGTGATCCCTAGAAAATTTTCTAAGGATAGCAAACTAAGGACTATCGACTTTAGTCAAAATCGATTTGAAGGGACATTGCCATGGTCCTTACTACATTGTGAAAAATTGGAAGTTTTGGATCTCGGCAACAATAGAATGAAAGATACGTTCCCTAATTGGTTGGGAACCCTTCCTAAGCTACAGGTTCTTATTTTGAGGTCCAACATGTTCCATGGCTTCGTGAGTAGTCCTAGAGAAGCTCGCTCATTTTCTGAATTGCACATCTTCGACCTGTCCAACAACAATCTGCATGGTCCTTTACCCGTTAGTTATATTATGAAACTTATAGCCATGATGTATCAGATAAAAGACGGGGCAAGCTGCAGTATATGGGAGATGGTAATTATCAAGATTCAGTCATGGTGACCATGAAAGGACTAGAGATACGGTTGGTGAAAATTCTAACTATTTTCACGAGTATCGACTTATCGAGCAACCATTTTGGTGGAAAGCTTCCCGTGTATATTGGAAACCTAAAGTCACTCAAAGGGCTAAACTTTTCCCACAACAATCTCAGGGGCTATATCCCTCCATCTACTGGCAATTTGACTGAACTCGAATGGCTAGACCTCTCTTCAAACAAGTTCACCGGAAGGATTCCTCAAGAACTAGAGGATTTGACGTCTCTTGCATTCTTGAACCTCTCAGAGAATCAGCTCATCGGACCTATTCCTCAAGGAAGGCAATTCAACACATTCAAGAGTGACTCGTTTGCTGGGAATCCTAGACTATGCGGATTTCCATTGCCGAAGACATGCTCACACAATCCACGAGAAATTCCACCTGTAACCATCCTTCGAGAAAATGATACAGGGCACGAAGGCTGGTTTGAGTGGAGAGCCATATTGATGGGTTATGGGTGTGGAACCATAGGTGGAGTCTCTCTAAGATACATTGTTCTCGGATCTAGAAAATTTGAATGGCTCGTGGGATCGCTTGAGAGGAAAGGAGCTAATATGAGAAAGAAGTGGAGGAGGAATGCTCGTAAATCTTATCAAAGATGAGAATCTCGACTGTTCATTCTTTGCATTGAAAGATGATGAGTAAATCTGTTGAGGTGCCTTGAGACCGATTACATGCTCATTATTTTGGCCTTTTTTTTTTTTTTTTTTTTTTTTATCATTTAAGCGTAGTCTCATCCAAGTAAACAAAGTGAGATCTAATTCCTCATCTGCAAGATTTTGAAATCCTTGGCTAGACATATGCCTAAATTTTAATGTTGGAACGCAAACAAATAAATTTATTAAATGGGAAAGTTTTGACAGTAGGATCTTCTGCGATCCTGATCCCCACTATATTAAATCTATTGCATCGTTGATAAATCAAATGCATAATGACATATCAAACTCATGCCACTGGTATTGTACTTGTGCTCTCAGGTCTTACTTTGTAAACTTTTGCGCACTTCTGGCTCTATTGAAGCAATCTCTATCCATTGCTGCCAAATTGGAAAGAAAGGAAGAATATGTCCTTGAGGACGGGAGAATTACCAAAAAAGTCCTAAACTTATAGCAATTGTGTCTATTCAGTCCTAATTTTTTTTTTGTCCAATTTAGTCATAAACCTTTTATAATTGTGCCAATTGAGTCCATCCAGCCAAAATTAGCCGGCCGACACCGACGTGGACACCGGCGGGGGATAGCTGGTCGACAAGGTAATTTTTTTAATATTTTTTTCAAATTTTTAAGTAATTTTTATTTTTAAGTAATTTTTTATTTTTTTACTTCTTCTCCTACCTCGGCCGGCGTCGGCCAGAGGTGAGGGTCGGCGAGGTCAGCCTCGCCAACCACTAGTGAGGCTCGCCCCGCCGGCCACTGGTGGAGGTGAGCCTCGCCCAGCGACGGCCGCCTCGCCGGCCATTGGCGAGGGCGAGGGTCGACCTCACCCAGTGGCCGGTGAGGCTGCCATCGCCATCGCAGGCCTCGCTGCCTCCCCTGTCCCCCCGATCGTCGGCACGATCTCCCCCTCCAAGCTCAAGTGGCCCTCCCGGCCCGTGATCGTCGCCAAAACCCTATCCCGGCGTCTCGGACCAACGAGGATGAGATCGAGCTCCTCCGCGAGTTCCTCGACCACACCATGCAGCACGGCGGGGCCTTGCCCTCGCCAGTGGCTGGCGAGGGCCAAGCTCGCCGGATCTGGCGAGGCTCGGCCTCGCCCAGCCATTGAGGTCAAGCCTCGCCAAATCTCGGTGACGGCCGCCTTGCCATCGCCGAGTGAGGCTTGCCTCTCAGCCGGTGGCCGGCAAGGCAAAACCTCACCGGCTAGAGGAAGGAGAAGAAGTTAAAAAATATATATATTTAAAAATTCGAAAAAAATAAAAAAAAAAATTAAAAAAAATTACCTTGTCGGCCGATTGTCCCCACCGGCATCCACATCAGCACCAGCCGGCCAATTTTGGCCGGATGGACTGAATTGGCACAATTAGAAAAAGTTTAGGACTAAATTAGACAAAAAAAAAAAGGTTTATGATTGAATTGGCACAATTGCAATAGGTTTAGGACTTTTTTGATAATTCTCCCCCTCGAGGACATGGAAAATAACATGTTTTACTTTTCCTCTCTTTTGCAACCAACTTCATAAGTAATTGCTTAACTTACACACATTAAAAATTCTTTTGTTAACTCAGCAGGAGACTTGCTTGAACTCCAATTGACTGCAATTCGCATAGGAACAAGTTGATCGACAAAGATTATGAAATGAAAACAGAATTTCAAGATAGTGATCATTGAAAACTTGTTATCTTCATTGCTTGCATCTAAATCCCGTATGCATGCAGTTACCAACAATAAGCAAACTCTTAGAACAACTCTTACATTGATTGTACAGTTGTGGCTATTGCACAACGAATCATTGTGGTTCTTTTTTGAGGGGACATAGTTATCTTCGATTATGAAATGAACACAGAATTTCAAGACGGTGATCATTGACAACTTGTTATCTTCATTCCTTGCATCTAAATCCCGTATGCATGCGGTTACCAGCAATTTACAAACTCTTAGAATGGCTCTTACATTGACTGTACAATTGTGGCTGTTGCACATCGGATCGCTGCGGTTCTTGTTTGAGAGACATAGTTGTCTTAGATTATGGTCAATATCTTTTAACAATTTCTTTTTGCCTTTGTGGTTGGAATTTTGCATTAATTGTCTTCTACAAGTGCATTACAAAGGTTGTTGAGGAATATATGCATAGTTCTCAAAAAAGATTGCTAGATTTCCCATCTTTCAACAACTGACGGGTCTTTTCAAAAAATGTCGGAAAAGAAAGCTTTTCCGACAACTAACGTATCTTACACTATTATTCTGTTTAATGGCATCATATCCCATTTTTGACAACTCTTAATATGTTGATTCCCCTGCCTAACCTTGAAAATGTTTCCCAAATGTTCAATAACAATATTTCGTCTCCTCCTCTTTTCACATTCTCTCCCATTTGTTCAACAATCATCTCACATCCAGTCTTCTTCTTTTACCTCTCATATATCTTGCAATAACCACATCACCTAATGCTTACCAGATTCTCATCTCCTATGCTAGTCCCTCGTAACACAATTCATCCGGTTACTCTTAAGCTAAGTCATTTTTAAAGCACGCACTACGGGCATGCACCATTCGTTTTTCTTTGTTGGCCAAAAGTAAATAGAGAAGATCAAGCTCATTTATTTAGATTTGCCAAAAAGTAAAATGTACTTTTTTGCATACCCACCAAAACTTTGGGAATAGTATACAAATTTTAAAATTGTATGCACGTGTTACGAGGGTTTCGAGGGTTTCAGATTTGAAAAAAAAAAGTGCAAAAATTGCAAGATTCAAATTAAGTAGAAAATAAATAATGAATATCAATCTTACAAGCAAATATGATCTAAATATGGGAAGAAAACCGAAGAGTGTGCGGTCTCTTCTTTGTTGCATGAAGCCATGGCGAGGGCCTCCTTTGTGAGTAAAAAGGATAGAGAAGTCGGACATTAGCTGCAAGTAACTGTCCATGGGTACCATTGAGTTCTCCTGTTTTTATTAGTGGACAGAATCTAAGTCTAATGATATAATGTCCAGTTTACAATTTATCCCTTCTTCTTGTGAGAACTTATTTATTTTCTTTTTTCAAGGGATAACATCAAAGCCATAAAAAAGTGAGACATGAGCCGCTTTTGGTTTAATATATAGGTTAGTGTGGAGACATACAAGACTTGTGTGCGTGATAGCCGGTGTGTTTTGGAATTGTGATTATTTAATATAGGCTACTTCTTTTCGCTTTTGTAAAGAAAAGAATTAAGTTTTTTTTTTTTTTTTTTTTTTTTTTTTTTTTTTTTTTTTTTTTCAGGAACTGAGTAATTAATTCATTAAGTTGGTTGAGGCGGATAGTTATTATAGATGTGTAAATTGAGTGGTCACTTGATGAAGATAAAGTAGTGAGTAGCTATTGAAATCCAATTTTGCCGACTCCGCGAACCATCTCTACTTAAAAAAAACAGGAAAAAAAAAAATTGGATCGGGCCGGTTCAACCCTACCCGCTTGGGCCCAGCTCATGACTCGGCCCCGCTCGGCCCCGCTTGGCCCCGCTTGGCCTGTCCCTTCTCCAGCAAGGCCCAGGGCAGCCTCTCCTCCCTTTCATTTCTCTCTCTCGGCCCCTTTCCGTCGATCTGCTTCCTCACGACACACGGCCTTCGCGCTCTCCACCGCTTATCGCCCTGCTTCTCCCACGATCGCACCAAAGCTTTTGTTCACACCTGTTTTCTTGACCAGAGTACTCGAAGAGCTTGACTCTTACCCATCCTCCTTCACCAGTTCCGACCTCCGACGTAACATGGAACTCGCTCCCTTCTGCTCGGGTTCATGGCTTAAGGTCTGGCTCAAGATCTGTTCGTAGGCTGTGACTTCGATCCTTAAAAATGATAGGAGCTTCCGTCGTCAATCCAGTTGCTAGTCGCTGCTTCATTTAAGTCCATTAACAATGCAATGCTCTTACCCTTCGTGCTTTTTTTCCGGTGAAGGAGAAGAGCCGAGATAGTATGTTTCAGATTAGGATCGAATCACTATTTCCGAGTCCATGTTAACGATTAGACGTATCCCGGACTGTTTATGTTGTATTTTAGCTGGTCTGGTACGTCCATGATGGGGTGCAATTGGACGCACCGTTTCAAGTTGAAACGATACGATGGAAAGGCACTAATGGAGAGGTACGAAGGGAGACGTATATAAGCCTCCCGAACACAACCATTAGTAGGTTGTCAGATCATTTTGTACCAAAATCTCTCTCCATTTCCATCATCAAAAGGAAGAAGGCGTTCCATCTCAATTTGCAAGAACGGTTTGCATTTACGCCGTGGAAATCGGGTGTTTTCCTTGTGATTACATCTAGACCAACGTGAGGCAGTGTTGTTCGTGATTGATTTGCAATTCAACGTTCGATCCGGGGCTATTTGCTGTTTGCACATTGGAATCAGGTAAGTCGTCTTCCGCCGACTAGAATTCCATCATTGGTATCAGAGCCCGGTTGTGGTTTCTGCTTTGTTTTTTCATTGAATTTTCTCGTTTAACTTTTGACATTGAGATCAAGAGTATCAATTCTACACTTGTTTGGATGTCTAATGGTCGGAATTGCCATCTGAAAATCTCGAAATTCAACCGAAGCAAAGAACGGACTTGGCGTCATGTACACCCGTACGGTTTTGGCCACTTTTCGATATAATTTTTGGGCCAAAATTAATTTTTGAATATACAGGGTGAAAGATCTTGTCGAGACGAGTCCAACAGTGGGTCGAGCACCGCCGTACGACGCGCACACGCCCACACGCGCGCCGGCCGCCGCGTGTGGGCGCCACGCGCCGGCGCCGGGATTGGCCAGCGCATGCGCCACATGCGCCGGTCCGTGAACTAGCGGATGCGCGTCACGCGCTGGTCGGCGAACCGGCGCGTGATGACGTCACCGCCGGTGGTAGTTGGCTGGCCGGCGACCTGACCCGACCCGACCCGTTGACCCGACCCGACCAGTTGACCGGACCCGTTGACCGGTCAACGGTGAGACCGGCCAGGAGCCGTTTGGCTTGCTGGCGCGTGCACCACACGCGCCGCACACTCAGGCGGCGCGTGGAAGCTCTGATTGGAGCGTGGTTGGTGGCGTTGGGTTCGTATGGATGTCACCTACACTGTGGTATAATTATTTTTCATTTTTGGATTTTATAAATGTATGAAAATGTGTAGGGAACCCTATGTACGCGTATTTTTTGGGGTTTAATGCATAGTTTCTTCATTTGTAGCTTGTATTTTCTTGTGGTTTAGAAAATACAGTAGCTAGCTTGTGTGCAAATGATGTTATACATGCTGTGTAAAGTTTGGTTCAATGATATGATGTATATGGTTTTAATATACTTGCAATTTTCTAGTTGCTAGAAAATTAGAACAATGGTAGGAAATCCATTACATGTTGAATTGCAATTTTAATTATAGTTGAAGCATGATTGTTGTTTATACATTGGTTATTATCATGCTATGGTTTTGTGTCAAGAAAAGATGTAGAAATGACATGAGGTCATGTAATTATTTTTCCTAGTGGGAGTTCGTAGGTTGGTAGAATTCGAAGGAGTCCTCACCTAGAACTCAAAATTTGTGCAAATTAAACTAATTAATGATAATTGAACAATCGTACATAGAAGTTGATTGGGAACATAGTGAACTTTTGTTTCTATGTCTTTTGTTGAATTATCATTATTTTAGTTTGTTTTTGCTGCAAATTAAATATGTGTGTTACTCTGAAAAATGTGCTAGTATTGATTCTGCGTCTATTATGTCAATGTGTTATAGCAATTGATTATGGCATCGGCATCCAAGACCATTGTGGCTGACCTCAATAAGGGTGAGAAGCTGAACGGTGACAATTATGATATTTGGCACCGAAAGGTTCAGTACATCCTTGAGGAGCAAGAGGTTTTGGAAACCCTCAATCACACTATGGATGAACCTGAGCATGGAACTTCAGCTCAACACAGGAGAGATCTAAAAGCTTATCAAGCTTGGAAAAAGAAGAATAGCATTGCTCGCATCACGTTGCTGAGCTGTATGCAATATGATCTCATGTGTGAGTTTGAAAGTTATGATAAAGCTCAAGTTATGTGGGTTGCCTTGAAGGATAAGTTTGGGGGTACATCTGCCACTAAGCTGAGGAGACTCACCATCAAGTTTGACACCTTCCGAAAGCGCCCAAATGTAACGATGAGGCAACATCTTCGGGAGATGTCAAACATGATCCGTGAACTGAAGTCGGCAGGTCATTCCCTTACTGATGAACAGCAAGTTCAGGCTGTTATAAGGTCTCTTCCTGATAATTGGGAACATATGAAGATCAATATGACGCATAGTGAGAACATCGTCACTTTTGATGATATTGCGCGTCATTTGGAATTAGAGGATGAGCGCCTAGAGGCTGCGAGATCCTCTACCCATGCTTATGTTGCTGAAACGAGTTCGCGCAAAGCTTCAGGCTTTAAGCGCAAGAGGAATCTTTAGTTTAACAACAAAGGGAAGATGACTGATCAGGGACCCAAGAGGGCTAAGACCTTCCGACGCAAGAAGCGTGATGGGAAGAAGGATAAGGCCAAGATGGAGTGCCACAATTGTGGCAAGCTGGGTCATTTTACTCGTGAATACAATGAGCCGAAAAAGGTACCCTATTACTCCATTACTTTGAGTAATGCTTTTGTTTCTAATACTATAATGCTTGTTGAATCTCATCCAATGTGGACTGTAGACTCAGGAGCAACAGACCATGTAGCTAGAGACCGAGAAGCATTTGTGGTGTATCGTTGGATACCGCCTGGAAGAAGATGGATATATGTTGGGAATAACTCAAGAGTTGAAGTGAAGGGTATCGGCACATGTAAATTAATCTTACGTGGTGGTCGAAACCTGTTCCTGCATGATGTCCTTTATGCTCCAGATATTCAACGAAACTTGGTCTCTGTAGTTGTTTTTCTTAGCTTAGGTTATGTATTGAATTTCCATGGTGATTGTGTTGATATTTTGTATGGAACAGTTTATTATGGTTCAGGTCATGTATTGAATGGTTTTATGGTGTTAGACATTGACTATGATCAGTACAATGTTAATGTTGATGGTTGTTTTTCTTTAATTGCGTCTTCTAATAACGTTGAGATTGATGCAAATACTTGACATGCTAGATTAGGTCACATTGGGTTGCAAAGAATGCAAAGATTAGCTAGAGAAGGCCTTTTAGGGTCACTCACTAATGTTGATCTACCCGTATGTGAACATTGTCTAGCGGGAAAGGCAACTAGAAAACCATTCGGTAAAGGGACTAGAGCTGAATTTCCATTGCAACTCATACATTCTGACATTTGTAGTCCTTTGAATGTGAGGGCGAGGCATGGAGCCTCATATTTCATTACTTTCATAGATGACTTCACGCGTCTCGGTTATGTCTTTCTGATCTCCCATAAGTCCGAAGCATTAGAATGCTTTAGACGATATATAACGATGGTAGAAAATCAATTGAACAAAACAATAAAGGCACTGAGAACCGATCGCGGACGTGAGTATCTATCAGAGCAATTTAAGGCTCTTTGTGATGAAAAGGGAATTGTACGACAATTGACTATTCCTAATACTCCACAACAAAATGGGGTGGTTGAGAGAAGGAATAGAACCCTATTGGAAATGGTTAGGTCTATGATGGCGCAGGCAAATTTACCTATCTCCTTTTGGGGAGATGCATTATTGATTGCTGCCTATGTACTTAACCGAGTGCCCTCAAAATCGGTCACTTCCACCCCTTATGAATTATGGACTGGAAGAAAACCAAACTTAAGTAGTCTACGTCCATGGGGATGTGCAGCTTATGTTCATGAATCTTCCCATAAATATGGCAAATTATGCCCTAGAGGGAAGAAATGTATCTTTATAAGATATTCTGAACACTCCAAAGGATATGTTTTCATAGGTGAACAAGCTGATGGAAGTGTGACCGAAAAGGAGTCACGAGATGTCACGTTCTTGGAGAACGATTTTCCTAGTAGAGGTGAGATTGATAAGGATTTCCAATTATATGAGATGGAAGATCCTAATAATACACCCACTAATGTTATGGAGGGAAATGAAGATTTACCTCAACATGAAAGACCTAGTGGGAGTGTAGCATCATCTGGCAAATTGAATTCAAGAGAAATTCAGTTACGTAAAAGTAATCGTAAAAGTATTTCTCATCGTCGTTTTGAGATTGAAGGGGAAGCATAAGATGATGCCGAGCCTAAGACTGTTCAAGAGGCTCTCTCATCCTCGATAAGGAAGAATGGAGAAAAGCTTTGGAAGACGAGATGGAGTCAATGAAGACAAATCATGTCTGGGACTTGGTTGATCTACCACCCAATCGTAAGGCCATTGGAAACAAATGGGTCTTTAAAATTAAGCAAAGGGCGGATGGATCCATTGAAAAGTATAAGACTCGTCTTGTGGCGAAAGGTTATACTCAACAAGAGGGTATAGACTATAAGGAAACTTTTTCACCAGTGGTAAGGTTTGCCTCAATACGCCTTATTCTAGCCATCGTTGCACATTTGGACCTTGAATTACATCAAATGGATGTAAAGACGGCATTTCTCAATGGAGAACTAGATGAGGAAATTTATATGAAACAACCATTAGGTTTCATAGCTAAAGGTCAATAGCATAAAGTTTGTAAACTTCATCGCTCAATATATGGCCTTAAGCAATCATCTAGACAATGGTATCTTCGTTTTCATCGAGCCATAACAACTTTTGGTTTTACGATGATCGAAGAAGATCACTGTGTATATGTCAAGCGGTCTGAAGATAAATTTGTGATTTTATCACTTTATGTGGATGATATTCTGTTGGCTGGAAATGACAAGGTTATGGTAATCACCATAAAGAATGGTTGTCCTCCAATTTTGAAATGAAGGACATGGGAGAAGCTGCTTATATATTAGGAGTTAAGATCGAAATAGATCGATCAAGGAAACTCCTTACTTTATCACAAGAATCTTATATTATGAAGATTCTTGAGCGTTACAATATGCAGCATTGTAATCACAGTGATACCTCTGTCATGCAAGGTGAAGGCCTAAGTACTGAGATATGTCCTAAGACTTAAGAAGAAATCAAAGTGATGGAAACTGTTCCTTACGCTAGTGCGATCGGAAGTTTGATGTATGCTATGATGTGTACTTGACCCGACATATGTTATGCCGTGGGATTGGTGAGCCGATATCAATCAAATCCCGGTCAAGCACACTGGAAAGCAGTGAAGAGGATCCTGAGATACTTGAAGGGCACCATGGACTATCAACTTTGTTACCAAGGGAATGATTTACGCCTATTAGGTTATTCAGATGCTGATTGGAATGGAGACTTGGATGAGCGTAAATCGACTTCTGGATATGCGTTCTTGCTTAATGGAGGTGCAATTTCTTGGAATAGCAAGAAATAAACATGCACAGCCTTGTCAACTATGGAGGCTGAATTTATTGCATGTTCTTCCGCAGTGTAAGAAGCAGTATGGCTAAAACGTTTCTTTGAAAATTTAGCCACTGTCACTAATGTTCCAAGACCGGTGACAGTTTATTGCGATAGTTAAGCAGTCATTGCCTATGTGAAAGATCCCAAGTATCATGGAAGGACGAAGCACATTGACATAAAAAATAACTTCATCAGAGATATTATAGCGTAGAAATAAGTGATTCTACAATACATTTCAACCAATAGAATGGTTGCTGATCCATTTACGAAGGCTATTCCTAGAGACATATTCTTGACCCACAGGATGTCACTAGGTTTGCGTAGAATGTGATATGTGTTATTGTAGAGGATCATTGTTTCATGTATTTATGGACATATGTATTGTACTTGTTTGTTTATTAATAACTTGATGTTTTATCAAAAAGTACAAATCCATTATGAGACTGGCACAAGCACACATATATTATTGGAAAGTATGTCAGCAGGTAATGATTGGCTTACTCACACGAGCAATCGCCGCAAGTGCTATAGTTAGCACGTTGAGATGAGACGTTTTGTACAAATAAATGCTAAAAAGCAAGTCTAGTACATAAAATATGTCGCATTGATTGGAGTCAAGATGAGGTCTATGATTTGTTTAAGACCGAACATGATAGTCTCACAATCATCTATGCCTGTAAAATGCCGGATGCGAGTACTTAATTGGGCGCTAAAGAAAGCGAGCTAATACAGTACTCGAGTTAAACATGAGTACGTGAGAAGCACGTGACTATGTTTAGGCTAAGATTCGTATAGTGGATATATTTAAGAAATGACATACGCTCTTATAGAAAGAGAAAACCACTATAGCATGTAATTCATATTACATGTGCATTGTTTGACCAACAAGGGAAGGTGAGTAAAATTATCCCTATTTACTCATTGTGTGAGCCCTTGAGGTAATTTATAATTTACCTCAATTCGTGCCCTATGTTACTTCTGACTATGTTCTCGAAATGAAAGATCAATGTTGCTACTTTAGCATGTTATGGGCGGTCATGAATAGATATGGCCTATGGGACGTGTCTAGGAAAGCAGTTGTTATGAAATTAAGAGAGACATGAGTGCGAAGGAAGATTATTGTTGTTTTACATCTGTCACATGTATTTACTGGTCGACCAATTATATCGCCTTATGTGGTTGCGGATATAATTGTAAATACATGGTGTTTTTTGAGGATAATCAAGTATAGCCTTTAAGGGATAGGTATACTTGAATTGATGTAACAAAATATGTTTGGGGGCACTGTGAGACATCAGTTGTTTATTTCTTTTCGGGGTTGTAGCCATTATGTCATCCCTAACAGGTGCATAATTTGAGCTACCAAGTGCAGGTGTACTCACTGGTCGCACGGCTTACTTGCCAGTATAAATTGTTCTGTAAAGTTGATGAATGTTGAATGCCTTGCCTTATATTCTTGATAAGAGCGCTATCAGACCCATCATGTCCGAGTGTGAGATGTTGTATTTTAGCTGGTCTGGTACGTCCATGATGGGGTGCAATTGGACGCACCGTTTCAAGTTGAAACGATACGATGGAAATGCACTAATGGAGAGGTACGAAGGGAGACGTATATAAGCCTCCCGAACACAACCATTGGTAGGTTGTCAGATCATTTTGTACCAAAATCTCTCTCCATTTCCATCATCAAAAGGAAGAAGGCGTTCCATCTCAATTTGCAAGAACGGTTTGCATTTATGCTGTGTAAATCGGGTGTTTTCCTTGTGATTGCATCTAGACCAACGTGAGGCAGTGTTGTTCGTGATTGATTCGCAATTCAACATTCGATCCGGGGCTATTTGCTGTTTGCACATTGGAATCAGGTAAGTCGTCTTCCGCCGACTAGAATTCCATCAGTGTGGATGAAATCCGAGTTCGTTGATGCTCAGTTTTATTTTCCCGAAGGGAAAACGCGCACACACGTCTAGGGAAGAGAGGAGAATTCGCTCTAGAGGGCTCTCGTTCTGTCCTGCTCGTGGTTCTCATCGACTCGCAACCACCGGCAGCTCTTCCCTCAGCACAGCCGTTCGTAATCAGTCGCTCAGTCATCACTCCTCCCGCTCGTGCCATCACTTCTCGCTCATGGCAACAAAGGGCGAGAATTCCTTTCTCGGCTCTGGATTCTCCTCCTGCAATATGGTTGGTGGTCGCCGCAACTTCTTCCTCCAGCTCAAGGTCGCCACTCAGTTCATCACCGGAAAGCTTACCTCCAGCTCACCAGCCCTCGCCTCAGCTCTAAATCACCTCCATTCTGCACCGCCTCCATGTCGTTGGTCTTAGTTTGTCCGATCACAGACTCTGCCTCGTCAGAAAGGTTCGACACAACCTTTCCGAGCTTTCAATCACGAAATTGTCGTGGATTTCTGGTTTTCTCTTGCTCGGATGAAGTTTGGTCCAAGTCTTCAGAAAATGAAGCCGAGCTGAATCTCTCTCCGTCGGTTGTCCTCCCTCCGCTCTCTACACGAGGCTTAGCCTGGAGCCATATCATTTTGTTGGAGATTGTACACGATTTCAAGGTTCCGAGTGAGGGTGCTGAGTTCACTGATTCTTTTGGGTCGATGGGCGAGTTGATACGAAACGGTGGATTTTGAGTGACGCACGTTCTGTTCGACGTATTGTCCTAGAGGTTTTACTTTTACACCCGTGCTCGGTCTTGGCAGACTTGTACTTTCAATTTCAAAGCAAGCCCTATCGTGAACCTTTGGGAGCATAACCCAGAAGCCGAGTCGAATCAAAACTGCGAATCGGATTTGGCGATCCAGATCATCACCATGGTCGCAGTTGAAATGCTGGAGTGAGTAGTTGTCCAGGACCGATCCGTTCGCCGTTGCTGCTGTTGTGCGGCGTCTCGAGAGCTCACATTCGCGTTGAGGACATCAACCATTAAAGCTAATAAGTCCAATGCTCTCGATCTCTTGAATTTTCCGTAGCCTCATGTATGGAAGTTGCCGGCTTTGTTTAAGGCTTGTCGTTTGTTTTTGTTCTTCGAATGGGCTTTTTATAGGTGGGCTTTAGTGGGGTTTAGTAATTTTGGGCTTGATTTAGTCTAAGTGATTTGGGCTGGTCTTTGAGTTTTATGAGTCGGTTTAATATGTTTGAGTTGGGCTTGCTTTAGTAAGCCCAATCGTATCTTTAGTCCACGTCTTTGTGTCGCTAGCCCAGAACCGTGAGACCAGATCAATTTCTAAATAATTTTCTCATACACAAAATTTTATATGACCCCTCACGCGTTCCAATATTAAAACTTGGATATTCTTTACCATACAAAAATCCTGCTAAACCAATTTCTAAATAATTTTATTCGATTCCTTTTTACATTTCGCACGTTTATCACTAATTTCTTTTAATTACTCAACGATTGAACATTTTGAAATATAATGCTTTTACTTAACGTTTTAAATGTCAATTTCTTGCGCGCATACACTACGCGTGCATATCTGCTCTAAAAATACGAATCACATCAGAATTTGACTTGCACCATGCCTTTTACTAGACACCAAACATGCGCACGTTCTTTATCCCTCCGGGGGTAGTATGAAAAGGCAACTCTAAAACATGTTAAACGCATTAGGCTTTTGTATCTTGGTCTACCTTCTTATAATATCAAAATTATTTTTATCAAATGAAAAGAAAATACTATTCACCTGGCAAACGGTGGGACCTAAAAACAAGATTTTGAACCATGATTGACATATATAAAAAACTTTCAAAAAATGCAATCAACTCCAAAAAACTTATCATGAAAGTGGAATTAAACCCTAAAATTTTCAAAAAGTACAATGAAGCCTTAAAACTTATCAAGTTGGCGCGATAAAGCCCTAAAACTTTAAGCATTTTCCATTCGTCAAGTTGGATGAAGTTAATGAAAGGATTTAATTGTACCAACTTGACAAGTTTTAGGATTTAATTGTCATTTTCAAAAGTCTTATGATTCAATTGCATTTTTTGAAAGTTTAAGAACTCAATTGCACTTTCATGACAAATCTTAGGACTTTCAATACACTTATTCATTTTTTTTCTCCTTGAATAGTAAAATAAAATGACTAAAGCCCATTTTGCTGGTCTTAATGGATGAATTTGCCATGGAAATGCATCCCTCAAGAATTAGCCCCGAACATTCCATCGTCCCGCGCCAAATTTTTGTCGAGCTTGTGAGTGAATAGTAGATCTTGAATTTGTATCTATTGTAATGCTTGTCTACAATAATATAAAGGGGCATTAGAAATTCAAAGTTATCTTATATGAAAATATTTATAGAAGATTGTTTTCTTCGTTATGGATTATTCAAATTTATCTACCAGATAGTAATGACCAAATTCATGCATATTTATGAAATTAAATGCCCTTTCCAAAAAAGCATAGAAGGCTTCCCGTACACGTAGGAAAAATTCTATTTCACGCTTGATATGATATTGCAAGTAAAAACAACTAATACGATCCAACTTATTAGCATCAATTTGTCAATGCCCATTTAGAATGGACGACTTGAAAACTCCTCCACTGTCCTTTATTACATTCAGCCAAGGAAGAAATTTTATGGCACTAAGAATTTTCTACACCCAAGTAACCCGCCAAAGACTTTGACCCCAGTAATGTCAGTTTCAAGGAGACTTTGACTTCAATCCTTTCTTTTTCACTACAAGAATGCTGATTCAGTCTCAAAATCTACAGTGAGAAGACACGCGGTTTGCGTATTTCTCAAGCAGCATGATGTGGGGTTCCATGTCCAAGGCTCTGAAAAAGAGGAGCCACAAAGAATGAAATGCGTATATTTCGCCAACAAATTTTTGGGGATTCAAATTTGGAATGACATCAACTCCCTTTTCTTTGTGTCCCATAGGATGAGCAAAGCCCCTAGACTCGTGCAATTTCATTCTAGCGGACGGAAACTTAGGTGCAACTCCATCCTTGGATGGGTCCCGAAGCTGATAGAGATCCTCGATCTCTTTCAACCTCTGCGGCACTCGGGTCCACTCATCCCATCCAATACTCCGAATGAAGTTTGTGAGGAAGTTTTATTTTGCAGCATTTGAAGTGAGAACAGAGATGCAGGATTGGGAGTAGTTGAGGACATCCTTGAATGGAAGCTCGATAACATAACCGATGTTGCAAGCGAATGTAATTGTCAAAAATTTGACAAGCACTTTATTGATTTTAGAGATTTTATTGTTGGTAGTTTGTTTGTAAAAAAGCAAAGAGGCGCCTTGTCTCACGTTGAAAAGATGTGATTGTGTACGTGTACGAGATTTGACGCTAATCAACAATCATTATTATTTTTATTTACTAAAATTCGACTTAATAATTATAAAATAACTATCATGTCCTATTAAAACAATGTGACTGTTCATAATAGAGTAATGGTTTTATTTATTTATTTATTTTCGAATTTATTTATTTTGCCTAACGGTTATTAGGCACTCTTACAACCTTTGAAATGTTGTGTTTATTCAGATATAACTTCTTCATCTTTGAAAGATTGTATCCATTCAAATATATTTATTCAACATATGTGTTCAATTCTTTGCAGAACTTTCAAGTCTTTCCATGATCTTCCTCTTCCCATTTTTGTTTTCTTTCAAAAGAATATACAGCAATTATTTTCAATTATTTCCTATGAGAGACTCTGGAGAAATGCTAGAATTGTTATCTAGTATTTTCATTTGAAACTTTATTGTATCCTGGAGGAAATGTGCCAGTGAACATTAGTAATATTGTGAGGGCAAATAAATCATTGAAGAAAGTGATATCACACCTCAAAGTTCGACTTGATTGCTCTAAAGATCTGATTTCATTGTTCTACCCAATTCGAAGCCATATTTTCCCAACATTTATCACTTTATCTTAATTGGGAATCGTAATTAGGATCTCTATAGCATACATTGCATGTGAAACTGAAAGACCCAAATAGCTTGTGAGAATTGTGAGAAGGATAGAGAAAAGGGAAGCCAAATCTAAATGGATGAAGAAGCCAAAGTAAAAGGCATAAGATTTCATGGACCGTGAAATTGTTGAGAAAAAGTCAATTGAAATTGTTCGTCAGGTAGATTAAGGAATAAAAAAGTCCTTGGCTTGAAATGCCATTTAGAGTTTGGATATTTTGCTTGCTGGTGAATAATAAATCTTGGACTTTTACTTATCATCACACTTGTCTGCAATAGTAAAGAGCAAGATTGGAGATTTGAAGTTATCTTATCGAAAAATATTCACAAAAGATTGTTTTCTTCGTCATGGATTATTCAAAATTGTCTATAAGATGGTGATGACCAAAGTCAAACATATCTAAAAAAAAAATAATTGCCATCATAGACTTGACTAATATGCCTCTAAAAAAAGGTGGAGGAGGCTTCCATGTTACATACATGTAGAAAAATCCTATTCCATGCTTGATATGATATTGCAAGTAAAAACAATTAATAAAATTCAACTTTCTAGCTCTAATTTGTCAATGCCTGTCTAGAATGAATGCCTTGAAAAGTCCTCCACCGTCCTCTATGCGTTCATCCGAGGAAGAAATTCTATGGCACTAAGAATTTTCCACACCTAAGTAAACCTCACCAAAGACTTTGACCCCAGTAACCACGTTTCAAGAAGACTTTGACTTCTTAACGGTTATAATTAAGTGCACCGCTATTTTAGAGGCATTATGCTTGACCAAAAAACATGGAACTCTACCAGTCCCTCTGTTTTCTCTTTTGTCTTTCTGGGCAATTGCTATTGAACCTTCCTTTCACCACAGCACAATTATGTTGTCCATCCCAAAGTGATGCCTTACTTCAGTTTAGCAATTCCCTCTCTGTTGAAAATGGATGTAGACTGTGATCCCAAAACGACTACATGGAAGAATGGCTTGGATTGTTGCTTGTGGGATGGCATCACTTGTGACAATGTAACGGGTAATGTTATCGCTATCAATCTTTCATTTAGCTGTCTTCAGGGGACTCTCCATTCCAATAGTTCACTCTTTGCACTCCGCCATCTTCAAAGCCTCAACCTTGCTATTAACAATTTCCATACCTCACCCATTTTGCCTGAACTAAGTGTGTTTGCTGAACTGAGGCACCTCAATCTCTCTTATTCCAATTTTTCAGGTCTAATTCCTGTTGAAATTTCTCACCTTTCTAAACTTATTTTACTTGATCTCTCTTTCAACAATAACTATGATAATATGTTTGTGGCACAGGGTCTTAAGATCGAAAATACTTGTTTCAAAATCCTTGTTCAGAATTTGACAAAGTTGAGGGAACTTAACCTTGATTGGGTAGACATGTCTGCTGTTTTGCCTAATTCCTTCTCGAATTTATCATCCTCCTTGATGTTTTTCAGTGCGCATGGGTGCACATTACAAGACGAACTTCCACCCATCATTTTTAGCTTGCCAAACCTCCTTGATCTCAATTTGGATTCTAATGATATCACAGTTTCTTTTCCAAAGTCTAACTGGAGCAAGTCTCTTGAATCCTTGACCCTCTCGTATACAAGCATCTTAGGCAAAATACCCGATTCAATCGGTGAATCCAAGAATTTAAAAACTTTGTGTCTTCGTAACTACTCATTGACAGGATCGATTCCTTTATCGCTTGTGAATTTAACAAAAGTCACCAAGTTGGACATTTCACAAAACGAATTAACTGGTCATATCCCATCATTTTTTGTAAAGCTTGAACGACTCATACATTTAGACCTTTCTTTTAATAACTTCAATGGTGTTTTAGACTTGGGAGTCTTTTCGACACTGAAAAATCTACAAGTCCTTGGTCCTACAGTAGAGTTAAATCTTGCTTACAATAGTATGAATGACACATTTTTGAACCTTGAGACTTTGGCCTTGTCTTCTTGCAACTTGACCAAGTTTCCTTTTTTTTCTGAACTCTTTAAAAAAGCTAAGAGAATTAGATCTCTCCAAAAACAAGATTGGTGGTCAGATACCAAGTTGGTTTTGGGATGTGGGGAAAGATACACTACAGTTTCTCGATATTTTTAGTAACCTTATTGAGGGAGGCATACAACAATTTCCCTGGAAAGAGTTGACCCATGTTGACCTTAGTGACAACTTATTCCAAGGCCCACTTCCAATTCCACCACTCCCTATAGTCAACTTTTGGGCCATCAAAAACGGCTTCAGCGGAGAGATTCCATCTTCCATTTGCAAATTAAGCTCCCTTAATGGTCTACGCTTGACTCATAACAATTTATTTGGCTTTATTTCACAATGTTTGGGAAATTTAACCAACCTCTTGGTACTAACCTTGAGTGCCAATAAGTTTGAGGGGACATTACCGCGGTCTTTAGACAATTGTAAATCATTGACCTTTCTAAACATCAGTTACAACAAAATCAACGACACTTTTCCAAAGTGGTTGCTAGAAGCACCCTCACTATGGGCAGTGGATCTTCAATTTAATGAATTTCATGGTCAAATCAATCCTCCAACTGCTCCATTTCATCCCTTCATGCTTTCTAATTTTTCCATATCAAACAATAATTTACGGGGTCAATGGCCCGAAGAATATTTCCTCCATAGCTTGAATCTGAGGACGATTGATCTATCCAACAACAGATTTGAAGGTCCTCTTCCAATTCCACCGCCCACCGCTCTCTTCTATTCCATTGCAAACAACAAGATTGGCAGCAAGGTTTCCCCTTTGATATGCAATGCCACCGAGCTCATAGTCCTTAACTTGTCCAATAATAGTTTGATGGGCACCTTGCCAGAGTGCTTGATGAGCTTCAGCAATAGTCTATCGGTGCTTAACCTCCGAATGAACATGATTCAAGGCGTGATTCCTAGAAAAATTTTTGAGGACAGCAAATTAAGGACTATTGACTTCAGTCGGAATCAATTTGAAGGGACGTTGCCACGATCCTTACTACATTGTGAAAATTTGGAAGTTCTAAATCTTGGCAACAATAGAATCAATGATACGTTCCCCGATTGGTTGGGAACCCTTCCCAAGCTACAGGTTCTTGTTTTGAGGTCTAACATGTTCCATGGCTCCATGAGTAGTCCTAGATTGGTTGGGAACCCTTCCCAAGCTACGGGTTCTTGTTTTGAGGTCTAACATATTCCATGGCTCCGTGAGTAGTCCTAGAGAAGCTTCTTCATTTTCTGAATTGCGCATTTTCGACTTGTCCAACAACAGTCTGAGCAGTCCTTTACCCATTAGATATATTATGAAGCTTATTGCCATGATGAATCAAGATAAAAGACCACGCAAGCTGCAGTATATGGGAGATGATAATTATCAAGATTCAGTCACGGTGACCAAGAAAGGATTAGAGATACAGTTGGTGAAAATTCTAACTATTTTCACGAGTATCGACTTATCGAGCAATCATTTTGGTGGGGAGCTTCCCGTGGATATTGGAAACCTGAAGTCGCTCAAAGGGCTAAACTTTTCTCACAACAATCTCATAGGCTATATCCCTCTGTCTATTGGGAATTTGACTGAACTTGAATGGCTAGACCTCTCTTCAAATAAGTTCACCGGAAAGATTCCTCGAGAACTGGCAGATTTGACATTTCTGGGATTCTTGAACCACTCAGAGAATCAGCTAATCGGACCTATTCCTCGGGGAAGGCAATTCAACACATTCCAGAGCGGCTCATTTGCCAAGAATCCTGGACTATGTGGATTTCCATTGCCAAAGACATGCGCGAATAGTTCACGAGAAATTCCACTAGTAACCATCCTTCAGAAAAACAATACGGAGCATGGAGGCTGGTTTGAGTGGAGAAATAACATGTTTTGCCTTTTCGCTCTCCTGCAGCCAACTTCAGGAGTAATTGCTTGACTTGCACACGTTAACAATTCTTTTGTTAACTCAACAAGAAACTTGCTTGAACTCGAGTTGATCGAGAGTTGTCCAGGAACAAGTTGATAGACAAAGATTATGAAATGAACACAGAATTTCATAACCGTGATCTTTGAAAACTCATCATCTTTATTGCTTGCATTTGAATCCCATATACATGCAATTACCAACATTCTGAATCAGCAAACTCTTAGAACATCACTTACATTGACTGAATAGTTGTGGCTATTGCACAACGGATTACCGTGGTTCTTGATTGAGGGGACATAGTTATCTCAGATAATGGTCAGCATCTTTTAATAATTTCTTTTCGACTTTGCGGTTGTTTTTTTGCATTAATTGTCTTCTTTATCCGCATTACAAAGGCTATTGAGGAAAATATGTACGGTTCTCGTAAGAGACTGCTAGATTTCCCATCTTCCAACAATTGACGGATCTTTTCAAAAAGAATCGGAAAAGAAACCTCTTCTGATAACTAATGAATCCTGCACCATTTTCCTCTTGAATTGCATCATCTCCCATTTAGGACAACTCTTGATGTGCTGATTCCTCTGTCTAACCCTAAAAATATTGCCCAAACATTGACTTTTCTAGTTTTTGTTAGTGGACAGAATCAAAGTCTAAATATTAACTTCCAGTTTACGATTTTATACCTATTTCTCATGGGAATTTATTTATTTTCTTTTTTCAAGGAATAAAATTAAAACCATAAAAAAGCGAGACATAATTCGCTTTTGGTTCAATATATAGGCTAGTGTTGAGGCACACACAACGTGTTTGCATGACAGCTAGTGTCTTCAAGAATTGAGTGATTATTTAATATAGGCTACTTCTTTTCGCTTTTGTAGAGAAAAGAATAAGCTTTTTCAGGGATTTTTTTTTTTTGGTCAGTCCTACTCTATTCCTATTCTACACTCACTCTCAGACTTTTGCCCTGCCTCTTGCAGGGCGTGGGAGTCGAAACCCACTCTTGAAACTTACGCGTCCCCACCCCATCCTCCCCTGAGAAGGTGGGGATTTGAACCCTTGAGTGATTACTTAATTGAGTTAATACCGGGCAGATAGTTATTATAGCTATGTGAATTGAGTGGTCACTTGCTGAAGAGAAATTAGTGGATAGTTGTTAAAACCTAATTTTGCCCGTCTCACATATCATCTCTCCTCGAAAAAAAAAAAAGAACAAGAAAAGAAAAATTGAATTGGGCCGGTCTGACTTGGCAAACTTAAGCCCAGCCCAAGAACCGACACTCACTCAAGCTGTCCCTTCTCTAGCGTGAGTTCGACCTGGCCTCTCCTCCCTTTGTTCAGAAAAATTGTCTAAAAAATCCTAAATATATTACACTTTTATCAATTTAGTCATAGATCTTTTTACTTTTTACCAATTGAGTCTATCCAGCCAATTCTAGACAGAATTTGCTAATGTGGATGCTGGCCATCTTACGTAGTACAGCCGGCGCTAAGGTGGACAAAATTTAGCTCTATTGAAATAGTCTCTGCACATTGCTGACGAATTAGAAAGAAAGGAGAACATATCCCTGAGGAAATATGTAAGATAACATACTTTGCTTTTTCTCTCCCATCCAGCCAACTTCAGGAGTGATTGCTTGACTTACACGTGTTAAGAAGTCTTTTTGTTAACATCAGCAGGAGACTTGATTGAAATTCAATAGACGGGCGAGAACAAGTTGATTGACAAAGATTATGAAATGAACACAGAATTTCAAGACCGTGATTATCGAAAACTTGTTATCTTCATTGCTTGTGTCTAATTCCCGCATGCATGTAGGAACCAACAATCTGATTTAGCAAACTATTAAAACAGCACTAACACCAAGAACAAAGCCATACCTTGCCCTCGTTGCATGATTAATCATTGTGGTTCTCGATGGAGGAAACATGGTTATCTTATACCAAGGTCAATATCTTTAAACAATTCCTATTTGCTTTTGCAGTTGAAATTTTGCATTAATTGTCTTCTGCCATTCTCTTGATCTGCATTACAAAGGATGTTGAGGAATCTTTGTATAGTTCTCAGAAGAGACTGCTAGATTTCCCATCTTCCAACAGTTGAGGAATCTATTCAGACAGATTAGGAAAGGCAATATCTTATGACAACCAAGCAATATTGCACTATTTTCCTCTTGAATGGCATCATCTCCCATTTATGACAACTCTAACATGCTAATTCCTCTACCTAACCCTAAAAATGTTTCCCGAGAGTCCAATTAACCATATTTCATCTCCTTCTCTTGACACATTCTCTCCCATTTGTTCAACAACCAATTATCTAACATCTTGTTGTCTTCTTCTTTTACATCCGAGATATCTTCCAACTACCACATAACCTAATGCTTCCCAGCTTCTCATCTCCTCCTATGCTAGTCCCTCCTAACATAACCCGACCGGTTTTTCTAAAACTAAATAATTTTGAAAGCACGCACTATGGGTGTGCTCAATTCATTTCTCTTTGTTGGGAAAAAAAATAACGAAAACCAAGCTTTTTTGTGTAAGATTTAACAAAAGTACGAAGTTCTTTTTCGCATAACCACCAAAATTTTGGAGTATTATATGTTAGGGAAATCCCTTATGATGTTTTGAAGATGACAAAATAAATCAAAGGCTATTAACGTGTTTAATGGTTAAGTAATAGACCATGCAGATGATAGAACATGTAAAGGATATTGTCAAAGTCTGAAGACGACCAGAAGACTGAAAGGAACACATGTCCAAAGTATATTTTGAAGATTTCCGTTTTCGTGTCAAAGTTCCGAAGACCCGAGACTTTAGTGTCAAAGTTCTGTTCTATATTAGAAGTCTGTCAACTCGACAAATTCCAGACGAACGTGAATGAAGAACCAGGAAGACAGACTCTATGCGAAGCCGAACCGGAAGACGAGACTCTATGCTGAAGCGTAACATAACAGATCGTGTTCAGACCTTAAAGCTAAATATGTTCAGGACCCGATTGCAAAGTCTATCGCACTCGGACTCGATTGTAAAGTCTATTGCTCTCGGACTTTACATCCGTTCGATGAACGTAACACAAGCCCGAAGATATAACGGCTAGTGATCTGGTTTGGATTCTACATCAAGATTGATTTGATTAACTCAATCTAATTGATTGACAATTAGATCTTAAAGACAAGAACTTTCTATACGAAGAAGCTTTACTTATGGAAACCAAGATTTCGTTTGTATGGGCGATCGGAATCAATTTGGGATTCTACCTTTGTCACTCAACGGCTATCAAATCTTCTTGATACAGAGCTGTCCAATGGGTATGTTGGAAGACGATCCTCAAGATACTGTCCAACGGTTAGTTTGGAAGTGGAGGAGTATTTAAGGAGATGAAGGACCGATAAGCAAGTAAGAGACGGAGCGTAGAATTTATAATTCCAAAGTCTCGAGCGATCTTCTATCATACACTTGTCTTTGGTGAGCTTAAACGTTTGTGATCTTGAGAGAAATACCAAAAGAGTGACTTAGTGAGATAGTGTGATCTACTACTAAGTGTTTGCACTCAAAGTTGTAATCTCTTGTTGATTGCATAGTGGAATCCAGCCAAGAAGGCTGTTAGCGTGGGAGAGTGGACGTAAGCTTGGATTAAGCCGAACCACTATAAATCTGGAGTCTTGATTCTCTATCCCTAATCCTTTTATCTTTTATTACTTTCATTTGTATCGATTGTTGTTTTTAATTCATTAATCTCTCATTTTGATTAAATTGTTAAAATCGCTTTAGTCACCTATTCACCCCCCTCTAGGTGCTAATTCTAGTCCTCTCAATATACAAATTTTCAAGTATTGCAAAAAATAGTATATGAATTTACATGTTAATATGTATATGTTATGAGAGTTTCAAGAGTTTCAGGTTTAATATATATATAGAAGTGCAGAAATTGCAAGATTCAAATTAATTAGAAAATAAATAATGAAAGTCAATCTTATAGGCCTTTATGATCTTAATATGGAAACAAATAATGAAACTTTGGGTGAGGGCCGCGACACCCTCACCAGACGCAATCCTTGCCGGCCAAGAAGTGCAAATCGTGACCCACTCCTAGATATGGGCATGGGCTTGCTGCCCTCACCCTAACCTCACTGGCCCACAATTGGTAAAAAAAGGCCGTGCCGTGTAAGACGGTTGGCGTTTATGTCAGCAATTTCTAGCCAAAATTAGTTGAATAGACTATATTGGCAAATTGTCAAAAGGTCTAAAACTTAATTGACACAATTGAAAAGTTTTAGAGTGAATTGGCACAAGTGCAATAAATTTAGAACTTTTTTGGTATTTTCCATGCTATTGAGTTACTAGTTTTTGTTAGTGGATAAAATCAAAGTCTAAAGATATAACTTCCAGTTTACAATATCTTTCTAGAGATAATATTAGAACAATAAAAAAGCGAGACATAATTCACTTTTAAATCAGCTGAGCGCCCCCTAGTCCAACGATGGAGATCGAGTACTACCGAACGAGGAGGGCGCTCAGCCACTGTAGGTTATCAGCATCGAAGGAGGAGGAGGACAAGATGAGAAACTCTAGGCTTCGTGAGGACTGAGATCTAGTATTGTCGGATGAGGGGGGTGCTCGGCCACTGGTGGTCGTCGGCGTCGAAGGAGGAGGAGGATGAGATGAGAAACCCTAGGCTTCATGAAGGTGAAGATCAAGTATAGCCGGACAAGGGGGCGCTCGATTGCTGCTGGTCATTGGCGTCGAAGGAGGGGGAGGATGAGATGAGAAATCCTAGGCTTCATGAAGGTGAGGATCGAGTACCGCCAAAGGAAGGAAGCCCTTGGTTGACTCGTTGTCGGTGTCGAAGGAGGAGGAGGATGAGATGAGAAACCCTAGACTTCATGAGGGTAGAGATCAAGTACCGCCGGACAAGGGGGGCCCTCCGTTGTTGTTGGTCATTCATGAGAACGAGGGCAGAAAATGGTAGCTCCTAGAGTAATTGATGAGTAAGGAAAGAAGGGAAAACAAGATCGCGCGAGAACAAGGTAAGGACGCAAGGGTGAAGGAAATCATTTTCCACGGTTTTAGAATGAGATTTTCCATTGACTGGAAAATATTTTATTTGACCACTTATTTTCCACCCCTCAAACGCTAAAAAATTCGAAATATATTTTTTCAGAAGTTGTTTTTCGCGAAACAAACAAACCCTTAATATATAGGCTAGTGTCGACACACACGCAACACATCTGCGTGATCGCTGGTTGATTACATCTGAAGAAAAAAGAGTTCGCTTCTTGAGGAATTGAGTAATTATTTAATTGAGTGAATATGGGACGGATCGTTATTATAGATGTGTAACTTTTTTTTTTGTCAGTCCTACTCTATTCCTATTCTACACACTCTCTCGGACTTTTGCCCTGCCTCTTGTAGGGCGTGGGAGTTGAAACCCACTCTTGAAACTTACGCGTCCCCACCCCATCCCCTTGAGAAGGTGGGGATTTGAACCCCTCACCTCCCCCTTCCATGTTGGAAGAGTGGCCACTGGGGTGAACCCCCAGTGGTTTATAGATGTGTAACTTGAATGGTTAGTTATCGAAGAGAAAGCAGTGGGCAGTTTTAATTTTTTTTTTTATGCAATTTGAAAAGCATAAAGTGAGACAAATGGTGGTTTTGACACGTGTACAAAATGCCGCAAATTCTCTACGTGCAAATCTGGGTTTCTTTCTAGGTTCCTTTCCATGTATAACTCAATTTATCGATGATGGTGAAGGAGTTGTTATTGTGAGCAAGGTTATTAGGTCAAGATTAGCATATGTTCCGATGACAAAAATAAAACAGAAATTAGCGTATGCTATGTATGTAATATATATGGGGACATCATTACAGGTCAAGGCTAGCATGAGCAGGACATGATGTGAGAATTTTTTACCTTGTATTTCTTGTATATTCACCAACATTAAACTTCTTCATGTAATTTAATTCAAATTTAATGTAGACAACTTCAATGTTTAATTCAATGTAGAGGCTGAGTCTGGTTATTACCAAAGAAACATAAAATTTGACGTGGCCATGGCAAGTGGGCCTCATTGCGGACAAAGCCCATAAAGTGGCAGTGGGCTTCGTCATATCATGAGAGCAGAAAAAATAATTTTATACTATAAATACAAACTTTTACTGACATTACCAATGTTGTGAATTAATTGTCTATGTTTACCACATCAATTATCAAATACCTTTGTATCTTACCTTACGAGTGAGTTGCCAAAGGTCACGACTTGTACCTATTGTCTCACTTGCCTACAATAGTAAATAGGGATAAGCTTGAAATGCCATTTAGAGATTGCATCTTTTACTTGCAAGTGAATAGTAGATCTTGGACTTGTACCTATCATCTCACTTGCCTGCAATAGTAAATAGGGATATTAGAGATTCAATGTTATTTTACTGGAAAATGTTCATAAATGGTCATTTTCTTCATTATGGTTTATTCAAATTCATATACTAGACGGTAATGATCGGAGCCACGTTTTTCTATGAAATGATAATTGCCGCCATAGACTTGACCAATATGTCTTGCAAGAAAAGTGAAGAAGGCTTCCACATCATTTACATGTAGAAAAAATCCTACTCCATGCTAGACATGATGGTGCAAGTAAAAACAATTAGTAAAGTTCAACTTTCTAGCACTAATTTGTCATTACCCATCTAGAATGGATGTCTTGAAAACTCCCCCACCGTCCTTTATGTTCAGCCAAGGAAGAAATTCTATGGCAGTTAGAATTTTCCAAACCCATATAAACCCCACCACCGAAGACTTTGACCCCATTAACCACTTTTGAAGAAGACTTTGACTTCTGTAAGATTATAATCAAGTGCATCACTATCTTAAAGGCATTGTGCTCAACCAAAAAAAATGGAATTTTACCAGTTCCTAGGCTTTCTCTTTTGTCTTTCTGGGCAATTGTTATTAAACCTTCCTTCCTCCACAGCACAATTATGTCGTCCGGTCCAAAGTGATGCCTTGCTTCAGTTCAATGATTCCCTCACAACTGAAACTGATACAGACTGAGATTGTGATCAAAAGATGACTACATGGAAGAATGGCTTGGATTGCTGCTCGTGGGATGGTGTCACCTGTGACAATGCAACGGGTAACATTATTGGCCTCGATCTTTCATATAACTGTCTGCAAGAGACCCTCCGTTCTAATAGTTCACTCTTTGCACTTCGCCATCTTCAGAGCCTCAACCTTGCTTTTAACAATTTTCATTCCTCACCCATTTTGCCTGAACTAAGTGTGTTTGCTGAATTGAGGCACCTCAATCTCACTTATTCCAGTTTTTTGGGTTTAGTTTCTATTGAAATTTCTTTCCTTTCTAAACTTGTTTTACTTGATCTCTCTTGGAACTATGAGTACCTTAAGATTGAAAATACTAGTTTCAAAATCCTTGTTCAGAATTTGACGGAGTTGAGGGAACTTAACCTCGATTTCATAGACATGTCTGTTTTTTCGCTTAGTTCTTTCATGAATTTATCATCCTCCTTGACGTTTTTCAGTGTGGTTAACTGCATATTACAGGGGGAACTTCCGCCCAACATTTTTAGCTTGCCTAACCTCCTTCATCTCAGTTTGGATTGCAATGATTTCATGCTTTCTTTTCCGAAATCTAATTGGAGCGAGTCTCTTGAATCCTTAACCCTCTCGCTTACAAGCATCTCGGGCAAAATACTTGATTCAATCAATGAATTCAAGAATTTTAAAACTTTGTATCTTAGTAACCGCGCATTGATAAGATCGATTCCCTCATCGCTTGTAAACTTAACAAAATTAACCACTTTGGACCTTTCACGCAATGAATTAACTGGTCATATCCCGTCATCTGTTATAAAGCTTGAACAACTTATTGATGTAGACCTTTCTTTCAACAACTTCATCGGTGTTTTAGACTTGGGAGTCTTTTCGACACTGCAAAATTTGCAAGTCCTTCGTCTTATAGTTGAGCTAAATCTAATGTACAACTGTATGAATCACACATTTCCGAAGCTTGAGACTTTGGCCTTGCCTTCCTGCAACTTGACCGAGTTCCCTCCTTTTCTGAACTCTTTAAAAATGCTAAGAGAATTAGATCTCTCCAAAAACAAGATTGGCGGTCAGATACCTTGATGGTTTTGGGAATGGTCTCTTGATATTTCTAGTAACCTTATTGAGGGAGGCATACAACAATTTCCTTGGAAAGAGTTGATCCATGTTGACCTTAGCGACAACTTATTCCAGGGCCCGCTTCCAATTCCACTACTCCATATAGTCTCCTTTCAGGCCACCGACAACAGCTTCAGTGGAGAGATTCCATCTTCCATTTGCAAATTAAGCTCCTTTGAAGATCTTTACTTGGCTCGTAACAATCTCTCTGGCTCTATTCCACAATGTTTGGGAAATTTAGCCAACCTCTTGGCACTAGACTTGAGTGCCAACAAGTTTGAAGGGACATTTCCATAGGGTATAGACAATTGTGCATCATTGGCCTTACTAAACGTCAGTCAGAACAAAATCAACGATACTTTTCCGAAGTGGTTGCTAGAAGCCCCTCATTAGAGTTCATCGCTCTTCAATTCAATGAATTCCATGGCCAAATCAATCCTCCAACTATTCCATTTCATCCCTCTTGGCTTTATAGTTTTTCCATATCAAACAATAATTTAGGGGGTCAATGGCCCGAAGAATATTTTCTCCATTGGTTGAATCTGGTGACGCTTGATCTATCCAACAACATATTTGAAGGTCCTCTTCCAATTCCACCACCCATCACTCAATTTTATTTTAGTGCAAACAACTAGATTGGTGGAAAGGTTTCCCCTTTGATATGCAGTGCCACTGAGCTCAGAGTCCTCGACTTGTCCAATAATAGTTTGATGGGCACCTTGCCAGAGTGCTTGATGAGCTTTAGCAAAAATCTCTCGGTCCTCAACTTCCGCATGAACATGATTCATGGCGTGATCCCTAGAAAATTTGCTAAGGATAACAAACTAAGGACCGTCGACCTCAGTCGGAATCAATTTGAAGGGACATTGCCACGGTCCTTATTACATTGTGAAAATTTGGAAGTTTTGGATCTCGGCAACAATAGAATGAAGGATACATTCCCTGATTGGTTGGGAACCCTTCCCAAGCTACAGGTTCTTGTTTTGAGATCCAACTTGTTCCATGGCTTCATGAGTAGTCCTAGAGAAGCTCGCTCATTTTCTGAATTGCACATCTTCGACCTTTCAAACAACAATTTGAGTGGTCCTTTACCTGTTAGTTATATTATGAAGCTTACTGCCATGATGTATCAGGATAAAAGACAGGGCAAGCCGCAGTTTATGGGAGATGGTAATTATCAAGATTTAGTCATGGTGACCATGAAAGGACTAGAGATACGGTTGGTGAAAATTCTAACTGTTTTCACGAGTATCAACTTATCGAGCAACCATTTTGGTGGGGAGCTTCCCGTGTATATTGGAAACCTAAAGTCACTAAAAGGGCTAAACTTTTCCCACAACAATCTCACAGGCTATATCCCTCTATCTACTAGCAATTTGATTGAACTCGAATGGCTAGACCTCTCTTCAAACAAGTTCATTGGAAGCATTCCTCAAGAACTAGCGGATTTGACGTCTCTTGCATTCTTGAACCTCTCAGAGAATCAACTTATCGGACCTATTCCTTGAGGAAGGCAATTCAACACATTCAAGAGCGACTCGTTTGCCATGAATCATAGACTATGCGAATTTCCATCGCCGGAGACATGCACAAACAATCCACGAGAAATTGCACCTGTAACCATTCTTCGAGAAAATGATACAGGGCATGGAGGCTGGTTTGAGTGGAGAGCCATATTGATGGGTTATGGGTGTGGAACCGTAGGTGGAATCTCTCCAGGATACATTGTTCTCAGATCTAGAAAATTTGAATGGCTCGCGGGGTTGCTTGAAAGGAAAGGAGCTAATATGAGAAAGAAGTGGAGGAGCAATGCTCGTAGATCTTATCAAAGATGAGAATCTCAACTGTCCATTCTTTGCGTTATAATATGATGAGTAAATCTGTTGAGGTGCCATGAGACCGATTACATGCTTATTATTTTGGCCTTTTTTATCATTTAAGTGTAGTCTTATCCAAGTGAACAAAGTAAGATCTAATTTATCCCTGCTTCTTGTGGGAACTTATTTCTTTCCTTTTTTCAAGGTATAATATCGAAACCATAAGAAAAGTGAGACATGACTCGCTTTTGGTTTAATACATAGGCCAATGTTGAGGTACACGTGACAAGTGTGTGTGATCGTCAGTGTCTTTAGGAATTGCGTGATTATTTAATATAGGCTACTTCTTTTCACTTTTGTAGAGAAAAGAATAAGTTTTTTTCACAAATTGAGTGATTACTTAATTAAGTTGATATGGGATGAATAGTTATTATAGATGTGTGAATTGAGTGGTCACTTGGTGAAAAGAAAGTAGCAAGTAGTTGTTGAAACCTAATTTTGCCGGTTTCACTAACCATCTTTACTTGAAAAAAGAAAAGAAAAATTGAATCAGGCCGGCTTGACCCGACCTCTCCTCCCTTTCTTCTCTCTTTCTCGCCCTGCTCCATCGGTCTTCTGCCTCACGACACACAGTCGTCGCCGCTCTTCACTGCTCGTCATCCCACTTGTCCCGCAATCGCACCAAGGCTTCTATTCGCCCCTGTTTTCTTGACCAGAGTACTCTGAAGAGCTCGTCTCCTATCCATCCACCTTCACCGGTTCCGACCTTCGACGTAACATAGAACTCGCTCCCTTCTGCTCGGATTCATGGCTTAAGGTCTTGAAGCGGCTAGGTCTCGCTCGAGATCTGTTCGTTGGCTCGTGACTCTGATCCTTAACAACGATCGGAGCTTTCGTCGCCAATCCAGTTGCTAGTCGCAACTTCGTTTCGGTCCATTAACAATGCAACACTCTTACCCTGTTATACTTTTTCTCTGGTGAAGGAGAATAGCCGAAATAGAATGTTTCGGATCAGGATCGAATCAACATTTTCCGAGTCTATGTTAACAATTCGACGTATCCCAGACTATTTTTGGGTGTATGTGATAGATTTTTCCTTTTTAATGGGCCTGAGTTGGCCCGTCATGGGCCCGGCCCGTGAGTTGAGGGCCCATGGAGAAAATTATAAAAGATAAAGGGAAAATCTGGAGGCAATTAATCGATAGAAATTACGTATTATTTCAAAAGAGAGATTACGCTCTCTATCTTCACGTCTTTTCCTACCGTTTTCTCCCAAAGAGAAGAAGACTCCTCTGAAGAATAGTGTCTCGTTTCCTTCTCGAATTGCAACATCAGTGTTTAGTCTGTGGACGAAAGGTACGCTCGATCCCGTGGTGTACTTTTGTTCGGTGATTCATGTTTTTTTGTTTCTAGGCTCGCTTCCGCTTCGTCTTTTTAGGGGTTCGATTTAGTGTCGAATCCGGTTTCTGGGAATAAGTGAATCCCAACATTAGTATCGAGCCTTGTTCATGTTTCCCGACCCTTTTTATTGCTTTGAATAATTTTTTTCTTGAAATTCGAGAAAAATCACTTTTGGTCGATCGGGGACAGAAAAACCCGACACCCGTGTACTGTACACCCTGTTTCGTGTTTTTGTGCAAGTCGAAATTTTTTTTTGATAGTGCAGGGATGAAGCTCTCGTCGATACGAGAAAAATGAGTCGCGGATCACCGCCGGAGGCCGCCAGACGCGCCGCACGCGCCGATTCAGTCCCCCGTGAAAAAGCGCATCGGACACGCCGTTTCGCCCAGGCGCGTGTGAAACGGCGCATCGGTTGCGCCGTTCGGCCTTGGCGTGTGCCTCGCACGTGCCCGATGACGTCATTGTGACGTCATCCAGGCACGTGCGTGGCACGTTCGGTCGATCGTCGACCGAAGCTCGGCCGGGCGGCAGTCGGTTCGTCCGACCGACCCGCCCGTTGACCGTGACCGTTGACCGTTGACCGAGACCTTTGACCGAAAAAAAAAAAAAAAAAAAAGATTTGTTTCTTTTTTTTTTTCCAATTAAGTCTATGTGGATTATATGTAATCCCTTATTTGTTCTGCATTTGTTGTAGGAACAATGGCTCCCCTTCGATTACGCACGCCTATTCGCATATTTACTAATAAACAAAAGGAAAGGCTTTCTAGTTTGATAGTTGAGCTGACTGATTATCGATGGGAGAATGGTGACTTAATTGATCATGTTCTTGAAGTCAACGGGAAGATACAAAAGGTCATATGGAATGGTCGTCCCATGCCACAGTCTGAGATGGTGCGATTTTTCATAAACACTCTTCCACAAGAATGGAAAGGAGTGTTGAATCACATATGGGATATCAACAAAGCCACTTCATATAGGAGTACTGTGATGGCTTTTATAGATGATTATTACCTGATTGTTACAAAAGAAAAGATCAAGAAATTGAAGAAAAAATGATCTTTCCCTGTTCACTTTTTGAAGTGGTGATAGTTGTTTTGGCTGATCTTTATTAAGTGTGCTTTGTGGACATCTTATATAATGTTTCCTACCTGGTTATTGTTGATGTAGCAACTGATATATAAGTTGTATTATGTGAAAGTATTATTCTATTGGATGTCAAATATTATTTGCTTTTTGTTATTGTTGATTTGCTTTGTGGGTAGTTCATAGAAGTTTTTTGTAGCTTCATAGAATTTATTTTGCATGGACAATTATATTAATGATAGTTTTAAGTTAGGATTTTTTGGAGGATGATTGGAAACATAGTGACATTTTGATTCTGAAACCTTACTTGAAATTGTTCATTAATAAGATGGGTCTGTGCAAAGTAGATGCATAAATGATAGGCATTAATTATTCATGCATATATGTATGATGTGTTCAGATCAATGGCTTCAGACACAAAGAGCATAGTTGCCAAGCTGAACAAAGGTGAAAAGCTCAATGGCGATAACTATGAAATCTGCACATGAAAATCCAATATGTCTTTGGAAGAGCAAGAGGCACTAGAAGCTCTTAACCTGACCATGGTAGAACCTGAAGAAGAAAACACTACGCAGCATAAGAGAGATCGGGATGCTTTTGCTGCATGGAAAAGAAAGAAATCCCTTGCTCACATTACGTTGCTGAGTAGCATGGAAAATGACGTCATGCGAGAGTTCAAGCGTTTTGAGAATGCCAAGGAAATGTGGGAAGCATTGGCAACAAGGTTTGGTCATACTTCGGTAACCAGACTGAGACAACTCACTATTAGGTTTGACTCTTATAAGAAGCCTCATGGTCAGACCATGAAGCAACACCTTAGAAAGATGTCAAACATGATAAATGAGTTGAAAAATGCTGGCCATGTCCTGACTGATGAGCAGCAAGTGCAATCAGTGATTCGTTCCTTATCTCAAAGTTGGGAGCATATGAAGGTGCACCTGACCCATAATGAAAATATCAAAACCTTTGAGGATGCTATGCGTCATCTTGAGCTGGAAGAGGACCACCTCTTGGCGGCTAAGCTGGAAGCTGAAATTTATCATGCTGGTTCTAGCTCACATGGAGTTTCGAGCTCCAAGCGCAAACGTCCTAACTGGTTCGATAAAAGGAAAGGTAATGGAGCAGGTTCTTCAGGGAAGAAGCCAAAAGTTGACCAACATGACAGAGGAAAACGTCCTCGAATGAAGAAGCTGACAAGGGTGAAGTGTTACAATTGTAACAAGAAGGGTCACTATGCTCCCGATTGTCGTGAGCCAAAGAAGGTATACACCTCTTGTACTTTTTAAAACTTTGCCTATGTGTCAAGTTCTGTATTTTTGACTGAGTCTAATCCTTTGTGGACTGTAGATTCAGGAGCGACAGACCATGTAGCAAAGGATAGAGAATCCTTCGTGGAATTTTGACCAGTACCAAGCGGAACTAAGTGGATCTATGTGGGAAACAACTCTAGAGCTGAAGTAAAAGGAATTGGCACCTGCCAACTAAACATGCGTGGTGGACGCACTTTATTCCTACATGATGTATTGTATGCTCCGGAGATTCGTCGAAATTTAGTGTCTGTTTTATTATTGGTCAAGCTAGGTTTTAATATGAACTTCCATAATAGATGTGTGGATTTGTTTTTGGATACAAATTTCTATGGTTGTGGTTATTTTCTGGATGGTTTCATTGTATTAGATATTGAATATGTTAATGCAAATGTTTGTTATTCCCTTCTCACGTCTCCTAATTCATATGATAATGATGTGAATGTGTGGCATGCTAGACTTGGTTATATTGGCTAACAACGTATGAATAGACTAGCCAAAGAAGGCTTGTTAGGCAACATTGAAAAGTCTATTTGCCTATATATGAGCATTGCCTGGTAGGGAAAACGACAAGGAAACCATTTGGAAAAGGTAAAAGAGCTGAATTTCCTCTGCATTTAATCCATTCTGACGTCTGTGGTCTAATGAATGTGAGAGGAAGGCATGGGGCTGTTTATTTCATCACTTTTATAGATGATTATACTTGATTCGGATATATCTATTTGATTTCTCATAAATCTAAAGCAATAAGTTGTTTCAAAAGGTTTATGAACTTGATAGAAAATCAATTAGACAAGAAAATAAAAGTATTAAGATCGATCGAGTCGAGAATATTTATCGATGAGTTCAGAAAATTATGTGATGAAAAATGAATAGAAAGACAGTTGTCTATTCCATATACTCCTCAACAAAATAATGTTGCGGAGAGAAGAAACAGAACCCTACTGGAAATGGTTAGGTCAATGATGGCGCATGCTAACTTACCTATCACCTTTTGGAGTGATGCGTTGTTAACTGTTGCATATATACTTAACTGGGTGCCTTCCAAATCAATATGAGTTATGGACAGGTAGGAAACCGGATTTAAGTTTTCTTAAGCCATGGGGTTATGCCGCCTATACTCATGATCCCTCTTACAAGTTTGAGAAATTGGGTCCTAGAGAAAAGAATAGTATTTTCATAAGATACTCCGAACACTCGAAAGGGTATGTGTTCATAGATGATCTGGAAAGTGGGAGTCTAACTGAATTTGAATCACGAGATGTCACATTCTTAGAGAATGAATTTCCTAAAAAGAGCGAAATAGGTGAAGAATATTCCCTATTTGAAACCTTGGATCAAGATAATGATATTAGTGGAGTTCGTCCAAGTGGGAATAATATGAGAAGTGATGAATTGAATTCAACTCATTTTCAATTACAACCACATGATGAGACGACATCATCATTATCTAATCCTAGTGGGAGCATCATGGGGAATGATGTGCAAAGTGTACAATCTCCCATACGGCGAACAAGTCGCAAAAGTATTCCCCGTCAACGTTTTGACATTGAAGGGGAAACTTTTATGATTGCTCCACAAGATGAAGATGAGCCAAGAAATCTTAATGAGGCTCTAAATTGCCCTAGTAAGGAAAAATGGATGCATGCAATGGAAGAGAAGATGGAGTCAATGAAGTCAAACCAATGTTGGAAATTGGTTAACCTTCCAAAAGGACACAAAGCTATTGGGAACAAGTGGGTTCTCAAAATAAAGTGTAAAGCTGATGGCTTGATAGAAAGGCATAAGGCTCGCCTTGTGGCGAAAGGGTATAATCAACAGGAAGGAATTGATTATGAAGAAACATTTTCTCCTATGGTGAGATTTACCTCGATTCGCATTATTCTAGCAATAGTGGCTAGTATAGATCTTGAGTTACATCAAATGGATGTAAAGACTGCTTTCCTCAATGGAGAATTAGAGGAAGAAATACATATGGAACAACCTACTGGTTTCATTATGGAAGGCCAAGAAGGAAAAGTATGTCAACTTTTGAAATCGATATATGGCCTAAAGCAATCATCGAGACAATGGTATATATGTTTTCATAATGCCATAATGGCATATGACTTTTACAATGATAGATGAGGATCATTGTGTATATATCAAAAGATCCAAATATCAATTTGTGATCATATCATTATATGTTGATGATATACTAATTGCTGGAAGCAATATGGAGTTTGTTATCTTTTTAAGAGTTGGTTATCTTTCAACTTTGAGATGAAAGATATGGGTGAGGCTGCATACATCCTTGGAGTTAAGATTCCAAGAGATCGTTCGAAGAGATCATTATCTCTTTCGCAAGAAACATACATAAATAAGGTTCTTGAACGATTTCGTATGCAAGATTGTAAACCTATTGATACTCCTATTGCAAAAGGTGAAAGATTGAGCCATAGACTATGTCCAATGACTCTACAAGAGAATGAACAAATGAAACATGTTCCTTATGCTAGTCTTTGTTGGGAGCTTATGTACGCTATGATGTGTACAAGACCCGACATATGTTTTGCAGTTGGAATGGTGAGTAGATACCAATCCAATCCAGGTCAAGCACATTGGAAAGCCATTAAGAGAATACTGAGGTATCTGAAGGGAACTGCTGATTACAAGCTGAATTACCAAAGAAAGGATCTGCGACTTGAAGGATATTCAGATGCTGATTGGGGAGGAGATTTAGATGAAAGGAAATCTACCTCTGGATTTGCTTTCTTATTGAACAATGGCGCCATATCATGGAGCAGTAAGAAGCAAACATGTATAGCCTTGTCCACGATGGAAGCTGAGTTCGTGGCATTATCAGCAGCGGTACAAGAAGGAGTTTGGCTTAAGAGATTTTTGGATCATTTAGGTGTTATTGAGAAAGCTGCATATCTATTATTGGTTAACTGTGATAACCAAGCAGCTATAGCGTACACCAAAGATCCAAAATATCATGGCAAGACCAAACATATAGATACAAAGTATAATTTTGTCAAAGATATGGTTGCACAAAAAGATGTGAACTTATAATACATATCTATGCATAGAATGGTAGCAGATCCTATGACAAAACCAATACCTAGAGATGTGTTTTGTGGTTATGTAAAATCTTTAGAATTGCGTAGAGTCTGATGTACTGGATATTGTAATTTCCCTGAGTTGTTCACATTTAATGAATTTGTGTTTTCATCATTAATGCCTATGAATCTTTGTTTGATCTTTATGCATCTTAATGCTCGTGCATTACATTAAGTTGAGAAAGTATGTCGGACAGATATAAGATTAGCCCACTCACACGGGTAATCGCCTCTATTTACTATGTGATAAATAGAGATGAGACGGTTTTTAAGCTTATAATCTAGGTGATAATTGAGAGCTCAAGCTTAAAATATATATGTCGCCTTAACTAAGTGTTAAGATGAGGACATGATATGTACTATGTCCGAAAGTAAAATACCCCACATATTTTACTTTATCTGTCTAAGATGCCAGATGTGAGTTCTGATAAATTTTGTGAATGAGTAAATACGTGAACTCGAATTAGACATTGGGTATGTCTGAACTATCATCTATATAGTATTGATGATGTAGACATACGCTCCATGGGAAAGGAGTTAATACTGTAATACGTATTTCATACTACGTATGCATGAGACGACCAATAAGAGTGGCAAAAGTTTGATCTCAACTTTTATGCCGTATGAGACTCTTGAGGAAAGGAGTTCCTCAATTTAGTTCCCTCATGACTCTTGCTTATTCTCAAGATTTCTTTTTAGTATTTGCTATCTTAGAATGTTGCCAATAGTCATGAGTTGATTAGATCTAATGGGACATTTCTAGAAAAGCAAGTTGAACTGAAATTGAGAGTTTGAAGGAAAGAGGAAGATCGGATTTGGAGAATCACATTGTGGTTTTGTATTCACTGGTTGACCAATTATGACTATCTTTGGGATAATCATAATTGTGAATACAATATATATGTCATTGTTTAAAAGAGATCAAGAGAGATATAAATGTGATCGATCGATCTAGGGTACTGCATACTAAATTTACTCGGAATGTGATGCCCATTATGAGCTGCTATATATTCTTAACAGATGTATGGCAACGAGCTCTCCAAGTATGCTGGTTACACGGACTATTCACCAGAATGAATGTTGCAGTGAGGAAAAGAGGATTCTGTTCGACCCTCCATGTCAAGTGGGAGTTGATGGATTTTCAATTGATAGGCCTAAGTAGGGCCCGTCCGCCCATGTTGGTTTTGGCCCACCATGTGCGAGTGGGAGATGATAGATTTTTCCTTTTTGATGGGCCTGAGTTGGCCCGTCATGGGCCCGGCCCGTGAGTTGAGGGCCCATGGAGAAAATTATAAAAGATAAAGGGAAAATCTGGAGGCAATTAATCGATAGAAATTACGTATTATTTCAAAAGAGAGATTACACTCTCTGTCTTCACGTCTTTTCCTACCATTTTCTCCCGAAGAGAAGAAGACTCCTTTGAAGAATAGTGTCTCGTTTCCTTCTCGAAGTGCAACATCAGTGTTTAGTTTGTGGACGAAAGGTACGCTCGATCCCGTGGTGTGCTTTTGATCGGTGATTCATGTTTTTTTGTTTCTGGGCTCGCTTCTGCTTTGCCTTTTTAGGGGTTCGATTTAGTGTCGAATCCGGTTTAAGGAATAAGTGAATCCCAACAGGATGTAATCCGAGTTGGTCGATGCTCAATTTTATTTTCCCGAGGAAAACGCGCACACACATTTAGGGAAGAGAGGAGAATTCGCTCTAGAGGACTCTCATTCTCTCCTGCTCGTGGCTCTCATCAACTTGCGGCCACCGGCGGCTCTTCCCTCAGCACGGCCGTTCGTAATCGGTCACTCGGTCATCGCTCCTCCTGCTCGCACCATCACTTTTCGCTCACAGCGACGTAGGGCGAGAATTCCTTTCTTGGCTCTCAATTCTCCTCCTGCAATATAGTTGTCGGCCACCGCAACTTCTTCCTCTGGTTTGAGGTCGCCACTCAGTTCATCACCGGAAGCTTACCTCCAGCTCACTAGCGCTCGCCTCCACTCTAAATCACCTCTCTTCTGCTCCGCTTCCATGTCGGTTGCCGTACTTTGTCCAATGACAGACTTCGCCTCGTCGTAAGGGATTGACACAACCTTTCCGAGCTTTTAGTCACGAAACTGTCTCTTTGGTTTCTGGTTTTCTCTCGTTCGGATGAAGTTTGGTCCAAGTCTTCAGAAAATGAAGCCGAGCGGAATCTCTCTCTGCTGTCCTCCCTCCGCTCTCCACGCGAGGCTTAGCTTGGAGTCATGTCATCTCCTTCGAGATTGTACATGATTTCAAGGTTCAAGTGAGGGTGCTGAGTCCACCGATTCTTTTGGCTTCATGGGAGAGTTGAGATGAAACGGCGATTTTGAGTGACGCACGTTCTGTTTGACATATTGTCCGAGAGAGGTTTTACTTTTACACCCGTGCTCGGACTTGGTGGACTTGTCCTTTCAATTTTTAAGCAAGCCCTATCGTGAACCTTTAGGAGCATAACCGGGAAGCTGAGTCGAGTCAAATTGCGAGTCGGATTTGGCGATCCAGATCATCACCATGGTTGCAGCTGAATGCGGGAACGAGTAGTTGTTTCGGATGCCGTTGCTGCTGTCGCTGCATCGTCTCGAGAGCTCACGTTCGCTTTGAGGACATTGACCATTAAAGCTAAGTCCAATGCTCTCGATCTCTTGGATTTTCCGTAGCGTCACGTATGAATGTTGCTGGCTTTGTTTAAAGCTCGTCGTTTCCATTTTTTTGTTCCCCTTCGAATGGGCTTTGAATAGGTGGGCTTGAGCGGGTTTGGTAATTTTGGGCTTGATTTAGTCTAAGTGAATTAGGCCTGGTCCTCAATTTTATGAGTCGACTTAATGTATTTGGGTCGGGCTTGCTTTCGTAGGCTCAATAGTATCTTTGGCCCAAGCTTTGTGTACCTGGAACCATCAGACCAGACCCATTTCTAAATAATTTTATCATACGCAACTTTATTCCAATGGACAGAATCTTGCGAGCAACTTCATCCTTGGATGATTACTGAAACTAATAGAGATTCTCGATCTCTTTTGACCTCTGCAACACTCGTGTCCATCATCCTTTCCGATACTCTGAATGAAGTTTATGAGGAATTTTTTTTACACAACATCTGAAAGTACGAACAAAGATGCAGGATTGGAAGTAATCGAGGACGCCCTTGTATGGAACCTCAATATCATCACTTGTGTTGTTAGTTTTTGTAACTGTAACATACTTGACAAGCATTTTATCAAACTTAAAAGATATTTCATCAGTTTATCTTAATTGAGAATTGTAATTAGAATCTCCATAGCATCCATTTCATGTGAAACTAGAAGACTCGAATGGCTTGCGAGAACTGTGAGAAAGATGGAGGAAAGGGAAGTCAAATGGATGAAGAAGCCAAAGCAGAAGGCATAAGATTTCATGGACCATGAAATTGTTGAGAAGATGTCCAATTTAATTGTGCGCCATGTAGATCAAGGAATGGAAAAGTCGTCGGCTTGAAATGTTATTCAGAGCATCTTTTACTCGTAGCTGAATAGTAGATCTTGGACTTGTACCTATCATCTCACTTGTCTACAATAGTAAATATTAGATGTTCAAGGTTATTTTATTGGAAAATGTTCATAAATGACTATTTTCTTCATTACGGATTATTCAATTTCGTCTACCAAACGGTAGTAACTAGAGCCACACGTTTCTATGCAATGAGAATTGCCACAATAAACTTGACTAACTTGTCATTCAAAAAAAGTAGGGAAGGCTTCCGCATCGTGTATATGTAGAAAAATATGATTTCACGCTAGATATGATATTTCAAGTAAAAACAATTAATAAAATTCAACATTCTAGCACTAATTTGTTAATGCCCATCGAGAATGGATGTCCTGAAAACTCTTCCACTATCCTTTTTGCGTTTAGCAAAGGAAGAAATTTTATGGCACTAACAATTTTCCACACCCACGTAAACCCCAACAAAGACTTTGACCCCAACAACAACATTTGATGAAGACTTTGACTTCTTAACGATTCTAATTAAGTGCACTACTATCTTAGAGGCATTGTGCTCGACCAAAAAATATGGAATTCTACAAATCCCTCTATTTTCTATATGATGAAAATTGTCATCATATTCACGCAATGTTATGAATTATTCAAAGTTGTATACCGAACGGTGATTACCAGAGTCATGCATATTTATGAAATGAAAATTGCCACCATAAACTTGACCAATATACCTTTCAAGAAAAGCGGAGAAGGCTTCCATATCTTGGATATGTAGAAAATCCTATTTCATGCTTGATATGATATTGCAAATAAAAACAATTAATAAAGTTCAACTTTTGTGACATCCCGAATTTTTCAATTTTATTTTTAGTAAATTGAGACGGGCATTTCATCTGCACGCATATAGTTCATTTCCTTGAGTTGGCCACTCGTGTGAAAACCAATCTATCAGGTGAAGTCGGTAAGAAATTCTAATGCATCAGACTCGAGAATTTGACCAGGAAACGACCTTTCGACCGGGCTAATCTGCAAGGGTCATTATGGCACAGTTAAAAATCGATTAGAAGTCGGAAATAGGTCGGCTCAACATAAGCATGTGATCGAGTGTGGGTGATTCCACCAGATCACACTTTGTTCTTGTCGATCGGCCTTTGGACCGACTTTTAAATCGATTGGGTCCCCCGTGTTCGTATTTGAAACCTTGAGATTTTCACGACAACCGAGGGTCGCCAATATGTCAAAGATGTACATTGTGGCTTGAGATTTATCAACCATAAGTCGAGTGCATAAAAATTTCTAAAAGCTAACCGGTAAGTCAGGACACGCTAATATCGTGCCAGAATGAAATTAACCGTGAAATTGTGACTAAATTAAGAAATTGGAAGTCTTGGGGTGTCACATACCTTATGAGGATCATGTATTAATTTTATGGATTTTAATTGGGCTCAATTGGAGGAGAATTGATTAGAATTGAGAAATTCAAGGTACGAGATTTTAGGCGAAAAATGAAATTTGACCCATTGGACTAAGGTTGTGGAGAGTTAGTGGGGTATGACATCATGATGATGTCATGGTGAGGTCATATTGTGGATAAAAAAAATACAAAAAGAAAAGAAAAGAAACCCCATTCTCTCTCCTCTCTCCTCCTTCTCCTTCTTCTTCTTCTTCTTCTTCTTCTTCCTCCGGTAGCTTTCTTCCTCCATTATTTTCTGCAACTTCCTTCAAAAACCAGCAGCCAAGAGGAGCTTGGAAGGGGGAGGAGGAAGCAACAGCCGTCGGACCACCGCCGCCGCCGCCGCCCCCGCACGCCCGCACCGCGCCCGCCGTCCGCGCTGCCCGCGTGCCGCCCAGCCCCTTCGCCGCCCCCTTCGCCGCCCCTTCACCGCTGCACGTCGCCGCCAGCCCGCCGCCGCCGCTCCCCCGCCGTTCCGCGCCGAGCCACCTCCTTCCTCCCCCTCCGTTCGGCCATGGACGAAGCTTGAATTCCAGCCAAGATCTGGAACTTCAAGGCTCTCTTTGGCCACCTTCCCGGCCGGTTGCTCGGCCCGCCTTGAGGAAAGTCAATCCTCGCGTCGGCCCGGTCGTTTTGGCGTGCTCGGCTCGCTAATCCGGTGAGTTTAACTCACTAAACCTTGATTATAGGGTTAATAATACCCTAAGTGTGCTTAGCCTAAGTTAATTGTGTTTAGGGGTTAGTTTAGTTTATTTAAATCTGATTTGTATTAAGTGGTTTAATTAGTTTTAAGTGGGTTTAGTTTAAGGTTAATTGGAAAATAGAATAATATATTGTATTTCGAAAATCATTAAAATATTATTTTATAAAAAAAAAAAAACTCGAAAAATTATTTTTGACTCAAATTTCTTAGAATTTCGGGCCGATCGTCGTTGTGCTCTTAGAATTTGAATTTGATGAACGGAAGTGGCAAAATTGAATGTCGGCTATTATTACTATTATTTATTTAAAAAAAAACTCGAAAAATTATTTTTGGCCTCAATTGCTTAGAATTTTGTGCTGATCGATGCTGTGCATTTAGAATTTGAATTTGACGAATGGATGTGACAAATTGAGTGTTGATTGTGATAAATAGGGTTTTTAGTCCTAAAAACCCAAGTGTTGGATTTTGATGCAGAAATTTGATTGTTATGGTTTATTATTGAAATTGAAGTATGTGATTGAATTGTGGAATGTCCAGAAGTCAGTAATGATTGTCGTGTGTTGGTTAATGAGGAACCGTCCTGAACTGTTGAGCTAGACGTACCCCTATATGGGATGCCCGTGCAATGGATGCCGATCGCAGTAGAGGTTGGGCCGACTGGACCGATGCTCCTTCGGGAATGCCGTCGACGTAGTGACGAAGCCGCGCTCCATGTGGGGAGGCGATGCCTGACATGAGTGTCAGTAGATAGCTGAATGGCGAGTAAGCTATGCCCTTGTGTGGCGGTGAATAATTGGAATGCGAGTTGAGTACGATTGTGATTTTACATGAAAGTGATGTCGTTCCAATTATTTAAACTATTATTATTACCTGAGTTTGCGTGATATATATATTGTGCTAACCTACAGGGAGGAATTAAGACGAGGTAAGTCGTGCGTGTGTGAGGGGGCTAGGCCACCACTGGTGTATTTGCTTTCTAATAGGGGTTTAGGGGTCGAACTTGCTGAGACGATGTCTCACCCCGTTGTGGGCCAAAATTTTCAGGACCGTAGATGGAGGAATCACTGCCCTTGGAGACTGTCCAGTCCGAAGTGGGATCGAAGAACGAGTCCGACTAGTAGCCTTAGGACCGTTTATTCTTTTTGGTGGACTGATCCCTTTTTGTGAACAGACCCCTTTTTGGTATATATGTAAACCATTGGGAGGTTAAAATTTTATGGAAGTATGTTTGTTTATGATTGTAATTATTTCCTGCTTTACTATCTCATGATTTTTTGTCAGGGGTTAATTAACACGTTCCGCATGCACATAATGAATTAATTGAGTCGGCGACACTACCTGGGAATGTCGCATTTGTATGACCAAGGTGGGATGTTCACGTGTCTCGGGGTTCGAGGCGTGACAACTTTCTAGCACTAATTTGACAATGCACATCTAGAATGGATGCTCTGAAAACTCCTCCACCATCCTTTATGCATTCAACCAAAGAAGAGTTGTATGTACATGTTAATATGCACACGTTATGAGGGTTTCAAATGTTTCGGATTTAAAAGGAAAAAAGGGAATGTGCAAAAATCGCAAGATTTAAATTAAGTAGAAAACAAATAATGAATAGTGGATCTTGGACTTGTACCTATCATCTCACTTGTCTACAATAGTAAACGGGGGTATTAGATATTCAAGGTTATTTTATCGGAAAATGCTCATAAATGATTGTTTCCTTCATTACGAACTATTCAATTTCGTCTACCAGACGGTAGTACCCAAAGCCACACATTTCTATGAAATGAGAATTGCCACCATAGACTTGACTAACTTGTGGAGAAGGCTTATGCATCGTGTACATGTAGAAAAATCCTATTTCATACTAGATATGATATTTTAAGTTAAAACAATTAATAAAGTTCAACATTCTAGCATTAATTTGTCAATGCCCACTTAGAATGGATGCCCTGAAAACTATTCCACTGTCCTTTTTACGTTTAGCCAAGGAAGAAATTCTATGGCACTAAGAATTTTTCACACCCAAGTGAACCCCACCAAAGACTTTGACCCCAATAACGACATTTGATAAAAGACTTCGACTTCTTAACGATTCTAATTAAGTATACTGCTATCTTAGAGGCGTTGTGCTCAACCAAAAAACATGGAATTCTACAAGTCCCTATATTTTCTATATAATGAAAATTGCCATCATATTCACGCAATGTTATGAATTATTCAAAGTTGTATACCAAACAATGATTACCAGAGTCACACATATCTATGAAATGAAAATTGCCACCATAAACTTGACCAATATGCCTTTCAAGAAAAGCGAAGAAGGCTTCCATATCTTGGATATGTAGAAAAATCATATTCCATGCTTGATATGATATTGCAAGTAAAAACAATTAATAAAGTTTAATTTTCTAGCACTACTTTGATAATGCCCATCTAGAATGGATGCTTTCAAAATTCCTCCACCGTCCTTTATGCGTTCAGCCAAGGAAGAGTTGTATGTACATGTTAATATGCACACATTATGAGAGTTTTGAATGTTTCGAATTTAAAGGGAAAAAACGAAATTTGCTGAAATCGCAACATTCAAATTAAGTAGAAAACAAATAATGAATAGTAGATCTTGGACTTGTCCCTATCATCTCACTTGTCTACAATAATAAACAAGGGTATTAGAGATTCAAGGTTTTTTTTACCGGAAAATGTTCATAAATGATTATTTTCTTCATTACGGATTATTCAATTTCGTCTACCAGAAGGTAGTAACCAGAGCCACGCGTTTCTATGAAATGAGAATTGCCGCCATAGACTTGACTAACTCGTCATTCAAAAAAAGTGGTCAAGGCTTCCGCATCGTGTACATGTAGAAAAATCCTATTCCACGCTAGATATGATATTTCAAGTTAAAACAATTAATAAAGTTCAATATTCTAGCACTAATTTGTCAATGCCCATCTAGAATGGATGTCCTAAAAACTCTTCCACTATCCTTTTAGCATTTTGCCAAGGAAGAAATTCTATGGCACTAAAAATTTTCCACACCCAAATAAACCCCACCAAAGACTTTGACCCCAACAACGACTTTCTTGAAGACTTTGATTTCTTAACGATTTTAATTAAGTGCACTACTATCTTAGAAGCATTGTGCTCGACCAAAAAACATGGAATTCTACAAGTCCCCCTATTTTCTATATAATGATAATTGCCACCATAGTCATGCAATATTATGAATTATTCAAAGTTGTATGCCAAACGGTGATTACCAGAGTCACATATTTCTATAAAATGAAAAATGCCATCATAAACTTGACCAATATGCCTTTCAAGAAAAGCGGAGAAGGCTTTCATATCTTGGATATGTAGAAAAATCATATTCCATGCTTGATATGACATTGCAAGTAAAAATAGTTAATAAAGTTCAACTTTTTAGTACTAATTTGACAATGCCCATCTAGAATGGATGCTCTGAAAACTCCTCCACCGTCCTTTATGCGTTCAGCCAAGGAAGAGTTGTATGTACATGTTAATATGCACACGTTATGAGGGTTTTGAATGTTTCGAATTTAAAGGGAAAAAACGAAATTTGCAGAAATCGCAATATTCAAATTAAGTAGAAAACAAATAATGAATAGTAGATCTTGGACTTGTCCCTATCATCTCACTTGTCTACAATAATAAACAAGGGTATTAGAGATTCAATGTTATTTTACCGGAAAATGTTCATAAATGATTATTTTCTTCATTACGGATTATTCAATTTCGTCTACTAGACGGTAGTAACCAGAGCCACGCGTTTCTATGAAATGAGAATTGCCACCATAGACTTGACTAACTCGTCATTCAAAAAAAGTGGAGAAGGCTTCTGCATCGTGTACAGGTAGAAAAATCATATTTCATGCTAAATATGATATTTCAAGTTAAAACAATTAATAAAGTTCAACATTCTAGCATTAATTTGTCAAAGCCCATTTAGGATGGATGCCCTAAAAACTCTTCCACTGTCCTTTTAGCATTTAGCCAAGGAAGAAATTCTGTGGCACTAAGAATTTTCCACAAAGAAGTAAACCCCACCAAAGACTTTGACCCCAACAACGACATTTGATGAAGACTTTGACTTCTTAACGATTCTAATTAAGTGCACCGCTATCTTAGAGGCGTTGTGCTCTACCAAAAAACATGGAATTCTACAAGTTCCTGTATTTTCTATATAATGAAAATTGCCATCATAGTCACGCAATGTTATGAATTATTCAAAATTGTATGCCAAACGGTGATTATCAGAGTCACGCATACCTATGAAATGAAAGTTGCCACCATAGACTTGACCAATATGCCTTTCAAGAAAAGCGAAGAACGCTTCCATATCTTGGATATGTAGAAAAATCATATTCCATGCTTGATATGATATTGCAAATAAAAACAATTAATAAAATTCAACTTTCTAGCACTAATTTGATAATGCCCATCTAGAATGAATGCTCTAAAAACTCCTCCATCGTCCTTTATGCATTCAACCAATGAAGAATTGTATGTACATGTTAAAATGCACATGCTATGAGGGTTTTGGATGGTTCGGATTTATAAGGAAAAAAGCGGAATGTGCAAAAATCGTAAGATTCAAATTAAGTAGAAAACAAATAATGAATAGTAAATTTTGGCCTTGTACCTACAATAGTAAACGGGGGTATTAGAGATTCAAGGTTATTTTATCGGAAAATGTTCTTAAATGATTGTTTTCTTCATTACGAATTATTCAATTTCGTCTACCAGATAGTAGTACCCAGAGCCACACGTTTCTATGAAATGAGAATTGCCACCATAGACTTGACTAACTCATCATTCAAAAAAAGTGGGGAAGGCTTCCGCATCGTGTACATGTAGAAAAATCCTATTTCATGCTAGACATGATATTTCAAGTTAAAACAATTAATAAAGTTCAACATTCTAGCACTAATTTGTCAATGCCCACCTAGAATAGATGCCCTGAAAACTCTTCCACCGTCCTTTTTGCGTTTAGCCAAGGAAGAAATTCTATGGCACTAAGAATTTTCCACACCCAAGTGAACCCCACCAAAGACTTTGACCCCAACAACGACATTTGATAAAGGCTTTGACTTCTTAACGATTCTAATTAAGTATACCGCTATATTAGAGGCGTTGTGCTGGACCAAAAAACATGGAATTCTACAAGTCCATATATTTTCTATATAATGAAAATTGCCATCATATTCACGCAATGTTATGAATTATTCAAAGTTGAATACCAAACAATGATTACCAAAATCACACATATCTATGAAATGAAAATTACCACCATAAACGTGACCAATATGCCTTTCAAGAAAAGTGGAGAAGGCTTCCATATCTTGGATATGTAGAAAAATCATATTCCATGCTTGATATGATATTGCTAGTAAAAGCAATTAATAAAGTTCAATTTTCTAGCACTAATTTGATAATGCCCATCTAGAATGGATGCTTTCAAAACTCCTCCACCGTCCTTTATGCATTTAGCCAAGGAAGAGTTGTATGTACATGTTAATATGCACATCTTATGAGGGTTTCAAATGTTTCTAATTTAAAAGGAAAAAACGAAATTTGCAGAAATCGCAATATTCAAATTAAGTAGAAAACAAATAATGAATAGTAGATTTTGGACTTGTACCCACAATAGTAAACAGGGGTATTAGAGATTCAAGGTTATTTTACTGGAAAATGTTCATAAATGATTGTTTTCTTCATTACGAGTTATTCAATTTCGTCTACCAGACAGTAGTAACCAAAGCCACATGTTTCTATAAAATGAGAATTGCCGCCATAGACTTGACTAACTCGTCATTCAAAAAAAAGTGGAGAAGGCATCCACATCGTGTGTATGTAGAAAAATCCTATTTTGTGCTAGATATGATATTCCAAGTAAAAAAATTTAATACATTCTAGCACAAATTTGTCAATACCCATCTAAAATTGATGCCCTGAAAACTCTTCCACCATCCTTTTTGCATTTAGCCAAGAAAGAAATTCTATGGCACTAAGAATTTTCCACACCCAAATAAATCTCACCAAAGACTTTGACCCCAACAACGACATTTGATGAAGACTTTGACTTCTTAACGATTCTAATTAAGTGCACCGCTATCTTAGAGGCGTTGTGCTGGACCAAAAAATATGGAATTCTACAAGTCCCTGTATTTTCTATATAATGAAAATTGCCATCATAGTCTGGTAATGTTATGAATTATTCAAAGTTGTATACCAAATGGTGATTATGAGAGTTACGCATATCTATGAAATGAAAATTGCCACCATAAACTTGACCAATATACCTTTCAAGAAAAGCGGAGAAGGCTTCCATATCTTGGATATGTAGAAAAATCCTATTTCATTTTTGATATGATATTGCAAATAAAAACAATTAATAAAGTTCAACTTTCTAGCACTAATTTGACAATGCCCATCTAGAATGGATGCTCTAAAAACTCCTCCATCATCCTTTATGCATTCAATCAAGGAGGAATTATATGTACATGTTAAAATGCACACGCTATAAGGGTTTCGGATGTTTCGGATTTATAAGGAAAAAAGCAAAATGTGCAAAAATCGCAAGATTCAAATTAAGTAGAAAACAACTAATGAATGTCAATCTTATAGGCCTATTTGATCTAATTATGGGAACAAAACCGAGAGAGGGTGGGTTCTCTTCTTTGTTGCACGAAGCCATGGCAAGGGCATCCTTTGTGAGTTCTTATTTCTTAGTGGATAGAATTCAAGTCTAAAGATATTAACTTCCAGTTTAAAATTTTATACTTGTTTCTCCTGAGAACTTATTTCCTTTCTTTGTTCAAGGGATAATATTAAAACCATGAAAAAGCAAATCTCGCTTTTGGTTTAATATATAGGCCAATGTCAAGGCACACACGATGTATGTGCGTGATCGTCGGTGTCTTTGGGAATTGAGTGATTATTTAATATAGGCTACTTCTTTTCACCTTCATAGAGAAAAGACCCAGTCGTTTTAGGAATTGAGTGATTATTTAATTGAGTTGATATGCGACAAATAGTTATTATAAGCGTATGAATTAAGTGGTCACTTGATGAAGAGAAAGTGTTGGAAGATACGCAAGATATCTTTGGATTGCAATGAATATACAGCAGATCAATTAAAGTCCAATTTGTATAAAATCTAGTCTGTACATGATTTAGTTACCTTTTACATTACACATGTATTGTAATATATATTCTTGATTGTACGTACAAAAATTAATGGAATAGACAGACAGACATTGTCTATTATTGTCCTATTCACTTTCTTACATGGTATTAGAGCATCCTCTGATCTTGATATCGCTTCCGCAAGCTTCATCAAATTGCCTCCGTTCTTCTTCTGCTTCTACTGTTGCAATCCTTGCAAAACAAAGCAGCTTTCGGTAGGAATTCGACCTTTTTTTCTGCCTTTGTTAACCTGCAAAAACAGAACCACTTCAATTTTCCATCAACCTATTCATCATGGCAAATCGACAAATACCTACCTCAACCCCTGAAAATCAGCCCGTTATTACCTCAAATCCAGAATCGACTGTCGTTACTTCATTGGCTGAGCATCAGTCCATCCCAGGGCAAACTCTCGCTCATCACACGCCCTGGAAACAATTTCTGGCTCAGTTCAATCCAGGGTTCAACTTTTCAGGGTACCCATATCAATGGATGCCATACCCATGGATTTCTAGACTTGTTCCAGATTCATCACAGCCGGGCAACAAGAGCGTGCAGGCTGATGGAGGCCTACCGACCAATATTGGGGCAAGCTCAACCACCGACCAAGAGCAAACGGGCGGTTCAGCAAATTCAAATGCGGGTTTCTTCAATTCGGGACAGACGACAAATAGCACGGGCTTTCCAACAGGATTTCCAACAGGATTTCCTTTTCCTTTCGCGGCCGCCATGGGTAAGCTCGAACCCGGCGATGCGCTCTATGTTTCCACAGCCGACGGACCCGAGTTGAAGCTCATCAGCAACCATCTCACAGGATCCGAGAATTATTCGAGTTGGGCACGGGAATTCCGCCAAGCCCTTATCACAAAAGACAAAGAAGGGTTCATCGACGGAACAGTACCCATTCCGACCGACGAAAAATTAGGGCGACAATGGAAAAATGCAATCGACTTGTTCGAACATGGATTGCAAATTGCATCAGTCCAGAAATCGCCGTTGGTTTGCCTCCAACAGAGGACTCAAAATCTTTTTGGGACAATATAAAAGAGATGTACGGGAAATTAGATCGAGCGAGGATTTTCTTGTTGCATCAAGCCCTTTCCGAACTGAAGCAAGGAAACACGACCATGACGGTCTGCTTCAACAGGCTATCAACGCTCTGGAACGAGCTTGAAGCCGCCGAAGAAAAACTCATCGGGACCGAAGAAACCCTTCAACAATACAAAGGGATCAAGGACTGAGAGAAGGCGACCCGTTTTTTGCTAATACTCAACGAATCTTACCTTGCATTCAGGTCACAGATTCTAGCCATGGAGCCTCCGCCGCCGATTGGACGAATTTTCCAACTCACGGTGCAGGAGGAGAGTCAGAGACTCGCCTCGACGGAGAACAAAGCAACGGCAACGGAGGGTCTAGGCTCTTGCGGCCAGAATCGAGAGAGGAGAGAGAGGGGCGAAAACCCTAGAGAAGAGGCGGAACCCCTCGCTAGGGTTTGCTGAACAAAGCCCTCTTAAGGGCTCGATAATGGACGGTCCAGATCGCGCGCAGCGATCTAACGGCTCTAAAGGGCCGCGCTACACGGATGATCTGGACGGCGTGGATGGTTCCGGATCAAATCGATCCAACGGCCCCCTTTTTTCGCGGAGTTCTGGGCCGAACAAAGGGCTGAATTATGGGCCCAATTATGGGCTGGGCTATGGCTCGAATTTGAAGACTAAAGGCAAGCTATTTTGTGATTATTGCAAACGGCCCCATCACACAATTGACAGTTGTTGGAAACTGCATGGCCGCCCGGGAGAAAAAAAGAATGAAGTATCAACAGCAACGGCTTATCAGCCCATGGGGTCAATTGAACAGTCCATCACACAATGCTGAATATCAACAATTAATGCAAGCACTGCAAAAATTGGATATTCCAAAAAGGGGGAGCAACTTTATAGGTATTTCTCATTGCTTAATAAATAGCATATCAAGGAGTACTTGGATTATTGATTCTAGAGCTAGTGATCATATTGCCTGTGATAAGAAGCTATTTACTATTGTTCATAAAGCACTGGATAGCCCTATTATTGTGCAATTGCCAAATGGAAATGTTGCTCATGTGACTGTAACGGGAACAGTCAAGCTTAGCTCTCAGCTCACTCCCACAAATGTTCTATATGTCCCAGAGTTTCAATTTAACCTCATTTCCGTGTCTAGAGCCTGTGAGGAAAATTCTTGTAAGGTTTCTTTTATTGCTGATAGTTGTCTCTTTCAGGCCCTTTCGACTAAGACATTGATGGGCTGGGGTAATTGTCTGAAGGACTATATTTTTGGAAGAATTCGGCAAATCTTGATCAATTTCATTGTAATAAACAATCATTGTGTAATTTGACTACCAATGATAAACAATTCCTTTTGCATTCTAGAATGGGCCACAATTCTTTATTTCCTTGCCCTCAATGTCATATTTGTCCTCTTGCCAAACAGTCTCGTGTTCCTTTTCCTTTGAGCACAAATCGTGCAGATGATTCGTTTTCCTTGTTGCATATTGATGTCTGGGGTCCTTACCATACACAAAATCATGATGGGTCCCGTTTTTTCTTAACCATTGTGGATGACCATTCAAGAGCCACATGGCTATTTCTCATGCAATCTAAGGGACAGGTCATATCTCATTTACGGGCTTTTCTTTCCTTATCGAACACTCAATTTGGCAAGACAATCCGACGAATACGAACAGACAATGGGAGGGAATTCTTTAACCATGAATGTTCTGGTTTATTTTCATCCCAAGGAATTTTGCATGAGAGTTCCTGCACATATACTCCACAACAGAACGGAGTAGTCGAAAGGAAACATCGTCACTTATTGGATGTTGCTCGTGCCCTGAAATTTCAAGCTTCCATCCCTGACAATTTTTGGGGAGATTGTGTTCTGACTGCAGCATATCTAATTAATAGAATGCCGACCAAGATTCTTGACGGGCGAAGTCCTTTTGAATCACTTTTTGGGAGAAAGCCAAATATGAGTCATTTGAAGATTTTTGGCTGTCAATGTTATGCAACTTTAGTGGGGCCTCAAGATAAGCTCAGTCCTCGTGCTCGCCGTTGTATCTTCATGGGATATCCCACATTACAAAAGGGGTACATTTTACGATCCTTCTACAGGGAATTTTTTTGTTAGTCGAGATGTTTCGTTCCAAGAAGATATTTTTCCTTTTGCTATACAGGAACAAAACACAGATGACCCAGGACATAAATCTTCCTCTCCTATTGAAGAGGCTATCCATGGTCCAAACTATGTCTTATTTCCTGCACCTATAGATACAAGGGTTTCATCTGCATCAACCATGACATTGACGCCTTCCCTAGAATCCACTCACCATATCTCCGATAATGAAGTTGTGCTTGATTCTACTTCAAATAATTCTGGTACGGATTCTTTGTCGACTCCTATTGATAGTGGATCGGGTCCATCATCGCCTACAGACATCCCACCAAGGCGTTCCCGACGAGTCCCGCGTCCACCAACTTGGACGACAGATTATGTATGTGGCGTCAGAAACTCGCCAGGTATTCTTTTCCAATCTCATCTTACGTTTCATTTGATCGACTGTCAGCGGGACATCGTTGTTGCATTTCTCACGAGGAGCGGGAACCGTCCCATTATGATGAGGCGCGCAAGCTCCAAGGTGGCAGCAAGCTATGACAGCAGAATTGCAAGCCTTAATGGACAATCACACATGGGAACTCGTCTACTTACCTCCAGATCGGAAGGCCATTGGGTGCAAATGGGTATACAAGATCAAATATCGAGCCGATGGATCCGTCGAAAGGTACAAGGATCGATTAGTGGCTAAAGGGTTCACCCAAAAGGAAGGTTTTGATTATCATGAAACCTTCTCCCCTGTCGCTAAAGATGTTACAGTACGCTCATTTCTCTCGAATGTGACCTTCTAGAACTGGCCCTTGCACCAGATGGATGTCCATAATGCCTCTTACATGGAGATTTAGAGGAAGAAATTTATATGGACATTCCACAGGGTTTACGGAGACAGGGGGAGAATAGAGTATGTTGTCTCCGCAAATCCCTGTATGGACTTAAGCAAGCTTCCAAACAATGGTATGCCAAATTTGCTAAATCCTTGATAGCTGCAGGTTTCCAACAATCCAGATTTGACTATGCTGTTTTTACACGGACTAAAGGTACGTCATCTATATACTTAATGATATATGTAGATGACATACTAATTATGGGAAACGATGAAATGGCTATTCAAGCTTTCAAAAGATACCTGCATTCCGCTTTTCACATAAAAGATTTGGGTGCACCCAAATATTTCCTTGGAATAGAGATTGCACGATCAGATCAAGGAATATCTCTTAGCCAGAGAAAATTTGCATTGGAGATTATATCATAAGCAGGTTTGTCGGGATGTAGGCCAGCTGTGATTCCAATCGAGCAAAATGTTAAATTAACTATGGCAGATTATGATGTTGAAGTGTCTCAACAAACAGATCCAGTACTTGAAGATCCATTGAGTTATCAAAAACTTGTCGGGAAACTCATATATTTGACTATGACCAGGCCAGACATTAGTTATGTTGTACAGACACTCAGCCAATTCATGCACAAACCGAAGCAGTCTCACATGAATGCTGCACTAAAAGTTGTGAAGTACTTGAAGAAATGTCCTGGACTCGGGATTCTCCTTTCCAGTAAATGTGATATGAAGATGACAGCTTATTGTGATGCAGATTATGCTACCTGTCCGATGAGCAGGAGATCCATAACTGGCTTCTGCATTAAGATGGGAGATTCCTTGCTTTCATGGAAAACCAAGAAACAACCAACGATTTCTTTATCCTCGGCAGAATCAGAATACCGAGCTATGGCGAAAACAACATGTGAGATAGTATGGCTACGAGGATTACTTCGGGATCTTGGAGTAAAAATTCAGGGACCAACCAGATTATTTTGTGACAATGATGCAGCTCTTAAACTAGCATCAAATCCCATTGTGCATGAAAGAACGAAACACATAGAAGTGGACTGCCATTTTACTCGAGAGAAAATACAAGAGGGCATAATCGAGACAAGGGGGATTGGAACAGAAGAACAACATGTAGATGTGTTCACCAAACCTCTATGTCAAAGTTAGCATGCGTATCTCTTAAGCAAGCTCGGAGTCTTGGATATCTACAAGCCACCAGCTTGAGGGGGAGTGTTGGAAGATGCACAAGATATCTTTGGATTGCAATGAATATACAACAGATCAATTAAAGTCCAATTTGTATAAAATCTAGTCTGTACATGATTTAGTTACCTTTTACATTACACATGTATTGTAATATATATTCTTGATTGTGCGTACAAAAATTAATGGAATAGACAGACAGACATTGTCTATTATTGTCCTATTCACTTTCTTACAGAAAGTAGTGGGTAATTGTTGAAACCTAATTTTGCTGGTCCGGCCAACCATATCTCCTTGACCAAAGTACTCTGAAGGGCTCTTCTCCTACCCATCCCTCCTTCACCAGTTCCGACCTTTCACGTAACGCAGAACTCGCCCCGTTTTGCTTGGGTTCATGGCTTAAAGTCCTGAAGCGACTAGGTCTCGCTCGAGATCTGTTCCTTGGCCGCGACTTCGATCCTTAATGATGATCAAAGCTTCCGTCATCAATCCAGTTGCTAGTTAGGGCTTCGTTTCGGTCCATTAACAATGCAACCCTCTTATCCTGTTGTGCTTTTTTTCTGGTGACGGAGAAGAGTCGAGATAGTATGTTTCAGATTAGGATCAAATCAACTTTTTCTGAGTCTATGTTAACGATTAGACATATCGCGGGTTGTTTTTGTGTGGATGTAATTGTAGTACGCGTTCGTTGATGCTCGGTTCTATTTGTCATACTACGCACGAAACTTGCTCGATGAAATGTGTCCGAGATGTGGCTGTGAAATGCTCTTTACTGTTGTTCAATCTGAAGACGTGTTTTAATACGATTTACATGACATAAGTTGATATGCTAGCTGTTAAGTTTGGCTTTGACCCGTAATGAGAATACCGAGAGATTTACTGACTTCATGTTCTCTGATTGATGCGTGGTGTCATTGACGATGGCCTTGTCATGGTGATTATTGACGAGAAAGTGATCCAAGAAATTAATTGTGTTTGACGTCTCTCCGATCACGACAAGCGTCGCATTTTGCAAAGAAGTTAGAGAATCAAAATCTTTTTGCTTGTTTTATTTTGGTGTGCATCCGTGATGTTAAGTAAAGATTCCCATATGAATGGGCGAGGGGTGCTGGGGGCCCCGACCCAAACGATACGTATTTTCCCCTTACAAATTGGGTGGGGAAGTAAATGGCGGGGCATGGGGGCAGGATTCAGGTGGGCTTAGTATTTTAGGTTAATTATTGAAAGAGGTGATCATCAAGTGTCCTATACACGCGCGTGTATATATATATATATTCTTTTGCTTAGATTGTTTGAAGAGTTATTCACATTATTTTGCTGGGTTTTTTTTCTTTCTACTTATTTCTTCAAATTATAAATGGATATATGCAAACAAGAATTGATCGATAGCTCTTTTGACAAATTAACTGATGCCGTGTATTGCTAGGGGACAAATTTAGGTTTAGTTTTGGGCGGTGCATTTTTCACTCCTATTTTGGCTTAAGACACTTTTTTTTTTTTGGACTATATTATCCCTTATGGGGTCTACTACTTCTCTTTAAACCCTACAAAAGTTATTTTTATTATTGTTTGAGTCACGCTTTTTCTTCTTCTTTTTCCTTAGGCTTTTTATTTTGCAAATCATCTCTATGTTATCTTGCATCATTATTTCCAACAAGTCAATTAATTAGAAGTAACACAACAACCCAAACTAATGATAAGAACTTATGAAAACATAATAAGAAACTAAACCCAGAGGGAGCAACAGTCTCTAGGATGCAAGTATGCTACATACCACAAAGCAACCACGCAATTAATTCACAAATACTATTATGATGCACACTACACTCTAATCATAAGATTGAAACCCATGATCAAGCATTTCTACTACCCAAAACTCAAATTCACTTTCAAGAAAAAATATCAAGAAACACTCAATAGCAACCGTAAAGAGCATGATTCAAGACCAAGAAAACTAAGAAGAAGAAAAAAAAAAGGCTTTTGCTAGAACCGTACTTTCTATAGCAAATGAGGAGGGCGTGAATTGTTGAAATAAGCAGTTATTTTCAGGATTGCAAATGTTGGAGAGATTTGTGGGAGAAGAAGAAAAATAAGAAGTGGGAAATGTAGAAAGAAGATAATGGCTTGTAAGAGAGATGATTTGCAAAAGCAGAGAATGAACCGAGGCATCAAAGGCATGGAAAGAAAGAAAAAGAAAGTAAGTGGGACCGCAATGAAAAAACAAGAAACAATGACCAAATAATTAAAAAATCACTTTTATAGAGTTGCACGAGAACTAATGGGCCTCACAAGGGAGAGTATGGGTAAAATACAAAAAACAAAGTGTCGAAGTCAAAAGAGGAGTGGAAAAAACGTAACCCTCAGTTTTGCATACATTAAATTACAAAAGAATAATAACTATCATTGACAATTGAGGATAATTATCCAAAAAGTCATAAACTTATTAATTCGCTCATAAATTTTTTAATTATATCAATTTAACCATAAACCTTTTTTTGTGTGTCCATTTAGTCCTCGTTTGAAGTTTTGCTAATTTAGTTCGAAAAAGTTTCAAACCCGCGATTGAATCGGAGGACATAGTTCAGGAAACATGATTGGCATGAAAAATCATATTGTGTCGATGTAACTGCATTGCTTTTAAAACTCTGGCGAGATGGATATAGTTGCGAGTGTTGACGCTTGGCCCGACTGGCTGAACACTGTGCGAGCAGATAAGAAAGCTTAGACACCGACTCGTCCACTTCCTCGCAGCTTGTGGACGACCCCGACATTTCTGCTTGCCAACGCGCGGAACCACGCAGATCAGCCCGTAGCATGTGGCCGTGCCCGAAGACGACCTGGATGGCGAATTTTGCAGCCAGGGCGTTTCCTCTCCCCCGGCTCATTCGAGGCCCCCAAAAACGTGGTCGCGGGCAATAAAGACCTGAGAAATTTGGCAGAGCAGCAGAATGCCAATCCTTCTTGCTGTCAAGGGGAAAGAAACTACATTTACTTGGAATATCAAAAGTTGTAAATTTTTATGAGAAATTCTAACATCACAAGTTATGTTGACAATTTAAATTCTGAAATACTATTTGTTATAATATCGAAACGTTGATTTGGAAGAAGAAATAAAATGATTTTAACAAAACACGGTCCATTCACTCGATAATTAATAAATCATCTATATTTTCTAAGCGACCTAAATACGAAATAACATTTGCTAAGAAGTAAAATATAAAAATTAATATAAGTCATTTTGCTTTCTTTATTTTGCGGGTCGGGTCGGATCGAGTGATTGAACACGATTTAGTTCGTTTCGAGTATTGACATTTCTCGCGGTCAATTTGGGTCGGGTCGGATCTGCAATGTCGGGCCGCCCATCTGGGGCTCCTCCATGTGCTTCCGTGTCTTTCATAGTCTTACTCAGTTTCTCCGCGCTCCTCCCCCCCTCTTCGCATCTCGCTGTCTGAAGACGTCGTTGGTTGGATTTCGCAGCTCATTCGTGCATTCGCCGGCGTGGTATTTCCTCTCAAAAGGGTCCGTCACTGGTGCTTTCTTGTCTTTGAGTGGATGTGCATTGTGGGGTCAGAGTTAGACCCGGTTGCTCTGCATTTTCTGATTGATTCCCTGGGAAAATTCTGGACTAATTTGTGTTCTTTCGGGTCCGTTTCGCATGATGTCGATTCGCTCTTGTATTTCTTTCTTAGTTGGCCGCTTAAAAGCTGTGTCTCACGGCTTTCCGGGATGCTTGGTTATGGTCTTTCGGAAATTGCGCGCTGAAATTTCGATGAAAGTTGTGAAAGAGAAGTCAAATGTAGAAGAGAACTATCTTTGCTTGTTTGACACATGATATGCCGTTGAAACGTGGAATGGAGAAAAACCACTCGAAACTGAGTTGTGTTAGGACGGTTTTCTGTCGTGACACGAGATGGCTTTGTTCAAGTGTGGTTTTCTCGATACATCACATACATCAGTCGTTTCACTGCTTCATGAGATACTTTATCAGCAGTCAGGGTCAATATTGTATCTCTCGGCTGTTAATGCTTTTCGTTGTTCTAGTGCAGTGGTGTGACAATTAAGGGTGCGTTTGTTTCGTGGAAAATATTTTTCAAAAGATGATTAGTCATATTACTTAGAAAAATTAGTCAAGGAAAAATGTTTGCACTATCGACCACAATTTATGACTATCTATTTTCATAGATGATGGAAATATTTCTCATTTAATCTTGAGCTTTCTGTGAAATAAACGCACCCTAAGTTACTTATTTACAAAGATCTTGTTTCCAGTATAGTTCTATTACAGTCTACTACACTGCAAGCTTAAGGCTTGTGGTTTATACTTCTCTTCTTTTGTTATGAAAAAGCTTACTTTTATATAACCAAAACAACTTACTGGGCCTTGACATAAAGAGGGACGGAAAAGATGAACATTCTAATTTTCTGATTATTTTCCCTTTTATCTGACTTTGGTGCTTTCGTCGTAGCAATTTGAAGTTCGTTATATTGATTCCCCAACTAAGAGATGGTTATCCCGCCGCCGGCTAAGCCACCGAGAATAATAAACTTTCTCAAGCCTTATGTTCTGAAGATGCACTTCACTAACAAGTTTGTAAGTGCCCAAGTCATCCATTCCCCAACTGCTACTGTGGCGTCTTCGGCGAGCTCGCAGGAGAGAGGCTGCTGCTCAAGGGCATCCCTGCTGTTGCTGTCCACTTGAAAAGAGAACAAAAGTATCATGGCAAAGTCAAGGCGGTTATCGATTCTGTGAGAGAAGCACGTGTGAAGTTGCTTTGAAAACTCCTGAACTTATCGGTTGTATTTGTTTTAAGACTTGTGACCTCTATTCGAAGTGATCTTCACTTGAGAAAGATTGAAAGAGAGTGCATGAACTTTTTATGTTGGAGGCTGCTTTTATTGATTTCTTCTTTGTAAGGATATAAGCATATTGAATGTTTGGGCATGTATGCATCTGAGCATGTGCTTTGGCGTGTTTGGATAGATTATCAGGGTGAGAATGATTGAAAATGATGAGCCTGCCGCTCAACTCTTAAATACTGAAGTCGTTGCATCCATACAAGTTGGTTCAGAGTCCAATATAGATCATTGATTGCTTACATTCGGCGCTTTCGGTTTCTACCGGAGCCTTACTGATATTGAAAGAAAACAGCTGCTTGAGACGCTCGACTTCCAAAGATCTTGCACTCTTTGTAGCTCCACAAAATGTTCAATTTATACTATTTACCATATTAACATTGTAAGGCTATGAGGGAGAAGGCACAGGAAGCTATAAGCATTAGTTAACGGATGATCAGGTTGATGAACTGTGACTTAATCATGAAGGAGCTCTATCCGTCCGTCACATAGAGATGGTGACTTGACACTTGGCTATGAAGCCGGAAGGACTCGGGGTTGAAGCTTTGTTGCTCAAGCATATATGAAAATCCTATGCTAGCCTTAATTTCAGCCAAAGAGACGAAGTTTAAGACAAATTGAGTTGACTTTATTGGCCGGAAAAAGTTGTTATAGCAATATAGCAATCATAATCACGTTCAGGAAACGGTGGTGCACTGGACGTTCCTGAACTAGCATGCTTCCCAAGAGATTCACCGCCTAATGTGGTGGTGCATGGTATAATTCCAAAGGAAGAGGCAATAAAACTGAAATTCTTTGTAAATACCTGAAAGGCTCCAAAGGAGCTAGCTATTCATCCTGGAAGAATTGCCCAGACAATTGCTTCAATCCGTTCTATTTCGCTACTAGAATACAGGTTCAGTCTCAAAAGCTGCAGTGAAAGACATACGGTTTGTGTCTTTCTCAAGCAGCACGATGTGGGGCTCCACGTGGAAGGCGTTGAAAAAATGGAGCCACGAAGATGCAAATGTGTATGTTTTTGCCAAAAAAAATTCGGGAATTGGAATTTGGAATAATATCGACCCCCTGATAAGCAAAGCACCTAGATTTGTGCAACTTCATTCCAATGGACTGAACCTTACGAGCAACTTCATCCTTGGATGGGTCCTGAAATCGATAGAGATTTTTCGATCTCTTTCAACCTTTGCAACACTCGGGTCTGTCATCCTTCGCCATACGCCAAATGAAGTTTACGAGGAATTTTTCTTTTATAGCATATGACGTACAAACAAAGATGCAGAATTGGGAGTAATCGAGGACACCCTTGCATGGAACCTCAATATCATCACTTGTGTTGTTAGTTATTGTGATTGTAACATATTTGAGAAGCATTTTATCAAACTTAAAAGATTTTTCGTCAGTTTTTCTTCATTAAATTGTAATTGGAATCTCCATAGCATCCATTTCATGCGAAATTGGAAGATTTGAATGGCTTGCGAGAACTGCAACCAGGATGGAGAAAAGGGAAACCAAATGGATGAAGAAGCCAAAGCGGAAGACATTAGATTTCTTGGACTGTGAAATTGCTGAGAAGATGTCCAATTAAACCATGGGCCATGTAGATCAAGGAATGGAAAAGTGATAAGCTTGAAATGCTATTCAGAGATTGCATCTTTTACTTGCAAGTGAATAGTAGATCTTGGACTCATACCTATCATCTCACTTATCTGTAATAGTAAATCAGGTTATTAGAGATTCGATGTTATTTTATTGGAAAATGTTCATAAATGGTCGTTTTCTTCATTATGGATTATTCAAATTCAGATACTAGATGGTAATGATTGGAGCCACTTTTTTCTATGAAATGATAATTGCCACCATAGACTTGACCGATATGTCTTGCAAGAAAAGTGAAGAAGGATTCCACATCATTTACATGTAGAAAAATCCTACTCCATGCTAAACATGATGGTGCAAGTAAAAACAATTAATAAAGTTCAACTTTCTAGCACTAATTTGTCATTGCCCATCTAGAATGGATGTCTTGAAAACTCCCCCACCGTCCTTTATGCGTTCAGCCAAGGAAGAAATTCTATGGCAGTTAGAATTTTCCACACCCAAGTAAACCCCACCACCGAAGACTTTGACCCCATTAACCACTTTTGAAGAAGACTTTGACTTCTGTAAGATTATAATTAAGTGCATTGCTGTCTTGAAGGCATTGTGCTCGACCAAAAGACATGGAATTCTATCGGTCCCTCTGTTTTCTCTTTTGTCTTTCTGGGCAATTGTTATTAAACCTTCCTTTCTCCACAGCGCAATTATGTCGTCCGGTCCAAAGTGATGCCTTGCTTCAATTCAACGATTCCCTCATAGTTGAAATTGATATGGACTCAGATTGTGATCCGAAGATGACTACATGGAAGAACGGCTTGGATTGTTGCTCGTGGGACGGTGTCACGTGTGACAATGTAACGGGTAACATTATCGGCCTCGATCTTTCATGTAGTTGTCTGCAAGGTACCCTCCGTTCTAACAATTCACTCTTTGCACTTCGCCATCTTCAGAGCCTCAACCTTGCTTTTAACAATTTTCGTACCTCACCCATTTTGCCTGAACTAAGTGTGTTTGCTGAACTGAGGCACCTCAATCTCTCTTATTCCAATTTTTTCGGTTCAGTTCCTGTTGAAATTTCTTTCCTTTTTAGACTTGTTTTACTTTATCTCTCTTGGAACAATAAGAACGATGAATTTTTTGTGGAACAAAGTCTTAAGATTGAAAATTCTGGTTTCAAAATCCTTGTTCAGAATTTGACAAAGTTGAGGGAACTTAACCTCGATTTCATAGACATGTCTACTGTTTCGCTCAGTTCTTTCGTGAATTTATCATCTTCCTTGACGTTTTTCAGTGCAGTTGAGTGCAATTTACAAGGGGAACTTCCGCCCAACATTTTTAGCTTGCCAAACCTCCTTGATCTCAATTTCGATTCCAATGATTTCACGGTTTCTTTTCCAAAGTCTAATTGGAGCAAGTCTCTTGAATCCTTAATCCTCTCGTTTACAAACATCTCGGGCAAAATACCTGCTTCAATCAGTGAATTCAAGAATTTAAAAACTCTGTATCTTAGTAACTGCACATTAACAAGATCAATTCCCTCATCGCTTGTGAACTTAACAAAATTAACCAGTTTGGACCTTTCACGCAATGAATTAACTGGTCATATCCCGTCATTTGTTGTAAAGCTTGAACAACTCATGGATGTAGACCTTTCTTTCAACAACTTTACCAGTGTTTTAGACTTGGGAGTCTTTTCAACATTGAAAAATCTGCAAGTCCTTCGTCTTACAGTTGAGCTAAATCTAATGTACAACAGCATGAATCACACATTTCCGAAACTTGAGGCTTTGGGCTTGCCTTCCTGCAACTTGACCGAGTTCCCTCCTTTTTTGAACTCTTTTAAAATGCTAAGAGTATTAGATCTCTCCAAAAACAAGATTGGCGGTCAGATACCGAGATGGTTTTGGGATGTAGGGAAAGATACCCTACAATCTCTTGATATTTCTAGTAACCTTATTGAGGGAGGCATACAACAATTTCCTTGGAAAGAGTTGATCAATGTTAACCTTAGCCACAACTTATTCCAGGGCTCGCTTCCAATTCCACCACTCCATATAGTCTACTTTTTGGCCGACGACAATCGCTTTAGTGGAGAGATTCCCTCTTCCATTTGCAAATTAAGCTCCCTTAAATATCTATGGTTGGATCATAACAATCTCTCTGGCTCTATTCCACAATGCTTGGGAAATTTAACCAACCTTTTGTTACTAGATTTGAGCGCCAATAAGTTTGAAGGGACATTATCGCGGGCTATAGAAAATTGTGCATCATTGGTCGTGCTAGACGTCAGTCACAACAGAATCAACGATACTTTTTCGAAGTGGTTGCTAGAAGCCCCCTCATTAGTGGTTATTGCTCTTCAGTTCAATGAATTCCATGGCCAAATCGATCCTCTAACTGTTCCATTTCATCCCTCCACCCTTGTCCTTTTTAACATATCAAACAATAATTTAGGGGGTCAATGGCCCGAAGAATATTTTCCCCATAGGTGGAATCTGTAGTTGGTTGATTTGTCCAACAACAGATTCGAAGGTCCTCTTCCAATTCCGCCACCCACCGCTCGATTCCATTCTGGTGCAAACAACAAGATTGGTGGAAAGGTTTCTCCTTTGATATGCAATGCCACTGAGCTCAGAGTCCTTGACTTGTCCAATAATAGTTTGATGGGCACCTTGCCAGAGTGCTTGATGAGCTTTAGCAAAAATCTCTCGGTGCTCAACCTCCGAATCAACAAGATTCAAGGTGTGATCCCTAGAAAATTTTCTAAGGATAGCAAACTAAGGACTATCGACTTTAGTCAGAATCGATTTGAAGGGACATTGCCATGGTCCTTACTACATTGTGAAAAATTGGAAGTTTTGGATCTTGGCAACAATAGAATGAAGGATACGTTCCCTAATTGGTTGGGAACCCTTCCTAAGCTACAGGTTCTTATTTTGAGGTCCAACATGTTCCATGGCTTCGTGAGTAGTCCTAGAGAAGCTCGCTCATTTTCTGAATTGCGCATCTTCGACCTGTCCAACAATAATATGCGTGGTCCTTTACCCGTTAGTTATATTATGAAGCTTACAGCCATGATGTATCAGGATAAAAGACGGGGCAAGCTGCAGTATATGGGAGATGGTAATTATCAAGATTCAGTCATGGTGACCATGAAAGGACTAGAGATATGGTTGGTGAAAATTCTAACTATTTTCACGAGTATCGACTTATCGAGCAACCATTTTAGTGGGGAGCTTCCCGTGTATATTGGAAACCTAAAGTCGCTCAAAGGGCTAAACTTTTTCCACAACAATCTCAGGGGCTATATCCCTCCGTCTACTGGCAATTTGACTGAACTCGAATGGCTAGACCTCTCTTCAAACAAGTTCACCGGAAGGATTCCTCAAGAACTAGCGGATTTGACGTCTCTTGCATTCTTGAACCTCTCAGAGAATTAGCTCATCGGACCTATTCCTCAAGGAAGGCAATTCAACACATTCAAGAGTGACTCGTTTGCTGGGAATCCTAGACTATGTGGATTTCCATTGCCGGAGACATGCTCAAATAATCCACGAGAAATTCCACCTGTAACCATCCTTCGAGAAAATGATACAGGGCACGAAGGCTGGTTTGAGTGGAGAGCCATATTGATGGGTTATGGGTGTGGAACCGTAGGTGGAGTCTCTCTAGGATACATTGTTCTCGGATCAAGAAAATTTGAATGGGTCGTGGGATCGCTTGAGAGGAAAGGAGCTAATATGAGAAAGAAGTGGAGGAGGAATGTTTGTAGATCTTATCAAAGATGAGAACCTCGACTGTTCATTCTTTGCATTGTAAGAAGATGAGTAAATCTGTTGAACTACCATGAGACCGATTAAATGCTTATTATTTTGGCCTTTTTATCATTTAAGGGTATTCTCATCCATGTAAACAAAGTGAGATCTAATTTTCCTCATCTGCAAGATTTTGAAATCCTTGGCCAGACATATGCCTAAATTTTAATGTTGGAACGCAAACATATAAATTTATTAAATGGGAAAGTTTTGACAGAAGATCCTACTTTTGCGATTCTGATCCCCACTATATTAAATCTATTGCATCGTTGATAAATCAAATGCATAATGACATATCAAAGTCATGCCACTGGTATTGTACTTGTGCTCTCAGGTCTTACTTTGTAAACTTTTGCGCACTTCTAGCTCTATTGAAGCAATCTCTATCCATTGCTGCCAAATTGGAAAGAAAGGAAGAATATGTCTTTGAGGACGGGAGAATTACCAAAAAAGTCCTAAACTTATAGCAATTGTGCCAATTCAGTCTTAAATTTTTTTTTTTTGGTCCAATTTAGTCCTAAACCTTTTATAATTGTGCAAATTCAGTCCATCTGACCAAAATTAGCTGGCCGACGCCGACGTGGACGCCGATGAGGGATAGCTAGCCGGCAAGGTAATTTTTTTATATATTTTTATATATTTTTTTCGAATTTTTAATTATTTTTTTTTTTTAAATATATTTTTTTTATTTTTTTACTTCTTCTCCTACCTCCGGCCAACACCGGCTAGAGGTGAGGGCCGGCAAGGTCAGCCTCGTCGACCATTGGCGAGGCTCGCCCCGCCGGCCACCGGCGGAGGCGAGCCTCACCTAGCGACGGCCGCCTCGCCGGCCATTGGCGAGGGCGAGGGTCGACCTCCCCCGGTGGCCGGTGAGTCCGCCGTCGCCATCGCAAGCCTCGTCGCCTCCCCCGTCCCCCGATCGTCGGCACGATCTCCCCTCCTAGCTCAAGTAGCCCTCCCCGGTCGTGACCGTCGCCAAAACCCTATCCCGGCGCCTCTTGACCGACGAGGACGAGATCGAGCTCCTCCGTGGGTTCCTCGACCACACCACGCAGCACGGCGGGGCCTTGCCCTCACCGGTGGCGGGTGAGGGCCAAGCTGCTCGATCGGCGAGGCTCGGCCTCGCTCAACGACGGCGAGGCCGTCGTCACCGGATCGGCTAGGCTTGGCCTCGCCCGGCCATGGTGAGGTCAAGCCTTGCCGTGATCTGGTGACAGCCGCCTCGCCATCGTTGGGTGAGGCTCGCCTCTGCCAGTGGCCGGCAGGGCAAAACCTCGCCGACCAGAGGAAGGAGAAGAAGTTAAAAATATATATATATTAAAAAAAAATTAAAAAAATTACCTTGGGGGCCGGCTGTCCCCCGCCGGTGTCCACGTCAGCGCCAGCCGGCCAATTTTAGCCGGATGGACTGAATTGGCATAATTAGAAAAGGTTTAGGACTAAATTGGACAAAAAAAAAAAAGGGTTTATGACTGAATTGGCACAATTGCAATAGGTTTAGGACTTTTTTGATAATTCTCCCCCTTGAGGACATATGGAAGATAACATGTTTTACTTTTCCTCTCTCTTGCAACCAACTTCAGAAGTAATTGCTTAACTTACACACATTAAAAATTCTTTTGTTAACTCAACAGGAGACTTGCTTGAACTCCAATTGACTGCAATTAGCATAGGAACAAGTTGATCGACAAAGATTATGAAATGAAAACAGAATTTCAAGATAGTGATCATTGAAAACTTGTTATCTTCATTGCTTGCATCTAAATCCCGTATGCATGCAGTTACCAACAATAAGCAAACTCTTAGAACAACTCTTACATTGATTGTACAGTTGTGGCTATTGCACAACGAATCATTGTGGTTCTTTTTTGAGGGGACATAGTTATCTTAGATTATGAAATGAACACAGAATTTCAAGACGGTGATCATTGACAACTTGTTATCTTCATTCCTTGCATCTAAATCCCATATGCATGCGGTTACCAGCAATTTACAAACTCTTAGAATGGCTCTTACATTGACTGTACAATTGTGGCTGTTGCACATCGGATCGCTGCGGTTCTTGTTTGAGAGACATAGTTGTCTTAGATTATGGTCAATATCTTTAAACAATTTCTTTTTGCCTTTGTGGTTGGAATTTTGCATTAATTGTCTTCTACAACTGCATTACAAAGGTTGTTGAGGAATATATGCATAGTTCTCAAAAAAGATTGCTAGATTTCCCATCTTTCAACGACTGACGGGTCTTTTCAAAAAATGTCGGAAAAGAAAGCTTTTCCGACAACTAACGTATCTTACACTATTATCCTGTTTAATGGCATCATATCCCATTTTTGACAACTCTTAATATGTTGATTCCCCTGCCTAACCTTGAAAATGTTTCCCAAATGTTCAATAACAATATTTCGTCTCCTCCTCTTTTCACATTCTCTCCCATTTGTTCAACAATCATCTCACATCCAGTCTTTTTCTTTTACCTCTCATATATCTTGCAATAACCACATCACCTAATGCTTACCAGATTCTCATCTCCTATGCTAGTCCCTCGTGACACAATTCATCCGGTTACTCTTAAGCTAAGTCATTTTTAAAGCACGCACTACGGGCATGCACCATTCGTTTTTCTTTGTTGGCCAAAAGTAAATAGAGAAGATCAAGCTCATTTATTTAGATTTGCCAAAAAGTAAAATGTACTTTTTTGCATACCCACCAAAACTTTGGGAATAGTATACAAATTTTAAAATTGTATGCACGTCTTACGAGGGTTTCGAGTGTTTCGGATTTGAAAAAAAGAAGAAGAAAAGTGCAAAAATTGCAAGATTCAAATTAAGTAGAAAATAAATAATGAATATCAATCTTACAAGCAAATCTGATCTAAATATGGGAAGAAAACCGAAGAGTGTGCGTTCTCTTCTTTGTTGCATGAAGCCATGGCGAGGGCATCCTTTGTGAGTAAAAAGGATAGAGAAGTCGGACATTAGCTGCAAGTAACTGTCCATGGGTACCATTGAGTTCTCCTGTTTTTATTAGTGGACAGAATCTATGTCTAATGATATAATGTCCAGTTTACAATTTATCCCTACTTCTTGTGAGAACTTATTTATTTTCTTTTTTCAAGGGATAACATCAAAGCCATAAAAAAGTGAGACATGAGCCGCTTTTGGTTTAATATATAGGTCAGTGTCGAGACATACAAGGCTTGTGTGCGTGATAGCCGGTGTGTTTTGGAATTGAGTGATTATTTAATATAGGCTACTTCTTTAAGCTTTTGTAAAGAAAAGAATTAAGTTTTTTTTTTCAGGAACTAAGTAATTACTTTATTAAGTTGGTTGAGGCGGATAGTTATTATAGATGTGTAAATTGAGTGATCACTTGATGAAGAGAAATTTGTAAATTGAGTGATCACTTGATGAAGAGAAAGTAGTGAGTAGCTGTTGAAATCCAATTTTGCCGACTCGGCGAACCATCTCTACTTAAAAAAAAAGAGGAAAAAAAAAAAAAAGAAAAATTGGATCAGGCCGGTTCGACCCTGCCCGCTTGGGCCCAGCTCATGACTCGGCCCCGCTCGGCCCCGCTCGGCCTGTCCCTTCTCCAGCGCGCGTCCAGCGCGGCCTCTCCTCCCTTTCATTTCTCTCTCTCGGCCCCGCTCCGTCTATCTTCTTCCTCACGACACACGGCCTTCGCGCTCTTCACCGCTTATCGCCCTGCTTCTCCCACGATCGCACCAGAGCTTCTGTTCACACCTGTTTTCTTGACCAGAGTAGTCGAAGAGCTCGACTCTTGCCCATCCTCCTTCACCGGTTTCGACCTCCAACGTAACATGGAACTCGCTCCCTTCTGCTCGGGTTCTTGGCTTAAGGTCTGGCTCAAGATCTGTTCGTAGGCTGTGACTTCGATCCTTAACAACGATCGGAGCTTCCGTCGTCAATCCAGTTGCTAGTCGCTGTTTCGTTTAAGTCCATTAACAATGCACCGCTCTTACCCTTTGTGCTTTTTTTCCGGTGAAGGAGAAGAGCCGAGATAGTATGTTTCAGATTAGGATCGAATCAACTATTTCCGAGTCCATGTTAACGATTAGACGTATCCCGGACTGTTTTTGTGTGGATGAAATCCGAGTTCGTTGATGCTCAGTTTTATTTTCCCGAAGGGAAAACGCGCACACACGTCTAGGGAAGAGAGGAGAATTCGCTCTAGAGGGCTCTCGTTCTGTCCTGCTCGTGGTTCTCATCGACTCGCGACCACCGGCAGCTCTTCCCTCAGCACAGCCGTTCGTAATCAGTCGCTCAGTCATCACTCCTCCCGCTCGTGCCGTCACTTCTCGCTCACGGCAACAGAGGGCGAGAATTCCTTTCTCGGCTCTGGATTCTCCTCCTGCAATATGGTTGGTGGTCGCCGCAACTTCTTCCTCCAGCTCAGGGTCGCCACTCAGTTCATCACCGGAAAGCTTACCTCCAGCTCACCAGCCCTCGCCTCAGCTCTAAATCACCTCCATTCTGCACCGCCTCCATGTCGTTGGTCTTAGTTTGTCCGATCACAGACTCTGCCTCGTCAGAAAGGTTCGACACAACCTTTCCAAGCTTTCAATCACGAAATTGTCGTGGATTTCTGGTTTTCTCTTGTTCGGATGAAGTTTGGTCCCAAGTCTTCAGAAAATGAAGCCGAGCTGAATCTCTCTCTGTCAGCTGTCTTCCCTCCGCTCTCCACACTAGGCTTAGCTTGGAGCCATATCATCTCGTTGGAGATTGTACACGATTTCAAGGTTCTGAGTGAGGGTGCTGAGTTCACTGATTCTTTAGGGTCGATGGGCGAGTTGATACGAAACGGTGGATTTTGAGTGACGCACGTTCTGTTCGACGTATTGTCCTAGAGGTTTTACTTTTACACCCGTGCTCGGTCTTGGTAGACTTGTACTTTCAATTTCTAAGCAAGCCCTATCGTGAACCTTTAGAAGCATAACCCAGAACCCGAGTCGAATCAAAACTGCGAATCGGATTTGGCGATCCAGATCATCACCATGGTCGCAGTTGAAATGCTGGAGTGAGTAGTTGTCCAGGACCGATCCGTTCGCCGCTGCTGCTGTTGTGCGGCGTCTCGAGAGCTCACGTTCGCGTTGAGGACATCAACCATTAAAGCTAAGTCCAATGCTCTCGATCTCTTGAATTTTCCGTAGCCTCATGCATGGAAGTTGCCGGCTTTGTTTAAGGCTCGTCGTTCCTTTATGTTCCTCGAATGGGCTTTGTATAAGTGGGCTTAAGTGGGGTTTAGTAATTTTGGGCTTGATTTAGTCTAAGTGATTTGGGCTGGTCTTTGAGTTTTATGCGTCGGTTTAATATGTTTGAGTTGGGCTTTCTGTAGGAAGCCCAATCGTATCTTTAGTCCACGTCTTTGTGTCGCTAGCCCAGAACCGTGAGACCAGATCAATTTCTAAATAATTTTATCATACACAAAATTTTATGTTACCCCTCACGCGTTCCAATATTAAAACTTGGATATTCTTTACCATACAAAAATCCTGCTAAACCAATTTCTAAATAATTTTATACGATTCTTTTTCGCATTTTCGCACGTTTATCACTAATTTCTTTTGATTACTCAACGGTTCAACATTTTGAAATATAATGCTTTTGCTTAACGTTTTAAATGTCTATTTCTTGCGCGCATACAATGCGTGTGCATATCTGCTCTAAAAATACGAATCACATCAGAATTTGACTTGCACCATGCCTTTTACTAGACACCAAACATGCGCACATTCTTTATCCCTCCGGGGGTAGTATAAAAAGGCAACTCTAAAATATGTTAAACGCATTAGGCTTTTGTATCTTGGTCTACCTTCTTATAATATCAAAATTATTTTTATCAAATGAAAAGAAAATACCATTCACCTGGCAAACGGTGGGACCTAAAAACAAGATTTTGAACCATGATTGACATATATAAAAACTTTCAAAAAATGCAATCAACTCCAAAAACTTATCATGAAAGTGTAATTAAACCCTGAAATTTTCAAAAAGTACAATGAAGCCTTAAAACTTATCAAGTTGACGCAATAAAGCCCTAAAACTTGTAAGTATTTTCCATTCATCAAGTTGGATGAAGTTAGTGGAAGGATTTAATTGTACCAACTTGACAAGTTTTACGATTTAATCATCATTTTCAAAAGTCTTATGATTCAATTGCATTTTTTGAAAGTTTAAGAACTTAATTGCACTTTCATGACAAATCTTAGGACTTTCAGTATACTTATTCATTTTTTTTCTCCTTGAATAGTAAAATAATATGACTAAAGCCAATTTTGGATGTCTTAATGGATGAATTTTCCATGGAAATGCATCCCTCAAGGATCAGCCCCGAACATTCCATCATCCCACGCCAAATTTTGTCAAGCTTGTGAGTGAATAGTAGATCTTGAACTTGTATCTATAGTAATGCTTGTCTACAATAATATAAAGGGGCATTAGAAATTCAAAGTTATCTTATACGAGAATATTTATAGAAGATTGTTTTCTTCATTATGGATTATTCAAATTTATCTAGCAAATAGTAATGACCAAATTCATGCATATTTATGAAATTAAATGCCCTTTCCAAAAAAGCATAGAAGGCTTCCGTACATGTAGGAAAAATTCTATTTCATTCTTGATATGATATTGCAAGTAGAAACAACTAATACAGTCCAACTTATTAACATCAATTTGTCAATGCCTATTTAGAATGGACGACTTGAAAACTCCTCCACTGTCCTTTATTGCATTCAGTCAAGGAAGAAATTTTATGGCACTCAGAATTTTATACACCCAAGTAACCCGTCAAAGACTTTGACCCCAGCAATGTCAGTTTCAAGGAGACTTTGACTTCTAAATTTATAATTAAGTGCACCGCTGTCTTAACATGGTATAATTCCAAAGGATGAGACAATAAAATTGAACTCCTTTGCAAATACCTGGAAAGCTCCAAAAGAGCTAGCTATTCATCCCGGAAGGATTGCACAGACAATGACTTCAATCCTTTCTTTTTCACTACAAGAATGCTGGTTCAGTCTCAAAATCTACAGTGAGAAGACACGCGGTTTGCGTATTTCTCAAGCAGCATGATGTGGGGTTCCATGTCCAAGGCTCTGAAATCCCTCCTAACATAACCCAACCGGTTTCTCTAAAACTTAATCATTTTGAAAGCACGCACTATGGGCATGCCCAATTCATTTCTCTTTGTTGAGAAAAAAAAAATAACGAAAACCAAGCTTGTTTGTTTAAGATTTAACACAAGTACGAAGTTCTTTTGCGCATAACCACCAAAATTTTGGAGTATTATACAAATTTTCAAGTATTGCAAAAAATTGTATATGAATTTACATGTTAATATGTATATGTTACGAGAGTTTCAAGAGTTTCAGGTTTAAAAAAGAAAAAAATAGAAGTGCAGAAATTGCAAGATTAAAATTAATTAGAAAATAAATAATAAAAGTCAATCTTATAGGCCTTTACGACCTTAATATGAGAACAAATAATGAAACTTTGGGTGAGGGCCACGACACCCTCACTAGACACGACCCTTGCCGGCTAAAAAGTGCGGATCATGACCCACTCCTAGATTTGGGCATGGGCTTGATGCCCTTGCCCTAACCTCACTGACCCACAGTTGGGAAAAAAAGGTCTTTCCGTGTAAGACATTGGCGTTTATGTCAGCAATTTCTGGCCAAAATTAGTTGAATAAACTATATTAGCAAATTGTCAAAAAGTTTAAAACTTAATTGGCATAATTAAAAGGTTTTAGAGTGAATTGGCACAAGTGTAATAAATTTAGAACTTTTTTGGTACTGTTCCGTGCTATTGAGTTACTAGTTTTTGTTAGTGGACAAAATCAAAGTCTAAAGATATAACTTCCAGTTTACAATCTGTTTCAAGAAATAATATTAGAACAATAAAAAAGCGAGACATAATTCACTTTTAAATCAACAAAGCGCCCCCTAGTCCAATGATGGAGATCAAGTACTACCAGACGAGGAGGACGCTCAGCCACTGTAGGTCATCGGGATCGAAGGAGGAGGAAGACGAGATGAGAAACTCTAGGCTTCATGAGGACTAGATCTAGTATCGTTAGATGAGGGAGGGCACTTGGCCACTGCTGTTTGTCAGCGTCAAAGGAGGAGGAGGAGGATGAGATGAGAAACCCTAGGCTTAATGAAGGTGAAGATCAAGTACAGCCGGACGAGGGGGCGCTCAATTGCTACTAGCCATCGGCGTCAAAGGAGGGGGAGGACAAGATGAGAATTCCTAGGCTTCATGAAGGTGAGGATCGAGTACCGCCAGAGGAGGGAAGCCCTCGGTTGCTACTGGTCATTGGTGTCAAAGGAGAAGGAGGATGAGATGAGAAACTCTAGACTTCATGAGGGCAGAGATTGAGTACCGCCGGACAAGGGGGGCCCTCCGTTGCTGCTGGTCATTGGCATTGAAGGAGGAAGAGGACGAGATGAGAAACCCTAGGCTTCATGAGAAAGAGGGCGGAAAATGACAGCTCCTAGAGTAACTAATGAGTAAGGAAACAAGGGAAAACAAAATCGCATGAGAACAAGGTAAGGACGCGAGGATGAAGGAAATCATTTTCCATAGTTTTAGAAGGAGATTTTCCATTGATCAGAAAATATTTTCTTTGACCATTTATTTTCCACCCCTCAAACACTAGAAAATCTGAAAAATATTTTTTCATAAATTGTTTTTCGCGAAACAAATAAACCCTTAATAAATAGGCTAGTGTCAACAGACGCAACGCATGTGCGCGATCGCTGGTGGATTACATTTGAAGAAAAAAGAGTTCGCTTCTGGAGGAGTTGAGTAATTATTTAATTGAGTGAATATGGGGCAGATCGTTATTATAGATGTGTAACTTGAATGGTCAGTTGGTGAAGCGAAAGCAATGGGCAGTTTTTTTTTTTTTTTTTATGCAATTTGAAAAGCATAAAGTGAGACAAATGGTGGTTTTGACACGTGTACAAAATGCCGCAAATTCTCTACGTGCAAATCTGGGTTTCTTTCTAGGTTAATTAGTCGTGATTCAGTTGGCAATATGGATGGTTCCTTTCCATGTATAACTCAATTTATCGATGATGGTGAAGGAGTTGTTATTGTGAGCAAGGTTATTAGGTCAAGATTAGCATATGTTGCGACAACAAAAATAAAACAGGAATTAGCATATGCTATGGATGTAATATATATGGGGACATCATTACCAGGTTAAGGCTAGCATGAGCAGGACATGATGGGAGAATTTTTTACGTTGTATTTCTTGTATATTCACCAACAGTAAACTTCTTCATGTAATTTGATTCAATTTTAATGTAGACAACTTCAATGTTTAATACAATGTAGAGGCTGAGTATGGTTATAACTTATTACCAAAGAAACATAAATTTGACGTGGCCATGGCAAGTGGGCTTCATTGCGGACAAAGCCCATAAAGTGGCAGTAGGCTTCATCACATCATGAGAGCAGAAAAAATAATTTTATACTATAGATACTGTTATGAAATACGTGAATGAATATTCATTATATTCATCTTATATAATGTACTTATTATAGTACATTTGTATCTTACATTCTAAATACATCTCCATATACAATGAATGTTCATCTCCCTTTCAAATACATCTATTATTCAATACATTGATATTAATGATAAGTGCATCCTTATTTTTTTATAAATAGGAGCTTAGTTTTTATCATAGTGATAGGGTGATATAGTGAAAATAAAATTTTCTCCTTTGACTTTCTCTACGATCTTTGATGTCTGGCTTTCTCTATTATCTTGGTGTTTACCTGCTTTCTCTACTTAATCTCTCTATTCTCTATATTATATATTTGCAATGTAATATTTTACAACAAATACTAACTTTTACCGAAATTACCAATGTTGTGAATTAATTGTCTATGTTTACCACATCAATTATCAAATACCTTTGTATCTTACCCTAACGAGCGAATTGCCAAAGTTTGCGATGTTTATGCTTGCAGGTCATGGGCCCAACTAGGCCATGACAAAGCATTAGATGAATGTTTGGACAACCTTAAATTTCCCCATGCATTGTTCATTGTATAATTTTTCGCATGCAATGGTGAGTTCTAGCACACTACTTAGATAAATTATTTTCATAAGCCCATCGTCTATGAGTGTACCATCCATGAAAACCCTAGAACTCTGAAATACCTTACTAATCTCATTGAGTCCGATAGTCTTGTTGTTCTACCGTAATCGAGTAATTATCAGCCTATAAGTTGTCTAGAGGGAGGTGAGTCTAGAAAGTTGGTTCACTAGGATACTGTTTCAAGTCTATGCTTCCTGAGGTGTAGTGGAGTTAGTGTTCAGCCTCAATCAACATGGTTGTCCTTGAGATTGGCTTTGCTTTTGATTTTATAAGAAAAGACCAAGAACAGAAAACTGGCGTGGCCGGTATGGCTTTATTAATGAAAACAGGATCTTGTAATTTCCATACGAGGGACCACAAAATCTGAATTCTAATTTTATATATATTATTATTTAAACACAAGCTCTTATTTTAAGGGATTTCAATAGTTTTTTTGTTATCCTTTCCCTAACTATCCTTAATTATTTATGTGTAAATTTTGGTACATGGAAGAATGCATAAACACAAAGTCTTTTATTATCCCTCACGTGTTCCAATATTAAAACTTGGATTTTTTTTTATCCAACAATAATTCTGCTAATCAGATTTCTAAATAATTTTATACGGTTCTTTTTTTGCATTTCGAATGTTTATCAATAATTTCTTTTAATTACTCAATGGCTCAAACATTTCCGATATAATGATTTCATTTAACATTTTAAATGTCAATTTCTTGTGCACATGCAATGTGTGTGCATATTTGCTAAAAAATAAATGAATGAAATCAGAATTTCACCCGTATCATGCTTTTTACAAGACACCGTCGCATGCGCACATTCTTTATTTTTGCCCCTTGTACTATAAAATGCATTTCTAAAACATGTTAAACGTGTTAGGTGAATCTTCTTGTTCTACTTCCTTATGATATCGAAGTTATTTTTATCAAACGAAAAAATACTATTCACCCGGTACACAGTGGGACCTTAAAACAAGATTTTGGACCATGGTCGACATCTTCCAATTCTATTGATGAATGAAGCACGAGAGAATCTTCTGAATCTCTCTCTCCCCCATGATGGTATCAAATCATGTAGTTCGACCTTTCACTAGTCTAATCGACTATGGTGGGCAGATATCAAATCGTGAACAAGTTCGAATTGGGGATCCAAAGCACATCGAGCTCTTTTAACTTTATTATGTCGAGTGGGATTTTCTCTTCCCCTAATTGGGGTTTCCGATATAACAAAAGGGGCCATTCAATTAGACAATGATTAGAAAAATCTCTTTTCCTCCACCTTCTTTGAATGATGTGTTTTCGAGTTCACAGCTCATTCTCAAATCATTATGACTCGGACTCTAAGCAAAGATGTCCCTCCCCCGCCCCTAAAGAAAAAAAAAAAATGTTCTATTTTAAGAGAAAGTGCCTTTTTGCTTTTTAAATTCTATTTTGGGAGAAAGTAAGATGAGTAATTTTCTTTTATCATGTCGGCCGTGTCAACACAAAATCATTGGTCAAATTGTGTAATCCTTATCTTCAGTGCATGTTTAAGAATCGAGATAGATGATAGTACTTAATACGGTAGATAACAAAATGATAACCCTTCACTTGATATAAATATTACATTAAAGACTTTCCCAATTTAGTGCTACTTTGTTCTTAATTCGACATTAGTGAAGGCCACTTCGTGAGAGCCATAAAATCTATGAAAATAAGAGGGTTAAATTACAAGTTATCTCGAACAGACGACTTCATTCAGAATGATCATCCTCCATGATGCTCTCTCTCGTTGATCTTCAATGCAAAAGAGAGATTTTGTATGTAGAGTTGCGTATGGGACGGGCACTTGAGCCGGTACTTAAGTTAGTTGAGGAACTCCATTTTCTCTAGAGTTTCCAGCTCTTGTGCTTTCGAATATAGATGGACTGACCAAGTGATGGCAAGAGATTATGTAAATCACTATGCCATAAAAGTAGTTCAGGTTCTGTATACAGGGTGACAGAGCCTATAAATAGTTACAGTACATGCGCACATAATTGAGGGTTATGCGTTAAAAAAAAGTGGATGAGTTTTGACGAAGCGAGTGATTAAGAATTTTGGCACATAGAATTGTATAACGGGACAAAGGGTAAGTTAGACAATCTAAAAACGAGACCAGAGTCATTTTTCCCTTGACAAATAGACTATGTCTAACACGTGCGATATTACTTTTAAAATAACCAAAATTCATTACGTTAAATTAATTTTACATAATAAGAATCATGCAGGTGTGAAAAGGAGGATATTAAAAAAAAAGTTAAGTACACGTTAATCATATGCGATGATAATAGTTTCCCTCACTTTTCTAGTATTGTCAAGTAGTGTTATGGACAATGTTGTCACTTCTAAAGTAAGATAAAGGGTGCTTTGACTTGATAATATAGGTAGATAGATCATGTAGATAAATTGATGATTATTCATGAAAAGAAAATTGATAGCTACTTATGAATTCAGTGGTTAAGAGATCTATTATATTTCCATTATGTAAAGGAATGGCAATTTAGGAAATCTAAAAAATGAGATGAAAGTCATATATGCATACAATTCACACTACTATTTGATTTATTGACAATAAAGTAAGTTGGTTTTACATTCTAGATGCAAGAAAAGGGTGGGAAGAAGCGGTTAGTGTTGTCAACTCACAATCCATGTCCGCGATAAAATGTTTAGGCTCTTTTTCTTTTTTCTTTTTTTGAGTAAAATAATTGATTTGGAAAACATTTTCCTTAAAAATGATCCTTGTATTGCCTAAAAAAAATGAAAAGATGAAAAATATTTTCGTCATCCACAAATATGTTCAAATATAAATAATTGTCAATAATAGAAATATTTTCATTGATTAATTATTTCGAGCGATTAATGCTGAGAAAACACCTTTCAAACCGTTACATTTTATGGAAACAAAACACGCCCTTAATATCAAATAGGGCTACCACTAATGTGAACGAGTTCAGCCTGTCACCACCATGTCGTAAGTTTATCAAGAAGCTTCATATTTAAATCAGAAGACAGGTCAGTGGTCGAAACCGAGTACTCCACTTTCATATTGAGAAATGTCTACACGATGATAATGGCCAGTAATGATGAAAACCAGATGATCTCATGGTTGTTGCGTTTGCATGATGCCATGCTTTCTAGTAAGTACTGGTCGAACCGACTCGATTTCAAACGGGCAACTTCCGCTAAACTTCGTACGAAGTTTCTTATTGAGCACAGCTGTTTACATGTCTGGCGTTTGAGGAGGTGTAGATTAAAGAGTTATTAAAATATAACCGCTAAGATTGTTCATTATATGGCGCAAAGTCTATTTAATTAAGGCATGGACAAGTTGCGAAAAGAATGAATTTTACCAAATAAGACTTCTTTTTTTCCTCTCACTGAAGTTGAGTGCGCAACTTTTTATTTTAAAAAGTCTAAGCCGCTAAAGAATCATGCATTTTCAAAGTATATAAATTTATTCAACCAGCAGAAAATAGAATAAGAATGACCTATCAATTATTAGCATTTGGTAATCAATATCCCAAAGGTAAACTCTTTTTATCCGAAGAGAATTTGATCCCAACGTTGATCAACTCGGCCACGTTTTGGTACATTCTAGCTCAAATCTTCTCTTTAGCATTTGGACATATCAGAATATTCACCATCTCGAGATTTCCTCTCCATCGATTAGGAATAAATTGACCTAAGAAACCTTAACTTGGTGTACAGTGTCAGTGGTGAATCTTCTCTAGGTATTGTATGCATTCCCGAATCCTAACCACCCTGCCATATCCCCATAGGCCTGTGTCCATATGACACTCAAAAATGCTCCAAATCTTTCAGATTTTCTCTTTCCGTTCTCGAGAAGATAAAGATATAAAGCAAGTTCTCGTGTTTCTTTACCGTTGGTGAGCTGATCTAGCAGGTGGATTTGACGATTAATTAGACGAGAATGTTAGGAAATGATTGGGATCCTAAAAGTTAAGGGGTAGTTTTGTTTCTACCAGGTCAAGTTATCATTTGAACCAAAATATCCTTGTGTCTTAGGGGAATTAATACCAAATGCATACCCTCGTGCCACCGATGCAGCAGCGCCGCCAGGCTCACCACTATACTGCCTCCATCATGCCTTGTCTTGTCATCGTCCAATTAGCTCGAATTAGCTTGCCAGCATAGTGCTTCAACTTACCTAAGGTTGTTGGTAGATCGCAACAGAAATCTTGTACATTCACCCAAGGAGAGACCCCAAGTCCGAGCCCATTGACATATCTAGTTGGACTCACCTAAATTAAAAAGCTTAAATCAATAAGTTATGAGCCAACTATGATATATAAACTTTTCAATACCACACCACTTATCCGATGTTGAATTTTCTTAATTTCACTCCGACGTATATGTCAACAATCTCTTCCTCACCTTTCATATGTGACCTACCCCCACCCCTCACATTTGAGATCAATATTAGGTCTTTTCTCCCTTAATTTAGGTATCCTTATGAACCAAGATATCTCAACCAACTTGAATCTCTATTCACGCTCAACTTCATCTCAAATCTCTTTCTCCATATCAAACCATGAAGTCTGGCATTAGGCCAATGTTGCTTCACCATGACGCCCATCATCCAAAAACTACATTGGTTATTAGATTCTTTTTTTATATTCATATTTCACCAAAATAAATTGGGGGCCCATTAGTTTATCATCAGCTCTGATACCACTTGTTGAAAGCGCATTGTAGAAGCCCAAACTTTTATTCAAGAAGATCGTCAAAGAAAAGCTTAAGTTCAAACCCATCAATATATTCAGTTGGATCAATCTTCACTCAAAAACTTAAATCAATAAATTATAAGACAGTTATGATATATTAACTTATCTACACCATATCACTTTTTCGATGTGGGTTTTTTTCTAACATTATTCGCGTGTGAATCACAACACAAGCAACATCAACAAGGACTCCATCTCTCCTCCCCTGTCCTTGATAAGGAAAGACAAGGGTTCAAGGGTCATGACCCCCACGCGCAAGGTTAAGCCAAACCCAACCCGCATAATGCCAAAAAAGAGGATACAGGGGGAGCGATGGCGGTGGTGGGCTATGAAGCACTGACACTCTTCAAGAGCTTTTGTGTCGTGTCAGACACTTCAACATATGTCCAACACTCTCCGACACTCTTCGACGCTCGATTAACACGTGTCAGAAAATCCGACATTTGGTCAACTTTCTAACATACAAGTTTCCGATATGTGATTCCGATATCGATATCAATTTTAAAAATTCAATAAATGAGAGATCTATATATATATATGTCAAAAAATAAAACACAATAAAAAATAATAAATGGAGAAATAATAAAAACATAATCTTCTCTTCTCTCCTGACTCCCACTTCCTGTGATACACAATTCACCCCTTAAGTTTTTTTTTCTCCTCTTCCAACATATCTAACATGCGAGTCCAAAATATGGATCATTTGTTTTTTCTCCAAGTTTTATGAATTATTGAAATAGATTTGAATTTATCAAATTGAAACAATGAATGATATTAATAAATGCGGATTAATTTTTCTAATGCGTATTTATTATAGGATTTTTTCATTATATTTATTTATGAATTTGATTCAAATTAATTTGATTGAAATAATCATAAAAATAATAATTTATTATGTATTTATAAAAATTTATTTAATATACAACGTGTCCCAACATGTCCGAATTCTCTGTTTTTTTATAAACGACGTGTCGGCATGTCGGCGTGTCGTGTTGTGTCATGTTGCGTGTCGCATGTCAGTGTTAATTCTACTTAGGTGGTGGGTACTTGGGGATGGGGCCATGGGTTGACGGGGTCATATGCAAAGGGGGGTATAGTGGAGTTGGGGTGTGAAGGAGTTGCGGTCAAGGCTGGTGAACAGACAAGGGATGCCATACACAGTGAATAGATAGACCAAAGGGCAAAATGAGAAAGAAGAAAAATGAAAGAAAAAATAATGGTAAGAAAAATGGAAATGAGCAAAAAAAAAATTATGAGTGACCTGGGACGTCCAATGTGCAAGTTACTGATTTTAAGAGGGTGCTCACCTAATTTTTGAGTATCCCAATCTATTAAAGAAAAACTTTTGAGTCATACTTAAGTGAACTGATGCACCCGGTTTATTATAACTGTCGCATCATGTGGGATCAACATATTATTCATATAATATAAGAGTTATGATAATCTAGGTGCAAATGCATCTAGATTCCCTAGCAAAGGCACTAGACTTTTAGGGGCTCACGACCACATAATCATGCATCGTTTTCGATTTTCCTTCCTTCAAATGAAAATGTTCATTTGCGGAGAGCGAAAGAACGCGAGTTGGTGACCCGCACTGTCAACCATTGGGTAGTATCTCAGGAGTTAACGCCTCGTTATTTAATCTAAGCCAAGCCATTATTGTTGCCCTAGAAGGATGAACCTGTTGCCATCGCCCGGCCATGATGAAGTGCCTACATAGTTGGAGGCTCACGAAATATAGAGAAAAAAATTAGAAGAAGACACTATTTAGCACGTTTAATTATAATTACATAAATTAACTCATTTTTTGTCGTAACTCAATTATTTAAACAAAAATATGGCATTTTGACGTTAACAAATACAGATGGAAATTATAAATATGATTGTGATACAGCTATTAGAAGCCTCTTAGGAAAAAGAAAATAATTTTGGAGAAAACCTTATAGTTGGTCTTATGGGGGAAAACACTAGGAAATGTCTTACGAGTGAAGGGATAGTACAACATTATCATTAGCTACGTATAAGTGCTGAATGACAAAGGAAGTAATTTGTTCGCATGGAATCGTCGGGTGCCAATTCATTAGTAGGAAGTGAGTAATTTATTTGAGGTGAAATTTTGCTTTCAACATTTGATTCTACCTTTTTGTTTTTAGCATTTGAAAACTATAGGGTAGCCTTAAAAATAACTTAAAGCTATGCGACCTTTTCATGGATATTTAATCTAAAATGAACTTTTTTTTTCAATCTTATGTGCTTTCTAGACTATGGGGCATTTTCTTTCGTGATATTTTTCACTCGACTGGATGATGGTAAAAATGAGTAATTTCTTAATAACGCAAAATATTCTTCTTGGTCTACAAAGTCATTATTATTTTTGGTGCAATGTCATGGGCGGTCCTTGAAATTCAAAATTATTTGACTATCTTTGTTGTTTGAAAGCGTCCCTTTTCTTTCTAAAAAATTGTCATTGCTTGTCCTCGTTCATTTCAATGATAGATTTCACTGACATGACGTTTTACTCCTTTAAAGCTCGGGTAGGTAAGGTGCATTTAATTCGACTTTGAAAATGGACTTTAGTGCACCAAAGACCCTTAGACAAATGCTGAAGTGTTGGTTAAAGAACATTAGAGGGATCATAATTTCAGACAAGCTCATTTTGATGCCAAAACTTTTATTATATTATTTAAGTACTAAATCGAAATAAAATAAAATAAAAATCACTTAAATGCCTCCGACAACAAAGTCTGACAAAAACTACGTAACTTTATGTAGCATTTTTATATAAAGGAAATATAAGCCCAACGACCCCGACCTTGCCTTTCAAATTTTCAACCTCTTTGCCCCCAATGACGCCATCGTGAGCTCGATTTTCATCGTAGATGGCTCGGCCTCGTGAAGTTCATGTTCTTGAACGAGCAACTACCAGAGTGGGGCCGATTAAGGCCAAGGACAGCCGCGTGCTGGCTGAATTGTACTCTCTATTTAGAGGCAGAGTCAGGGAGGACTAGGTTATGGACTCTGTCAAGTTCGATTCGCTTATTATCCAGTTTGTCGAGGACTTTGAAATTCCGACCGTGTTTTGATAAAAAAAAAAAAAGAGTAGGAAGTTCAGGTTGGATAACTGGACAAGTACTATATGTGGTTTTTCGAGCGCGAAACAAAGGAATGAGCGGAATAGCAAGTGTAATCTGAATTCGGACTAAATTACCTACCGAATTAGGGTTTGAAGGATTTGGGAATATGACTTGATTTGTACGAATTCGGGCTTATATTTAGGGAAAAATGTTGAGTGACTAAACTTGAAAAAATAGATAAAATATTGCCATATTGGATTTTCGACATTCCAAATCAATGATAGCACTTAAGTCATTGTTTTTTTTTTAACAAAAATGACAATTAAGTAATTGGCTGAAATGTTTTTGCACCAAAGTGAGTATCATATGAAAATTATGACGCTTGTAAAACACTTTTTCCCTAAAGTGTATTTGTTTTTTGACAAACCTCTGAAGCATTTGGCATCTTTTTTGGAAGCCTATTTGGGAAATGCTAGCTTTTCCAAAATCCTTTAAACTAGTGCAAGTCCTAACTAGTTTTAGGCGTTGAGTATCTTGAAAATGCTATCTTAGGGATTAATGAATTTTTTCCCTTCTGACTTTGCTCTCACTAAACTTTTGAAATTTCATTTTTACCCTCAATGTGCAACTGCGCGTTGATGAGCTAGATCTAGCATCGAACAATGTCTAACCATCACCTAAGCCCTTCGCATGAGCACCACTAGAGCTTAGTTTCTTTTTCTTTTATATATATTTATTTAAAAAATATAACTAAATTCCATTATAAGTGTTGCTTTTTTTTCCAAATTTTATTAAGCCAAAGTAGATTCTCAATGCACTTTACCAAACACTATTTGCATTTTAAGAAAACCCTTTACCTAAAATCCTTTGCATTTATTCATATGCTTTCCCCTAATGCTGATCCAAAGGCAGTAATCTCTCTCCTTTTTTTCTTAACTTATTACAATGCTGGCATCACATTAGCCAAATCAACACCACATGTGCAAATCAAAATGCGACCCATGTTCTCTAATCAGCCAACTAAGTGCTTTGATAACCAACTTAGTGATCTAACGTATTGGGTTGTGTTTTAGACTCCCCATCAAGTGAACAACGCCCCCCAGAGCCACTAGAAGTTTTTTATAATTTGAACTCATATTTTATAAGTAATTTGGGCTTAGACTCATAAATAGTTATTGAGTATATGTGAAATTTTCTCTTGTATCTGAAGAAGGTAATAAAGAAGTACGATGTGCTAATTATAGTAGAAATCTCTATTAGATGTAGCCATAATTTAAGGATAAATTAGGATAAAATGCTGTTTCAAATTTTCAATCTTGCTCTTATTCTCTATTTCTTAATGAATGTATGCCGAATCCTAATACAACAGCAAAATACAACTAAAGCACTAATAGTGGATCTTTCCAAAAAGTACATGAACCATTTAAACTCAAAAAAAAAAAAAAAAAAAAAAGGAAAGTAGAGAAACGATCCTAAATTTCAACCGAGAGTAGAAGAACCACCGGCCACATTATTCTCCAATCTTTTACTTCCGATAAAAGAAAAATGCGACAAGTTCAAGTCGGCTTGTTCAATTCGCCTCCCAAAATATTCTCATTTGGAAGCACAACACAACAGAAGGTAAGTCGGTCCAAATTATTCGAAAAAAAGATCACCACCAAAGTCGGTCCAAAATTCCATACATAGATCCCTCAAGACATAAAAATAACAATACCCCACTATTTATCTGCCTCCAAATCACCACTTACACATCCCCCCCACCCCCACACCGAGAAAAGAAAAACAAAAGAGCAAAAGAGATTCATAAAAATAGAAAAAAAGAAGATCAAGAAGAAGAAGAAGAAAATAATTATAATATACTCCGCACGAAATCTTGAAAAAGGTGGGGAAGGAGAGGAGATTGATATTTAAGATATAGAATTTAGGAAAGTGGGGGTGGTGGTGGGGGAGGAGAGGGTGATTGGCAATTGAGTGGAGATGGTGGTGGGCAAATGAGTGGGTTCACCATTAAAAACAATCGCATGATTTGTGGGCCCCCCCTCGCAATGAAATCATTTCCCCCGAAGCCCCACACAACGAGTCCCATCATCGGTTTTGGGGGCCCCCCACCCGACGGAGATGCAGCCGCGTCTGGTTTTCCGTTCCTCTGCGCGGGCCCAACTCCCAACTTGCAGCTTGCCACCTTCGTCTCTCTCTCTCTCTCTCTCTCTTGTCTTGTCTCTCGGCAGTTTTTTCAGTTGATTCCCGCCGCGTGGTGTTTGGCCGAGGATTTTTCGCCCACCCCACCCCCTCCCCTTTTTTCTTTTAGGACCAGATCAGAACAGTGTGTGAATTGAATTTGGAACATCTTCTCGAAGTGGTCGCGAGATTTATTATAGGATCTCTTTCCCTCCTTTTCGAGATAGGGCGTGCAGCAGCTGCATCGTATCGGCATCATGATCGTGAAGCTTCTTTTGATTGGACGAAACCCTAATCCCTCCCCAAGGTATATACCCGTCTGCCGCTGCTTTTTCCCCTCCCTTCCCTTTTCTTATCTTCGACTTGGTGGCGAGATATATTATTCTATATTATCAGGGGAATGGCCCGGAAAAATGAAGGAAAAAACGAAGGCTTTTCATGGAGCCCTAGGGTCAGCAAGGATCATTCGCAATACCAATTTTAAGCACGGGTTTCTCGCTTACGATACTCGATCGAGATGATAATATGCTTAGGGAGGGATTTAGGGTCGTGGGCGGCTTTAGAATCTAAGCAAAAGGCACAACGACTGACGAGCAGCATCACATCTTGATTTATTCTTCAGTTTCTGATGCGAGATCTGGAGGTGCGTGGATTGGATTGTTTGATGTCCCCAAAGGAAATCATATAAACAACCGCCTTTTGATGTGTGAATTGCTTGGAAAGCTACTTTGACCTTTCAAGAGAAAGGGACCACGCGTTCGCTTCCAGACATGCACTCCAGGAGAAAGACAAAGGAAAAACATAATCAAAGGATCTAAATATTTGGTTCATCCGCTTTTGACTTGATTCAACTTGTGCTATCTTGCCGACTTTCCTGCTGAATTAAAGTTTTAAACTATTGAATCAATTGCTTGGGAAGACGTCGGGATGTGTTTATTGATAATGAGATGCATTAAGATAGTTAAAGTGCAAGTGTCACAATGAATGAGCACGAAAGTATGTATAGCTAGGATTTATTTATTCCAACTTATCCAATCTTAATTTAAGATTAATACTCCAAATTAATACATATAATCACGATTGCTATTAATCAAAGATTTCACAAATCTTCATAAAGAGTACAATTTAACTTTATCATCCTTTAAACGTAAGGTGGTCTTTTGCAGATCAAGTATATAGGTGGATGTGCCTTATTCAAGATTTCAACTGTCTAATCCACTGAGTGAGTACATGCAAGGAAGACAGTGCTATGAAGACCACATTGCATTCCAAAATGGCAATAAATCTCGATAAATTTTATCTATTCATGAAAAAGCCATTATTGACTCTTTGAGTAGTACTTCAATCTTCGTGAGAGATGACCATTGTCATTTGATATCAAGTTCCTATGCTTTATATGGTAACTGAACATTCACAATAGTTCAGATGTAGTGCTTTGATATTAAGTTATGTACTTGAGCAAGTAATGATAGTCTTCAAGGATATTGCTCAAAATATTCTCTCAAGACAAACTCAATAGTTTTCATCTAAAGTTGCTGTAGTCTTCCCTACGATAGGGGCGGGGTCAAGGCACTCTGTAATGATTCAGTTTTTTTAAAAGTTATTTCAAGAGTTGTCACCAACCAATTTTTTAGGTCGTTAGGAAAAGGCATCCTATGGTTAAAAGAAGTCAACTAACCACCTAGAAAGATCAACTAGTCTTTTAATTTGAAAACCGGACTGGTCCCCATGTAAATTGACCTTGAACTCGCCGGTAAGGTAGTTCGTGCTAGTCCAAGGGTTGAACCAATCCAGTTGCTTGATCTATGAATTACACTCCATTATTTGATCAATCCAATAAACAAATCTTCTCTAATCATATTTTAAAGGTGGGAACATAACATTAGAAGTGTCATAACTTTTGTACAACACTCACCTTGTTGGTAGAATTTTTCATCCAATCACTTCAGCACTATTAAAAAAAGGGGAAAAAAAGGATCATTTAAGTGCCAACTCCAACTTGGGATGCTAGAAATCTAACGTAACAATTTTTTATCAATTTCATGCGACTCACTGGTGTGGCTATTTAGCATTAATAGCCCTAAATGACGTCCTCTACATGTTTTGCCCCAAATATAAATCCCAATTTGGACAAATCAAGTCATTTCCCGAAATTCTTCAAACCCTAATTTGGAAACCCTGAAATCAAGAGTCGAATCTTGCAATGAGAGTAGAATCAGGACAAGCAACTCAAATTCCTTTCAAGAAGCACCGAGATCAGTTTCATTGTGGACAAAGCACTCACCTTTTCCCTGTCGTGAGATTCCTCCCTTCAGCACAGAACCTCAATTTTTTTTTCCTCCAAGCACTAATTTTTTCCTCCAATCACCAACTTCTAATTATTTTCGGTATTGATTGAGCCGTTTTTTTTTTTTTTTTTTTTTTGGGGGGGGCGGCGACGGGGGGCGGGGTTGGCGGGGGCGGGACAGAGGGGGAGAGCAAAAACAAGCCAAGGCGATCAACAACTTCGAACGGTCAATGAGAGAAAGACGGTAATAGAGAATTTTGTCCTTTGAGGGAGGGACTCAATGCATTGTCATTGAAGCCAAGATCAGCTGCCTCACAATCCACATCGGATTTTTTTATTAAAAAAAAAAAAAGCCACACGTTTGTTGTAGGAAGTACTTAATTAATCGCTTTTTTTTTTTTTAATTTGACACTTAAGTGATTTGATAAAAAGAATTAGATAGCATTTTTAGTATCCTTTTTCCCTTTCAAGATTCTTTTTTTAAATAAGTTAAGAGGTTTTATGTTCTTTGAATGTGCAATGGAAGGATCAAAACGTATCAACAGGAAGCAACCAACTTTTTCACTATTCAACCTCAATCACTTTCCATAACTAGCTTAGTGGAGAGCTAATAACACTAACAATTGACCTGGCCACAACAACGCAAACAAAATAAAGAGGGCAAACGGGAACAAGACAACACAATAATCCTCATCGGAATTAAAGGTATTGCCCACATATATACTCACCTAATCTAACGATTCATGTGAGAACTGGGTTAATATAATCTGAATGTAATACAGCATTTTTGAGTTTTTTTTTTGGAGTGGGGGCGGAGCCGGTGGTTTTGGTGACCACAGAATATACACGTGGACAATTGCTTTCTTCCTTTTTTATATTCTACGGGCCTACCACGCGTGGGGTGAGATGGGTCCCAAATGGCCAGTTCCGAAAGCTAAAGCCCACCATTCTAAGCGCAAGAAGATCTCCGTATCACTACACAACAAAACCTTTTTCGGGGAGGAAGGATAGCGATGGCTGTTGTCCACCGGCGTGCATATTTCTTTCTCCTCCAACGCAGCTCCGACGTGGATTGGTCCCGACACAATTTGATGTGCGCTTCCACCAGTTGTCCATTTCATGGTTTTCCTCATCCCTTGATAGTCTCCATTAAGTTTCTGTTTCGTCTTTCTTGGATCCAGGAAAGTTTTGTATGGATTCAGCTTGTAAACGATGTAATTGATAGCACGCCAGCCATAGTAAAAGTAATCATTTGAGAACTTTTGTTATTTAGATATCTGGTGTGAGTTCCCCACATTCTTAAAATGAAATTAATTTGATTTAATAAACTTATCTTATGCATACTTATGCAAAATTACTAAGAAATAAGGCTGCAGATAAAAGGATACATAATCAAAGAATAGTCAAATACATTATAGGGAGTTAGATTGCCATGCAAGTGACAACCGATGGATGAAAAGTATTTTCCAAATTTCTCATTTTATAAAATTTGTTGTGTGTCTTGAAGGTTCGTGGTTTTCTATTTGAAGACTATAGGGTCATAAATGGACCGTTCAGAAGAACAAAGAAAGAAGGGAATAAAGACTATTGATTGAATTCATGAATGGTGGAAGGAAAATGTATTTATCACCATCAATAACTTTTCAAACCAAACCGATGAAATACAGCCACATCCCATGTGATTTGATGCCGAAGCCTCCAGCATTGCTCTAGAAGAAAGGAAACCCATACTAGGAGTAGAAGACCGAAATTGATGCACGAAACCCTAGCTTCTTCAAAGAAAGGCTTTCATTACTACCTCCTACTGATTTCTTCATATGCGACGCTCGTGCTCTTTTTCTAATTCGGGAAAACAAAGTTAGCCATCTCTCGCTTTTGTCAGCCACATAATGTCAACTAACATTAGGGTTGTGGGTGAGTACGATGCGAGCGTTGGCTAATAATTTCACATTGTTGCATCCAATGGTCGTTGCTCTTGCTTGCCGCCCTTACCTAAGAATGACGACATTTTAACCCTAAATTGGTTTGCCCTCGAAGTCAACAAATTGAAAGTCAAGGTCTATGCTTCCCTTTCTTGACCCAGATAAAATAAACTGAAAAAGCAAGCCTTGGTATCGTATAGATACACGCGCTCCGTTTATAAAAGTGACCGTGAACCAATACATCCTTGCTTATAGGGAAAGCTATTATTCCATCGTGTGGGATGGGTGCCTGAGAATTCAAAGATCTGCACTTTTTCTAAACCCTATAGTGGTTCGCCTGCCTCACCTCTCTTTGTTGACAATCTCGAGCTAGTAGTAGTCTCTTCTCGAGCTTTGAAACCATTTTTTTTCTTTTGACAAATTCAGATCCTCCCCCCCGGCAACTTCCTGGCATCTACGTTGCCACCGACTTTGACTCTAGGCGGGGGTTGGATGCGAATATGAGAAGTCCAAAGAAAAACCCAAAGAGGAAAAAGATGAAATGAGAGAGGGAGAAAAATCTTCAAAAGAATTGTCGAACCATGTGATTGAAATTGTTGGAATCTCTTGCTTTATTCCGCATCGAAAAGGAATATTGTCGATAAAATGGAAAATACTGGAGAATCGTCTATAATGGAGTTGAGGCCGGTTTGATTCAATTCCCTTAGGCTCCGCCAGAAGCAAGTTGCCAGCTACTCTTTCCTGCCAAGTGGGCATGCACTTCGAGTCTTTTCAACGCAAGAGAATTTGTACCTACAAATAGTTGAACTGTTGACTCGAAGGGCAGAGAGAAGCCGAAAGACCCCATGCATATCCAGGAAACTTCGCACGTTACCTTTCCTGTTCGAGAGTCTCTAAATGTCAACTAAACCTTGAGTCATTTAACGTGTTGCCGTGATATTTCCAAAACCTACTAAATAGTACGTTATTATATTGAGAATAATCAATCGGATGTATACCAACCAAGCCAACACGTCATGTGGTATAAATAGTGTGATCTACTTTTTCTTGATACAATATGGGGAATCATCACGGCAAACTGACCTGGTCTAAGGAAGGCTAGGGTTAGGACCATACACTAGTCTGATGACATATAAAAGCAATTTATTAAGGAAAACAATGTATGTTTATTTGTCAATTCTACTGGCCTCATCATGATGATAGGGAAAGGGCGGATGCAAAACTGTTATAGATCAAAGCCAAAGGGTTTCAGTCCATCCAATGGTTCAGTACAACAATGGCATTTTGCCATTTTAACGTCTCACTTGGTTATAAGCTCATGTTTGAGCTCGACAGAAAATTAATATATGGGAATATACAGAATATAGAGAAATTAAAACTTCTATTTAATGGAACGAAGACAAGGGAAAGAAGAGAAGGGACAATGCAAGCAACTTCGCTTCAAACAAAACAAAAGGGCCGTCAACAGTGTTGACCTGACTTCTCGGCGTATAACACACTCTAGCTACTTGAAAGTTGCACTTCTTAGTTTTAAAAAAAAAAAATGTAAAATGTAAGAATTATGTTTCCTTTGGAGACCCGCAATGATCGTGCATATTTTCCAAGCTATTGAGGCACAACTTCGGTCCAAGATTCCGTAGAGACCTGCTAAGTCTTGCTTTTTTGAACCAGTATTTGGTTTTGGAATCCTGGCGATCGTTGACTTGTCTACGCCATTTGGTAATGCCTAGTTCAATCTAACTCATTTTTTCCCCGAAAAGTTTAAATCGTCAAGAACATAAGCAAAGTATCAGTTATATATTCCTTTAGACTAGCTTCCTTGCCAATTTGGGAAATTGGGTTCCAAATTTCCCTTATTAATCATGCATGAGTTTCAAAACCATCCAATACTTGAAAATGGACAACAAGTGCCACTTTATATCAAAGAAAAATCGAAGAACAAACTTCTAAAACTCAAGCACACTATCAACACGAGTTTTAGGATTGCCGATAGAATTGTCTCATTAGAACTACCACGACAATGGCATGAGCATCAGTCCACAGGTTGCCTCCGCCACTGAGGTTCTATAATTTTTAAATGGGTATTAGGTAAAAATTCTCAGGGAAAAAAAGAAAAAACATTTTGCATACTTAAGAAATTGGTATCTCGCCTCCCTTCAATCTAATATACTAGATCTATCATAGGGCAAGAACTCTTCGGTTCTGGAAAGGCTATCAACAGAGTCATACATGATGTGGCTAACAAATTGAACTTGTAAGAAAAGACATAACGAAAACGTTAAGAAGCTGTGTTTTATGCGATTGGACACAAGCACCAAACGCTTCACGATGGCCGCTGGTTTTGACGCTTACAGCGTTGGGGTTAGGTCGGGGCTATTAGTTTCAGGCAGCTTTCAGGGGGCGGGACTGAAGCTCTGTGCTTCTAGTGTAAGCTTTTTCAAAACTTGCCAATGAGAAAGGTCTAATGTTTAGGTGTGCCACATGGTTAGGAGCAAGTCTCCTGTTCGAGCAACATTCTTTTAGTTTTCACAATTAAAAGATAAAATTCTAGGGTTTCCTGTATATAAGACAATGATCATGAAGACGGGGCCTGTGACAATTAATTGAATATACAGGCGTGACATTAACTTATATTATATGGTCACGGGACCGAACAAGAGGAAGACATGAATGCCTCTTCGTTCAATGTTTTATTTCCATCGACTTAAACAATGACACTTTAATAATGCAAAATAAATCACAGCATTTGGTTAGCTAGCTAGGACCACGTAGTTAAATAATCGGTATGGGTCTTCTCTATAATGTCAGGAAAATCAGCAAAAGACCAAGGAAGTCGCAACGTCCGACACGGACAATGCAACCTGGGGAACTTTCGTTTTGCTTTCGTTTTTCATCTCTTTCTCGGACAGCCCCTTATGTTTTTTCCTTTTCAGATGTTGGCTTCAACTAGTGGAAGTGGGGACTGAGACCAATGCTAAAGTTAAACGCGCGATCGCCTTTTCTTCACATGCAAAAGTTCCTTAAGCATAGTAATTGACGATGGGTTTGAGCTCGAATAACGTATTTATTCCTGGACTAAACTTAAAAAAGAGAAAAAGCAGCTGACTTTCTTAGACTTTGGGCAGTACATCATGGCATGGAAGTTTGCTTATTATATTTGCAAAACTAGACATCTTATTTGGTGAGTAAATTCAAGGAACATTCGATGCAAGGGAGCTGGCCAATAGTTAACGGGTCCTCTAGAAGAAAAATTCATGGAATATATGTATCCTGAATCCATCAAACCATTTTCCACAGATAAAACAAAAAATTTATATTTAATCTAGGACGTGAGTTTCAAGCTCCGACTATCTAGAGGCCGATTCATTACTGTAAACTCCATGAATTGGTTTACTCCAATAAAAATGTAAGCAGATATGCACTTTCTTGACAAAAATGCGGGCACTTATTTATCAGGTCGATGCGATACAAGTCCGGTGACTTCTTTGTTTAAGAATATCACCAAAAGTGAACCCAATCCAAGTGTATTATATATATCCAGTTAAACTCGTTTACATTAAAGAATTTAAATCGGTGGTAATCTACCAATTGAGATATATTAATAGTTCCACTTTCCATATCACTTAATAACTAGGTCCATATGCTAAAGTCCTTTTTTTCATAAGTAAGAAGGTGAGGATGAGTGATTACGGTAATTACTCCCTTGAGACGTTATCATAAGTGTTTTATACTCGTTATAGAATATTCAATTTCTATCATAACTATTCAATACACCTTTAGATGTATTAAGCCACCACCTTTCACATACGGTAACAAATGTCCAAAGCACGAGCCGGCTAAAAGCGTGCATCCGCGTAGTGCGAGCATGCTTATAAATTGACCAGACCTGCGAGAGGACTGAGTGAAGTGCGCGAGTATTTTCCCCAACTTTACGAGCCCATTATTGACACCCCACCAAGCCCCTCCTCTTCCCTTCATCTCCATCGCCTGTATCTCTCCTCTGTTTCTTTCCTTCCCCTCTCGCATTGTTCTCTTCCTGAATCCCCTGTTCCTCCTCTGTTTCATACCCGGCGAAGCAGAGCCTCCATTGCTTCATCATACCCACAAACCAGAAACATGACCGTCGGGTGCAAGGACACAAAGACAGGAAAGATGATGAAACAGAGCGTCCGGGTATCAAACCCGCCGCTCAACTTCAGCAACGTGCCGATTGTCCGGGACCCAAAGCAGACCTCCCGGGGTTTGCCCAGGAATAAGTTCCCAAGATCGAGAGCAACGGCGGCTGTCACTTGGGGAGAGAGGCCAGAGTGAGCACGTTGCTGGACTCCATGAGAGCTTCCTCTCCTGCACGAGCAAGGCCTGCAAGCGCAGCGACAAGAGCAGCTTCTCTTGATGACGAGCAAAAGTCATGGATCGTAAGTCCCTAGATAGAGCAATACGATTCGCATTTTTTTCCGCCTCCTGGGCAAATCGCCTCGGAGATGTAGAGTAACGTCTCTGACTCTCTGGTGTTTTGATTACAGCAGCGTCATCCGTCGGCATTGAGCATGTTCGAACAGATAACGAGAGCTTCGGTGGGGAAGAAGATAGTGATGTTCCTCGACTACGACGGCACTCTCTCCCCCATCGTTGAAGATCCCGATCGCGCTATCATGTCCGATGAGGTCCCCTTCTTCTTCTTCTTCTTCTTCTACTTGAACTACCCTGTTTCCCCGTTTTGATGTTCTGTCAGTCAAGAAACTTACCAAAACAGGGTGTTTAAAGATCGTCTCTCTTTTTTTCTTTCCATTTTTGGTTGATTTCGGGGAACAGATGAGAGAAGCCGTGAGGGACACTGCAAGGTTCTTTCCCACGGCGATAGTGAGCGGTAGATGCAGAGACAAGGTACATTTTTTTCTGGGATTTTCTACAGTTTAAGAAAATTATCCCACTGATTTTCCGAATTTTCCAAAACAAAAACATTAAAAAAGAAGGGGAGAATTGTATTTTTCATTTGCATAAATCGCGGAATGCAGGTCTACAGTTTCGTGAAGTTGACGGAGCTATATTACGCGGGCAGCCACGGCATGGACATCAAAGGACCCCCTCCCGGAAGTGGCAGCAATGGCAACAAAGTAAGTTCAAATCTCTTCTCGCTACATGGAATCGCAATTGCCCAACGACGAACCATTCCTGGCTCTTTACATCTTTTCTGACCTCCTTTTTTTCCTTTCGTTGTTCATCAGATGAACGCCGGCGAATCGGTCCTCTGCCAACCCGCGAGCGAATTCCTGCCCATGATCGACGAGGCGAGTCTCTCTTTTCTAATGAAACATGCCGGCCGACCACGAGACGACTCGTTTCCAATCAATCTCACGTTATTCCCTGTTCTTTTTTTAACCTAGCAGGTGTACAAGACCTTGGTAGAGAGCACCAAGTCGATCCCGGGAGCTAGAGTGGAAACCAACAAATTTTGTTTGTCCGTACACTTCCGATGCGTTGACGAGAAGGTTAGGCACGGGAAAAGTCAAACGTCGTACCGAGTTCCGGTCGAATCACGTATTTTGACGCAAGAAAATTTCGATTATACTTGATTTTCATTTTTCTCATTTTTTACTTCGAATCTGGCAGAGCTGGGATGATTTGGCTGAGCAGGTTAAACTTGTGCTCACCGAGTACCCGAAGCTCAAGCTAACATATGGCAGAAAGGTACTTGCTCGTCATCGCATTTTGCGGTATTTTTTTTAACAAAATATAGTATCAGTCAAAAAAAAAGGGGGGATAATTTCACGTGCATCATCTTTTCTCTTTTGACTGGCTAAATTTTTTTTCTAAGTTCAAACTCCGGAGCCTGTGGTAACATGCAATTTTTGTTTTTAAACGCAAATGTGTGGCATCTCTTTTTTGGCGAAGGACAATATTGAATATCTCTTTTATGAAACTCCTCACGAAAAATGATGTTTTTGTTTGGAGCAGGTATTGGAGATCCGTCCAACCATCGAATGGGACAAGGGCAAGGCCCTCGAGTTCTTGCTAGAGGCGCTAGGTGAGTTTCAATTTCACATCTAATCAAACTTTCTTGGATAAAAAGGTGCCTATTCTAGTATTCGAAATCGAATTCTATTTTTGCATGACATGAAGCACGTGAAGCGCCCTTCTACTTTAGTACAAGAAGGTGTTACACATGTTCATTGATCATTTTCCCTCGTCTCATCATTTTTAGGGTTTGCCAATTCTAATGATGATGTCCTACCGATCTATATTGGAGACGATCGGACGGACGAAGATGCATTCAAGGTACTTTAAGTTATCTTCATTATTTTATTGCATGTTTTCTTGACATTTTGTATCGAACAGCTAAAATCATGTAACAAAATTTAAATGTTATTTATTATATTGAACGTTTGTATAGGTTTTGAGAGAGAGAGGACAAGGATTAGGAATTCTCGTCTCTAAAGTCCCAAAGGAAACAAGCGCATCTTATTCTTTGCAAGAACCTTCCGAGGTAATGACTTCTCTTGATCCTTGTTGCTCTTAGTCAAACTCCATTCTCTCTTTTCCTTCTTTGAAATCGCCCATTTTTCTTTTTTCAATCTGCAATATCCTTGTGCCGCTTGTTCATGTTGTATCTGTTTCCTGACCTATGAATATGTGTATTTGTTTTCGCAGGTCATGAGCTTTTTACGCCGTCTAGCAGAGTGGAAGCGACAGTCACTTCGATCGAGCCTGTAGAGTCCTGTTGAAGTTTAGCGATATTATTGATTTTTCCTCCCCGGAAATTATGTAATTTTCGCAGTTTAGATCATGGATGATACCACAATTAATGAGAACCACGAGCTAATTGTGAATATGTTTGAGATGTACTCTTACGATATCATGTAATTCTTTTGCGGTGTAGATCATGAATGATACCCCAATCAATGAGAATCACGAGCTAATTGTGGATATGTTTGAGATGTCCTATCTTTCAACTTTTCGAGGTCCTTTCAAGTGTATGTAAGGACGGTCGTAGCTTGGCATCATAGCATGCCGACTTGTAAAACCAGTGGAAATCGCACTTCAGAGAGTAAGAGCGTTGCTATGCTTCAACTGGATTTTTTTTTTTTTTTTTTGGAGCTAGCTAATTTTGGAAATTTCATAACATCATAAGTACCTATATGCTATTTAGATGTAAAATTGTGACTACGGTCTGTATGCCACAATCAAGAGGTACATGTGACCATATTACTTGGTGTTAACCACACCGGAAAAACTTCCTCATGCGAACCCTCCCTCCCAACTAGAGGAGGCCAACCTGGATACTCGCTTTTAGCCTATATGCCACCTTCAACATCGACACTTTTTTCATGGCCGTCGGATGGCCATGACCTCAAATCTACTAAATTTGAGCTTGTGCCCCGATGAGCATGTGAGACTTTGGCTCGAGCCCCAAAGTGAAAATGGGGAGGTAAATAAAAGTCTAGAAAAATTTGAACTCGGGACCTCACAATATCATATGAAATTTTGGTGAGACCACTGTTTATTATTCTAAATTATTAAGCTATCAGATGAAGGTATGACTTAATATTTAAATGAACTAACAAATAAAATGCATCGAGGGGCAGGAGGGAGGGATAGGATCGATTCAGTTTTAACAAACTAATAGGAAGTCTAGTTGGAGAAAATTTATTCCAACCGGAGATGGAAGAAAACATTACCCTTGTTTTCTTACCAAAAGTTGCAACGAACTTTGGCAAAGAAACCACCCCATTGGTGTTCGCGTGGTTTGCGCTCAATCCCTCTATCGGAAGGGAGCGAGTTCAAATCCCCGCGATCGCTTGTGCGACTCATCTGCAGCCGGGTCAGGTGGGTGGGCTCAGTTCGCCTCGGATTTACACCGCCAGCTACCGACTGTACAGTGGTTCCCGGGTCACCAAAAAAAAAAAACTTTGGCAAAGAAAAAAAAATGCTAAAGGAGAACATCGACCTTAAAAGAAGGCACTTTATATCTTACTTACCTATTGAGAGCACTTTGCGTCGTGTAAGCATTCACATGGCTTTTTCAAAATTCTCAATTTTTGATTTCTCAATCAACTGGGAGCAATTCTATACAAACTTGCCCTTTTGATAGCACGTAAACTTTTTTTAGCAAAGGTTGAAATTATTTATGATAAAATGAAGTCTCCTAATTAACATAGCTATTGATTCTATCATTTAAAAGGTATAATGCTATAACTTTTTCAAAAAATCTATAGTTTAATAACAAGATAACCAAAATGATTGCTAATTACTCAACTCTCTTTTGTAATATGAAAATCTAAAAAATCTATTTTCAAAAAGACGCAACTAGCTTTAGAATTAAAGGTAATTAGTAATAATTAAAAGTAATAATATAGATTTATATGAAAATAACTACGTAATAGACATAGTTATACATGATAACCAGTTTATTTATGTAATTATATATCTGAATATATACATTGTCTAATATATAATTAATATAAAAACGATTGAATTAATTTTCATGGTTTAAGATATCATCACAGAAAATAACTAATAATTAGATTACTATGCAAAATAAGGAAATAACTGCATTATTTATTAGAATTGATAATATTTATAATTCTATAAATAAATTAAATAATCTCGTTCTTGAAGGAAAAAAAAAAGGCAATTGTCTTTAGCAGATTAATGGAAGTTCAATAATGATATGATTATAAGATATAAAACAATTTGGTGCATATCATATAATTATGAATAATATCTAAAGAACTGATAAATTGCAACATTTGTGAGGTAGAGATGTATTTGCTAATACCTTATGTTATGTCATTTTATATAATCATAATTTTTTTTTTCATAACGTGATTAGCATAATTATTGATTAGTCAATGAAACATTACATATAATAACATTTACGTTTTAACGCATTTTTTTTGTGCATGATGTAAATTTATAATGAAATTAAAATTGCTCAGAATAGGTAAGTGTAGATTAGATTATCTTCTTTAGATATATCTTCTCGTTAAATACTGATAAGCCTAAAAATTCAAAAATTAAAACCATCTAATTACAAGTAAACTCCAATTAGTTAAGTCGTCCTACAGATGAGTTTTATTATTTTTCTGAAAACATCAAGAAGGAACGAATAAAAGAAGGAAAAATTTACTGAATCACATAATGTAAACCTAAGTAAAATTTATTCAAACAGAGGGATAAATGATGCAACAGATAGACGAAAGACAGCCGGCAACAACGACGATAAGGCCATGGTAGGCTGGGCAGCTGTACCAGTGGCAATGGTGGCTGGTCATGGAGAAAGACAAACGAAGGGGAACTAAATTAGGGTTTGGTGAAAAATGTGTGTAACATCTAACTTAGGGACGTGGTCAATGCATGATCCTTTCAACCCTTAAATGGAGGATCCATCTAGGCCTCTCTAATTATAAGTTCATCCCATACCGTCATTGCTTTGATGTTCTTAATGAAGTTCCGCCTCTTAATTTCAGAAATTTGGATTGGGATCAAAATACATTTAATCTAACATATTCAACGATTCCAAAGCTAATCAACTTTGATTGTTTGCCGAATCGATCGAAAAGGTAACCAATTATCTCACGGCAAACTGCCGACATGAACAATTTTCCGACTCCTGGCCGACATTAGCGGGTTGCTTCCAGCTTTTCACGCATTGTCACATGGATTCACCCTTGTCGCGGACAAAGAGGTGGAAAGGGGACGGAGCAAATTAAGAAAAGCTTAAAGCAGATTGCGCAGAGCGTTTATCATTGCGGCATTACTTTATCTCTGCTAAACGCCGGAAAGGGAAGCGCAACTGAAGCAGTCGTGGTGGCCAACTGGGCGATTAACCAATTTGTTTAACGGAAGAATTAAACACTAAATCAGGTGAACATGCAGTCTAAAGCCTAAATCAGTGGCAGCAAGGCCGATCTGCGATCAAGAAACCAGAAAAGCGGGCGCGCATGATTGGCTGGTAAGATTTCGGGGAGCCCACCTGCATCAGACTGAGAATCTCATAGTCGTTCTCTAATGGACGAAATGCTGTAGTTTAATGTGTTCGTTTTCCTCTTTTCTTCAAGAGTGTTAGGTGGTGAAAGGGAAGCCCACTATATGTCAAAAGGAGAAGCCATGGTTGAAGAGGAGTTGGAATCCACTCAAAGTGATTGATTCACTTGAAGAAGACATTGATATTAAATGGGGACAAGCAACATGCTTCGCAGGCCCTGAAAAATCAATACTCCTCTTGGATACGTGTAAAGAGAGCTCCCCACTATATTATTACTAAATATAAGGAAAAAGAAGGAAAAAAAAAAAGCTTGATGGGTATTATTGCTGTAAACTTTTGTGGACGAACAAGTGATTTAACATCTGTTGCGATACTCCCTTGCCATGTGGAACATTATATTAAGAGACAAATTAGGAATCTAAGAAATTTAAACACAAAAAAATCTCACTCCGGTGATATGCAGCAAAGTTGAGTGGTTACTATCAATCCATGCGAAAAATTAATTCAATAGATGAAGATCTTAAAGTCAGTAGATGGAAGATTTGATCAAATATACAAATGCTCTCATAACGATCAAACAATGGTTAGAAAGTGGATTTTGACAATGAAATGGGCGATTGTGTTTTTACTTTTTTTACAGATATTAGTTCTTTATATGTGAGTCAAGATGTAATGCACTTGATTCAATACCCAATTAAATATTTCCACATAGATTTCCTACATATTGTCAAGCTTAACAATGTCCTTAGCATATTCATTACCAAAACCCTATTAGATATCTATATCCATCATTGGTGCACTCAAAACTGGAGCATTAAAGAAACCCTACAACCCACCAATTATTGGTGGAAAAGGGGCACTTCCCAAAGAACCAACTATCCCCCTCACTAACCCACAGCACCAGAAAATTGGTTGGCAGGTGTTTGCCGAACCCAATAATGGCTCATTAGTACATTTAAAATGTACTTTAGATCTTCGAGGCACTCATAATGTCATTGATTTCTCCGGCATGAATAACCTCCTGCCCCAGATGAACCACACCAGATAATCAAAGGAACTTCACCATGATCTGAAACATTGGAATCCATGCTCTAGAGTTTGTGGAATATATTCACCACCTAACCCTAGCTGTCAGAAAGTATGATGCAATCTTTTATGCATGTTAGGGGTTCCTGCCATGTTTCTGCATGGAGATGCACAAAAGAGAGAGAGAGAGAGCTAAATATATCTGTCTTGCCTCGAGGGCCGAGCTTAGGGTTTTGAATATTTGTGAAATTTGGAGCAGAAAGTTGGTCAGACGGAGCCACTTAGTTCTATATTGGTTCTATAATTGGTTGCTTATCATTTGATTCTCTCCGACAGTTGTGAACCGACTGAAACTGCGCTCTTCTCCGAGGGTGACCACCGAAGAATATAGTACTAGTGAGAAGGGAAAAATCTGTTGGTTGCTAATTTTGCTAATACTCCAATTTTTATTAACAATTTATCCTGAATTCACTTCATCAAGTATAAGAGCCTTCCGATATTTCCATGAAGAAAAATTTTCACAGCCTGGGTTGGAAACAACAGATCTAATATTTAAATCAAAACATTTTCCATTCACAACCATCATTTATGATTGGACTCTTACTCAATGCACGTGAACTGAACGATTTACGTGTATTTGTGAGGATGAAAAATCAAATCGAAAGTTTGGATATCCTATGTTATTAAGAAAGAAAAATGTTTTCCTTGGATGGTAATCAATTTTCCTACCTTTCAATAGTCACAAGGAAAACTACTGTTCAATTACAAAGACGTAGAAATTAGAAACGATGATGACACAATGATCTCTAAACTTTGGTTCAATGTGCAATGTAATCCATGAAATTTTAATTTGTTTATCGTAGTTTGTGAACTTTAACTCAATCTTTAGTATGGTCCATTAACTTTTAATTTGTTCGATGCAATCCTCTGAACGTTTGATATATGTTCAATTTAGTCATTGAACTACATAAAAATATTCAATGTTGTCTCCAATCTTAAATTAATGGAATGACGACATTGAACATTTTTATATAGTTTAGGGATTATATTGAACATATACCAAAAGTCCAAAAATCACATTGAATAAATTAAAAGTTCTGGGATTATATTATACTAGGATTAAAGTTTAGGGACCGCATTGCACAAATTAAAAATTCATGGACCATATTGCACATTAAGTCAAAGTTCAGAGATTATTTGTGTCATTATTTCTAGAAATTACTGCTTGTGTACATTTTCCTCTGCATCGGCAGTGTGTACTCTATTTATCCATATTTTATTCGGCTTGTGCGCTACCTTAAATTGCCTGTAGATAGAACAGTAGCAAAAACCAACAAAAAAAAGTGGGGAAGAAACGAATTGAGGAACCAGGGGCCACTTATCGACATTTTCAGTGTTTGAGCAAATTCAAGGTCTTGAAAATAGAGTCAATTCCCAATTACGAGAAATCAAATCACCTGATTTGCCTGCTCTTTTTGTTGTGTTTTTAATCTGCTGCCAAAGATTAGACGTGCGGATGACGCCCTTATTATCTGTGGTCTGCACCTTTATACAACATTTTGAAATTATCTCAACTTTATGCCCTCATCGCATATATAGTTTTGTTTATTATAGCATAAGCTCGTTCCCATCGATGTAGAAGCCCTAGTTACTGAGTGTAATACTGCTTATAACTTAGGGCAGAAAGAACCTGGTAACCCAAAAGCTGAAACGACCTGATTGTTTTGGGCCTGGGATTTCGGGCCACGGCTTCAAGTAGAATTTGAGGCTCGGGCCCGAGTTCGGGGTCGGGTTTGGAAAGAAGAGTCCTGGGATGATTGGAAGTCAAGAGCTGCTCGAGGCAGATAATTTTGGGAAATGAGAGCACGACGGTGCTGTTATTTTCTCCTGTGTGCACCACATATTCCCTTGGGAAAATCATAAATCCCACCTGGTGGGTTTGCTAGCCCACCGAGTGGGATTTCTCTTATTAGACATAAAAATCAGCCAAAATAGCAATAAGGGAATAGAAAAAGAAACTTATTGACTTGTTTGCCTAGTTTCTTGAGAAATTCGTGAATATCACTTCGAGGGGATTTTTAAAGTTAGGAAAAAAAAATCTACTAAAACAAATATAAGGGAATGGAAAAGACACTAATGAGAAAACATCATCAATATGCAATAATTATAATTCAATGTAAAAAGAACTATTCAAACAATTTTATTATAAGACAAATAAATGTACGATTTCTAATAGCAAACATCACCATCGTAAACAATTTTCACACATGCAATAAAGAAAGTAAAATAACCCATGGAGCATTGCAATCCAAGTGCAATAAGTCATGATGTTTCACCTGTACAAGTGACTTTGACTATGAATAGTTTATATATAATTAATAGGATTTAAATGGGAGACTTTTCGTTCATGAGCTGAAAATTTCTGGATATCCCAAATACACTAATGGTGGAAAGAGAGACTAATTTGTATTTAATTGAGTAAAGAAAGAATTTTTGTTGTTTTGTACATTAATATATCATAACTTTTTTAGGATTTTTTGCGCCTTCCTTGAATAGAATTTTTGCTAAATTTACTTCTCAATGGTCACCCGCCACATTTGTGGTAGGATTCACTGTCATCCTCTAGGAATGACGGCACCGTTAGCTTAGCAATGTCCGATAATTTTCTCAAAGGGTAGACCTTTTTTCTTAGTCATCTTCGAGCTAAGCTTGGAATACCGTCGTTTCATGACAGTCGACCCATTGAGGTCCACGAAAACGAGTTCATCTCTAGGGTTAAAGGTCGATATGTCTCATAGATTAGGAGACAAGAAGCTGATGTTCACATGATACATTGCTTCTTTTGCAACTAGAGACGTGCCTGGAATATCACGAATCCGTTTCTCGGTATCAAACAGAGATCACGGAAGCCATCAAATACAGAATGCATGGAATGCTCGATAGTACGTATCCGTCCGAGATTTTACGTTCTGCAAGAATTAGCGAGGAAACGGTTCAACTAACATGTCGAAGAATATGATGGCGAAAACTTTCCTAAGCATTTGCAACTGTCATTTAAATGTTTAGAACAACTACCTTGATCCCCAGCAAGCTACAATCTCGTTACACCTAGTGTTTGGTACGACATTGTTGGGAAAGTATACGAGTTCCCTTAACTAATGTATCTACCTCAAATTTGCACGAAACAACAATGTTCACATCCTGTTTCCTAAACAATCCGACCGTCATCCTAGCTGGGACTTTAATGGCTAGTGAGAACGCCAAATTCGGCTTCGATTTTGTGCCCTTCATGCTTTCCTCGATCTCCTTCGATGATCCATCACTAGAATCATGAAGGACTAATTGAGATGTCGTCGTGTTCTTCTTACTTTGATAAAAGGTTGGAAATGTTCCGGCCGCAACTTCCTTTTGATCAAACAAAAGGGAACTTTTTCCCCCTTCCTTGAACAAAATCCCACTCCTCCCATTCGGGTTCTTAGCCTTCGTCCTTATATCAAACTCATGTTCGACGTTACCTTGGCTAGAGCGCGGCGTATTCTTGACGAGGAAATGATCGATGCAGAAAACAGGGTCCTCGGTCTTAATGAAAATTGAGGTAATGCTCACGAGAACCCCAAGGACGATGAGGACGGCGATGAAGATCAATAGCAGACACAAGAAGCAGCAGCAGCAGCAGCAGCAACATGACCTCTTGCTTTTGGCAATGGGAATGCGGTAGCGCTCGACGATCATGGCATTTTCAGGCGGGGGAATGCGGTAAACCTGGTCCTTGGGCACTTGAACGACGTAAGTGCCCTTAGGAAAGCCTTCACGCGGCTCATTGGGCCTCAATGGGTCGGGATCACGGTCTGGGTCGAGCACAGGCGGCTCGTGGCTAATGGCTTCAGTGCTAGAAGGGTGATCCCGCTCCTCCATGAGAAGATGGGGAGCGTCAGGCGAGGGGAGGGGGAGGTCACTATCTGGAATGGGGGGCTGAGGAGGTACAAATGGCGGTGGGGGCGAGGGGGCGGGGGTGGTGGAAGAATGGAAAATTTTAGAGATAGGAGAGAAATCAGGTGGGAGGGGTACCCTATTGGTTTTTGATTGAATGAGAGGTTTGAAGTGAAGAAGCCTATAATTGGAAGGTGTTTCAAGAGGCCAAAACGTATGAACAATAACTCAATCTCATGGTTCCTCCTACGTTAACGCATCAGTCAAAAGAGAAGGAAAGAATAATACAAAAAATAGAAAAGCTGCATTTTCCATAAGGAAGGATAATTAGAAGATCTCCTGAACATGATACTTTGCTGAAGTTCTTGGCATTTTTCCCAAAAAGTAGATTACTCTAATCTAATCTTTTGCTAATTTAGTTTTTTGGTGTTTCGTGGTAAGATTATGGATAGTTGATTATAGGACTTTGCTAGCATAATAGTATTTGGGAGTAGTGTGAGAATAACGGTCTATTGTGAGACATAAACTTTTTAAAGAAGTAGGTCTCACGATAATTTATAATTATTTATAATTTGATTTTTTTATGGTCTGGAATAAACTGTTATTCTCACAATACATTAAAAACTGTCATGTAATCATTTCTCGTCGATTTTATGGATAATTTACATCCATAAGACATACATCAATTGAAGTATATATCTGCAAGAAATGTCTAGCCTCATTGCAACGATCATCATGCTCTTGCATGTGATTTTACAACGTATACATAATTGTTTATCTTGCTTTTAGCATTTGACATTGAAATGGTCAAGACAAAATCCTATAATAAAAGTAATATATTTTATTCAAATAATCTAAAAAAAAATGTAAATATAATAAGTGACACATTATAAATTGAATAGTCAAAAAGACAAAAATAAAGTGTCATTTTAATTTTGCATCATTTTAGAGTCTCAACATGTCAGATCCGACTTCTACAAGTATAGGGGAAATGACATGGTCGTCCTCTACCTGACGAACGTAGTCTTAAACACAACCAGTATTAACCTGTATTCAAAATCGATATATATATATATATATATATATATATATATATATATATATATATCCATCTACATATCTAATAAAATAGTGATTTGATTATAGGATTAGAATTCAAAATCCATAAAATGAATATAAACATCTTTAACTTAGCAAAATCCAACAGCTATTATCAGATGTATACATCTACCCTAACTCATACCCAAAGCTCCAACTATTATAAGTTTGCTGCAAATAGTGCCATTCGTTCTACTTACTACTAGTCGAAAGACCTAAAAAATATTTAAGATGAATGATATAAGAAACCACAACTTATTAAGCAATACAAGTATCTCCTAAGCATATTGAGCATCCACTATACATATTACATAGTAGAAGTGAGTTATATTACTTCATAACTATATGTGTATAAATATACATGTATGCATATATTAAAAGTACTCATTTCATAAAAAATATTAAAGCAAACATCAATAGTTTAGTTCATTAATTAATCTAATACTCAATATCAAACTATAGCAATGCCTATGTCTCCGTGACAGGCTTACCAAGATTCTCAATTAGCTAGGTCTCAACATATATTAGCCGATGGCTTGGCTCTCGAGGACGTCCTAAAAACAGTTTGCATATTCCTAAACCATTAATGGGTTTAGAACATAGTGAGAGCGTCAAACCACTAATTCATCCCCCAATAACTCACAAATAAAATCTAGAATCCATCTCACAAATCAAGTTCATTAACCTAAACATAACACTTTTTGCAATTTAATTCATCAAGTAGAAAACATTTCATAAACCTCGTTCATAAATCCATAAACTTTGACAATTCTTTTCATAAACATTTCACAAATCATTCATAAGTAATCAACTCAAGCTATAATGAAAGGATACTTTACCATTTCAAATAATTAAAAGGGTCTTAAATGCTCAACCTGGCCGTATGCAATAAATATGACATTAGTACCACTTTTCTTTTCATAGATATATCAAACCATGTAATGTCTTTCATAACTTATATAGTATCTTATCTCTATTACTTTCAAGACATGATTTTACGATTTGAAAGAATAGATAAGAACCACTCACTTGAGTTTGCAAAACCAAATGACGATTGCCATCTCGAGACAAACTTTAGTACCCATCAATTAAGCAAGAAACATGTATCAAAATCGAGTAGAGAAATATCTTAACTAAGACTTAACTAAACTAAGCTTATTAGGTAACAAATTAACTCCAACATGCCAACAAAAGCTTGCCCAAAGCAGACTCGTAATGTTGTCTGCTATAGCATGGCGACTTGCACACCAAATCTATTCATGCTATAATTCTTTTCAACAAACTTTGATTCAAACCACCTTACTGTAAAATAATATGATATGATATGATATGATATGATATGATATGATATGATATGATATGATATGATGTGATGTGATAGATATAAACTCTTTTGAAGTACTAAAGCAACTCTAAGTTTTGCTAACCTAAAAATGGTCAGAGATAGGAGAAAAGCATTGCTTAAAAAAAAAAATTGTAATTGACTTCAACAACACGCACATGAATTTTGATAATTCTTCCTGATTAAACCTTAAATCCAAATCAATTTTTATAAAATCTCACGACTTCACAATACCTCAAACTTTCATTACTCATGATATTGCAACTAAACAACTCCTAAACCGAACCCAGAAACCTAAAACCTACTCTAGTCCAAATTTGCAATTGAATCAAAGAAATTCCTTCAATTAGATGAACAAAAGGGTTTACTTTCTTCTCGAGCGCTACAATCCATTTTATCGGGGCCTCACACCCCCCTCTTCTTTTCTCTTCCCCCCTCAAAATGTAGATATAACTGAAAATGGGCTTAAATGAGATTGGGCTTGGGCTTAAAAATGACTCACCTCTTATTATTTCCTTTGCAAGTCCATTTGTTATACGACAATCAATCATTTTATCCAATGAAGTTCTAGGCCATGTCCATCCCGTAACAATTTCTATCCATTTTCTAAAGTGAAGCATGCAGATCATCACTTCTCAAAACGACCGAGGCCCCACGAATTTTCAGCTAGAGCTCCCTTCAACCGGACATCACGAACCTATCCAAATCAGGTATGAAATACCCATGATCTGATCCTGTAACAAAAAGGTGGAAAATGGAGAGTGATGAGGAGAACCAGATTCGTGTAGCAGCTCTTTGTAGGAGTTTAGGGCATCTATGGTCAGAAAATGATGTAGTAGCTGTAAGAGAGGAAGCTCCAACAGATAAGATCATTGAATGTCAACATACTCTATTCGGTAAATTACTATCGAGGCCGAATGTAAACTTCCAAGCGTTTTGCAACACGATGAAGAAGGCCTGGAAACTAGAAGCAGTTGAAATATCCCAAAAAGAACCTGGGTTTTTCTCTTTTGTCTTCGAATCAGACATAGACAAAGATCGGGTTCTAAAATCCGGTCCTTGGTCATTTGCAAGTAATCTACTAGTTCTGAAACAGTATGTACCTGATATTCCCAAACACTACTATGACTTTTCCCGTTATGATTTTTGGGTCCACATTGTTGGCCTACCCCCTGGTTGGATGCTGGAAGAAGTATTTTCTAATGTGGCATGTAAAGTGGGCAAAGTGAAGGAAATTCAGTTAGAGAAACGGGGAAATATGCTCTATAAAATAGGAAAAGCAAGAGTGGAACTTGAACTTTCAGCCCCCCCCTTAAAACAGGGGCTCTGGTGAAAATTGGTGAAAAAAGGCTATGGGTTGAGTTCAAGTATGAACGTCTTCCTCATTACTGTTATTCCTGTGGAAAGTTAGGGCATTATGCTACCAATTGCGAAGAAATACCCTATGACAAAACAGAATGGGCAGCAAACAGGCCAGAGAAATATGGACCGTGGCTTAAATCAGAGGTCAGAGACAGAAGCCCTCACTGGGAAGCGTTTTATGGAACAATAATTTCTACTGTAGAGGAGGAGGAATGTGTACCCGAAACTCCCCTCCAGTCTAATCTTGAGATTGGGGGTGGCCAAGGCCCAATTGCTGGACCTAATCGAAGCAAAAAGAGGGCAGAAAATCCATCATCATATGAAAACAAAACAGAAGATATAAGGGATACAGCAACTAGAAAATCAACAGGGAAACAACCATTGTACTTGCTAGACTCGACTAATACAGGACAGACTGAAACAGGAGGCTCTAACAGGAAGGGGCCAAAGTTTATACGAGCAAAAAAAAAGAAGAAGATTGATGAACCAAGCTTGTTAATGATAGAAGAGATGGAGCTTCTCGAGACACCTATCCACCATGCGAAAGAGGGGAATGATTGGGCTTTAGTGGCTAGCCTTAATAAGCCACCGGCGATATCATGAGGATTTTGAGTTGGAACTGTCAGGGGCTGGGCAACCCCCTGACGTTCCAAGAGCTCCAAGCCTTAGTGGCTCTCGAAAGGCCTAATGTGGATTTCTTGATGGAAACCAAAAATAAGGAAAACATGGTGGAAAGGGTGAGAATGAGACTTAACTATCAGCAGTCCTTTTTGGTTCAGCCTACAGGAATTGCCGGAGGACTAGCACTCATGTGGAGTGAAGAGGCTAAAGTGAAAGTGACTAGCAGCTCAAACTATTTAATAGATACAGAATGTGAAGATCCCAGTAGTGGCAAAATCATGAGGCTTACATTCCTTCATGCTTCAACAAACTACCAGGAAAGAACCCAGTTATGGCAACAACTACGTGGTTTTCATGCAACTAATCGACTACCGTGACTTTGTATGGGAGACTTTAATGATACTCTATATAATTGGGAGAAGGAAGGCAAAAGGGAGACTGATTATTACAGAATTGCTGCTTTTCGCGATATGTTAAATGACTGTTCACTCATGGATATTGATAGTAAAGGCTGTATGTTTACATGGACCAACAATAGAGTAGGGGAAGAATTGGTGAAAAAACGGTTAGACAGAGCAGTATGTACTATGGAATGGCGAGTTACCTTTCCAAATGCTGAAGTTTTGGCATTACCAGCGGTGGGGTCGGATCACAGCCCCCTTCTTCTCTCCTTACATCCTGTTCATGGCAAAAAGAAAAGAGATGTCAAATTTGAAGCTTACTGGTTAGCTGACAAGGAATGTAAAGATGTTGTTATGGATACTTGGGCTGAAAATTATCAAGATCACAGCAACTTGCCACAGAAAATTCAGCAAGTAACAAAGGCACTAGTTGAATGGAGCAAAAGGAAATTCTCTAATGCTGCTTATAAAATAAAAGAACTCAAGAAACGCCTAACGGATGTCACTAATAGTAACACCCGAGAAACCAGCAATGAAGAAATTCAGCAGTTAAAAGCAAACATTGATCAACTATGGAGGCAGGAAGAGATGTATTGGGGACTAAGGTCCCGAATCAATTGGCTCCAATGGGGAGATAAGAATACAAAGTATTTCCATGCTACTACAATTCAGAGGAGGCAGCGAAATAAAATAACAATGCTGAAAGTTGATGAACAGAATTGGAGTAGGGATCCCTAGGTGCTCAAACAACACATTATGGACTATTATCGGTCTCTCCATGACTCGGTGGGACCACGGAACCTTCAGCCTATATTAGATCAATGCCAAACAGTGGTAACCACGGAGATGAAAGAATTCTTGTTAGCTGATATTTCTGAAGAGGAGGTGAAAGAAGCTGTTTTCCAGCTAGGCTCCATCAAGGCTCCAGGACCAGACGGTCTAAATGGGTTGTTCTATCAGCACTTCTGGGACAATATCAAAATGGATGTTATGCTTATGGTCCAGCAGTTTTTTTAGTCAAGTAATCTTGATCCCATTCTAAACATGACATACATTGCTCTTATACCCAAAGTTAAAAATCCATAGAATATTAGCCAATTCAGACCAATCAGCCTATGCAATTTCAGCTATAAAATCATATCAAAGGTCCTGGCAAATAGATTAAAACAATGGCTTCCACAGATAATATCACATGAACAAAGTGCCTTTGTTCAAGGTCGCCAAATCCAAGACAATATTCTAATTGTTCAAGAAGTGCTCCATCAAATGAGAATCAAGAAGAGGAAAAAGAAATTTCAGGCAATATTGAAACTGGACATGCAAAAAGCATATGATAGGGTGGAATGGGACTTTTTCAAATGACCATGTTAAAGATGGGATTTTCTGATCACTGGGTCCATTTGATTATGCAATGTGTGTCAACAGTTTCTTATAATGTGAAAATCAACGGAGAGCAAACAGAGTATTTTTCTCCTACACGTGGAATCAGACAAGGCGATCCACTATCCCCCTACCTATTCATATTGACAGCCAATGTACTCTCATGGATGCTACATAAAGCCTTAGAAGATGGAAGCATTAAAGGGATCAGATTAAACAGGTTTTGTCCAACACTATCCCACTTGTTGTTTGCTGATGATGGTATTTTCTTTATGGATGGGACTGTTAGGGAATGTCAAAGTTTGGCGGATGTACTAAATCAATATTGCTATGCTACGGGTCAAGCAATTAATCTGAATAAGTCAGGAATGTTTTTCAGTAATGGCTGCCCACAGGAGTTGAAACAGAATATGTCACAAGAAATGCGAGTGCCAAGCATTGACAGGAGCGGAAAATACCTTGGAATACCATCAGACTGGGGCCAAACAAAAAAAGACATGTTTGCATGGATTTTGGCAAGAGTGAACATGACACTAACGGGATGGAAAGAAAAATACCTGTCTAAAGCTAGGAAAGAAATCTTGATCAAAACCGTGGTGCAAGCATTGCCGCAGTACACAATGTCGGTCTTCAAGATACCTGTATCAGTTTGTCGAGCAATTGAGAAAAGAATTGCAGCATTCTTGTGGAAGCAAAATGAGGCCAAGAACAGCATACACTGGAAAAAATGGGAGGTTCTAAAGTCTAGAAAAGACATGGGAGGTTTAGGTTTTAAAGACCTAATTACTTTCAACAAAGCAATGTTAGGAAAGCAGGCGTGGCGATTATTCCAATCACCTTCAACATTATGGAGCAAAATCCTGAAAGGTTTATATTTTCCTAATGGAGACTTCTGGACAGCAAACAGAGGTTAGAGACCATCTTGGGGATGGCAGAGTATTCTAATGGGACGTGAAGCCATTGCACCAGACCTAAGATGGATTGTGGGAGACGGGAAATCCATTAACATACGTCAAGATCATTGGCTATCACAAGGAGTACTGGGAGGTCCAGAAAACAAAGAAGATCCTCAAACAGTGGCTGATCTAATAGATGAGGAAAGGAAGGAATGGAAAGAACCGCTGTTAAACCAGATGTTTGAAAGAAGAATTGTAAACGAAATCTTGTCTATACCTATCGCTATGCAGCCAAAGGCAGATAAACGGATCTGGACAGGTAACAAAAATGGGAGCTACACAATCAAAAGTGGTTATAATATGGTCAAAAACAACTCCCCACAACAGGACAGAAACAGAGCTTCATCCTCATACCAGCCTCCTCGGGTCCTCTGGACAAGAATATGGAACCTACCAATCCCCCCCAAACTGAAAATATTTCTGTGGAGCCTATGTCAGGACGCAGCACCGACCAAAAAAAACTTTACCAGAGGAAGATTTTACCTGACCCACTTTGCCCTCTCTGTTCTAAAACCCCCGAGACAATCGAGCACATCTTCTTTTACTGCAAATCAGTCCAAAGAATATGGTCGGATCCACGATTAAATCTCAGCCACAGTACATGCACGGTCACTAGAATGGACAAATGGATGGCGGAATTTCTAGAAGCAAAAACAAACTCACCTGATGTAGAATTAATCGCAGAGGTGCTTTGGCAAATATGGAAAAACAGGAACAATTCAGTCTTCCGGGACAGGACGGCACCACCTGAGGCATTAATTGAAACAGCCCTCGCACAAAAACAGAGCTATCAGCGCTGGAACCCGAGAAAGAGCAAAGAGATGAGAGGAAAGGTGAACTTACCTACGAACTGGATCGCGCCGAAAGATCTAGATTTGAAGTTGAATGTGGATAGCTCATGGGTAGATGGAGAATCGCTCAGCTCGATTGCAGGCATCCTTCGCGACTCCAACGGCATCATGGTAGATGGTTTTGCCAAAGAGATTTATGCGTCTTCCCCCTTGCAGGCGGAAACCCTAGCCCTGCGTCAAGGTTTGCTTCTGCTGAAACAGAGAGAAGCTCGTCACGTGGGAGAAGTACTTGAACTGGAAAGGAGTTGGCTTTGTGAAAGTGATAGCCGCACGCTTGTTGAATCCGTTCTGGGCCGAGAAGTAGCGCCATGGGCTGTGCAGGACCAAGTACAGGAATGCCAAGAACTTTTGGCCCAACTACCCAATGCAAGAGTGACCTTTTGCCCAAGAGAAGCCAATCATGTCGTAGATTGGGTTGCAAAGGCACATCGCCTTAAACTTCTACCTTCAAATTGGCAGCGAGAACCACCCAATCCCCTTTGGACTATTTTGTGTTCTGATTTCCACTTTCCCCTGCCATGTACAGCTCGTCGTTTTTAAGGAATGAATGAAGTACTATTTACAACCAAAAAAAAAAAAAAACGCTTTCCCTTTGTTTATTAAAATCCCTATCTCCATTAAAAATGCCTTTGCTTTTCTCTTTTTCAAGAGAAGAGTAACCTATCACGGTGGGTAGCCAATATGCAAAACAATAAGATAAATAAAAATAAATAAATGGTCGGTAGTCACTAGTCAAATATGTTTGAGACTTTCAGACTTCTCACAAAGCTCTCAAAAGTCCACACGCAATCGATCGGGCCATGGTGACGAGATCGGGCTTTGAAAGATTCAACCCTTGCTGAAACGTTTCTCGAAAATTGCTCTTCCCCGAGAACCACGAAAATCATAAGAGCCGACGAGCAAGACGATTTGGATTTTGGCTGCTGCTCTTCATCGACATTTCTGGGAGCAGAAAGTTTCTTGATAAGAATGAGGATCGTTCGCTCGCAACTTCCGAGCGGTCGGTGCGTATCATACAAGGAAAGGTCAAAAGAAATGGATCGATTCCACCCCGTGGGAAACGGTTTGGAGCCCGAATTAGTCAACGAAAATCGCTACGTCGGTATCCTAATAAAAAAAAAAAAAAAAAAAAGCCCCAGTATATTTCTGGGATTTTATTGATTCCGGTGGCTTCTTGGTGAAGAAGAGTTGCAATGATTGATCAAATATCGTTAGGATATCCCAATCGGTTGAGGTGTGCCAAGTCATGCGCTTTTGCGGGGAAATTAGTCCCTTTTTGCCTAATAGATTCAGAGAAATTCGAGACGTTTGTAGGAAGAAAACGATGAGGAAATGCCCATTTTTATATAGGGTTTTATCCAGCTACCAATTCGAGACTGTAGTGTTCATAAGCTTGGATCATCTTCTTACTAGGTACCCATAAATCTTACTTGTACACCCACCATTTGCCCGAGGAATAATTTTCGAATTCGGCTCTAATGGGACCTAAGTCGTATGCCCGAGGACAATTAGATGGCGGTAGAATAATCCGAATGCTTTGCGTGAAGTAAATTGGTCACGACTTAACCTCCGTCCCACAAGTTTTTTTTCTTTTTAGTTTTTTTCCGTTGGACCGTTTCGTGGGTTTGGCATCAAATTATGTAATCCCTTGTGAACTTGACTTAATGAAGTAATCCAGTTAATCACTGGTTAGGACCTTAGAATTGATTCGGACAAACTTATTGTCCGAAGTGAAGGTTGACCCTTGACTAATTTTTAAGCTGTTTGTTCGCATCATTCTATAATAATAAAAGCCTAACATGAATCAAATCTCGCGACTCGTGACCAGTGGTACAAGTCCGCCCACGTTTTTGCTGATAAGTGATCAACAGATCCCATGGATAATTATCCAAGCGGGATCTCTTGAAGGAGCGAGGAAATTTCCTCCGGCGTAGGACAAATATTAACATGTGTTTTTTACGTTGCTCGATTAGATTAGCACCAGACAACCTCTCTCTTTCTTCGTCGTTCTACGAAACATTCTTTTATTATTATTATTACCCTCTTTTTCTACCTCCAAACCGTCAAAAGTTCCAACTGTCCTTCACCGGACAGACATCGTCCCTTCATCGACGCAAACACGTCCCCCGATCAAGGAGTATTTTACGTACAAATTGCGCTTTAAACTATTCACGCTGCATATGCGCATTTCACTTTGAGGCGAGTATTTCGATATACAAAACTCCCATCAACGGCTATCTCTCTCCATACAATTGCGGGGGCAGTATATAAAAAAAATATGCTAGTACATATTCTCAAATGCAATGAGCGCGTTCGAGATATGTGCAAGCATATATAATTCAAAAATAATTCACTTTTTTGGTTCAAATATTATTATAACGCGGAACCAATGTGTTGAAGAGTTGCCCGAGTTTCTCGATAAGTAAGACATGATAGCTCCCACGTTCCTTCGATTTTTCTAAAGTCGGCCTCCCCCCGAACGACTCACAAAAAGCTACGTGGGCCACCCCCCCCCCCCCCACCCCCCCCCCGCGGTCTCTTTTCCTCCCCCGGTCAACGGTCAAAATCTCTTCCCTATAAGAGTCGCCCGAGTTTCTCTTTTCTCACGCTCGCTCGCTCTTCCCTCCGGGCACTGCACAGACCGAGACCATCGTCATCATCGTCATCTCTCCGTCTCCCGGAAAGAAAATGGATTGCTTCGACCACCTGCCGGACTCCATCATCGTCGACATCTTCAACGCCGTCTCCGACGTCAAGTCCCTCGCGTGCTGCGCCGCCGTCTCCCGGCGCTTCAACGCCCTCGTCCCCCACGCCGACGCCCTCCTCCTCCGCGTCGACCGGGTCGTCCCGGAGCCGGACCTGGACTCGCTCCTCCCCTCCTTCCTCCGGACCCTCCTCAGCTCCGTCCACCACTTCCTCTCCCCCCGAGCCGCCCCTGAGCCGCCCAACTACCCGACCCGGGTCCTCCGCGGGTTCGCCCGGATGCGGAACCTGGAGATCGAGCTGCCCTCCGGCGACCTGATGCTCGAGAAGGGCACGGTGGTGAGGTACCGGGCGGCGTTCGGGGAGGGGCTGAGGAGCTGCGTGATCCTCGGGTTCCGCCACTGGCGCGGCGGGGGCGGCGCGGGGGAAGCGCAGGACGGCTTCGGGGAGGGGCTGACGGAGCGGGTGGCTTGGATCGTGAGCGCGCTGGTGGGAGCGGCGGCGCGGCACCGTGTGGCGAAGGAGGTGGCGAGGGAGCATGAGGGGTTGGCGCGGCTGGCGGTGAGGGACAGGGACGGGGAGGGGGAGGTGGTCATGGACAAGCTGGGGCTGAGGGAGGCGGCGGCGGCGGCGGCGGCATCACATGGCGAGGGGCCGAGGACGATGGGGTGTCGACGCTGAGGATGTCAATGAGGCACCAGACTACGGTGGAGATTGCGGGTGGCGCCGGGATGCGCCTTGAGGGGCCCATGCTGGTCATCGTGAGGCCCGACGAGGATGACGGCGCGCCGGAGGACGATGCCGAGCTGGCACTGGAGGCGTTCGGTAGCGGGGTTTACGGGAAGGTGGTGAGGGCTTTGCTGAAGAGCAAGAGCCATTTGATGGAGATGAATTCTTACTGAAAAAAAGAGTTGTTTTTCGTATAAAATGTGTAATGTAAACATTTTCTTTTCTTCTTTTTTCCCCTTTTCTTGGGAGGTCGTTATTCTTTCTGATTAAAAATGTATTAAATGGTTAGTAAAGAGTATCTTTCTGTATGGTTGTTTATTAAATTGATGTCCAGATTTTTGTTATAATAATCGAAATGTGGGTCGAACCATCTTGCATCATGACATTCGAGGATGAGGTCCGACATATGACTTAGAAGTTAAAATATATCAAGATATCGTGGTTTAATTTATTTATTTTTTAAAAAGAACAATTTAAGTTCCAAATATGTTGACTTTGGCTCGCCTATGTATGGATAATTACGTTGTATACGTAAGACATTTGAACTTTGCAATTGCCTCCCCGTGTGCAGCGACCCAACTTGCAACCAATAAAGATTTTTAAAGGAAATAGCATTTTAGCTGTCTTTCTCAACAGCAAAGCCAATCTTTTTCTATACATGTTGAGCGTTGAGATCGCAAATTAAGTTTGAACTTTTTAGGATAAACTTGTTAAGTAATTTCATATTGAGATCGTGCACTTAAAAACTGTTTCTCTACATGTGATAGTCACTAGCAAACTTAAGGGAAGCTCATGCGTAGGTTCCAAAGTTTATATTGGCATCTTTTGTAATCACGTTTTTATACTTTCACAAATTTTCTAACCAAATCTCCCCGACACTAATTACATTTAAATTTAGTTGACGTTATCACCAGACAACACCAAAGTATGGTGCAAATAAACTATGCATGTGCCAAATGGAAGTGTGGAAAAAATATAATCGATGTAGACAATACTGAGATATGATGTGGATATAAATTTAGGCAGCAGTAAGAATGCTCACATGGATGTCGCTCTGCGACTTTGTTTGAGTGCTACGTCCAGGTTGTCACAAGTAATTGATTGTGAGAGAAGGAGTACATAATTAGACAAATTAAAAATAGAATGACTTAGAGAGAGGAGAAGTGCAACTTTTCCTTAAAATATTCCACACCTTCCTGACCCATGCTTTGATGTTTTTATTCAAATGAAGTAATCCGTGCCAACACCAAAGTACTGTGGATTTTCAGCCTTTTCAAACTGTAGTGTTTTGTTTTGACAGAGTAAAAGAAGATACATATGAATAACCGATCTAGAAAACGATCATGGATTGTGACCCAAAGGCCACAACCAGGGTTCAAATTGCAAGAAAGCCCGGTCCGAAACCCATCCAGAATCAAGCTCAAGCCCATGAGGGAAGCAGGGGACTGCGCTGTTAGGATCAGGAAAATTTTTAATCAATGAAAAACAAATATTAATGGGATCCAAGCAACCTAATTATCATTTTAGACATGGAAATTGCTCTTGATCTTGTTAGGCCACACCCACATTCGATTACTTTATTTAATGGTCTCCCTAAAATATATGTAGAGTACAACATTTTCGACATCTTATCGATGCTGCCGAAGTAGCAATATATCTCAACATCGCTAAAGGTTATTATTTCTCAAATTGAAAATGCGTAATTATTTCATCTCACCTCGTTCATTATTAAAAAGCTTAAAAACTTACCTATTGTACTTCACCAAACTTTGAAATTCAAAGAATCTTCGAGATTTAGGGGGGGACGATTTACATAAATAGTAAAAGTGAAGTTTCTTAAAATATAGATTATAGTGTAAAATTATAAAGTTTTGAGGGACCCGGATTCCCTTCCAAAGCTGTCCTCGAGTTGCCGTGCAGCGGTGGTGACCAGAGTCTGCAAAGGGAAAGACGAAGGAAGCTTGACATCAAAGGCTACGATGGGAGCAGCCGTGCGGGCTGCGACGAAGGCAGCTGCAAGTGTAGCAAAATAATGGTGAGCCACGGCAAGGATTTACTTTGGTTTCATGGCTTATAATCCTGAATTAATTGGGAGAAAAGGGAAATAAGAGTATGTGGTCGGAGTTAGAACAATAAATAATTTGTGTCTTAACATGAGTTCATGTGATCAGACTGAATCTGCATAAAGACATCATACTCCCCTTGATTTATCAGGCTTAAGCTTTTGCCTTCATCTGTCTCCAAACCTTTTCCCCCCCGTGGTCCGTACCAGACCCAATATCATGCCGAAGAGAGAGTGGTCGAGTTCATCACATCAACTGGGTTGAAATTACACACGAGAAAGATTAAACAAGAGGGCAGAGAAGATGGTAATGATGCTTGCTTAGAAAGAGAGAGAAGGGCATTTCAAACATGAAGAAGACTTGAAAGAAAAGGGAGAGAAGACTGGAGAGATGAGGAGGGGGTGGTGCCATATTTTACTCCGAGGCTCTCGAGTGCAATTTACCAAACTTCATCATTACAATCCCTCAATTACTCCCCCCTCCTTTTTGTCCCACCCGACTTTCGGTCGCCTCCTTTCTCTTTTCCCCTCCTTTTATCACATTCCCATCGTCTGTTCTTTCGCCTATTGGCATCTCTCTTTCGCTAATGACCCTTTTCTTCCTTCTAACAAAAGAAAAAAAAATGAAATTAGGGTTATTGGAGTTGATCTATGTATGCATTGGGGGGAGGGAGAAAGACTACTGGCGAGCGGCAAGAGCCTACAAAACCGGCCATTCAATTCGTCACAGCTTGGCTTGGTGGTTATGATTGGATCATGAAGCAAAGCTCGCGCTCGTGGGTCTCTACCTTCCCCATTTCATCTCTCTCTTCCTCTCTCCAATTTAAAAAAAAAAAATTGCTTGGAAAGCGTTGGAATTAAAGTGACGGGTGAGAGAGAAGCCTCTTCTTGTGACCCCCACCAGGAACCAAAGGGAACGACGATTACAAACAGGTGCTCGTTTTGAAAAGAGAAAGAAAAAACAATGGAACCGACACGTACTAAAAGGAGGCAAAAGGCACTAGAAAGCTGGTCACTCCCTCCCCTCCCCAACCCTCTTCCCCTTTCTTTCAAAAACGCACACCCCGTCACAGGCATTTCCCTCAAAGTAAGCAAAGCACGCAGCCCGTCGAGCACGAGATCTGAGGGAAACGGATAACTTCGTCCGTTGAAGAAGAGGAGGAAGAAGAAGGAAGGCGGAAAGGGAAGGAGAGAGAGAGAGAGAGAGAGAGAGAGAGAGGAGAAGCTACTTGGCCTCGGGCATGAAAGGCAAAGAGACTCCCAAGGGAGCTCCGTCAGCAGATCTGCTAGTATGCTTCCCCTCGCGGGCGCACCTGACGTTGATGCAGAAGTCCATCTGCAGCCCGGCGAGGCCGCCTTCGGAGACGAGCAAGTCGCACCGCCGCCGTCACCAGAGCCAACAACTCAAGAGGCCGAGCACGAGGCTCGGCCAAGCGAGCCCTCTGTTATGGGCCAAGAACAAGCAGATGGGGCCGGAGATCGAGGAGCCGACGTCGCCGAAGGTGACCTGCGCCGGGCAGATCAAGGTCCGGCCCAAGGCCGCCGCGGCCACGGCGTGCAAGAGCTGGCAGTCCGTGATGGAAGAGATTGAGAGGATTCACAGCAGCAGGAACAAGGTACACAAGAAGAGGCCGGGGTGGATGGAGTCTCTAGGGCTCAAGAAAGAGATCATGCAGTTCTTGACGTGCCTGAGGAGCATGAGGTTCGACCTCAGGTGCTTTGGCACTTTCCCTGAATCGGAGGCCACCAGTGATGATGAGGTCGGGGTGGATAATTATGAGTACTGCCACAACAACCACTCGGGTGCGGAAGGAATTGATGGGAAAGAGACTTCGAGGACAATATTCTCCAAGTGGTTCATGGTGCTGCAGGAGAATCAGAGCAGTGTGTTTAAAGAAGAGAGGAGAGAAAAGGAACGGTCTTTGGTCGATGATGCCCCGCCCATTGCTCCTCCACCAAACGCTCTGCTGCTCATGAGGTGTAGATCTGCTCCTGCAAAAAGCTGGTTACGAGGGAAAGGAGAAGAAGATCATGATGAGGGAGAGGAAAAGGAGGGTAAAGAAGGAGAAAAGGGGAGGGGAGAGAGGCTGAAGAAACTGAGGCTGTTGATGGAAGAAGAGAAGAGAGAGCAAGAAGAGCAGAGGGAGAAGGCAGAAAAGCTGGCGCTGATGAGATATGGCGCTGATGTCCACGAAGCTTCATCTGACATCGCAAGAGAAAGATGGGTTAGTGGTGGTGGGGCGAGGGACATGCTGTCGAGGAGCACGAGTTGGAAGAGGTGAGAGGGTACGAGAACAATAAGAGCGGCACACTTTCTGCCTAGTGGCTCTGTTTTCTGCAATTTTACTTTGTCACAGCTACACTTTTTTCCCTTGAGCCTTCTTACCCTGTAAAATATACTTTCTGATGCTGTCAAGTTTTCCAATAATCAGTTCTTTCGAGTGATCCATTCTCTTGGTTGGGGATCGAGTTTTGGGGAAATGCAAGCTCTGTTTTAGTTCCGCCTCTGACTCTCTCTCTCTCTCCGCTGTACATTCCAAAACGGGTCGGTGTCTAAGTTCGATTACATCTCAGCTCACGTCATTGTTTTTCCGAGCGGTGTGAAAACGAAGAGCACGACACGAACTCTCACATTTACATCCGTGAAGTGCGATGGAGCAAGATTCAAGCTCGACCTGTCCTAAGAAGGATGATCTTCGAAGAAGATGCTATTTACTGGCCAGAGCAGAACGCCTGAGGACTTCCCTGTAGTGGCTACATAGATCATTCAAAATATTCAGATACTGACGTGGATGCACGTTTAAATTAAGGTCTTGCCAGTTCAAGAGTAACCTACTAAACTTGGTAATTGGTTGGAAGTCTATAGCTCCTCGCACATATTATCAGTATGCAAAAAAGTTCGTCATTTTCAGAAAGACGCAACTTTTATTAGGAAACGATTCATCTCCAATCAATCTTCGAACTACATTTCTCATAGGCTCATCGTTCGGTCAACTGACTGGAACTGATATTTCGGCTTTTATATCGACTTTTATATCGACCCATGTGATTGCGGCATGATTTCGGGATGCAACTTAGATTCACCGATAGCGATGGCGTTGCTCATGCAATCATCTTCGTACCTCACCCACTGCAGCAACTGCTACACATTTAGTGGCTATCTAAATGGTAATAATCGACCGAATGGGTTACCTTGAGGTCCATAAGCTCATAAGTAGGCATGTGAGTTTTTAGTGAAAGACCAAACCAGATAAACCTGTATCCAAACCCCACGTCTCTTCCTATGTCCCCCTCAAATGTCCAAATACTAGGCAGGACATAAGAAATCCCGGGAGCTTGTCGCAGTAGCTAGGGTTTACGTCCGAGCCGTCCCATCCATGCGTCCTAGACAAGAAATTTCTTGGTAATTTATTCTTCTTTGAGGTATAAGAGGGATGGGACTGTGTTCAAATGCCCTCGGATGTTTGCTTGATTGTCTAGGGATTGAGTTTACTCACGGGAGCACACACGTCTCGTTATAATACTCTTCTTTCCAGAAAAAAAGTAACGAAATGCTTGCCATAACATACTTATAAAGCACCTAAAATTTGACCCATCGGGGTAGGAGCTTTTCCAGGATCCTCCCGAGAAAATTTAAAAAAATTTGAGTGATTCGTCGAAAACGTCCATAGCATCACGCGACGTGCTATTTAAAATTCAAAAAAGTTACCACGGAATGGACGTGTTCCATGAGATGCCAATGGTGGGGAAGTCTTGTGGGGGGACGGGGACATTAGTGCCTGGTGGGGGGCAGCTGTGCGACGGCGCTCGAGTATCCGTTTGACGCTCTCAAAGAGATTTCCCTTTCGGTTTCGGTGGGAATGACTTAACACGCCCTCAGCTTGTATTCCCATCATTGGCTTCGCTCCCAACGTCCACGTGAATGGGTCAGAACATTTGGTTAAACTTTAAACACCGTTCCACGTTGATTAAGATCGAGCAGATGTATAGGGCTTTCCTTCCACCGCGGATCGATCGGCTCGGCTGCTTTATCTGGTCACATCATTCGATTTTTCGAGATCATCACTCAATTGGTCTTGAAATTTTTTCAATTTTTTTCGATTTGTCTTATTGTATGAATGTTAATTTAACTTTAAAAACTTTTTAGGTTTTGCCGGTATTAATATAATTCTTTGGACCAATTACTATATAAAATCATTAGTATTGCATTCGGTCATCGTCAACCGTACTACGTGGCACCCTGACGTGGATAACTTATAAATCGCCACGTCAACTTATTTCAGATGAAAATTGGTAGGCATGACTACATTGAAATTTCATGCAAAGGTCCACGAATATTAGCCTCTTAAAAAGTTTAAGAGTAAATTAGCAAACAGACAATAAACTTAGAATTAATTGAGTAATCTTTTTAAATTTTTATCATCGATAAAAAAGAATGCGTAAATTTTATCTACCTTGAAATTCAGTGCAACTCAACCCTCACATCTTCATTTCACCCACTCGTCAATGGGTAAAGTTTCACTCATGCTTATCATGACATGATCGACCAAATTAATACTTTTTCTTAGGTGATTTTCAATTTTAGTAGGCTTGTAGTTTGCTAAAAGATAGGGCCAAAGCCCATAGACTACTTTCTGCTTATGAGTTGTCTTGACAAAGAAAGCATACTCCAATAAAATAATGACATCGGAAGTCTTATAATTTTCTACACAGGATATAGATAAGTCGTGCAAATAAGTCTTAGAATTTCTTTTGACTATCTACATTCGAATACACTTAAAATGATTTGATCAAATACTTCTAGCAAATCAAGTGTTTCAATGATTTAGCTCGCAAGAGAAAATGACATGCACCATACTTAAATTCTGTTTCTTGATTGAATCATTTTAAAGATTTGTAGGACTTAAATGATTTATGGAGAAGTTTTATGACTTACTTGCACTATGTACGGTAGCTCTAGGATTTCTACATTATTCACAACTTATATCAATATCTTCCACACTACTTATAGTTACTCATAGATTGGGATCCTGTAAAATTAGGGTTTAATTACACCATGTGCAACTAATTTCTTTGACAAATCACCTTATATGCACTTTAGATAAGGACGGCACCTATTGTTTGATTTTTTTTTTTTTTTAATTCTTCCCTTTTGCCTTTCCTTCCTCATACTGGAGAGATTCGAGACCTTTACAACTCCTCCTCTACTTGCTGCCATCATGTCGTCGCTAATAGTCTCTCACTGTCATTGTAACTTCGATCCTCCGATACTAGATTATTTACTATTGGCTCTCTCTTTAAAGTAGCTACCAATCTCGGACCAAACTGTGTCAATCTCTAGTGTTCTTTATTGTATCTCGTTTATTTTTTGGGTGATAACGTAATGATTTAATTGCAAGATTCGATTAGCTTTAGTGTATATTACAATGATTAGTATCAAAGCTAAGGTTAGGTTTCTGTAATTGATTTGGGCCTTCTACTTGTCTAATCATTGTTATTGTTGCAATTATGTTGAGAGCGAAAGTTGAGATTGAGAAATTTAATGGGATCAACTTCGGGTTGTGAAGCATTAAAATGCGTGCCCTATTAACAACCCAAGGTTTGCCAAAGGGATTGGATGGCAAGAATACTTGCCAAAAACAATGAAAGAGGCCAATAAAGTAGAGTTGATGGAGAAGGCAAAAATATAACCATTTGAATATTTTAGATGAAGTGTTGTTTGAATTGGCTGAAAAGAAAGATGCTGCAAGATTGTAGGCAAAGCTTAAGTCACTTTATCTTATGAAGGTTTTTAATAATTGCAGGCACATCCATCAGAGCCCATTTAGATGGGTTTAACAAAGCCATGATAGACTTGAAGAACATCAATTACATCTTCCCTAATGAGAAACAAGGTATGATGTTGTTAGCATCTCTTCTAGATTCTTTTGAGCACTTTCCTGATTCATTGCTACAAAGGTGCATTATGATTACTTTGGAAGAGATAAAGCTTGCCTTGTTTTCCAAGGAGTGGCAAAAGAAGTTATGAAAAAGATAAGTAAGTGCAAAAATATGGCACAATGTTTAGTTATCAAAGGTAGAGAGGAACCTAGAGAGTTCGGAGGTAGTGGATGGAAGAGTTGTTCTAAATCGAGGTCCAATGTTTGGAACTATCAATGTTATCACTTTGATTAGGTAAGGCACTATAGGAGAGATTCTTTGAAGTACAAGGGTAAAGAAGTTAAGATGGAGTCAGTAGGTGATCGTAAAATTGTTACCAGAGCAAATAACAATTCAGTGATGCTAGTGTTGTGTTAACAGTCACCATGACTTCATCAAGTGATGAGTGGGTGCTTGACTATGGATGTTCTTATCATGTGACTTCTCATAAACACTAGTTTACTACATATCAGTGCACGAATGGTGGTAAGGTGCTTATGGGAAAAGGTGTTATTGAAACAATTCAAATTAAAATGCACAATGGAGTGGTGAGAATGTTCATTGACGTAAGGCGTGTAATGAAGTTGAGAAAGAATATTATCTCGATTAGTGCTCTTGACAAATTCGAGTACTAGATCTACATTGAAGGTGGAATTTTAAAGGTTTCCTAAGGTGTGCTTACTATGACACAAGAAAAGATAACAAGTGGGTTGTATCACTTCCAAGGAACGACAGTGATAAGCTCGTTTGCTAGTTCATTTGAGACTTTGGATAAGGATAAGACACAGTTGTGGCATGTGAGAATTAGACACATGAGTGAGAGGGGTCTATTAGGAGGTCACTGAGTTGAGAAGATGAGGTTCTGCATTATGACATGGGTATGGAGAGTGAATTTCAGTACTGTGGCTCACCGAACTTGAGAGATTATAGGCTCCCTACACTCAGATCTTTGGGGACCCTCTCAAGGCGATGTATGGTTTTTGTTATTTTTTTATTGATGACGTTTCGAGGAAAGTCTAGATTTGTCTTCTTAAGCACAAAGTGAAACGCTTGGTCAGTTCAAGTCTTGAAAGGCAATGATTGAAAAACAAAGAAGAAGTAAGATCATGTGCCTACCAATTGATATAGGGTTAGAATTATGTTCTGATGAGCTTGGCCATATTTGCACAGAGGAAGGCATATAAAATACTGCATTGTTGTGACACACTATAGCTTAATGGAGTTGCGAAGATGATGAACAAAATTATATTGGAAAGAGCTTGCTCTTTACTCTCCAATGCTGTATTAGATGAAGATTTTGGGGTGAAGTAGTAAATATTGCTTGTTGGTTAGTGAATAGATCACCATCATCAACAATTGATTGGAAACTTCTGAGGAAACACGATTAGGTAAGCCTACTAACTACATCTAATTGAGAGTGTTTGGTTGCCCTGTGTATGCTAGTGTGAGTAAAGGCGCGCTAGAGCTAGGGGCAAGGATTTGCATATTTCTAGGCTGTGTACAAGGGTGAAGGGATAAGGCTATGGTGCACTAAGGAAGATTTGCCCAATCTTATGTACGGAAAAGAGGTACCTTTAACGAATCTACTTTGTTTCAAAAGAGGAGTGACGGATAAATTGTGGAGAAAGATCTAGACAGTGTTTAGATCAGATGGAGCTTTAACAAGAGCCTGGAGATATTCAAAGTGTAGTAAATATGGCAATGTTTGTAGAGTCACTAGATTCCATAATGGCCTATCAGTTATTCTGAGGTCATAGTTGATAAAGCATCGAGGTGGTCAGTAGAAGTGGATGAGATATAGTGACTGTTGCATGCAGACTTCGAAATAGATAACTTAGGTGTAATAGAGACAATTTCGGGTATGGAGATATAGAGAGAGATTGCCGGAATGTTGCGAGTGACTCAAAATAATTCAATTAGGAAAGGGTCAAGGCACTTCAACATGCAATTAAGAAATTTTGTATTTACCCCACTTGCTACATATTATACATTGTATAATTTGTTCTTATGTACTTGGATGGAGGTGGAGCCCTTGTCCCATGCTTCACATGCTAGTACCATTAATTGCTTGAATTATGTCATAGATAATACTAGACTTGATGTATCGCATGCAGTTAGGAAAATGTATACAATTAATGTAGGTAGACATTGTCATACTGTAAAATGGATCCTCTTGATTTTATTAGGGACAACATTGATATATGTTTGGAGGATGTAGTTCAAGTTGTGTGATAGTAACTAGGTTTGTGAAAAGATGTTCGAATATTTTGTAGTTGTGCCTTTGCTTTTGCTGTTGTGTTGTGTTTTGGAGGATGTCATCGAGAAACCTAGTAATTACCAAAGGAGCTAAAGAGGCGGCGTGGTTTAATGACTTAAGTAGTGATGTTGTATGGGACATTCGGATGATGTGATGTTTGCTAGAAGTCAACGATATCATTGGAGAATCAATTACACTGGTGACCAGAATTTGTGCGTTAGAATTAACATGCCAAAAGAGTATGTAACCATGAAGAAATTTCTTGCAATGGAGAATCCCATGAAGATGTCAATCAAGTTTACCCTCTAGACAAATTCAAGTTCAACTTGGGCTTGATAGACGTCTACGATTGTTAAGCGCCCATTGGGTCGTTGGAGAGTTGAGATGGACAATGAGCACTATGACTAAACTCAAACATTAAGTCAAGGTAGAAATTATTGAGAATATATCCCTAGTTTGAGCAATTTTTTTTTTAAAGGTTTCCTATTTTGGTGAGGAAATAATATTTATTTAATTATTTATATTCAACTTCAATATTAGATACATAGAGCAAATAAGAGAAGTATCATATTTTCTCTCTCTGAGTTTTTACAAAAGTGATGGTGATAGATATGCGGCACGGGCACTCGACTTGGTAGGAGAGAGAGAGAGAGAGAGAGAGAGAGAGAGAGAGAGAGAGAGAGCTTTGAGCTTAGGATGGCAATAGGTTATAATGTGACAATGATAGATTTGCGGCACGGGATACGGACGTGGTAGCTGTGGGGGAGAGAGAAGGGAGATTTCGTTTGTTTGGCCTAGGCATATGGGGTAGATCACTCGAGGTGAGGACACCTTAGTAATGCGTTGTGCGACCACACTCCTAACCGCGGGGGTATCCACATCTATGAAACGTCCTCACCCGTCCTTAGAAAGTACCAAAACTTGCCAATCAATTCAATGGGGAGCAGTAGCTGACGAGCGATGATCCCATAAAACATTTTGGACGTGTAAACGTGGGCCTCGATCGATCTACAGACCAACTGCAGCATGAAAAGAAAACCCCCACGAAACCTGTCCGCCCGGGCGCCTCAACCCACATGCCTTGCGCAAGAACACGAACTGTGAAGACTCCATGAATCGTTAATACGTGACAGGCAGCAATTTAATTAGATCGGTCGCAATTTTCCAATAATTCCGTGTGAAGTTATGCAAGGTGTGCAGTCATGGAGAGACGTGAGAGAATTCGGATCTTTAGGGTTTCGGGATTTGGTTTCGTAGGGTCGGCCAATAGGCATTAAAGAGAATATAATAACACGTACCATGACAAAGACGTCCATCCCCACACAGGGCCGTTCTTGCTTTTTCCCCCCCTTATTATTTACGTCTCTTCTCCTCTTCGTTCTGTTCCTACGCACGAGCTTCGATCACGCAAACGAATTAAAGAAGTATTATTTCGGTTACCATGGTCGTATCGAACTGTCATGTGGTTCAACCGATCTATCCTTCCCCCACATTTCTTAGACGATATCTCGGAGAATATTTAAATCGGGAGAAGATGGAATGCGATCATGTCGTTGCAACGATCCTGAGGACCATGTGACGTGGATGGATCGATGTTGGGTTTCGAACACTCACCAATCCGAAAAGGGTTGTGTAATCCGAGTTATTCAAAATTAGGGTTTTAATAATGAATGAAGCTTGGATTAAGACACGGACCGATCATTGTTTATAGGAGATACGTATGTGTTTTCGTGTCTGAAATTCAGGGGCCGAGCGTGGGTAAAAGATTCCCCGATGTTGATAAAATCATTGTGGCTAGGAATTCTCGTTTCTGGAGTTCTGACTCGGTCAAAAGCTGAGGTAACCCAGGAATTTCCTCGGTTAGCCGATCAATTTATTCGTGCGTTCTCTGAATTATCTTCCTCGTGCAATGACGCGAAGAGAGCATGCGCAGATGTAGATTTACTCATAAAATAGGTGTATGGTACGTACAGTATGAGATGTCAAGCCCCAATCTCCATGCTTGCGCCGAAATCCATTGTTGGGACATGGATGGTGGCTCCAAAGCTAGTTATAATTAAATTTAATCGAGAGATTTCTTATAAGCTTTAAGCATCTAAAAGGGTCGTCCGAAAAGTCCGTCTCATCGGTGTGAACGCACACAAAAAAGGCAAAACTTTTTGCAGTACTCTCCCATGTGATAATGCGAAGTATATCAAAACTGGCCCGTTCAAATTAATATATGAGGAGATGAAGTTAATTCTTATCGGGTGCGCCATTTATACGATATCGTGTCGACTTAAGATATAAGTTTTTGTAAATTAAAATTTTAATATACTTAGCGTTGCTCCAAATCAGAACATGGGGGGGATTCTTGTTCGCTCCATGCTTTTGTCAAGCATTCTGTATTCTGATTCATGTATACTCCCTTGCACTGCGTGAAAAAGGCTTCAATAAATTCCACATTTATATATCGCTTTCTTGCTTTCACATTCATACGTCAAATCTCTCTCTCTCTCTCTCTCTCTCTCTCTCTGAGTTTGACCCGTTGCCAGCCACCAGCATCTCCATCTCGCTCTCTCTCTCTTTCTTTCTCAATATACAAAACGAGAGAGACCCCACAAACCCTTTGTGTGGAGGATCGATCGATCTCTTCTGAGTGGAAAACGTTGGTTGCAACCTCCTCCTCCTCCTCCTCCTCCTCTCTCTCTCTCTCTCTCTCTCATTCTCTCTCTTTCCCTTTCTTTCTTTTAGAGCCGAAACAAAAAGGTTAAATAAACTTTCCCTTTTATCTTTCTCTCTCTCTCTCTCTCTCTGTCTCTCGCTCTCTCTCTATCTGAAACCCTAGTTCAGCTCCAGAAGCAGAAGAGCCCAGAAAGAATATCAACACGGTCACAAACCTCTTGACGCATCTTGGATCTCTTCTCCCTTCTTTCCACCTGCAAGAAAGATCTACCCATTTTCGTTTACCATTTTCCCTTGTTATTCATTCTATCTCCAGCTTACAAAGCAGTCAGCCATAGAGAGAGAGAGAGAGACAGAGACAGAGACAGATGTGTAGATCAAGGCGCTTAGAAGCTATAGCTTTTTGGGTTCTTTTGCTCCATCTCCATTGAAGTTTGCAAGCAGATCAGCATCTCTTTTCTTTGGTCAGCAGTTGCTTTTACAGGGTCAACCTTTCTGGTAAGCTCGCTCGCTCTCTCTCTCTCTCTCTCTCTCTCTCTCTCTCTCTCTCTCTCTCTGGGTGTTATGGATTCTGGTAATAGTGGGAGCATGCAATCTTCAAGCGGCGGAGAGGAAGATTACGATGACTCCAAGGCTGAATCGTCCCCGCCGGTTTTATTAAATTCTCCTTCGGCTCATACCAACAATATAGGTTCCTTCTCTAGTTCACACTCTTCATTTCCCTATTTCCACCAAAACAACCACCTACCCTCTTTATATGATTCTACTTCCACTTTTGTTCCCACCTACACTCACCAAAACCCAAATCTCGCCACCACCAATTTCGATCTTGGCATGTTCCGGGCTGACCCGAGATCCGACACCGTGCCCGGAGCCTCCTCGTCTAGCCAAGGCATGTTGCTTGCACAAAGGGCAAGCCAAGGACAGCCGTACCCAGCTTCATCATCCTCATCTCTACAAGCACAATTAGTCCACGAAGCGCCGCGGCTGGGGCGGGATGATCGGGCCAAGCCTGCAAGGAACCCCCGGAAGAGGACTCGAGCATCGAGGCGTGCCCCAACCACTGTCCTCACCACCGACACCACAAACTTCCGGGCAATGGTGCAAGAGTTCACCGGGTTCCCCGCCCCACCCTTCTCGGGCCCCCGCAAGCTCGACCTCTTCGGCGGTGCCAGCTCGATTGGGCCACTTTTCCATCCTCTCCGCCCCTCGGCTCAGAAGCTTGACGCCAACATGGTCAGCAACACGATTAGCCACCTCACCACTTCAATAGCAAACAATTTCCGGAACACTGGTTCACACAGTATCTCTCCTTCCACTTTCCAATTGAACCTACAAAAGCAGCCTCAAAACCCTCTCACCCTGCAAAACAACGTCCTCACATTCCCTTCTCTCGCACATGACCCTCTTAGTGCCCCAAACATATTATCGGGTTTCAGCTTGAATTCTCAAGGGAACATGGGAGGAGCCGCAACTTCTTCCGAAAAGGAGCTCACCATGAGCCCCGCGAACTTCAACCCCAACTGGCCGGACGGGCTTGCGAGCCACGAGAACACGGCGAGGACAAGCGAGGGTGGTTGGAGAGAAGGAGGCAGGTCGAACGGAGGGAAGGAATTGGAGCAGCTGAGGTCTTTCAACGAGACGAACTACGGAAACTCATCACAGAGCTTCAATGGGTGCAAGCTGAATTATTCAGTTTCGTCTTCATCAGAGTTTCACAATGACAAGAGCCTGGACAACAGCAATGTCTCCGCAAGGGGCGAAGGTAGGGTTGATTACTGGATCAGTCCCTCTGATTAGGCAGGCCTCTACGCAGAACTCGGAAAAAGGGAATATTATTTAGTGAATGATGACTGCTGAGAATGATGCCCCGAGTCCAGAAATGGAGGGTGAATTGCAAATATTGTTCTCATGATGAGGATTCGGGGATAGTGATTGTAATGATGAGGCCGAGATTGTTTTTCTGAGCCTTTGTTCCTGTTTACATCGAATAGTATCTCTCTCTTCCTTCCAGTTTTCTGTATATTCCTCTCTCGGGGTCTCTCTAGAGAAAATAAGAACGTCATTACACAATTTGAGCCGATTCCCATTTCATTCTAGAACCGATTTTCTTCTTTAATTCAGTTGCTAAATTTCATCGATTCCCTCGTTGTTTAGGATGGAAGGGGACTTTACATAGAAGTATCTAGCTTGGAATAGGCATCTATGTAAAACGATTCAGCCATGAAACCTTATACTAAAGGTTATCTAATTGCTTGTGATTTTTATTTTTATTTTTTTGCCTTTTTGCTGCCATTTCTACTGATTCACATCGATTTTTTTTCATTTAATGTTTTGCCTACTGCTGCTTGCCATGCACGGAAAATTATTTGAGTGAAGGAAAAAAAAAAATCTCGTACTAATTCGTGTAATAATCTATATCTGTAATCTGCGCAATTCCACACCAAGCAACATATTTTCTACCTACTGCCAGTTGAAAATAAGCCTCTCGAAGCTGTGGGGAGGCAGTTTTTCTAGCCATAACATTTGACCAGAAGTTACTGAAGTTCGATCTTCATTGGCAATGAGCATAGACATGGGAAATGATTATTTTTAGCATTTAGGTAAGTGTCCATTGCGATGATGGTGATCTATTCCATTCCTGCCTTCAGTTCCAAATATTGTATCTGCCCCCCTTTGTCAAAAATGGTTGTTCAAGCTCTTCCTGAAATAATGTCGAATGATGTTTGGGAGTGACGCAAGAGACGTGAAGTCAAGCCAAAAAGCATCCCCTTTCCCCATCAATTTTCGAACTTTTTAAAATTAAAAAGTTCGGGAAAGAATCTAAGCTGGACTTAGATGTTATAGCAGACATGGTTTCAAATGTTAACGAGGTGTTCGAATAAAATGAAATTCTGACTCGAAACTCCGCGAGTTATAAGTTAAAAAAAAAGTCAAAAGATGGAACCCACAGTCATAAAAGCCGCACGCTTATAGCTTCTTAAATAGGTGCTTTAACTTTTTCACGGATTAGGCAATATCACTCAAATTGATGCAACTTAAAAGATAACTACATACGAATTTCTAAGGAATATCGTGCACCAAACAATCTCTTTTTCTACGACTTTTCATGCTTGATTACCATGAATATAAATTCTGGACACACGTTATGGTTTCTAAGTAGAAAGTCGGCATTTGCTTTTCTTATAATCCAATGACATGGTCGTGGAGACATAGCTAGTTGGAAATCCGTAAAACATCTGACATAACTTATGAACAGGTTATTGTCAATACATTTGGCCCGTGTATACAGAGTATTGGAGTCACGGCAAGCGTTAGACAATCAAAGCATCGAAAAATGGTAATAAAAAGTAATTTTTTTTAATGGAAAAAAAGAGGCCCTAATTAGGATGATAAAGGCAATTCTCTAAGGGGTTTTGCTTGTATTTTCCTTGATCAATTAAGTTAGAGCCATCATATGTGTCATACAAAAAGAGATCAATATGTACAACAATTAGCAATGAGCGCACACATATATTTAAATTGTTAGCATGTGAACTGCACGCGTATATGATATAAGTAACAGATTGTGCATGCTTCTCTCCAGGATACATGAAATTTTTTTTATTCATATAAAGAAAATTATGTACTAATGAATTCTTGATCGAATGAAGACGAGGAAGACACCGATTAAAAAACGAAAATAATACTATTATTAAGAAAGGGGTAGGGAGCATGGGATGACCAATCATGAATACGACCCTTTTGGAGATATTGTATGACACGAGGACAAAAGAGAGGATTTAGTAGCCATGGAATTAGGATATGATGTCGGAACAAAAAAAAAAAAAATTAGGATATGATGAATTTCTTTTTTTTCTTTTTTTTTTTTTGTGTGAGGAAAAGTGCCACAAAAACTCTTAAACTATACCTATCGTAACACATTTATTCTAAATTATTTTCTTGTGACATAAAAATCCTAAATTTGTACATACATGACATATTTGCTATCTGTCAAGTTCCATCAAATGATTTTCCGGTCAAAAGCATAGATGCTATGTTAGCACCCTTTGTCTTTGGCATCTATGTAGGCAAATTTTTGATAGTGTTCATTTATTGCCTCGACATAGGGTAAATGTTTCATAAATATATAAGTTTAGAACTTTTTGTATCACAGAAAAAATATTTTAAGATAAACACGTCACGATGCACATAATTTGAAGTTTTTATCGAATTTTTTTTTATATTTTTTAATAAAAATTGGGGAAAATATTGCGTGGGCCAGGCGAGAGAATAATAATTTTGGTGCTTATCGGTGTCTTGTGTTTTCCACATCTCTTCTTTATCCATCTTTCACTCCCTCCGTTGGTCCACTCTTATCTGTCCGAGACGGCTGGCCTCTCTCTCTCTCTCTCTCTCTCTCTCTCTCTCTCTCTCTCTCTCTCTCTCTCACATCCATTGGTGGTGCTGATAATTTACTATGTCCATATGAATATACATGTCGTTACAAACTTTTAAGGGTTGTCTTAGCACTGTTAAATGCAAGAAAATCATTCGATACATTCTCCACCGTTGTGCCATGTGCCATGAATCTCATTGCGTATAGACGATGATGTGGCAACGTTCAACAGCACTAACACGGTGTTTGTATTGTTTTAGCCGCATTTGAATGTCGACATGTAAGCTATACTTATGCGACACATTTGATATGTGTATGTTAGTTTCTTAATTTTGCAACTGACTTCAAGTGATTCATTTGATTAAATTATTTAATATAAGATTAATATAATCAAAAATGTCTTTTAATTTGATTTCCAAGTCTAAGTTAAAATTACTTTTAATATTCTAAGCCTATATAAAACGAATGCATTTCTTTGAGCCATTTTAAAGCAAGTTCAAGGAGGTATCTCAAGACGTCATATAGGTTTTCAACATTACCATATGGGATTTTGTTATTCAAATATACATTAAATTTGGGTATTGATAGCAATATTCTACACGAAAAAGAAAAATTGTCAAAGAATAGTGTACTCTCAGTAGATTAATCTCTTTCACAAGCATTAATTTGTTTTAAAAACATAGCATACTCTCCCTAATCTCAATGACTTCCATATTTTCACTAAATACATTGAGCTACACATTTGACATTAAACGTTCGTTTTAATTTTCGCTAATCTGAAATTTGTAAAAATAATTTTTTTACCTTCGCTACTACTGAAGGATTTTGAGAGACTTTCTAGTGTTGGCTAGATTGTTCAGCATTCTAAATATTTTCCTATAGAGAATTAATCTAATTTAATCAACTCGAAATTTTTTTCTGATCAACATTTTTTTTATTGATATTTATACTATTATTTACTCAAAACCCCACCCGTGGCCTGGGTTAACGAATTAAGCATTTTCTCTAATTGGTCGTTCCATGCAAGTCCTTACCTAATTTTTCAAAAGTGGTATTGCTTGTGTGGATCTCTCTATCTTCAATGGTAGATGAAAGAAAACTTAAGAACAACAAATTTGTACTCATTAAAATCTTTAATTGCGCTCACATAAAATATGAAATTATAATTACACGAATGACATTAATACGTGGGATGACGAGATAAATTACCGTATCTGTAACTATAAATACAATGGTGATATCTTTTGCTATTTCTAATCGGGGGAGTACATACTAAGTTTTCTCTTTCCAAGATGATTGGTTCACTCTATAAGTAAGTAATGTCTTCAACTGAAAGGTTCCTAGGGGAGAAATTTACCATGCACCAATGATAAGTCCGTAACACGATTCCATCAATTCATCGATGTTAACCCATTTCAATCAATTGCGTAAATCAATCGCCGACGGGGAAAAGTACCAAAATAGCCCATCAATCCACGCTCGTTAAATCGCAGACGCCGATCCAGGAAAGGAGAATCCATTCTACCAATTGCGTAAGCAATGATGAAACTATCGTCCAAGCTGACGTGAAAAGAAAAACGGGAGTCTTGCCATGACCAAGAAAAAGAGCCATTTGAATTGGAATGGCAGACGATACTTAGCAGGCATAGCAGGCGATGTTAGACCAGGCCAAAAGGCATCATTTGCCTTTGACTATTCTCATGTCCTCTCTTTTGAAATTCCAGCTCGAGCCAGCATTTCAACTCCGAAGAAAAAATGGGTTTTGTATAGGGATCGCCAAACATGTCCGTGCGATCAAGTGGAGTTCAGGAAAAACCCCTTGCTACAAAACGTTCGCTTTTTTCTCCCGTCTTAGAGAGGACACACATTACGTCCATGTCCCCAAAAAGTTTGACCATACTTAGCAGGAAATATTGACATTGTCTTTGAAATGAGGCATTTAGCTCCTGATTTTTCGAATTTCGGGCCATTTCGGTCGCGGGCACTCATTAGTATTCCATATGAATCACGATTTTTACGAATGAAAAGGTGAGATAATGATCTAATTGCATTTCCCAATAGAGGAATATATGAATGACCGAGAACGACTCTGAAATAATGTGCAAAATGTTGGCCCTCCTTCAACGGAAACGAGGGTCATAGACCAAAACCAAAGACCGTGCCGGTGAAAGATTTGGGAAGTATAACTTCGATTTACAAATTGGGGATTGAACTTGGTCTTCGATATTATAAAAAAACAAAGATGTTTATGAGGGGCGTTCTCTCCTTTTGTAAAATGCTATTTCCGTCACATGTGATAAATGATATCGATCACGTACTTATTTTTTTTCGGGGATTAAGTCATATATTACATGTCCAAAAGACCAAAAAAACGGAGAAGGCGGCCTCGAGCCGTGGGGTACATAAATTATTCGTCTATTTTCAAGTAATTAAGGATAAAATAAGCAAAAAGGACATGGAGGCGACCACTAATTTAATCCCTAATCCAACCTGGTTGGCAGCTCAAGTTCCCTTGGAAGTTGCGTCCGTATCCTCTCTAGTTAGGTAGCCCACCGGAAGAAAGTTCTTCATCAATTAGAAGCAACACCTTTTAACCACAAGTTTCTTTTTTTTTTTTCTTTTTCTTTTTTCCCTTTTTTTCAGAATCATTGCAAACTCATTGTTTAAAGAATCCGGAGACGAGTTTGGAATCATTGCAAAAACCAATCTTGTTTTGGTACAAAGCAAGATTTCAGTCATAACAAAGAAAGTCTGATTAGCTTAATTAGACATGCCATTAATCCCGTATGTTAGAAACATTATCCAAAAGATCATAAACGTATTATCCGGTTATCAATCTAGTTATAAATTTTCTAATTTGGTCAATGAAATCATAAATCTTTTGGCGATTTTCCAATGTAATGTATCTGGTCCATTTATGTCGAAAATCGTTGACGTGGCGATCCACTTAGAACTGACCATTCTATTCTAGGTGACATAATCAGCGATCTGACATGCATGTCCATTCAAAATCGTGTGATTTCATTTCGTGAGAATCCTATGAATTTCTTCTTCTTTTGTTCTTTCGTTTTTTACTGTTCATGGTCCCCTCCTTCGTGATCATTCTGAGCCAATGGAGATACGTGCTTGAAAGGACAATCTCTTTCGTTGAGCAGATCGTTCTTCTCTGGCAGCGGATACTCTTAGGACTGAACTCTCTCCGATGGAATGACCATCGGCTCTTGCGTGGACATTGTCATCGCTCACCACACACAGCTATCTCCTGCTCTGCAGCTTTCATGAAGAGCAAGAGAACATGAACTCGTACTCGCGATTCCATAGCAATGCTCACTCGGATGTCTTGGATGGATATGACATATCACAGCAAGTGGGCAAAACATGAACTTGCCAAACACCAAACCCACTGTTCAACCCTTTTCATCCCTTTCAAAATATTTTGTGCAAAACCTACACATCTTTCTGTGTATGACATATCACAGCAACTGGGTCCTTCCTGCTGTCCTGGGAATATCATGTTTGCCTCCTCATGATGTCTTGGATGGATATCAAGGAACCCCACGTGTCTCCCACTAAATATGTCCCTGCATGATGCTCTAGATAATATCTCTTTCATTTGTCAACCACTTCAGGATCCCCATGTTTTGCTTAGCGTTAAGTTCAGCTCATGCCGTGGACAATACCCAAGTTTCGAAATAAGCAAATTGACTTACTCACTTTTTGTTGAGAATCTCTTAAATTCTGTTTTGGGTATTCAGCCTAAATCGAATTTTGATATCCAAATTGAAATATATGGTGACTCGACTTTGAAAAAATAATAAAATGGAAGCTTGGTGTTGGTAGCAGATGGCCTAGTCCGCAAGACCCAAGCCCATAGCTCAACAATAATCCTCGGCCAGGGTGCAGGTGCTGCGCCCACATGACATGGAGCAGTATTAATGTTATTTTTCTCAAATTATTAGGATTGAAGTAGAGACATAAAGAGTTGTAAGGTTTCTTTAGTCATATTTTGTAATTCTTGAATTTCCATAATGGATATTGCTTCTCATCTCCCTCAAGAATTTTCCAGCGAGGATTTTCTTTATAAATCTGTATGTTCTTTTATTATTCTCAATTATAATTTCGTTGTAATTCCGGCATTAGTCACAACACTTTTATTTATCAATACACTTTTGACAGTGTTATAAAAAGTTGATACACTGAAAGGTTAAAGTCCAGGCATGTACAGAAATTTTAATTATGATCACAGCATTCATTCTATCGGTAGATGAATATATATTCACTTCATAATTTGAGGAACTGAAGTTAAAATATTAATGCGCCAACTTGTAAAGATTTAAAGTTTCCCCTCGAATCTAGTTTAGGTACATCCAATCTGGATTGTGTTTAAACCTTCATAGAGAAAGAAGGGAGCGATTCGCCATCAACTACATCTCAGGATTAAACCGAAGCATTTAATTCATCGGTTGCTTGCTATTTGATATAAGAGGTTCACTAGCTAGTAGATCGATGAAGAATCCCTCGAACATCGTCCTTCTTTTTTTATCAGTGATTTACCAGCCACTGGAACTAGATCTCCAACCTTATTTTCAAGCCCGTGGCCTATCTTGTTTAACAAATCCTGGGTTCCCATGATCATTTGAAAATGATCAACTCATGTAGATGCTTTGTCATTTTTATTATGCTTCTTCTTGCTTTTGATGATCCCTATTGATCAGAAACATCTAAGAGGACAAGGACTAAAGAATTCAAGTGCTATGGAAAGCAGCTATTGGGAAAAACCCAGTACAGCAATTTTGACATTTCGACGTGTCTCGTCATGATATCTTCCCCTCTCAAGCATGGAAAAAGTGAATCCCCCCTCTCGCCAGAGTTGAAACTTTAGAGCAACCGAGAGGCCCCCCTACCACACCCTTGAGAATTTGGTACTTTCCGGTCATCAACTTGCGTCCAACCGAGACTATGATGTCCCGAAGAGAGACTGTCGTTCTAAAGGGGAGATGATACTTTTCTGATGGGTCCTACTACATGGTCTCGGCTTTGAGTGATGCACAAGCAATGTTCACTCAAAAGCTCCCCCTACCGAAGAATCGAGAAGCCTAGGATCGAGATGACATCCATCGACCACTACAGTATCGCGTCCACGCGACACTGCCCCGTGACCTAGGCATTTCTAATGAAAACCATCCCACAGATGTCATCATCATTCCCCCAGAAATTACGGCTTAAATAATTCATTTACAGGGATCCCCATCAAGTGCCATTCGAAATAAGAGGTTAATCGGTTGGGCGATAACGGCCGATCGTGGGCCGGCTGAGGTACGAGCGGAGCTTTTGGGGGAATAATCGGATCATGACAATTGCACCAGGCTAGGCGGCGCTGAAAGGGCGTTCCTTCCTTCATCAGAGGTGATTTCAGGATATTCGACTATTTTTACCTTAGCCAAGCTAAAAAGATTATATATTCTTGGGAAAATTTTAAATAAAAACCCGAAATTAATCGATTTTCTCAAATAATGACCTAAAATGAACTTTGCGTCAGATAAAGATCTAAAGTGGACTTATTGTCTCAAATAGGGGCTCGAAGTGGTTTAATCAATTCCAAATAAGAACCTAAGCTTACTGGTCAGCCAAATATTACATTTTCGATGACCGAAATTTGGGCAATTTTGTCCAAAAAAAAGGGAAAATTAACAAATCCCAAAATAGAAACAAAAAAACCCTAGGTTTTCTACGGTCTCCCCGTTCCTTATACCCATCCTCTGCAAAGTCAAAGACCGAAGTTCTCCCCATTCCTTATGCCCATCCTCCGCAAAGTCGAAGACCCAAATTCTCCGCCGGTTGGGACACAAATTCAAAAACAAGAAGAAAACCATATGCTTCTTTCTTTGTTTGCGGAGACCCAAATTCTCCACCGATCAAGCAAGGCGAGGAGCAACGAGAATCGAGTCGCGACGATGACCGGGCAATGATTTGGTTAAGGAGCAGTGGGGGAAGAAGAAAGAAGAAAACGTAAACATCTAAATGAATAACCTAAACTTAATTAATTTAGAATTTTCTCTTTTTTTCCAATCACAAATTTCTGACAAAATTGCCCCTATTTTAATCACTGGAAAATGTCTACCGGTGAGCTAAGGTCCTCAATAGATATTAACTTGATCACTTTGAGTCATTATTTGACACAAAATTCACTTTGGGTCTTTATTTGAAACAATTGATCCACTTCGGGTACTTATATGACACAAAGTTCACTTTGGGTCCTTATTTGAGAAAATAGATTCACTTTGGGTCATTATTTGGAATTTTCCCTATATTCTTGATCATTAGTTTTTTTTTTTTTTTACCGAACTTTCTTTCATAAAGTAATGACTTCGATTGATTTTGATTTAGCGTGGCAATTGGCTCAAAAATGAAAAGAAGAAGAAGAAATATGCCAAATTGAGAAAGTCCCATGCTAAGAGAACATTTATGTAATTGTTGAAATTGAGGAAAATTACAAAAAAAATCATAAATCTATTGTAATTGTGTCAATTTAATCTATTCGACCAAAATTGACCGGTCGTGCGACGTGGACGCCGGTTGTTCGGCAAAACCGAACATGGCAATTTTTTAATATTTTTTTTTTTGATTTTCGATTTTTTTTTCCCACCTTTTCCTTCCTCTAGCTGGCGAGGCTTGGCCTCGCCCGGCCCGTAGCGAGGGCCGAGCTCACCGGCACTAGCGAGGTCAACCCTCGCCATGGCTAGGTGGGGCCGAGCCTCGCTAGATCCAAGGTGAGGGTCGACCTCACCGATGGCCGGCAAGGCTCCTTGCTAGATTTGGCGACAACGGCCTCGCCGGCCACTGGTGAGGTCAATTGTTGCCTTGGCTAGGTGAGGCCTTACCTAGCCAAGGCGAGAGTCGACCTCGCTAGATCTGACACGGCAACCTCGTCATCATTGGGCGAGGCTTGCCTTCACTAGTGGTTGGCGGGGAATAGCCTCGCCATTGTCCGGCGAGGTTGACCTCGCAGGCCTTCGCCTTTGGCCGACCAAAGGAAAGGAAAAGGTGGAAAAAAAAAAAAGAAATTAAAATTTGAAAAGAAAAATATATATTTAAAAATTGTCATGTCAACTTTCGCGGACAACCTAAGCATCCACATCAATGCCGGTCGGCCAATTTTGGCTAGATGGACTAAATTAACACAATTGTAAAAGGTTTAGAACTAAATTGACTAAAAAAAAGTTTATGATTGAATTGGCATAATTGCAATAGGTTTATGGTTTTTTTGGTAATTTTTTCCCGTTGAAATTTTATGTTAAACGATATCCACTATTAATAATATTTTTATGCATATTATATATTGCGTTCAATGCATTATATACATAGCACTTACAATAGCTGACATGCACATTTTGCATGCCTATTTCTAAGGAACACATTAATTAGCAAGGATATCATTTTTGCTGACCCCTTAATTAATGATTTTATCCCAACATAATAAAAGTTTATTATTAGTAGGCCAAAACTTGTATTTATCTCACTTTTGAATTTTCTAAACTTACTTTTTTTACAAATAGGTGAAGTATTTCTTATATGTCGTTTTCAAAAAAAAATATTTAGAGAAAATTCCAAATATTGATATAAATTGTTCTCATTTTCACAAATAAGAGTTTGAAATGAATATTGTTTTCCAAAAATTGCTTAAAATGGCCAAAGTAGTCTCAAATAAGAACATAAAGTGATCATGATAATTTCAAATAAGGGCTTGATCTCGTCAGTCAACTAAATATTCTAACAATCAAAGTCTTTTTTGTTTAAGACAAACTTAATCTAAATTTTAGACTCACCAGCCTTACCACCAACATTACCTTCCCTTCACAAAATATCAACTGTTTCCCCATTCTATAAATCCAATCTTAAGGTGGATAAAGAAGCATTCATACCTACTCGAGACTCTAGAAGAAACATCACCCTTAGATTAAAAATTAAGAAATCTTAAAGTTTTTTTAATAAAAAAAAAAATACAGGCAAGGAGGGTCCTCTTACTTGTGGTCGCCTTCCATCGCTGGTGGGGCATCAGCCACAGGTGAAGGAGCTGAGTTTTTTTTTTTTTCATGTGTGTTTCCTTTTAACCTTTTTTTTTAATTATTGAGTTTGTCTTTTTTTATGGAAAGCAAAAACGGAAAAAAAGGGGAAAAAATTAAAAGTAAAGTATGAAAATGTCCTTCATTAGATGGTAAGAACAGACTCATCTTTAATATCGATATAGTCACTTTATGTTTTTATTTGAAAAAAATGAAAACACCTTAGATCCTTGCTTTATTTGAGAAAATAATGGAATTTCGTAATGTTGTTTGAAAATTTCCTTTTTTTAATCCCTCGCATTTTCATTATTTTTAGTTTGGTTTTTTTTTTCTGCCATTTTATTTTAAAACCTTATTTCGTGCGTTTCATATCACAAAAGCGAAATATGACGTCACGGCGGCCCGCATCGGCTGTCGGCATACGCGCAAAAACTCCAGATTCGGACTTCTTTGTCGGATCGATTCCTTCCCCCCGTCACCGTTCAAACCATTTCCCGTGTTCGATAAAAAAAAAAACCATTTTCCGTGCCTCGAAGACGACCGGCGAAAATTCCAAGTCAAAATCACTTCCCCCTTCCTCGATCTCCCCTTTCTCCGCCGCCGCCGCCGCCGCCGCCGCATTCTTCCTCCATGCCGCGCCGGACTCGCGGAAGCGGCGCGCTCTGAACTATGCCCGGGCCGACGGCGAAGGCGGCAAAGGGACCCGCGATGGCGACGAGGGCGACGACGGCCGTGGTCAAGATGAGGCGCCTCGTGTCGAGGATGGAGCCCGAGGCGGTGACCCTGCTCCTGGTGAACCTCGCCGGCATCATGGAGCGGGCCGACGAGTCCCTGCTGCCCGGCGTGTACAAGGAGGTCGGGGCCGCCCTGCACGCCGACCCGACCCGGCTCGGCTCGCTCACGCTGTGCCGGTCGGTGGTGCAGTCCCTCTGCTACCCGCTGGCGGTCTACCTGGCGGCGCGCCACAACAGGGTTCACGTGATTGCTCTCGGCGCGTTCCTCTGGGCCGCTGCCACGTTTCTTGTGGCGTTCTCGTCTACTTTCTTCCAGGTATGGGTGCGCTTGGGTTCGGTGCGTTCTTGATTTGTTGGATCTGGGTTTGAATTGCTGGTTCATGTATGGGGTTTTGGCTCTGGAAATTTGCTTGTTCCTGTGTAGACAATTTCCAAACTTTTGGGAATATAATATGTTCTCCTGTGCTGAGCCGACGGCCCAGAGAGAGAGAGAGAGAGAGAGAGAGAGAGAGAGATCGAGTTGAGAAGGAAATTGGGTTGTCTTAGCTTTTGCGTCTTTGTTTATGGGCATGGAGTGGTCCGGCTTCTATTTCACAATTGGGAATGTAAATGTAGTCTAACAATGATTAGCGTTTAGCTAAGGATTTCAGCTAAATCTATTGATGATATTGTCTGGGAAATTCTAACCTTCATTGTTCTCTGCATGAGCTTCAGTCATGAGAATCATTTTCAGTCCTCTAACGAATCATCAGTTGGTTTAAGTTTAATCTTTTATGGGTACCTGCAAGAAGCAAGAAACTTTTTATCTGACGAGTAAGTCGTGGAAATAACCATTGTAGTCTGGTCAGTCCTTTCTTGGTACAAGGAACGCGAGAGACTATTTTAGGTCATGGCTTTGTAATTTTTGCACGGAGCACTATCTTTTGGGTGTGGAGAGCGTGATTTTTGTTGGCCGGTGATGTGAGAATATGGATTACATTTTTGTTATAGTCTGGTTCAGTAGCCTTGGGGGACATATGTCAGTCTATTGTAGGCAGAGAAGGGAGAAAAAGGGACTGTTTATGTGCTACAACGCAGCAGCAAGGGTAAATTGAAATCATAATTTCGTTTGGATCTTGCATTATTGGGAGATGGAGATGGAAGAAGGGTATTGTTGCACGGGGCTTTGAGTTGATCATTCTCGGAGTCTACATCTCAGCATGATTAGCTAATTAAGGTGATGTTAACTCCTACGAAGGAAAAAGTCTAAGTGACCTCAATAGCAGCTCTTTCTTTTTGGTTGCCTAGGAAGTCATGTTGAGTAACTATATCTTCCAAACTTGAGGGCTATGTGGGTTAGGACCCTCTCTAGCAGTGTTCATCAATGAGAGCTATGGAGCTTGCTGTATATCTGTTGGTACTCCTTCACAAAGGGGAGGCCTGGTGAGAAAGAATACGGTCGTGACCTGAGGATAATTTCTCAAAACAATAAAAGTTTATTTACCTATCGTGCAATAATCTTCCGGATAAGAAAGGAGAAAGAAAACCTCAACATTTTGGAAGTGTGGGCACCAGATATTTTTCTATGATAGTTTTGTGCATATGGAGTTGCATATTCTCAGACGTTTGATATGGCAGGCACTGTTGTTTATGTTCCAGCTATTAGAGACCTTTTAGGTACTCTCTTCTGGCAAAGATGTTATATGCCATTACCCACTGACGCTACGGTCCCCCTTTTTATAAAATATCTGTTTTGATTCTTACCATTGGAAGGTTTTTATATTTCAAGGATGTAGCTTCATAGGCTATGAAAAGATGTTTGAAGTCACATGAACCTTCCATTCAATTGAAGGAAAGTTCCAAATATGTTCATGAATCAGCTGACTTGATTAATTATGCTCAGCATTTGTTCAGGTGGCGGTATCAAGAGCTTTGAATGGCATTGGGCTTGCCATAGTAGCACCCGCAATCCAGTCCCTTGTGGCTGATTCGACGGACGATAACAACCGGGGTATGGCTTTTGGATGGCTACAATTGACTGGCAATCTCGGTGCCATGGTAGGTGGACTATTTTCTGTGTTGATAGCTCCCACAACATTCATGGGGATCCCTGGGTGGAGAATTTCCTTCCATTTGGTTGGACTAATAAGCATCTTAGTTGGAATTCTAGTCCGCCTCTTTGCCAGAGATCCACATTTTGCTGATGGCCATGCCAAAATTACTGGGCAAACTTCAAGTAAATCGTTTCGCTCAGAAGTGAAGGACTTGTTTCAAGAAGCAAAGTCGGTGATAAAGATTCCATCATTCCAAATAATTGTTGCTCAGGGCATAATGGGTTTATTCCCCTGGTCAGCTTTGTCATTTGCGACAATGTGGTTGGAGCTTGTTGGGTTCTCCCATAATGAAACTGCATTTCTCATAGCACTTTTCGTGATTGCTAGTTCCCTTGGGGGACTTTTTGGAGGTAAAATGGGAGATTTTCTTTCCAGACGTCTACCAAACTCTGGAAGAATAATTTTAGCACAGATAAGCTCGGCATCAGCTGTCCCACTTGCAGCAATACTTTTGCTTGCTCTTCCAAATGATTCATCCACTGCATTTGTCCATGGCTTAGTTTTGTTCATTATGGGCTTCTGCATATCATGGAATTCTCCAGCAACAAACAAGTTAAGTTCCAAATCAGTCTTCTTCTTTCTTCTACATAAGTTACTGAGCACAGAGCTGCCTAACGATTTCATCAAATATATATAGAAATATTATATAAATGCAGTAGGTTGTCATTTCATACCTGAATTTCTTGAGAGATGCTTAAAGCACAGGTGTTAACTGATTTGTCTTTTGAGAGGATGCAGGCAGCGCTCTTAAAATTAAAAGGAACAGTAGTGACTGGGCAGCATTGGAAGTTTGTTTTAGTTTTATTGCTTGGAATTTAGAAACTCATATTTCAGTTTATGTAATAGTCTGAAAGAATTCAATGATGCTTTATCATCATACATCGAAACAGGATTATGAATATCTAATTTCTAAAAATTTTGGAAGATGAGCAGTGTATATTCAATTGTTACATTACTTCCTGAAGATTGCAAAATCAATACTGACTCCAGTCTTTTCATTGCAGTCCTATTTTTGCAGAAATAGTCCCTGAAAAATCCCGAACAAGTGTTTATGCCCTGGACCGATCGTTTGAGGCCATACTATCATCATTTGCTCCTCCTATAGTTGGAATACTAGCCCAGAATGTGTATGGTTACAAAGAACTTCCCAGAGGATCTACTGAATCACAGGAGATCGAGACTGATAGAGAGAATGCAGCCTCGCTGGCCAGGGCACTGTACACAGCTGTAGGCATTCCCATGTCTCTCTGCTGTGTCATCTACTTGTTCCTCTACTGCACATACCCACGAGATAGAGATCGGGCTCGGATGGAGGCTTTAATAGAATCAGAGATGCAACAGTTAAACTTGGATGACATGTCCCCCAGTGGAGTTGGTACTGGTGATCTGGTTGACGGATCAGACATTTATGGTAGGGAGAGAAGCGTCATCGATGTTTATTACGAGGGGGAGGATTCCACTGATATTGAGGATGTTGATGAAAAGACGTTGCTTTACCATCAATTGACGTTCTCTAATCTGGGCAAGTAGTCACACAACGCAGCTAGCTGAAGCCAGTATCATTTTTGAAATTGGAAATCTTCAATTCGGAACTTCATGGAGGTAGGAAAGGTTTTTCATAGGTATACTCATATGAAACTTCTGTAGCTACAATCGACAAGCAGAGACCTTGCAAGAGTTTTGTTTTGTACAGAGGGAGAGGTTAGTGTAGAGATTAGAGTAGCTACATTTAATGAATTTGTGGAGGTGAACTGTGGTCTTTAGCAGCTATGCAACCGCAGCCAAATGGACAGCTGATTTCTTTCGACAGTCGTGCATCATCATCTATAGGGAAAGAACCGTTCCGTTGTTCTTCAACAATTTGAAAATGACGGGACAGCGAAAAGTTATTTCGCTACAAAAGTGAAAAGTCCTTTATCAAACAGTCAAGTTTGAGAACCCAAAAGCAAAGACACTGCAGGAGCAATGAATCTGTCTTTCAATTCATCCATGAACCGTCGACCCGGGCGGTATTTGCAAATCAATAAATTAAGAGGGCACCCTTTACCATATCATTCTATGCTTTAAACAATAAGAAGTGGACTATTTTGTTTGCTCCATTTATTCAATGTAATCGATGAACCCGCATCCGGAATCTCAAACCTAATCTCAGCTGGGTTTGGAAGCGGAGATCATGACGAATCGCTCGTTCCTCACAAATTTAACGCCGATCAGCCCACAGGTTCTGCAAAGACCTTCTAACTCGCCTTCAGAAAGAATACGTGGCCGCCAGTTTGTTGAGTTGAAATCTGCACCGAGAGAGACGAAAATGATGATTTGGCATTGATTGGCTCGACAAATGCCATTGTATTCCCCAAGACAAGGAAGCATGCGTGTCCCATTCTATAGATCAAGATGTCGAAAATTTAGTCCTTTAGTTTCGTGAGAAATGGATGGAAACAAAACCCGGCCTCCTGCTCCGACAAATAGTGTCGAACTGTGCATAACAGTAGAGAAAACCTGTACTTTTAGAGATGCAGATCTGAACGGAGGGACAGGACTTGAGCCAAAACCAAGTACCTGGCGTAAAGGCCTCAGAAGAGGAAACAATGCAAAAGGACCGTCAAGCAAGATTGTAGTTGCGACGAAAACTCCGCCTGGCTGTAAAACTCGACTGATTTCAGCAATCTGAGAAAGAACCACCGCGTAATGAAATGTAAGCATATGACAAAGAACTATGAGATTTTAAACCTAGTGATGCTTCCAAAGTTAGGATCAGTGAAGTGCATACAGTGAATGAAGCTTCCTTCCTAAAAAGTTTGCGCGGCAAACATTAATTGTTGCCAAATTTGAAGAAACTGGAGCCATGCCCTTTTGACAATTTTATGCAAAGTTTGGAATTAAGCATGCAGAACAAGACCGATGTTATATATATTCACCGTTTATATTGATCTAGACAACTCACGGGGAACAGAAACCGTAAAGAACCAAAGTACTCACTGCCGTTGATGGCGAAGGCCAACAATGTAAAGAAGCACCAGCATGCACAGCATCAATAGAACTTGAAGCAAAAGGAAGTCTAGAGATGTCGGCTCTGACCAATGCAAAGTTCCTACAAGCAGAAAGCTAAGTCAGAACTGGCTCGCTTAGCGTAATTCATCGAGACAATAACAATCTAAGAGAAATTTCCGAACAACACAGCGACAAAAGATACAAGTGTCGATCGTTATTTGAGCAGAGTAGGAGTCGGTTTCCTCACTCTTCTGGAAAATTCTCCTCCTGCTGAATGAACTCGTAACACTGCTTCAACATATCTTCGGGGTAGTCCAGAGCAATAACACGAGAGAACAGTCCACTCTTGGCAAATAATCTTGAAAACAGACCGCTCCCGCAACTTGCATCGACAATGTTTCCTCCCAATACTGGCTTGAGGAATCCCATAGTCAATTCGAACTGCAGTCAAAATCTCATGGTCAGTAGCTCCACACGAAGGGAACAGAGAGGGGCACTGCACGCATTAGATACGTAGCTCCAGCCTAAGTTCAACGACATCCAGTCGAATGTGCATTTGTTTGATGGCTTAGGTATCATTTTAGCAATTTTTCCTGGTTGGTAACTGCTTTTCTCTGAGAAAACCATTTCCTGGATGGCTATCCCTTGCAATAGAACAAGTCTCGCAGGGCATCATTCATCATGACAGCAACACCCAAACCAGTTCCGGAACAAATGGCAGTGACAAGCATACACGAAGCGACAGGAGTAAAAAATAGAAGAGTCGAATGAACCTCTTTCTCTGGACCTGGAAAACCGGCCAAACTTGCAGGATATTGACGCCATCCCCTCTCGTAGAGATACGATACCAACGGAGTCCTGATGCAAAATTCGATCAGTGGCGCATGACCCAAATGACCCAAATGACCCATGACTTATACCAAATCCGACCAGATAATGCCACTGGAGGCAACATTGTCAATTTTTACCAAACAGATGAGTCAGCTCCAATAAATAACTTAATTGCACCTGAAAAGCTCGCTAGCAAAGGGCATGGGTTCACCATATTCCTTGGTTCCACCAGTTGTTGTAAGATCAAAATGCGTTTCATTGCCCACATAGGCCTTCTTACAGGTGTGACACTGCAAAGTAGACCCGGATGCAGAATTCCTGCAGCAGACGCTCGACGGTATGATGAAAACAGCAAAAAGACATAAATGGGAGCGAACCGTCTTAAAATCCACACGACTTACACAGACAACACTGGATCGCCAGTGAACGTTAGCAGCTCAAAACATATGGGACAAGCTAATACATTCTGGTTGCTGCTGAGTTTCTCCTCACGCATAGTAGATTCCTAAACAAATGAAGTTCGGTTTTTAAATCAACAGGTGGCAAGACAAAAGAAACTAGTCAGAAGAAAAACCTATCCACAGTAGATTCCTACACAAATTACTGTTCTCTTTAATCAGGACAGTATACATTTCAAAAGCCTTTCTCACAAAATTCGGTTCCTCATTTGTTTCCCCACATTCGGAACAAAACGGTATCCAATCTTTTCTGCTCGATGAGCCCGGCCAGAGGCGGGCAAACAGACCAGCTCAAGCTCGTGGAACAAGACCCCACTCTGGCGGGCATTGCCCATCAAACCAAGAGCACTCGACTCCTCAGTCACCCGCCAGATTCACTGTTCCAATTCCAACTCCTTTCTTCTAGTGTAAGAAAGTCCGCGATGCAATCAAAACACGTCCGCGCCTACGATCACAAAGACGTACCAGTGGCGGCGGAGGCGGCCTAGTTTTGACGTAGGCCGAGGAGGAGGCTCTCAGTTTCGGCGTGAGAACTCGACGCTCGAAGCTCATCTCGCCGGATCTCAGCACAAACCGCCGCCTCGAGCTCCCGAGTTGGCTCGGGCCGAACACACTCACCAAGTTGTCACCGCAAATAGCACCCGCCATGGTAGCCTCTCTCTCTCTCTCTCTCTCTCAGACAGACGCAGGCACACGCACACGGAGAGGCAATGTCCAGTTTGGACGGTGGTGGAATCCGGGAATTTATAAGCAACGAAGGTGGGCCGAGCCGGAATCCTCAGTCGGAGACGAAACCTGCGAGACGAAGGTCCGGGAATCGCGCGTTTTTCTCATTTTTAATTTCTTATTTCTCCGTAACTAAGGGTATGTGACAAAATTTCTGGAACATATATTGATTTGATTCCCAATTAGAAATTAATTTCTCAATTTCTATTTCAGAAATTAAGAAGTGAAAAATTTTAGTTTCTAATTTTTTTTCAAATATATTTTTGGAATAGAAATATGTTTTAGAAATTGAAAAATTAAATTGCGTTACCAAATTGATTTCTATTCCAAACATATTTCGAGAAACAAAGAAATAGAGAAATAGAGAAGTATAAATTTTATCATGCCCGTCCTAAGTGTCTGTTCATTTCGCGGAAAATTGACCATTTCCGAAAAATATTTTCCTAGAAGTCATTTTCTAGGAAAATGACAATATTTTCTGGTGTTTGGCTAAAACCTAAAAATGTTTCGAAAAATGTTTTTCGGTGTTCGATAAGTAAAATATTTATTAATCCTTTTACTTGGAAATAGTTTAACACAGTCTCTCTTGCGAAGTTGCTTCCTTTTTTTCCTCTGGGTGTTTTCTTGATCGATCCAAGATATGTGATCACTATATCCAATTAGCCAAATCGATGCCTTTGTTTCCCGTAGTGAAAATTGTTTGACGTCTCCTGGCCGAAACTAGCAATTTGAGAATTCACAATTAAAATCACTCCATGTACTTTGTGCATCATCAGTCCTTTGAAATGGGTCTTTTTATATGAATGGTTTGAACTGTGGAGATTAGAGTATAATCTATTGGGTAGAGTAAATAGAGAAAATGATAAGCAAGAGTGCAGGGGCTTTAAGTTGAATGCAAAGTCCACAGTAAGATCACTAGTCATAGAAATGCCAATACAAAACAACCTTATATCAAATTTCATCTCATGAAGCATTGACAATAACAACAAAGAAAGAAAGAACATGAGTCTTTTGGCAATAAAGCTCAATACAATATATCACTAATGATGATCTCATTTGCTTAGAAATTTATCAACCCATACTTTGCGAGGAGTTGCACTCTTCACCAGGAATGCTTTTCCAATTTTTTGATTTTCAATAAGATGGTCAAAAACTGATCCAAGGGTAATTTCATCGTATCCATCCACTTTCATCATCTCATTGTAGAGTTGAGAGTAATAGATTTGAGAGTGATCGACATCCCTTTGAGCCAATGACTTAATTGCCAAGGCCATCTCTCCAAGTTGTGTTGAAAGTGCAACATACTTGTTATCATTGTTGGAACATTTTCGCCTTTTGTGAGACCTCTTTTTTGAATGCACAGTAGAGGAAGATGTTTTTGAGCGCTTCATCAACTCATCAAAGTCATCGCCTAAGCCGATAGGTGAGGAGTCAACTTCCGTTGCATGGATGTCCTCGAACTGCTTAGCAAAGCTTCCGGTAACTATATCTCTCCCAACCACCACAGCCATCTCATCATACATGTCAATCATTTTATTCAAATACTTTTCATGAGAAGGATGGACCTGTGAATGCACAATATTCATTCAATTATTAGTTCCATAGTTAGATATGAAAAGAAGTTATCAAGCAGACAACACTTAGGCTTCAAGCTATGACAAAAACACGTTTGAAGCCATTTGTTTGTTCTTTTAGTCATTTTCCCTTCACAATTACGCTTGAATAGAAATTGCATTGTCAATCCATCTTCGCACGAGCAACACTTGTTTCAAGCAATATGCACAACTTGAGGTCTACCTAACATTGTTCATGTGTATCCACTCTCCCATGCATTTACTTCTTCATTGTTCTTGGTCACTCCAGAACTTCTTTAGCTTGCTATATTAGTGCACAATGACGTATTTAGAACAATATTTTACGGGGTAATGAGCTACATGCAAAGGATCATACATGAATGTTTTGAGTCTTGTTCCTCACATGAATATATCATGGTCTGTGAATCCTTTTGTACTCGGACACTTGTGAGTGGTGCTTAGGGTTATTGAGTGAAGAGTGAGGATGCAGAGGGAACAAACACAACTGGTCCATAGGAGTGGCGTTAGGACGGTTGGTGCTAGGAGTTTTAGGATAAAATGATTATATCACTTAGGAGCTATGAAGGCGGGATTGGCCTCCCGTGCACAAATTGGTCAGGAGCTGATGTCGCTCTCCTGACGAAGCATGGCAGGCCGAAACCAGTTGTTGAGCCTAAAGAGATCTGCCGTCTCACTTGATGGACTAGATGCCCAAGCGACGCTAGGCGTGGTAGGATCTCGTATGAAGAAGCATTCACCGTATTGGTCGATGGAACAGCTATAGAAGGAAGGCTGGCCTGGCGAATTCCGCTCGCCAGGAGCCACACGACTCGTTCCAAAGCTAAGGAAACTGTCGGCCCGTGACAAATGCATCTAGAGGCAGAGCAAACCAAATCCTTTGAACTCTGTTTCTAGTTGAAATATCATAACAGTCTTCCCTAACTAGTCAATGAAGTAATGTCTTAAAGCATATTCTATAAACGGCCTCTGCACTGAATCTTCCCCAAAGGTACGATATTAACTGGGATTTACTACCATGGATGTAAGCTTCCGAGGGAATATTCTCTTGGTCATCTGAACGTCCTTATCTATTGAATGTTCGTCTTGCCTTCTTTTATCTCTCTTCTATACATGAACATCATTAAAAGATAGTATCAACACGATCCTAAGAGGCGGATCCTACTTAAGGACATATGGCACTTGTAGATTGCATACTTCGGTACCTCAAGCCTGGTCCAAGTCAGGTATTCTGATGAAGAAACATGGTCATACTAGTATTATAATACTGATGCGGATTGAGCTAGGAACCTCAAGGATAGAAAATCAACCAAAGGTTTCTGCACCTTTGTAGGTGACAACTTAGTCACTTGGAAAATTGAAAAATAGATTGTTGTGGTAAGGTCCAGTGCAGGGGCCGTATATAGAGCCGTGGCCTTAACTACAAGTGAAATGGTTTGGCTTCGATTACTTGTGCAAGAATTGGGATTTTGAGCCCGTAAGTCTCCTATGAAGTAATTATGTGATAATCAAGCTGCAATCCATATTGGTTCAGATCTAGTTTTTCATGAAGAGATAAAACATATAGAAGTCGATTATCACTTTATGCGTGAGAAGATTCTAGATAAGACAATTGAAACTCCCCATGTCTATAGTGATGAGCAACTTACAAACGTATTTACTAAGGCTCTCTCTAAAGGCGCTCTTTAGAACATGGTATCCAAGCTGACCTCTGAGGACGGCTTTGCTTCAGCCTGGAGGGGGAATGTTGGAACAACGAGGATATCAGATCATCCTAATCCGCTATAATAGGAGATCTGGCTTGGTTGTGCAATAGTTGTGTTTACCAAATCAATGACTCCAACCCATTGCATTGTCCACTATTAAAGGAAAATGAATCCTCCTTCAAAAGTGCAGCAAGCCCGTCTAGTTTGTTGGATATGGCTTTTCGATGACTACAACTGACTGGCAATCTCGTTGCCTTTAGTAGGTGGACTATTTTCTGTGTTGATAGCTCCCTCAACGTCCATGGGGATCCCTATGTGGAGAATTTCCTTCCATTCGGTTGAATTAATGCAATTCCAGTCAGCTCCTTTGCCATGGCCATGCCAAGGTTACTGGGCAAACTTCAAAAAAATCGTTCTGCTCACAGGTGAAGGACTCGCTTCAAGAAGCAAAATCGGTGATAAAGATTATTCCATCATTCCATAACGGGTTTATTCCCCTGGTCAGCTTTGTCATTTGCGATAATGTGGTTGGAGCTTGTTGGGTTCTCCCATAATAAAACTGCATTTCTCATAGCACTCTTCGTGATTGCTAGTTCCCTCGGGGGACTTTTTGGAGGTAAAATTGGAGATTTTCTTTCCAGACGTCTTACCAACTCTAGATCTGGAATAATAATTTTAGCACAGATAAGCTCGGAATCAGCTGTCCCACTGGCAGCAATACTTCTGCTGGCTTATCCGAACGATTCATCCACATCTTAGTTTTGTTCATTGTGGGCTTCTGCATATCATGGAATGCTCCAGCAACAAACAAGTTAAGTTCCAAATCATTCCTCTTCTTTCTTTCACACAAGTTACTGAGCACACAGCTGCCTAGGTAACAGATCGAATTTCTTGAGAGATGCTTAAAGCACAGGTGTTGACTGATTTGTCTCTTGAGATGAGATAACGGTACAGGGTGCAGGCAGTGCTCTAATGATTAATAGAAACAGCATCATCTGGGGATCTTCATGGAGGTGGGAGGAGTTTTTTGATTGTACTCACATAAAACTTCTGTAATTACAATTGACTAGCAGAGACCTTGCACGAGTTTTGCATAGTACGAAGGGAGAGGTTAATGTAGAGATTAGAGGAACTACATTTATGAATTTGTGAAGAGGTCAAGCTGTCGTCTTTAGTAGCTTTGTATTCTCATCTTGACAAGGATAGAATGCAACAGCAGCTAAAGGGACAGAGCAGATTTTGCTCGATAGTCATGTATACCATTGTTTATAAGGAAAAGAACTGTTCCAATGTTCTTCAACAATTTCAAGTTCCTGATTTGCATTACATCAACTGATGGGACAACGAAAAGTTATTCCACTACAAAAGTGAAAAATTTAATCTCATGGGTCATGAAAATTACTCAAAGTTTGAGACCCCCAAAACAAGGACACACTGTAGGAGCAATGAACCTTTCATTGTAGAGCAATGAACCTTTCATTCAACTCATTCATTGACCGCCGAATGGGTGGTATTTACACATCAACAAATTAAGAGAGCAGCCTTTATTTTATCATCCTGTGCTTTAAACAATAAGAAGTTGTATATATACGCATCTTCATTTTCCTAAACTTCATTGCTAACAATGTGAGAGATTCACAGTGGTGCCCGTAATTACTTGACTATTGTGTTTGCTCTGTTATTCAAAGTAATCGATGAACCTGCTGGCTAATCTGAACTCTTAGCGGGGTCTTGAAGCCGAGATCATCACGAATCGCTCATTCCTCAAAAATTTGAAGCCAATCAGCCCACAGGTTCTGCAAAGATCTTCTAATTCGCCTTCAGAGAGGAAGATGTGGCTGCCAGATATTTGACTTATATTCTGGAATGAGAGACAAAAATGATGGTTAGGCATCGGCTTGATAATGCCATTGTATTCCCCAAAGCAAATGAAGCATGTGTGTCCCATTCTAAAGATCAAAAAGTTGAAAGTTTAATTCTTTTGTTGTGTGAAAATTGATGGACCAAACCCCAGCCTTCTGCTCCAACAGATATTGTCGAACTGTATTTATCAGAAGAGAAAACATGCAGTTTGGATATGTAGAGCTGAATAGAGGGACAGGACTCGAGCCAAAACCAAGTACCTGGCGTAATGGCCTCAGAAGAGGAAATAATGCAAACGGACCATCGAGCAAGTATGTAGTTGCGACAAAGACTCCACCTGGTCGTAAAACTCGACTGATTTCAGCAACCTGAGAAAGCACCACGACGTAATGAATGTGAGCATATGACAAAGAACTAAGAGATTTTAAACCAAGTGAAGCTTCCTAAGGTAGGATCAATGAAGTGCATACATTGAATAAAGCTTCACTCCTAAAAACTGGAGCCATGCCCTTTTGACAATTAAAGTTCTACTTACGTGCGCTGCAAACCTTAATTTTTACTGAGTATGAAGAAACTGGAGCCATGCCCTTTTGACAATTTTATGCAAAGTTTGGAATTAAGCATAAAGAACAAGACCGATGTTATACAATCCCCCTTTATATTGATCCGGTTACCTCGTGGGGAACAGAAACCATAAAGACCCAAAATACTCACTGCTGTTGATGGAGAAGGCCAACAATGTAAAGCAGCACCAGCATGCACGGCATCAATAGAACCTGAAGCAAAAGGAAGTCTAGAGATGTCGGCTCTGACCAATGCCAAGTTCCTACAAGCAGAAAACTTGGTCAAAACTGACTCTAGCGTAATGTATGAAGACAACAACAATCTAAGAGAAATTCCTAACAATACAGCGACAAAAACTACAAACTTCAATCGTCATTTGATCAGAGTAAGAGTTGGTCTCCTCACTCTTTCGGAAAATTCTCCTCCCCCTGAACGAACTCGTAACACTGCTGCAACATATTTTCAGAGTAGTCCAGAGCAATAACGAGAGAGAACAGTCCACTCTTGGCAAAAAGTCTTGAAAAAAGACCACTCCCGCAACTTGCATCAACAATGTTTCCTCCCAATACTGGCTTAAGGAATCCCTTGGTCAATTTGAACTGCAGTCAAAATCTCACGGTCAGTACCTCCCCGCAAAGTGATCAGAGAGGAGTACCACATGCATTAGATACCTAGCTCCAGCCTAAGTTCAATGACATCGAGTCAAATGTGCATCTTTCCGAAGGCATAGGTATGTATTTAGTAATTTTTTCTGGTCGGTGACCACTTTTCTAAGAAAACCATTTCCAAGATGGCTACTCCTTGCAATAGAACAAGTCTTGCAGGGCATCCATCATAACAGCAACACACAAATCAGTTCTGTAACAAATGGCAGTGACAAGCTTACACGAAGCAATAGGAGTAAAAAAGAAAGGAGTCGAACTAACCTCTTTCTCTGGACCTGGAAAACCACCCCAAACTGAAAAACTTTGACGCCATCCCCTCTCATAGAGATACGATACCAACGGAGTCCTGATGCAAAAATTCAATCAGTGGCACATCACCCGAATGACCACGACTTATAAAAGACCCACCCAGACAATGCCACTGGAGGCGACATTGTGAATTTTTACCCACCGAATCAGTCGGCTCCAAGAAATAACATTTTGCACCTGAAAAGCTCGGTAGAAAGGGCCATGGGTTCGCCATATTCCTTGGTTCCACTGGCCGCTGTAAGATCAAAATGCGTTTCATTGCCCACATAGGTCTTCTTGCAGGTGCCACACTCCAAAGTAGACCCGGACGCAGCATCCCTGCAGCAGAATCACAACGGGACGATGAAAACAACAAAAGGACATTCACAGGACGAACCGTCTTATAATCCGCGCAACTTACACAGACAACACCAGATCGCCAGTGAATGTTAGCGGCTCATAACATATGGGACAAGCTAATACATTCTGGTTGCTGCTGAGTTTCTCCTTATCCACAGTAGCTTCCTACACAAATAAAGTTCGGTTTTTCAATCAACAGGAGGTAAGACAAATTTAAAATAAAAAAAAAAAAAAACTTTGAACAAACATTTAATCGACAATAATTCAAATGCCCCTGTATGCAGTTTAACGACGGAAAGAAAATCGCAAAGGACGCCGAAATCACTGTTCTCTTCTTCAGGACAGTACACAATTCAAAGGCCGTCGTCACGAAATTTTTCGGAACAAAATCCAATCTTTCCCGCTCGACGAGCCCTGCCAGAGGCACGCGAACCAGACAAGCTCGAGTTCATCGAGCAAGACTCCCACTCCGGCGGGCATTACCCCATCCCACCAAGACCGCTCGACTAGTACTCACTCAGTCGCCCCCCAGATTCACCGCTCCGATTCCGACTCCTCTCCTCGAGCAAAAAGAAAGCCCGCGACACGATCACAAACACGTACCGGCGGCGACGGCGGCGACGGCGGCGACGGCGGCTGCTTAGTCTCGACGAAGGCCGAGGAGGAGGAGGAGGAGGAGGAGGAGGAGGAGGAGGAGGCCCTCACGTTCGGCGCGAGGAGCCGGCGCTGGAAGCTCGTCTCGCCGGGTTTCAGCGCGAACCGCCTCCAGCTCCCGCGTCGCCTCGGCGCGAACACGCTCGCCAAGCTGCCGCCGCAAATGGCGCTCGCCATGGAACTCTCTCTCTCTCTCTCTCTCTCTATATATATATATATATCGCGTGCGCGCGCCGGCGAGCAAACGAACAGGGACACGCACGCGGAGGGAGACGACGGCCGGTTTCCGACCGAGGCGGTGGAATCCGCGCGATATTTTATAAAGCAACGGAGGGCGGGTCGAAACTGAATCCTCCGGTCGGGGACGAAACTGCGAGCCACACATATCACCCGGATCGCGTGATTTTCTTCTCTCTCTCTCTCTCCTTTTATTTTTTATCGATTTTTATTTTTCCGTAACCGATTTTTGTTTTTTGGGCCAAAAATGGGAGCTCACGCTGTCCGAATGAGTTGCGATTGAGTGCGGATGCGGGGTTCCCCAGAAATCCCAAAAAGGAAGAAATGCAAAATGAATTTTATGAAGTCACGAAAATGCGATGGACTCATATAATTTTGAAAAAGTATAATTTAGTGTTTAAATTTATCAAATTGATGCGATTAAATCCTTCCGCTAATTGTGTCCAACCTGACTAATTAAAAATGTTGATGTGATTTTTTTTTCTCTATCTTATGTGGTGCTAACATAGTTAAAACAAAAAAAAATAAGGCCTAAACAACTCGTTTTTTATTCAAAGTCTGATTTTTAATCTAGATGCTATTTAAATTATATTTATAAAAGAGGAGGAAGATAGGCAAAATCGAGTGATGGTTACTATCATCCCATTAAAAAGGGCCACGGCAAAGGTAGGGCAAGGGTCGATCTACCCCAACCAGTAGTTAGCGACCTTGGCTGATTGCAGTCGAGGGTCATCGCCCTCACTTAGGCTCTCACCTAGATTGGGCCAAGGATTGCCACTAGTAGGATTGGGGTGATGATCCTCTCCTGATATAAATGACATTATTTTAGTCTTATTTTCCTTGGATTGTCACGTAGGAAAAAAAATTATAAGGAAAGTCATATTAGCATTTTTCGTTAGTCAAGTTGGACGTAATTAACGGAATAACGTAATTGCACAAATTCAACTAGTTTAAGATTGGAATAAACTTTTAAAAAATTTTAAGATTTAATTACACTTTCATAACATATTTTAGGATTTCCACCGCACTTTAGCTCCTCAAACTTTTATGCATTTCACAGACTAGCCCAAGGTCTCAAATCTAGCGACTTGATTCGATGTGCAATCGAAGGTCCCGAGAGCAGGGCCCAAATTGGGGTAGCAAGTTGATATTCTCCACATTAAGAAAATAACAAGAATACAACGCCAGAAATAGGAGGATTGCGCGCGCGGCAAAGACGGTGTCCACGTCGTATTTCGCCGGGCCTTAACTTTAACATGCGAATTATCTCATCGGCAGACTCCTTAAAAAAAAAAAAAAAAGAGCTAAAACCTTAAAAGCTTCTATTTAGGGCCCGACCGACTCCAGGCCCATTTGCCTAAAACAGAGCAAATGAACTCATGTGGAAGATGACTCGATTTTTCGAACAACTCAACTCGAAAGTCAAACATACCTTTCTTTTTCCGGACCGTTCGGCCTAAGGTCAACACCTCAGGAACGAATCAAGCCTTGTTCCTCTTTTCATCTCCGAAATGGAACTGCCGCTATTTCTTTTTTTTTTTTTTTTTGGGTGGATGTCCCTTTAATGTTTGGCGACCTGAGTCATTAGGTTCTCGCTGCGAAAGGTGGCCATGGAGAAAGCGAATGGCAGGGATCATCAGGAATCCTTCCTTTTCGAATTCGCAACTAATGGGGACGATTTGCATTTTCCCGGGAAATTCTTGACCGTAGCTATTGTAATTCGAGCTTTGATAGTATTTTCTTTTCTGTTATCCCGCACAAAAGGATATATGTCTTGGCAAGTTCAACATTTAAATTCAGCGATTTCCTTTTGGGCCGAGATTATGCTAGAGTTTGAGTGGACAAAGGAAAAGCCCAGGTATTCCCCGTTAATTGAATAATAAAATTTATGGTACAAAAAAGAGCAACAAGCCCGTCTAGCTCAGTTGGTAGAGCGCAAGGCTCTTAACCTTGTGGTCGTGGGTTCGAGCCCCACGGTGGGCGATTTCTCTGATGATTTAATTTTTTTTTTTTTAATACATATAACTAGCTTATTCCCATGAAAAATGCATAATTTTATCTGAAGACGATACGAAAGGTGTTTTATCTTGAAAACTAAATCTGTAAATGGTCAATACCCTTCATAAATCAATTATCCGAATGGTAAGTGATTTATCAATTTATTACTATCAATTCTCCACTATCTTCTTGAATCACTCGAGTTTTCATGAGAACCCATTTGACAATCAATTTTATTTTATACTTATAAGACCCGCCTAAATCTTTACAATCGATTCTAATAGGGTTATGGTTCAATTAGTCTGAGATTTATCATATGAATATCAATGCAATTCTAAACTTTTTAATTTTACTAATTTAGTTCTTAATCTTTACACAATACATTGGAACAGCACACAAAATTTAAGATTAAATTAGTCTAATTAAAATTTTTAAGATTGAAATGATACATTTATGATAAGTTTAGAATTAATTTGATTATTTTTCGAATTCGGGTAAAAGAAAAGAAATAGGTCACGGGGGTGTAACATCAATCGTTGGGATGTCCCTGGTATTCTCGTGCAAAATAATTGCGATTTTAACTGTGGCAAGCCATGCTCTCACTTTCGTTATCGAGTCAATTAGGACTTAAAACAATTAATAATTATGGGTGGTAGACAGAAATTGATGGGTAGTTAATTAAAAATATCATTTATCCGCTTCCTTTTCCCTACCATAAATCCGCCCCAAAATGCCACGTGTGGGCGCGAGCGGCCGTGACTAAAAAAAGGCCTCGAAATTCATCATCCTCTCTCGCTATCGAACTCGCTAACAATGATGGCATAGCCTTCGATATTTCCTAATAGTTTCGCTTTTTTTTTTTTTTTGTTCACACGTGTAATCTTCATCTGGTCCTCTGCCGACAAATCCGCTAATGCAACGGCGCGTCCCTCGTTTCCTTCCGTCACGGTTTTTCCTCGTTGTCTCATTTTGCTATTGAAGTAAAAATGATGGTCGACTGGCTAGGGCTATTGATCCTTCCTTGATCTCTAAGCAATGGATGCGAAATATAAACCAAGAATAAAAAAATATATATTCGAAAGTGATAACTATAGATTTTATGAGACCATCGCCAACTGTTGTGAAAGTTTAAATTATTAGATGGAGACGTGATTTATTATTTAAATATTCTAATAATAGTACTAAGCACGGAAATTTAATTGGAGAGGCAAATTGAGTTTGGAAAAATTCAAACTCATAACCTCCAACTCTAATATTAGTGTTAAGTGGTCTTGGGTTTTCTCATCCTAAAAGCTAACTTAAAGGGTGAGATTTTTCCTTACATTTATAAAATGACCACCAGTCCCTTCCAACCTCATCAATCTCCCTCTCGCATATTGAGTCTGGGTCGGAGACACAACTGTATGACTATTCGAAGTCGGCAATTGAACTCTAATACCATATAGGAATTTGTAAGACTACAACTAACTAATCTAAAAACTTAAGATGTTAGATGAATGCGTGGTTTAATATTTAATTACTCTAATATTTTTCCTCACACTTAGTCTAGTTTGTAAAATCTCGTATGATATCAGAGTTGAAGGTTCTGAATTTAAATATTTCCAAGCCTTTATTTGTCTTCCCAATTACATATTTCCACGCTTAGTTCTTAGTAAACATACCAAATTAAGCATGAGGGGGGAGTATTAGAGTAATTAAATATTAGACCACACTTTTATCTAACGACTTAAACTTTTATAATAATTTGTTGTGGTCCCACAAATTCATACAATAACCACAAGAAAATATGCAATCGAACCCCGACTCTAAAAATACTAAGTATGAAAATATATAATAAATAATGTCTTAAATGATGTAAATAAGGGGTCTAGAAATATTTGATAAGTTATTAGATGCAGGCATTGCACATATAATTATACCCTATGTAAATGTAACTCATATTAATATAAGGCAAAACGGATTTAAGATTCTTTGGCTAGACAAAAAATGATAATTCTGAGATATAATTTAGGATGAATTCGCAACAGTTGTCGAGCCAAACTTCACAAGAGGTTCCAAAAGTGCTTAGTGGTTTTAATTTTTGCAACTTTGATTTATTAGGCTTGATCTGATGAATCTTTTAGGGATGCGATAGAGAATTTTCACCAAACCATTACACACACCATTTTCTTACAAGATTTTGGTACAAATGTTTATTTTGCAATTTTTTTAGTGTGAGCAGGTGATACGAGGTGTATACGGTGGGGTTAGGGTTTAGAGATTGTTCGATTTATTCGGTGTACTCTGAATTTCATCTTAGTGAGTTTTTGCTTCTCCTCTGTCAATGAACATAAGCCTAATCAATTTCTCTTGACCTCCTTTTCTATTCTGCCAAACAAAGACAGCGACATTGTGTGATGTAGTTACTCTGTTTTTCCTCTAAAGTTAGGTAAAAATTAGATAGAGAAAGGATTGAGATAACATATGCAATCATCTTTTCCTTGCAAGGCCCTATCCAAAAGCCGAAGGGATGCTACAAATAGAAAGGATGCGAACAGTGTCACGAGGGGATGATTCTATTATAAGCAAAGTGGATTTGTTGAATTAGCTTTAGCCGGATATCCCGTCGTCATTCCACATGACTTGGCAGACCAGCAACACTTATGTTACATTTTTCTATTTAACCACTAAGGTTTAGAATATATGTGAGGGAATCATAACCTAGGAAATGCAAACTTATGATAAAACCCGAGGAATCTCTAAAAGCTGTTCGTTGGGTGCGTTCCAAGTTATGTTCCCTGCTTGCGTGGGTCATGGCGACGGCAAATTTTTGAAATTGAAGATTTTCGGCACCTAATACTACTTTCTTTAACCAAAAAGATAAGGACAGATTTAGCAAAAGTCACCTAGAAAGTCCATAATGTGCTGCAACTAATAAGGACACCAGAGCATCTATGATGCAAAAAGGGTCACGTATTAAAAGGACATTACATGAAAAAGGTTGATTAATAGATAATTAGGCATGGATTGTCCCAATCGAATAAGTTGATTGAGTCGACTAATTAGCAAGGATTTTGTAGAAAGCGATCGGAGGATGCTTGAATTAAAGTATTAGTTATGTTTTGAATGTCCCTTTCTTTCTTTTTTTTTTATAGAACTTGCAAAAGAAATTATGTCTTCAATGTTCAATGTGCATTACAGTACGTGATTGTAATGGTGCATCTTAAAGGGTTTTAGCCTTTGGGGTGTTTGAAATTTCATAATGGTCAAACTTCAATCTCTATCGTAGAAAAATTAAATAAGAAATTATATGACTACTTATACTTTTTCTTAATTAATAATGAACTGTTTGGAACCTTTTGACCATTTGAATAATTCCCACTGATTATAGCAATCCCTACTCCTACACACAAGGTAATTACTGAAGACATACAAATCAAAACTCCTAAAGGCAATCTTCATACCTTGCTTGGGAAGGGGAGAAGGTTTAGTAAAGGAAGAGAATACCATACTATACCTCTGCTGTTTCTCACAAAACTTTGTGAATTCTTCCTCATTTTCCACGCTCGTTTTCCATCTTCCTCATCCCCTGGCTTTTGAAACAAAACTTTAAGAGAATGTACAAATGTGATGAATCATACCCAAGCACCGAGCAGAGAAAAGATGAGTATCGCTCAAGCGACATTTTGGGATTTCCTATTATACTTGAATGCTCCAAAATAGTATTGAGGGGGGAAAAGGGGAGGGTATGGTCTCTTTAGAGCTGTGAACTGAGTCCATGCTAGGATGGGAAGCTTTTTGGCACATGCCCTCACTTGATGATAGGATTGCTTTCTCATGTGGGAAAGTTTGAATGTTGGAGAGAGATTGGCAATTTGGCATGATGGTTCTGAATTTGCCCGGCAGGTCACATGGGTGCCTAAAAGAGGGAAGGAATTGTATTCGTGGAAAGGCTCATGGGGAGGAATCTTTTTGACAAGTGATCACCTTTGTTGCCTTTACCCTACCATTTTCCTTGGATCAACCCACGCAAATCTCCCCGCTTACCTAATATGGCACTATCAACCATACAGAAAAATAAATGAGGCATCTATTCATGCACCAGCTAAAGCGCTTCGCCCATGTTCTAACAGTCGGTGATGAGATAAATGTTGGGTAATCTTAGACCTTTCTCACCCCAGAAGATAACTTAACTGATAAGACTTTTTCTTATACTTATAAATCGATCACCAGTCTATTTCATAATTGATATGAGACAAACTCTAACAATTTCCCTCTCACATATCAGGTTTTAGGCCAAAGCTATAACAACCCATGTCTCCCGAGTGACTGTTAGATCCAGACTTATTGATAACTTAGACTCTGATATTGGTGTTAGATGGTTTTAAGCTTTGTCACCCTTAAAAATAGCTCAAATGGTGAGATTTTCGCCAGTCCCTTCTACAATTAATGAGGGATAAATGCCAACAACAAATTGTCAAGTTAAGATTTTTAGACTACAAACACAATCGTAAATTTAAGTCTCGATTTACACGACTTTTGGAACCACTCTCAAATTTTCTTGCATTCTTGTGATTGGCTTGCTGTCGGATGGAGAGATATAGAGGTGGTCGGATGCCTTAAGAGGTCTGAATGTTGACCATAAAGAGGTTGCGAATAGTTTCATGTGTGAGAGGATTAAAGTATGTTCAATTCTTTGGTGTTTTTCAAGAATGAAATGCTTTACTAGGTTGTGTGTAATATCTACTTATATATAAGAAAACATATTTTCGGACATTGAAATGAAAGGACCTTTTTTCATTTCATTCCAACGGGTAGTGGATTTTGGCGAACAAAGCTCGATACATAAAAGGAATGGGAAGACATTCATAACGAGGGAAGAGTCATACTTCGGCAGAACAAATCAAGACCTTCTTCGTTGTTTTGCTTTTCTTCGTTTGATGGAAGCCTAGAGGTCAATTAGACATGATATTCTAAAAAGCGAGTGCATCATGAACTGATGTCCAAAAAAGAATATCTAAGCATTGCGAGTTCTTTCGATCACAATGATGAAGTGAGTTAAGAGTGCCCTAATAAAGCTTACGTTCTAAGAAGAAAACGATACTTTGCTCTAGGTTTCAATTTTTTTTTTTCACTTGACCAGGCTGAATATGGCTCTTTTATGAGCGGACTTCCTCTGCTTCAAGTCTTTGTATGTGAGGGAAAATTGGGACACTTATCCAGTGAGAATGCCATGAGCTACCGATTGTTCTTGCTTCGTTTGGGGCATGGATCTAGATCATGAAGACGATAATGAGTATTGCCTTTTTAGATACACCTTTAAGAGTCCTGCCAAGAAGATGAAAGAGGAAAGCCTTTCAGATCTCAATGTTTACAAAAGTATGTAATATATGCATATAATTGACTGTAAACAATAATTACGGGGGCTAGGAGAAAACATTTTGAATTATCTAGGTATATGATAATTTATACATACACGTAGTAAAATTAATCTGGTTACCCATGTCATAATAGAATCGATTACCATATCTATATAAGCAAAACGTGCGAAAGAAAACTGTGGAAAATTTTAAATGGCAATGAATGTCAGTACTTGAATCTTTTGAAAGTATTTAGGAGCTCGACATCAAAATAAAAATCACATTTCAAGTGTTATAAAAACAGAAAGGGAACAAAAAAATAAAAAAACCCTGGGCACACACATTGCTCAATGCATGCCATGATCGAAACTCAACTGAAATTCTTTCTAAAATGCCATTTTTCCTATGTACTTTTATTTTTTTCTCTAACAAATAACCTATTGATAGATATCGAGCTTCAAAACATCTAACGAGCATGTTGATTAATAGCAATACCGCTTCTTCATAACTTACACCTGGAAACCCGGACATGTAATTAAATTCCCTTTATTAAGAGAGAGGGTAACATTGAAAGTGAGGAAATCACTGTGTAATTTTATTTTTTTCTTGACCTGCTTAAATTTCCAAGCATGGCGAAAATGAACGAGAAAATGAGCGCGGAGGGATTGACCGACGGTAGCCGGTTTAAGCGCCCCCAAGACACGGGCTTATCCAGATAAAACCTCATCCCATGCATCGTTCGACGCGATGATTAGTCCATTTAGTGCTCTAATGGCCGGTTAAACCGTTCCACGGCCACCGCCATCTGGCGGTCGGCTCGTCCGCACGTGCTCCGCGTACGACGAAAAGACCATTCGGACCGCAAGATGAGGACCTCCCGCAGTATCATCGCCACGTCGTCCGTATTCAAAATTTCGACATTACACTCTCTCCTTCTCCTTCTCTTCTTTTTCAGGTCGTCTCCCCAAAATGCCCCTGGACGTCCCCTTAAGATCGCCGCGCGTCGGCCCCGGAGAAGCTTCCAGAACGCGAGGCCATTCTCGTCATTTCGGCGCCGCATTTTCGAAAAAAAAAAACATTTTATCGGACTGCACGAAAAAGAAAAAAAAAAAACGTAGGAATTCGGAAAAAGAAAAAAACGAAAATCGGGGCGCTTTTGTTTGGTCGTTTTTTCTCCTCTCCGTCGTCGCCCTCGCACGCAACAGAACAGAGTGACCCTTTCGAGACTTGCGTTCGAAGAGAAATCCCTCTCTCTGTCTTTCTCTGTTTCTACCCTTTGGCCCTTCTTCTTCGTTTTCTGTAGTTTGTTTACACTGTCTCTGTTTCGGGTCCGAGCTTCAGCTTTTCGAAGCGCTGAATTCTCTGTCGATTGGTGTGCTCCGCGGCTCGCCGGCGGGAGGGGAAGTAAAGCATTCGGAAGACGGGAATTTCAAGTCCTGCTGCGGGCATAGGGTGAGAGCCAGGGCGAGAGAGAGAGAGAGAGGGACAGAGGGAGGGGGCGCGACCGAGAGAGCGGGAGGTTTTGATGGAGAGGAGCACTCCGGTGAGGAAGCCCCACACCTCGACGGCGGATCTGCTGACGTGGTCCGAGGCCCCGTCCCCGGACTCGGCCAGACCCGGGTCCGGCTCTTCTCGCCCCAGTGCGCGCCCCCATCAGGTAGTCCCTCCCGGTTGCTTCTTTTGGGTTCTGGGCGATTCTGCTTGGCGTGCATCTTTTTCTTTTTATTTCGTTCTTTCTTTCTTTTGTGGGTTTGGATTGTGCAAGGACGTGATGAGATTTCTGGGTCTTTTGTTGCTTGGGTCGTGGGGGGATGTGCGGTAGCCGTCGGATGGGATCAGCAAGGTGGTGTTTGGAGGTCAGGTGACTGACGAGGAAGCTGAGAGCTTGAACAAGAGGTGAGATCCGATTCCATTTCGCTCGAATTTGGTAGAGTTCTTCTATATTCCAATCGTCACTCTCATGTAGTAAATAATACTTTTGCCCTTTTTTTTAAATAATTGTGTACAGATTGCATTCTCTCCGTTTACCACCATTTTCGCATTTATCTTCTCTCTCTTTGCAAACTTTTTGTTGTTCTATTTATATAACTCCCTTTTCTTTCGATATTTGTTTTTGTTTTATTGCGGTTTCGGATGTTGAATTGTGGGTTCTATAAATTCAGTTAGATGAATGATTGCATAACGTTCGGATCTTTGTGATGTAAGATAGATTGGAATTTAGATTTTTCATCTTTGGATTTGGATTTGGATTTCTCATTTCCTTATAGGGTGTCCCTTTTCCTTCTAAATAGCAAACCAAACGAAATTATCTTGGGAGTAAATTTTGGGTTGTTGAGGTACGGCTTATAATCAACCAAGAATTGAGATTTGAGTGATGATTGACAACTATATCTTTTTTTGAATGCTATAAGATCTATACTTGGATTAGTATATGGAGGAAGGAGAGGTGCCTGACTTAGAAGGAAATCCAGAAGGTTTGTGAGGACAAATACATGAAGTTGGAAACTTTAAGAATAATCAAATGCTACTTGTCATATGAACAATATTTTTCTCCTTGCCATTTTACTACTCTCTCTCTCTCTCTCTCTCTCTCTCTCTCTCTCTGACTTTTACTTCAGACTGTGCCAATCTCACATTAATTTTAAAACTTATCTAACTATTTACACACACACACACACACACACACACACACACACACACACACACACACACACACACACACACATTAATCCTTACAATAAGTGTGAGCACCAATTCTAGTTCAGCATCATTTGATTCTTATACTAAATGAAATTTGCTTTTTCTTCTGGTATAGGCTACAAACATCTTTGGTTGTCCATATTAGCATGTAATTATAAATTCGGAATGAAGTTTGATTTGCCACACTACCAAGTAGAAAAAATTCCGTGTTTTTTACACCATCCAACAGGGCTTCAGTGGGTGTCTCATTATAATTTCTTTTAATAGGAAAAAAAAGGTTGGAAGGGGCGACCAACATTTACAACCCCTTAAATTGGCATCTTATTTGATCCATGAGGTTAGGAGGTATTTGACTGTGTTGAGGATACAATTAACTAAGGTGGCTTTCCTGTCGTAAAAAAATATTGTGATAGGAATTTCTAGTCTAGCTTAAGTCCAAATGAATGGTTTAACTGTTCCTTTAATACAAATTACTTCATAAAGTTCATAAAAGAAGTGTTGGAATTAGGCAAAAGCCTTTTCTCCAAGAAGATGAACAAACTCTACTTTGACAGATCAATTAGTTTTCATGGGGATGGTAGGACTCAGCTCTGAGTTACTTTGGGCTCAGGGGAAATACAGTTGATATTCAGGATTGCTACCCCACGAAATCCTTGTTGGATGCCGCAAGTATCCGATGCCATTCCAGATAAATTAAATTTGGCTAAATATGCTTTATACTATATTCTAAAATCTTTGTTTCTCTTACTGTGAATTCTGAATAGTTTATAATGTGCACTGGTCCTTTTTAATAAATGAACTCGATTTACAAGTTCAGTGTTAGGCAATGAGTTCTTACTATTAGTGGCCACCAGCAATTTATGACTATGCAGAAAAATGCAAAATTTTATTTTTTTACTGATAAGTGCTGTGAAAATGTTTGGGCATATCTATATGTATATATTCCCATTCATTCATTCATGGTTTCTTTCTTTCCTTCCTTTTTTCTGTACATTGAAGCCACTTTTTGCAACTTCTAGGAAACCGTGTTCGGGTCACAAAATGAAGGAGATAACTGGAAGTGGCATCTTTTCGGATAGTGGAGAAACTGATCCGTCAGAGTCTGGCAATATTACTCCTAACAACAGAACAGGAATCCGAATGTACCAGGTACTTCTGTTTTCTGTTTTCCCTTTTTTGGCCTGAGACAAATGTACCAGGTCCTAATTCCTGCATACATAATCTTAAATCTCCATGGTGATTCCTAATTTACGTTGACTTCCTCTGTAAAACATTACTAGCAAGCCCTTGCTGGAATCAGTCACATCTCCTTTAGTGAGGAAGAGAGCGTTTCTCCGAGAAAACCAACTACTCTGCCTGAGGTTGCAAAACAACGCGAATTGAGTGGGACACTGGAAAGTGAGTCGGATGGGATGTTGAAAAAGCAGATCTCTCATGCTAAGTCCAAAGAACTTAGTGGGCATGACATATTTGCACCTCCACCTGAAATCTTGCCCAGGACGGTGGCTTCACACCCACCTGCAATGCATCAAGACACAGGAGAACCTACACCACGTAATTTGCGCACATCTGTCAAAGTTTCTAATGTAAGTGACTTTGTTGTGTTTGTCCCTACTCTTCCCTCTGTCTTAAGCATGAGAAAATAGTTATGTGGCAACTGATGCAGCATGTCGGTTGAAAGTAACCACGTCCCCTCTTCCTTGGTGGCTTTGAACCTGGGTAGTTCAATATTCAATGAAGACATGCTAATATTGGTTGTCGCATTGGGATATAAGTTAACCACATGACATTTGATACGCGTTGAAGTTTTTTCTCATCAAGTAGGGCTAGTAAAATGCAATATTTGAGAAGCTTCGAAGGAATTAACCAATGATTATCCATGATGCTTCTTGCAAGCATAGCACTGTATTGATTCTTTCTCTAAATCATTCTTCTGAGGTCTTCTTGGATCTAGAATGACCTGACTTTAATACTTTTACATGGATCAGCCTGCCGGAGGACAGAGCAATATAATGTCCACTGAGGAACCTGTGCTGAAGACGGCAAAGAAGATCTATGACAAGAAATATACTGAACTTTCAGGAAATGACATCTTCAAGGGCGACGTGCCTCCATCATCTGCGGAGAAACCACTGAGTGTGGCGAAACTGCGCGAGATAAGTGGCAATGACATTTTTGCTGATGGTAAGGTAGAATCTCGGGACTACCATGGCGGCGTGCGCAAACCGCCTGGCGGTGAGAGCAGCATCACATTGGTTTGATAAGATACGGCCTGGACCAACTATTTCACCTGATAGTCTTGTGTCTGGATTTTCTTCTGGTTCTCACTGTGAACATATTCTGGTATTACTCTCCTTTCATTAAATTCGTCGAGGGATACGGCAAACTTCATTCCAGTATTTAACATGATTGGCTAGAGATGTGACCGATGTGCTAATTCGTGTTATGTGGTCATACTTGCGTTTGGTTTAGTGATTGTCCTAATTTTCTGCAAGTTCATCTACTGCAATGAATGGTTGTGTTTGTCCGTTCCATCTTCTTACTCCCTGTGTAGTGTTAATCTCGATTTCAATACATTTCATTGGGACACAGTGATTATCGATTTCATTCTGTTTTCATCCTGTGCTGCCAAGTGATTTATGGGAATTTTTTGAAGTTACATATAGGATGTGGAACATTCTCTTGTTAAAATCCACGTCAAGGAAAATTGAGTATGTCCTCTCTTTCATTTAGCAGCCATTCTCCACCTCGAGATCGCTGGACCAACCACCTAAGGTCTTAATCCAATAAGATGTTATCAATGCTTGATTGATGCATTCTGCTAAAATTTGACAGCTACAGCAAACAAATCATTGCTGAAGTATCATTAGGAATGGTTATGGTCAAAATTTACTTGGATAATGTGATGTCATAACCTTTTTTTGGGGTGGGGTGAGCAGTGTCGGCAATCTCCTTGGACGTAAGCATAGGAGTTCTACATTTACGGCGTGCTGTCATAACTCTCTGTTCATAGAGATTTATCCGAAAAGATTGAACTCTTGGTTTAAATCATGACAAGGGAATGCTGAATTTCTGAGAATGGAGTGAGGGCCAAGCAATAAGAGAAAAATCAGAAACACTGGAGGGTTTACAAATCCTTTTCGATGAACTAATATCTTCAGTTCATGCCCTCAATATCACAATATCACATTCAACTTCTGAAACGTGCTCTTACATTTTTATATGGATTTCCCATTCTCCGTTCATCTTACCTTCCTTTTATATAATCTAGACATCTTACCCTTCCTTGACTGTTCTGTGCACAGTTGAATCGCCATTCATGCAGTACAATTGTAATAATTATTACTAATTAATAAAACTACAATATCCATTATTGGTTAATTAATTTAATATAATCATTACATAAGCAAATTGTTATCATGATTAATACTATTCAATCACGCAGGGCGCTAAGCTATTATATATAATAGCTATTAGAGTTTGAGCAGTAATAGGTATTATAACGTTATAGTCATTACTGCAAGCAGATATTGTAATGCGTCAAAAGAGGAGTAATGTAATAATCGTTGCCACAACCAAAGCGTCCTCTTGTGGCTTCTGAATCTTTGCTTGTCATGTATATAAGCTCACTTTATCATAAGACACTCATCTACGAATATAGAAAGTACCACTAGAGATATTTATTCAATTGCTAGAAGCTATAGTTCCTCTTGCAATTTCATATTACTGGGTTGTCTCCACCTCTGGACAATGGTCACACTAGTGAGCGGCCGGACGAGCCGATAACACCTGAGAAACCATCTTCATGCATGGCCTGAGTTGTGGATTGGCAGATAAACAAGCAATTGCGAGCTTGAAGATGACTAGAAGTTCATCCTCAGTGCTTGGCATTGGAGCTGATAGGCGTGGATCCAGCATATCTTTCGGGACTGTCACAATCTCCTTATCTGATTCAGCTAAAAGGGATGAGATGGTTTCGCCTGGATGTTTTCCATGGATCACCTGTATTGCCACGACCCCGAAGCTGTACACGTCGCATTTCTCAGTTACCCTCATTGTGTAGGCAAGCTCTACGCATAAGAAGAAAATGCATCATTACTAGCAGATTATTACTTTTTAAGCTCACCATAGAAGACTAGTAGATATCCATGGAGTTACCTGGTGCAACATATCCATATGTCCCAGCAACAGCGCTCCAATTCGACTTGTCCAGTTTGAGAAGCTTGGCTGTGCCGAAGTCGGAAACATGGGCCTCATACTCAGAATCAAGCAAGATGTTGTTGCTTGATATGTCTCGGTGAACAATGGGAGGCACACAGTCATGGTGCATGTAGGACAGAGCATGAGCTATGCCTCTCACAATATTTGCCCTCCTATCCCAACCCAACTCTTTTGCTTCTCCGTCATCGCTCAGGGTTGCAGACAGGTTTCCTCTTTCCAGATACTCATACACCAAGAACGAGTGTTGGGAATGTGAGCAGAAGCCATGGAGTCTCACGATGTTACGGTGTCGTATTTCTGTCAATGCCCGTATCTCATTCTGAAACTCCTTCTGATTCGTTTGCCCGCTATCAGACATCTGATGAAGCTTCTTCACAGCCACCACATCGCCTGATCTTAGCTTTGCTCTGTAGACTCTTCCATATCCTCCACATCCAATGCAGTATCTCTCGTTAAAATCCTCAGTCGCTGCAATGATTTCTTCGTGCGATATCCTTCCATCGTAAGTAGATATAGAAAACATTTTCTCTCTCTCCTGTGCTTGCTCCACTTGTCGGGGTCCTTTCTTCTATGCAAAATGTAGTATACTCCGACGAAAGAAAGCAGGAGAAATGCTCCAAGTACGAGGAAAACAATGAGAAACACTTTCTTAATAGTGTTGGATTTTTTCTTCTGCGGCTCCGATTGACTACAAGGCTGAAGTCCATCGACATTTCCACATAATCCAGCGTTGCCTTGTAATGCTTCTGTTGGAGCATCTTGGAATGCCGTGGTGTTTGGAACCGGACCCTGAAACTCATTGTAGGATATGTCAACCGTGGCCAAACCTGGCATATCCTCAAAAATTGCGTCTATAGGGCCCGAAAGATTGTTGTGTGAGAGGTCAAGTTTCACTAGACTTTGCAGACTGTTGAATTGTGCAGGAATCTCGCCGATCAATGAATTATTGTTCAAGTCTAGCTCGGATAAGTGAGTCAACATCCCGATCTGGCCAGGAATTTCGTGGCTTAACCGGTTGTTGCTCAGATCCAAGTGGAATAAGTTTGCCAACTGCCCGATACTCTCCGGGATAGACGAGTTTAATCTATTCCTGGACAAATCCAGTCTTTGAAGACCAGATAGTGATGCGATCTCGGGATTTATACTGCCAGAAAGTTGATTCCTGCTCAAGTCCAACGTCACCAAAGAGGTCAATTTCCTGAGTTCCATTGGAATCTCGCCTATTAAACCATTGGAAGAAAGATCGAGTCCTTGTAGTTCAGTCGCATTTCCGATCTCGGGAGGCAAGCTACCGGTGATGTTGTTCCCAGCAATTCGTAGATCCCTCAAACGCCGACAACTTCCCCAGTTGGCCGAGATCTCTCCGTGGAACTTGTTGAAACTCAAATCCATAAAGTCCAAGTTCGGGTAGTCACCAAAACTGTCAGATATGTTTCCAGTGAGCTGGTTCTCCTGGAGGCCTACCCTGATTAAGCTCGTGCAATTTCTCAAGCTTCCGGGAATGAAACCTGTGAGGTTGTTGCCACCCAAGGAGAGATTACAAAGTGATCCACCCCGGCACAAGTTATCTGGTATGAAGCCGGTGAACTGGTTCGTATCTAATTGTAGCACCACCAAGTTCATCAAATTCCCTAGGAATCCAGGAATGGAACTGGCAAGTTGGTTCTCACGGAGATATAAATATTCCAGGTCAGTCATATTACCCAAAGAAGAAGGAACAGGACCACCGAGTTGATTCATACTCAGCTGCAAATCGATCATAGCTCGGAGGTTTCCTAACTCATAAGGAATGTTACCAGAAAGCATGTTGCCATACAGATAAAGAAAGGTAAGCTCTGTCAAATTGCCTAATGTCGAGGGGATTGAACCGGTAAGATTATTGTAGTATAGGGTGAGTTGACGAAGAAGTTTCAAGTTCCCCAGCTCTGGTGGGATAGAACCACTAAGTTCATTATCATATACATGGAGTTGGGTTAGTTTCGTCAATTTCCCGAATGTGGGAGGGATTGGCCCCGTTAGGAAGTTGGTATCCATGTAAATCTCCTCCAAGTTTGTCAAATTCCCAATTTCAAGAGGAATAGGACCAGAAAATGAATTGTTATAGATGTATAGTCTAGCAAGGCTGCTCAAGTTGCCCAAGGAAGAAGGAAGAGATCCATTCAATTGGTTTGAGTATAGGATAAGCTCGTTCAACAAACGCAACCGACCAATTTCATCAGGGATAGAGCCATTCAACTCGTTAGAGAGCAAGTGTAGCACCTCAAGCTTCATGAGATTGCCAATCTCCCGTGGTATTTTCCCGGATAATTGATTAAAGGAGAGGTCAAGGTAGGTGAGATTGGTCAAAAGACCGACTTGAGGCGGAATACCACGGAAGAGTTCATTTATGTACATGTCTATATAGGTAAGATGCAGCAAAGATGAGAATGGGAACTCATCGAGTGTACCTTTGATGTTCGAATTGGTGAGATTGATTCCAATCACGCTTCTGGCTAGGTTACAGAAGATGCCGTGCCAACCGCACGGGCTCGACACTGTTGCATTGGAGCTGGTAGCATTTTGAGGAGGGAGAGTCCATGAAGATAGAGAAGAGGTGGATAGGTTTTGGTTTAGAAGGCTGGATTTCCATTTGAGAAGGGCTTGTGCTTCTAATGTGGAGGCATAAGCAGGAATTGCACATTGTGGAATGATGACCAAAAGCGCTGTGAAAAGGGCAAAGGAGGCTAGAAGATTCAATGGTGTCTCTAATCCTGGTGAGCCCATGGTTTCTTTCGTTTGTTCTGGAGGTTGATGATCAACCATGAGGCATATATGTAAAGCTTGGTTAGTCCGTGTCTATCATTCTCCAATTCCATTCACAGAAGGCCAATTTTCAAAGATCTTAAATTTCCTGCTTGCTTAACAATCTGGCCAATGCGTGAAAACGAGAAATAGTCTAACCGCGTGTAGAATTTCATGTGGTTGGAACAATGCATTTGACTTTGACTCAAAGCTTCCTTAACTCTGTTCTCTCTACTTGGTGCTATCTCTGGTTTTCCTTGACGTGGGAGTGCCAACAGCCAGATACTGCTATTTTAAAGATGATAAGCGTTCGTCAGCTATCATCAATAGGGAAGAAAATGAAGCTAGTCACTATCATTTTGCTCAGACTTTGTGCCTGCAGAACACGAAATTTAACCGAGCATTTACTCGATAAATTAAATAAATCTTTTTAATACCAAGTGGATCTGCCCTTTGGATGTTGTATATGGCCTAATTCTTCCTTTCTGGAAGCACTTATGACGGAATTACCTTCCAAGCGGTCTACGGGGAGAGGTTGAAGATGAAGAGTGGGACACAGAATAAAGGACCTTCACGTTTAGTTTCTTTTTTAGCCTTTTTATGGTTTTAACCCATTCCTCTTTCCTTCTTGAGGAACGACGATGTTTCCTTGTAGCTTCTCGCTGAATCTGATTGATGATTTGAATGGTTTAGGTACCTCTTTTACTATGTGAATCTTGACTAGATATGCTCTTCCAGAAGAGAAGCAGGACAAAATGTACTTGTGGGAACCTTTTAACTGTACTTTGTTCAGGCAATATCTAGATAGATTCGCATCAAAGGGAAAAAGAAAACGAACAGTAAGAGACTTCTGCTATTTTTGCCTTAACATGCGCCCTTAAGATTGAAAATCGAGTTTCTGGTCTCTATATGACACAACGTTATTTATGTAAGTGGGAAACTACCATGGAATACATGGATTCTAAGTCTTAAATCACCCTAAACTTTTATTTCCATATAAATCCACAGTTTAATAACTCCTCTACTGAATCTTACAGTTCAAATTTACATTACTCCAAAATTATGGTCTAATTCCTAAAATTACTCTAATTAGATGAACAACGAGTTCAATTATTTGCCGAACGTTGTAAAATGAAGCTAATGCAGCTTGGCGAGTTCACAGTGGTGTGTAGACGCAAGCTTTTCTCTTCTCTCTTCCTTCTTATTATTGTCATTGTTTATGTTTTTTTTTTTTTTGTAAAAGCTTTTACACTTCACATGCATCTAATGAAGGAGAAAAGAGTGCAGATTGCATCGGCCAATGCATGGTAGGATAATGTAGGTCGAGCTTTTACTTGTTAATTCATTTCTCTTAGATTTTGCTCTTACAGTTGTTATATCTTTGCTTGTTCAACTTTTTTTATTCTAAACGACGAAAGTATTGGAGATGTCGAACTTATATGCACACAACCAAAAGGCAAAACCGTAGTAATATATAGAGATTTCATTGTGTATTTATTACTAAATACGGATTCGATGATCGTCGCTGTTTTTGTAATTAATTTTTGAGCGTGTTTTGAGGATATATTTTGTTATTTGGAGCTTATTTTGTTTTGAAGCTGTCTACAAGTTGTCTTGATTTGCGGTTGGACTAAATTATTTTTCTCTTATATTTTTGTGGGAATGAATGAAATGTTATCTTGACCAAAAAAAAAAAAAAAAAAAAAAAAAGGTAAGAATGAGAAAGAAGAATGGGCAATAGCAAACTTAGTTATAGTCACGGTCATCCTTCAAGTCTGTATTTATTATTTGGGGACGACCCCATCCCTTCATAAAATAAAGGACGAAGCTTTTAATTAACACAAACCATTTTCAGAAATGTATTAGTGGTATAAAACCTGACATTAACGAAAACAATCATAAGGTCCAACGTATCATGAATGTACCCAGTTGGATTTCCTTCAGAGTCGGTCTAATAAGCTCAATAAAAATAGCAAGATAGATCCTAAATTGAATCCATCACTCTCCTCTATTCTTGAAATCTGAAATGGTAATAAAGGGGGGCGAGCAAAACCCCGGCGAAATCCAGAGAATTTGATAGAGAAGTCGTTGAGGAGAGTGATATTCCTAACTTGTTTCACACATTATGCAATTCTAAGCACGCAAAAGGGAAGTCTTCTCACCCGGCATTAATGAAGCCAAATCTTGCCTCGATTTTGACCCGTTCTTGCAGAAATGACAGCTGATAATAAAGCTAATGAGTCTGGACCACATCCACTTGCAAACTCACATCAATCGAAAGGAAAATTGAAGAAGAGAAATCGAAATTGTCTATGCCCTGCTTGTTCCAACCTTTTATAATAAATGACAAGGTGGTTGTGGAGGCCCGCTATTATCGATATTTCTCGATCATCAAGTTCATCATCATTGCCGGTCTCTTTGGCCTACGTTAGAAAAGCCGATCCTGAAGTGGCAGCTCAAGAGGCTGTTCAACCGGGAGTTCTCGGGGCGGGCGTCCTGAGGATTTCATTGTCAAAGAAGGTGATTGTTGGCAATAACTTCAATCTAGCTTCTGCCAGAGGCGATGAGTGCCTGCCAGAGCACGCAGTTTAAAGTTCGTTGATGGGGAGGGTGCAAAACTGAATCACGCAGTTCGTAGTCTTGCAAAACTGCAGACACTTCTCGAATATCTTTCCATTTACGTATTTTCCTAAATTGTTCAAATTGTACCACTCTTGTGCAAGCTCGCTGGTGAGGCTATTGTCATTGTCAAGGAGGTCATGCAGAGTGAAGGAGGAGGCGTAAGCAAGATGAAAAGAAACACAAAAAGGAAAAAGAAGAAAAAAAGTAAGAAAAAGAAAAAAAGTAAAGTCCTTAGAGGAAAATACTCCTAGCCACAAAAAAGATTTGGTTGACTTGTAGGTTGAAGCCTTCATTTGAGATGGTGCCTACTTTAAGTTGTTTGATAAAACGGTTTCACTTCAAGCTCTTATTTGAAATTTCTCTTATTTTATTATACTTGAAAGTAGATGAATATTCACTGTTAGAGTTTGTTTGCTTAAAGGAAATCTATTCTTTCTGGTATTTAGATGACAAAAAAGCTAATCGAATTGTGGATAAAGTTTTTCATGGATTGAAATCTAACTATTTGATTTGAAAATAATTTTCATAAAAAATATTTTTTTTTACCATGAAATTTTCAGTACAATAAAAGGACCCTCATTTCAAATAATTTACCTTTTTTGAGCTTTGTAAATGGGCTCGATTATACCCCTGATCCTATATGTAATCTTTGCAATCAACGTGCACAGGAAACCCTAGAACATCTATTTTTCTTTTGTTCATGGACTAGGGGAGTTTGGAGTCATCTTGATCTCAATGTACTAATCACACCTCATTCAATTCATCGCCTCGACGCATGGATCACGGCAAGAGTAAAAGCATAGAAAACCTTACTTGGACTAGAGACTATTGCACATGTATTGTGGCAGATCTGGTGTGGCCACAATAACTTCATCTTCAGACATCAGCAACTGGATCCGAGCATCGCGGTTGCAGATGCCGTTACACAGACCCGGATCTACAAAATCTCCGCTCCCAGGCTTCAACAAAGAGAGCATTCTACTCTCAACCCAGCACACTTATGGAGACCCCCTGATTGCGGAACAGTGAAATGCAACATAGATGGGGCTTACAAGCTAGGCAGTCAAACAGGATCTATGGCGTGCATAAGTCGAAATCACAAGGGCATACTTACTAACGTTTTTACTAGAGGATTCCCAGCCGTCTCTGCGCTTCAATTGGAGGTACAAGCACTTAGGTTTACGCTCCATCATTTGCTACACCAAGGCCTCAACAACGAACATCTGGTGATTGAATCGGATTGCTTGCTCTTGATCGAAACGGTGAATGACAGAAGAACGCCGCTGTGGGAAGAACGTGTGCTGTTTGCTGAGGTCAACGATTTGCTTTCCTCTTACCCTAACTTGCAGCTTCGACACTGTAGGGAGGCAAATGGAGCGGCTGACTGGACTGCTAAGGCCCATGGCAGATCGGACCTGGCCCGTAATTGTAACATTTTCCCCCCTTTTCTTCTACTGGACCTTGTGTACACGGATGCATTATCTTCTGGTTGTACTTTCTTGACGTTTTAAATATATCCTTTCTTTTCGACTAAAAAAAAAAAAAAGTGGGCTCAATTATTGAGAAAGAGTGCGCTGTGATTATTTTGCAATTTTGAAGTGCTCGATGGCTCTTATAGACATATTCCCGCAAGTTAGACGGGGCAAATGATTTTGGTGTTGGATCATGAATATGTATACTTGGATTATATCGAAGTTTAATGAGCATCGCTGGATCTACACATAAGAACTAATTATCCTTTTATTTATTAGCTTCCCGATTCATTTTCACTTTAGTTTATTGTATTTATTATTTTTGTAATAAATCAAATTAATGAGTACCATTGCCTTGCTTTGATTAAAAAATCTAATGGCCGCAGGAAAGTGATGGACATTTGTTTTTAATTGGTTATTTCTTTCCCTATACTATTTTCCATGAGCAAGGGAAAAATTACTGAGAATCAAAACTTAATTGGATTGAGTATGAGTTAAGTGCAGTGGAGTTTTGCATGGGTTGTTAAACTTGTATTAGTAAAGATGGAATTGTTTGAGTTAAATGGGTCAATTTGAATCGAACCCAACCTGACCCAACAATTTGACAAGTCTGTATAAAGGTTGCGCAATCATCAATTTTACTAGAAAAGCACAAGATAAATTTAAGAGACTATCAATCCTAAAAGGGCAGAGAGAAGCATAATCAATACTTAATCACAATAGACATCGTGTGGTGTAGCCCAAATATTTTAAAGATTTAGTCCTAATTTAGATAATGACGGGGTGCTTCATTTTTTATTGCTTTTATCCTTCCTAAAGGACGGTAAGTGATATATCAAATTATCAGTATCAATTCTCCACTATCTTCAATAATAGTTCTTGAACCATCACAAAACCTACACGAAAAAATATGGCAAATTCATCTACATTTGTCGAGTTTTCATGAGAACTCATTTGACAATAATTTTTATTTTATACTTATAAGACCTGCCTTTTCTTATTGTATTTTGAATCCAACAAATGTGAAGTTGTAAATCTTTACAATCAATTTCAATGGGGCTTTAGTTCAATTAGTCTGAAATCTATCGTATAAATACCAACGTAATTCTAAATTTTTTAATTTTACTAATTCAATTCTTAATTTTTGCAAGATACATTGGAATGGCATGCAAAGTTTAGGATTAAATTAGTCTAATTAAAAATTTTATGATTGAAATGATATATTTATGATAAGTTTAGAATTAATCTAATAATTTTTCGAATTCAGGTAAAAAAAAAAAGAGAAATAGGTCACAAGGATGTAACATCAATCGTTGGGATGTCCCTGATATTATTGTGCAAAATAATTGCAATTTTAACTGTGGCAAACCATGCTCTCACTTTCGTTATCGAGTCAATTCGGAGTTAAAACAACTAATAATTATGGGTGGTAGACAGAAATTGATGGGTAGTTAATTAAAAATATCATTTATCCGCTTCCTTTTCCCTACCATAAATCCCTTCAAAATGCCACGTGTGGGCGCGAGATATAAACCAAGAAAAAAAAATATTCGAAAGTGATAACTGTAGATTTTACAGGACCATCGCTAACTATTTTCAAAGCAAATACGCGAATTATTATTTCAATATTTTAATAATATTCCTTAGTCCTCACACTTAGTCTGGTTTTTTTGCCTAGTATTAAACATTGAAATTTAATTGGAGAGGCAAATAAAATCTAGAAAGATTCAAACTCATGACTTCTAACTCTGATATTAGTATTAAGTAGTTTTGGGCATTCTCATCCTAAAAGCTAACTTTAGGAGTGATAATTTTTCCTCACACTTATAAAATGACCTCCAGTCATTTTCAACCTCAATAATCTCTCTCTCACACATCGGGTTTAGATAGGAGACACAACAACTTGTAACTTTGTCTTGGGTGCAGACTTGTTGGCAACCGAACTCTGATATCATATAGGAATTTGTGGGATTACAATCAACTATTCTAAAAACTTAAAATATTAGATGAAAGCGTGGTTTAATATTTAATTACTCTAACATTTCTCCTCACGCTTAGTATGGTCTATAAAATCTCGTATGATATCAAAATTAAAGGTTCTGAGTTTAAATCTTTCCAAGTTTTATTTGCCCTCCTAACTACATATTTCCATGTTTAGTACTAGGCAAATAGACCAGATTAAGCAGGCGAGTATTAGAGTAATTAAATATTAAACCACGCTTTTATCTAATGACTTAAACTTTTATAATAATTTGTTGTGGTCACACAAATTCATACTATAACCACAAGAAAATATGCAATCGAACCCCGGCTTTAAAAATACTAGGTATGAAAATATATAATAAAAAATGCATTAAATGATGTAAATAAGGGGTCTAGAAATATTTGATAAGTTATTAGATGAAGGCATTGCACTTATAATTATACCCTATGTAAATGTAACTCATATTAATTTTGAGTTATAATTTGGGATAAATTCACAACAGTTGTCATGCCAAACTTCACAAGAGGTTCCAAAAGTGCTTAGCGGTTTTAATTTTTGCAACTTTAATTTATTAGGCTTGATCTGATGAATGTTTTAGCGATGCGATAGAGAAATTTCACCAAACCATTACACACAACATTTTCTTACAAGATTTTGGTACAAATGTTTATTTTGCAATTTTTTTAGTGTGAGCAGGTGATAGAAGGTGTTTATGGTGGGGTTAGGGTTTAGAGATTGTTCGATTTATTCGGTCTACTCTGGATTTCATCTAGTGAATTTTTGCTTCTCCTCCGTTGGTGAACATAAGCCTAATAAATTTCTCTTGACCTCCTTTTCTTTTCTGCCAAACAGAGATAGTGTCATTGTGTGCCGTAATTAGTCTATTTTTCCTCTAAAGTTAGGTAAAAATTAGATAGAGAAAGGAGTGAGATAACATATGCAATCGTCTTTTCCTTGCAAGTCCCTATCCACAAGCCGAAGGGATACTACAAATAGAAAGGATGCGAACAGTGTCACGAGGGGGAAGATTCTATTATAAGCAAAGTGAATTTGTTGAATTAGCTTTAGTCGGATATCACGTCGTCATTCCACATGACTTGTCAACTAATGATCAAAATAATGATATGTTGTAATTATGGTTATAATTATGGTTAATGGATCAACGAAAGCCAATAATTATGATACGTCCTTTCTATTCACGTATCTCGTTTGGATTCATGTATTTCCTCAACTTTTGTGTTCACGTTTCTATTGATTTCATGAATTTCCTAGATTCATGTATCTTTCAGTTCATATATTTATTGAGTTCATGAATCTCTTGAATTCACGTATCTTTGGATACATGAATCTCTTGGATTCACGTATCTCTTTATTCATGAATCTCGTGGATACACGAGTCTATTTAATTCATGTATCTCTTTAGTACATGAACTAAAAAGCTCTATAAATAGATAGAAGCATAGAGCTTCATAAGAACAGGTTTTTTTGGTTTTGGTTTTTTCCAACTCGATTCCAAAAGGCTTTGATATACTTTCCTACTCTTCTGTTTTTTCTGAGTGTGCTGGTTCAATTGAACGGTTCGATTGAGTCCTGTTTGCATAGTGCTGATCCAAACAGGTTCGAGGTGTTGTATCTTGGGAGGCATAGTTCGTGAATTTGCGGAGCACCTTTAGCAGAAACTAATCGCCTTAAAGAGATTCGGATATCCGTACCTCACCTCCAATTTTATATTCTGATTACAACAAACAATGTGTATTTTCTGGATTATTTTCCAATAATCTTAAGGCGATTAGCTTACTCACTCTGTTTGTTGTTCTTGTCCGATTATTGAGATGGCTGAAAACAATCAAGTGCCCTTCAATGTCCCGAATGTTTCAGGAGACGTTCCTTTGATCAATTCGACCGTTGCTATGCAAGATATTCAACCCTCAGGGTCTGAATTTGTAGCAGCTTATGCTACGGGCCCTTGGGCTAACACCAATTTTGGTGGTGCGGGTACAAGTCATTCGACTAGTATACCCGGGACTGTTTTTTAGAACAGTACAGGCCAAATGGCTTTTGGCTTCGTTTACGGAGGGGCGTTCAACGAACTTTGCCGATCGCGTGATGGTAACACCTTCAGTTACAGCTAATGAGAAACCGGAGAAATTCACCGGAGTGGGTTTTAAACAATGGCAGCAGAAGATGTTCTTCTATCTGACCATGCTCAACTTGACGAAATATTTATCGGAGGTGTGCCCGATAATTAGTCCAGATGAGCAAGATGTCACGACGCTCGGTGCGTTGGAGGCTTGGAAGCATGGGGACTTCTTATGCCGAAATTATATCCTTAACTGTTTAGTAAATTCTCTTTATAATGTTTATTGTACTATTGAATCTGCTAAATAGTTATGGGAGTCCTTAGAGAAGAAATACAAGACTGAGGACGCTGGCACCAAGAAATTTGTGGTTGCCAAATTCTTGGACTACAAGATGGTGAATTCTAAATCTATCATGAGTCAGGTTCAAGAATTGCAATTAATTCTGAGTGACATCTCTGCCGAGGGAATGATTCTTAATGAATCATTCCAAGTGGCAGCTATGATTGAGAAAATGCCTCCGGGATGGTCAGACTTCAAAAATTATTTGAAGCACAAACGGAAGGAGATGAGCCTTGAAGATCTCATTTTGCGCCTTAGAATCGAGGAGGACAATATAAGGAGTGCGAACCATTTGTTTGAGCCAAAGGCCAACGTTGTGGAATCTTCCAAATCCTAGCAAGATAGAAAAGGAAGATGTCTTTTCAAGGAAAAGGCAAGCGAAAGGAACAGTTCCGAAATTTCAAGGGACGTGTTTTATATGTAACAAGCCTGGCCATCGTGCTAAGGATTGCAAGAAGCGCCTGAAAAAAGGCAAGAACGATGGTGCAGCCCAGCAGCTGAATTTGACAAAACGTGACAATATTGGAAGACTGTTTGCTGTGGTAATGTCTGAAGCATCTCTGGTATCCAACACTAATGGCTGGTGGCTAGACACAGGTGCTACAAAGCACATTTGTGCAGACAAACACATGTTCTCATCTTATGAGAAGGCTGAAGAAGATGAGAAACTTTATATGGCTAACTTTGCATCTGCAAAGATTGCCGGAAGAGGAAAGGTGATCCTAAAGTTTACATCTGGCAAGGAGGTCGCCCTGCTGGATGTGCTGCATGTACCAGAGATTCGGAAAAACCTAATTTCTAGCCCCATACTTGTCAAGAAGGGTTTCAAAGTTGTATTTGAATCTGACAAATTTGTACTTTCTAAATGAGGGATGTATGTGGGAAAAAAGGGTACTTATGTAATGACCTGTTTAAGGCCAATGTGGCTGTCATTGATGTAAACTCAAAGTATGTGTACCCAAAGACTATTAATAAAGAAAAGTCTTCGTTTTACACTTTGTGTCTCCTTATCTATGGCATGGTAGATTAAGACATGTAAACTATGGTACAATGAAAAGAATAGCAAATTTGGAGTTAATTCCAAGATTTGAGTTGGATGCCCGTTACAAGTGTGAGACTTGTGTTGAGGCCAAGTTTGCTAAGAAACCTTTCAAATCCATTGAAAGAACAAGTGCACCTCTACAATTAATCCATAGTGATCTGTATGATTTAAAGTTTGTAGAAAGTAGAGGTGGAAAGAAGTACTTCATCACATTTGTGGATGACTGTACTAGATTTTGCTATGTTTATTTACTAACTAGCAAATATGAGACTATGAGCATGTTTGTCAAGTATAAAAATGAAGTTGAAAACCAACTTGATAAACGAATCAAAGTGCTTAGGTCTGATAGAGGAGGAGAATACAGTTCAATCAAGTTCAAAGAGTTTTGTGCTAGTTTTGGAATAATTCTCCAAACGACTGCACCTTATGCTCCACAACAAAATGGAGTTGCTGAACGATTGAACAAGACACTAAAGGAGATGGCTAATGCCATGCTTTTGAGTTCAAGTTTACCTCAGAACTTGTGGGTGGAGGCAGTTTTAACTGCAAATTATATTCTTAATAAAATACCCCACAAAAAGACAGGTAAAACTCCATACGAGTTATGAAATAGAAAGTTGCCATTCTACAATTTTCTAAAAGTGTGGGGGTGCTTGGCCAAGGTGGCAATTCCTCCTCCTAAATAAACTCGGTTGGGACCTAAAACGGTGGATTGCATATTCATCGGTTATGCTCAAAATAGTAGCGCATATAGATTTTTGGTTCACAAATCTGAAAATGCGGAAATCCATGTCAATACAATCCTAGAATCAAGGGATGCTGAATTTTTTGAGGATATATATCCTGCAAAAAGAAATCAAGGAGAACTTTCTCAGAAAAGGCTTAAAGAATCGGAATCTGAGAATGATGAAGTGGTGACCCAAGAAGTCGAACTTCGAAGGAGTAAAAGGTCTCGAATTGAAAAATCTTTCGGACCTAATTTTATAACATACATGTTAGAAGGTGAGCCTCAAACATATAAAGAGGCAATGTCATCTCCGAGATGCTCCTTTCGGAAAGAAGGCCGTTGACAATGAAATCCATTCTATCCTAAGTAACCATACTTGGGAATTGGTTGATTTTCCACCTGGAAATAAACCAATTGGATGTAAATGGATATTCAAGAAAAAACTAAAAGCTGATGGTTCCATTGATAAGTACAAAGCTCGGCTTGTAGCCAAAGGGTTTAGACAAAAAGAGGGTCTTGACTACTTTGATACTTATTCACCCGTCACAAGAATAACATCAGTAAGGATGTTGATTGCTATAGCTTCGCTATACAATTTGCAGATACATCAAATGGATGTGAAAACTGCATTCTTAAATGGTGATCTCGACGAGGAGATTTATATGGAACAACTTGAAGGGTTCAAGGTCAAAGGACAAGAACACAAAGTGTGTAGACTTGTCAAATCATTGTATGGACTTAAACAAGCTCCTAAGCAATGGCATGAGAAATTTGACTGGGTAATGATTCAAAATAGGTATAGAATCAATGAGTGTGACAAATGTGTGTACACTAAATCCACAACAGTTGGATATGTACTTATTTGTCTATATGTCGATGACTTACTAATTCTTGGAGATAACATTGAGGTCATCAAAATCACCAAGAGCATTCTCAAGAAGAACTTTGAGATGAAAGATTTAGGTGTAGCGGATGTTATACTCGGCATCAAAATTCTAAGGAATTCTGATGGCTTAGGTTTAACACAATCTCATTACATTGAAAAGGTAATTGAGAGATTTAAAGGATTCGGCATTAAAGATGCAAACAATCATTTTCTTTCACACCTAACTTTAAGAAAGAACATTGGAAATAGTGTCGGACAGCTGGAATACTCTCAAGTAATCGGCAGCATTATGTATATCATGAATTGCACTAGACCTGATATTGCGTACTCAGTAAGCAAACTGAGTAGATATACCAGTAACCTCGGTCTCGAGCATTAGGATGCTTTGATGAGAGTCTTAGGATATTTGAAAAAGGACAAAAGACTATGTTCTACAATATGGCAAATATCCAGCTGTTTTGGAAGGTTATTGTGATATCAACTGGATTTTAGATTATGATGAATCGAAATCAACTAGCGGATATGTGTTCATGCTAGGAGGTGCCGCAGTGTCATGGAAATCCTCTAAACAAACTCTAATAACGTGCTCTACAATGGAATCAGAGTTTGTTGCTTTGGATAAAGCTGTTGAAGCATAATGGCTTCGACAATTTTTAGAAGATGTTCCAGTGTGGCCAAAACCTATTCCTGCAATTTGCATACATTGTGATAATCAAACGGCAATTGTAAGGGCACATAATGTGATTTATAACGGTAAGTCTAGACACATTCGTTGTAGACACAATACTGTAAGGCAGTTGCTCTCAAATGGAATAATTTCTTTAGACTTTGTAAAGTCAAAGGAAAATATTGCGGATCCGCTGACAAAAGGTTTGTCAAAAGAGCAGATAAATTGCGCATCGAGGGGAATGGGTTTAAGAGCCTTAACCTAATAAAGAGATTCCAGGGTGGAAACCTAACCTATGCGATTGGAGATCCCATGGACTAGGTTCAATAGGACAACGCAAATTTTGGAAACTCTAGTGTGAGCACTATCTCCCATTCCTATGATGCAACAGTGCTTTCCTACAGCGTTATTAAGGGTACTCTATGCGTTTAATTTTTCCTATAACTTGGGATGTAACATCCAAGTGAGATATGGTAGGCTATCTTTAAAAGGAATGCACCTATATGCGTGGAGCTAGCCGACTCTATGAAAATTTTCTAAAGGCTCGATTTTCTAAAGCACGAATGAATCCCGAGAGGTTCAGGGCCAAAAGAACGAACACAACGAGAACCAATCTTGAATTGCAGGTACTTCGTGTGAGGTTTATTGTCTAGGCTTACACAAACAACTGGCGATTCAAGGCTTAGTCCATCGACTAGTTAAGTAAGTCCGATAGGCTTTCATTAAAGAAGGTTCAAAGCGAAAGCTACCTATCTTGATGCGGTGTATTTCAACAGGTATGCTCAGATTCCTTCGAGCCAAAAAAAAAAAAATGTTTTGTTGATCCATTGATGTGGGGGATTGTTGTAATTATGGTTATAATTATGGTTAATGGATCAACGAAAGCCAATAATTATGATACGTCCTTTCTATTCACGTATCTCATTTGGATTCATGTATTTCCTCAACTTTTGTGTTCACGTTTCTATTGATTTCATGAATTTCCTAGATTCATGTATATTTCAGTTCATATATTTATTGAGTTCATGAATCTCTTGAATTCACGTATTTTTGGATACATGAATCTCTTGGATTCACGTATCTCTTTATTCATGAATCTTGTGGATACACGCGTCTATTTAATTCATGTATCTCTTTAGTACATGAACTAAAAAGCTCTATAAATAGATAGAAGCATAGAGCTTCATAAGAACAGGTTTTTTGGTTTTGGTTTTTTCCAACTCGATTCCAAAAGGCTTTGATATACTTTCCTACTCTTCTGTTTTTTCTAAGTGTGCTGGTTCAATTGAACGGTTCGATTGAGTCTTGTTTGCATAGTGCTGATCCAAACAGGTTCGAGGTGTTGTATATTGGGAGGCATAGTTCGTGAATCTGCGGAGCACCTTTGGCAGGAATTAATCGCCTTAAGGAGATTCGGATATCCGTACATCACCTCCAATTTTATATTCTGATTACAACAAACAGTGTGTATTTTCTGGATTATTTTCCAACATGATCTTGGCATACCAGCAACACTTATGTTACATTTTTCTATTTAACCACTAAGGTTTAGAATATATGTGAGGGAATCATTACCTAGGAAACGCAAACTTATGATAAAACCCGAGGAATCTCTAAAAGCTGTTCGTTGGGCGCGTTCCAAGTTATGTTCCCCGCTTGCGTGGGTCATGGCGACGGCAAATTTTTGAAATTGAAGATTTTCTGCACCTAATACTACTTTCTTTAACCAAAAAGATAATGGCAGATTTAGCAAAAGTCACCTAGAAAGTCCATAATGTGCTGCAACTAATAAGGACATTGGAGCATCTATGATACGAAAAGGGTCGTGTATTAGGAGGACATTACTTTAAAAAGGTTGATTAATAAATAGTGAGGCATGGATTGTCACAATCGAATAAGTCGAATGAGTCAACTGAATAGCAAGGATTTTGTAGAAAGCGATCGGAGGATGCTTGAATTAAAGTATTAGTTATGTTTTGAAAGTCCTTTTTTTTTATAGAACCCGCAAAAGAAATTATGTCCTCAATGTTCAATGTGCATTATAGTACGTGATTGTAATGGTGCATCTTAAAGGGTTTTAGCCTTTGGGGTGTTTGAAATTTCATAAACGTCAAACTTCAATCTCTATCGTTGAAAAATTGAATAAGAAATTATATGACTACTTTATATTAAGTATACTTTTCCTTAAAAAATAATGAACCGTTTGGAACCTTTTGACCATTTGAATGATTCCCACTGATTATCCAGATGGTAAGTGATACTAATATTTTTTGACCATTTGATACTAATATTTTTGCTGATGGTAAGGTAGAATCTCGGGACTACCTGGGTGGCGTGCGCAAACCGCCTGGCGGTGAGAGCAGCACAACATTGGTTTGATAAGATACGCCCCGGACCAACTATTTCACGCGATAGTCTTGTGTCTGGATTTTTTTCTGGTTCTCACTGTGAACATATTCTGGTATTACTCTCCTTTCATTAAATTCGTCGAGGGATACGGCAAACTTCATTCCAGTATTTAACATGATTGGCTAGAGATGTGACCTGTAATATATGGGCTTTCAAAACAAGAAAAGAAACCACTGGGGGTTCGCCCCAGTGGCCACTCTTCTATCTTGGAAGGGGGAGTTTGGGGGTTTAAATCCCCACCTTCTCAGGGGGGGATTGGGGTGGGGCAGATTTCATTTCAGGAGTGGGTTTTGACTCCCACACCCTGCAAGGAGGCAGGGCAAAAGTCTGAGAGTGAGTGTTAGAGTAGGATTAGTGTAGGACCGACCAAAAAAAATAAAAATAAAAAATAAAGGGTTGAAAAGTCTAAAAAGGGAGGCTGAGGGAGAGATGTGGAACCTTCGGCTGGTTATAAAAAGAGAGAAAGAGGGAGAGAAAGAGAAGAATATCGGCGAAGCGGGCGAAACGAAAACAGGGAGAAGAGAGAAAGAAAAGAAAAGAAAAAGGAAAAAGGGGAAAAATTTTGGCGCGCTCGTGATCCGGACGCCTCATCAAGCCGATTCAAGTGTGTTTTGCAACGCCGGTAAGGAATCGAAGCTTTTAATCACCTACTTCAAGCAATCACTGCAATTAGGGCTCGAAATTCGAATTTCTTGGATATTTGTGCGGCGAAGCCCGATTTTTGAGTCGTTGAGCTGTATATTTTTATAGAAATGGTACTTTGGGACGTTGTGAAGCTATAGCATCTTACGGATCGTGATTTGAGCTTGTGGTTTGTCCGGAATGGAATTTTGAAGTTGGGGACGCAATCTGGTACTGTAGTGGCAGTAGCTTCGAGCCTCTTTTTTTTTTTTGTCGTTTTCGGTTTTGTTTTGGGGCAGCTGAGTTGGGGTTGTTGTTGTACATTAAAAGAGCTTTCTAAAGACTGCAAGATGGCTTGAAACGGAAATTTGTGGAGGGAGTTATGGCATGACGAAGTTGGCGCATGGACCGCGCCTAGCTGAAATTGTTGGGTTTATGCTTTTTGTGTGTTTTTGTGGCCCGTAGGTGTCGTTTTATTGACTAATAGGCCTAGTTTAGGCGAGTCGTTGTAAGAATATTCCTTTTTACTCGGCCTTTTGATATTGTTTTTCCGTTAATTGTTAGGGATCCGAGTGCGTGGTTTGAGTGAGCGTCATATTTGATTTTTGGCTTTTCCCTGGTGAGTGACACTATTTCTTCTTTGTATTTTTAAACTCATATTTTGAGAAACATGGTGGATTATATAATCCATGAGTTGATAAAAAGCATATCTTGTTGCATAAAATAGGATCGAGCTATTACTGCCATCTTTGTTGTTTGAAATGAGTTATATTTCGATTTCGATTGGAATGGTTGTTTGAAAATAGTTTGTGAAATTCTTTATGAAAGAATCGAAGAATGCTTTGGTATTTATTTATCAAATTTTGAGTTGTGACATGACTTCCTTTCTGCTGTTGGATTACTGGATATTGTGATTGGTGGTTGGTGCTCAATGTCTCTGTGGACCCTGAGGGGTGTGGGTATGCGCATACTTAATCTAGGATATCCTTGTGGGCCGAGCCACCGGCTAATAATAGGTGGAGACCTTGCCAAGGGGGGGATCTTGGTCGTTTTGTCACGGGCGTTACGCGTGACCATGGTTAGACATTTGAGCATGAATTGGTCAATGGAGTGGACCATTGACGTGTGATTTGAGTTTGGTCGATGGAATGGACCATCGATGTGATTTGATAAGATTAATCAATGGAATAGACCATTGATACATGTTTTACGAGATTGACTAATGGATTCGACCATTGGTACTTTCGATATTTGAGTTATGTTTGTGTTTTAAAATGTACATAATGATTTCTCGATCCGCTTAGAAGAAATGTGTTACTCACTGAGCCGTGGTAGCTCACTCCTCTTATCTACTTGCTTTTCAGGTTCTTCAGCGAGTCGCGAGTACGCGTGAGCGTTCGTTCGGGGAGGACTTTTATGGTGGAAATTTTTGGGTATGACTTGTGCATAGTTAAAAGGTTTATGTTTTAATCTTTTGTGGATTATAGATATACTCTAATATTGTAACCAAATACAATTTTTTGTTATATATATATATATTTATATATGGATGTATATATATTGTTTTTGGGTTGAATTTTGGTTATGTTGAGGCTGCGTCCTTTGGTAAAAGGACGGCCATGTCATGCCCCTTTTTCTTGTGAATCGGGGTGTGACATGACCGATGTGCTAATTGGTGTTATGTGTTCATACTTGCGTTTGGTTTAGTGATTGTCCTAATTTTCTGCAAGTTCATCTACTGCAATGAATGGTTGCGTTTGTCCGTTCCATCTTCTTACTCCCTGTGTAGTGTTAATCTCGATTTCAATACATCTCATTGGGATACAGTGATTATCGATTTCATTCTGTTTTCATCCTGTGCTGCCAAGTGATTTATGGGAATTTTTTGAAGTTACATATAGGATGTGGAACATTCTCTTGTTAAAATCCACGTCAAGGAAAATTGAGTATGTCCTCTCTTTCATTTAGCAGCCATTCTCCACCTCGAGATCGCTGGACCAACCACCTAAGGTCTTAATCCAATAAGATGTTATCAATGCTTGATTGATGCATTCTGCTAAAATTTGACAGCTACAGCAAACAAATCATTGCCGGAGTATCATTAGGAATGGTTGTGGTCAAAATTTACTCGGATAATGTGATATCATAACCTTTTTTTGGGGTGGGGTGAGCAGTGTCGGCAATCTCCTTGGACGTAAGCATAGGAGTTCTACATTTACGGCGTACTGTCATAACTCTCTGTTCATAGAGATTTATCCGAAAAGATTGAACTTTTGGTTTAAATCATGACAAGGGAATGCTGAATATCTGAGAATGGAGTGAGGGCCAAGCAATAAGAGAAAAATCAGAAACACTGGAGGGTTTACAAATCCTTTTCGATGAACTAATATCTTCAGTTCATGCCCTCAATATCACAATATCACATTCAACTTCTGAAACGTGCTCTTACATTTTTATATGGATTTCCCATTCTCCGTTCATCTTACCTTCCTTTTATATAATCTAGACATCTTAACCTTCCTTGACTGTTCTGTGCACAGTTGAATAGCCATTCATGTAGTGCAATTGTAATAATTATTACTAATTAATAAAACTACAATATCCATTATTGGTTAATTAATTTAATATAATCATTACATAAGCAAATTGTTATCATGATTAATACTATTCAATCACGCAGGGCGCTAAGCTGTAATATATAATAGCTATTAGAGTTTGAGCAGTAATAGGTATTATAACGTTATAGTCATTACTGCAAGCAGATATTGTAATGCGTCAAAGAGGAGTAATGTAATAATCGTTGCCACAACCAAAGCGTCTTCTTGTGGCTTCTGAATATTTGCTTGTCATGTATATAAGCTCACTTTATCATAAGACACTCATCTACGAATATAGAAAGTACCACTAGAGATATTTATTCAATTGCTAGAAGCTATAGTTCCTCTTGCAATTTCATATTACTGGGTTGTCTCCACCTCTGGACAATGGCCACACTAGTGAGCGGCCGGACGAGCCGATAACACCTGAGAAACCATCTTCATGGATGGCCTGAGTTGTGGATTGGCAGATAAACAAGCAATTGCGAGCTTGAAGATGACTAGAAGTTCATCCTCAGTGCTTGGCATTGGAGCTGGTAGGCGTGGATCCAGCATATCTTTCGGGACTCTCACAATCTCCTTATCCGATTCAGCTAAAAGGGATGAGATGGTTTCGCCTGGATGTTTTCCATGGATCACCTGTATTGCCACAACCCCAAAGCTGTACACGTCGCATTTCTCAGTCACCCTCATTGTGTAGGCAAGCTCTACGCATAAGAAGAAAATGCATCATTACTAGCAGATTATTACTTTTTAAGCTCACCATAGAAGACTAGTAGATATCCATTGAGTTACCTGGTGCGACATATCCATATGTCCCAGCAACAGAGCTCCAATTCGACGTGTCCAGCTTGAGAAGCTTGGCTGTGCCGAAGTCAGAAACATGGGCCTCATACCCAGAATCAAGCAAGATGTTGTTGCTTGATATGTCTCGGTGAACAATGGGAGGCACACAGTCATGGTGCATGTAGGACAGAGCATGAGCTATGCCTCTCACAATATTTGCCCTCCTATCCCAACCCAACTCTTTTGCTTCTCCGTCATCGCTCAGGGTTGCAGACAGGTTTCCTCTTTCCAGATACTCATACACCAAGAACGAGTGTTGGGGATGTGAGCAGAAGCCATGGAGTCTCACGATGTTACGGTGTCGTATTTCTGTCAATGCTCGTATCTCATTCTGAAACTCCTTCTGATTCGTTTGCCCGCTATCAGACATCTGATGAAGCTTCTTCACAGCCACCACATCGCCTGATCTTAGCTTTGCTCTGTAGACTCTTCCATATCCTCCACATCCAATGCAGTATTTCTCGTTAAAATCCTCAGTCGCTGCAATGATTTCTTCGTGCGATATCCTTCCATCGTAAGTAGATATAGAAAACATTTTCTCTCTCTCCTGTGCTTGCTCCACTTGTCGGTGGTCCTTTCTTCTATGCAAAATGTAGCATACTCCGACGAAAGAAAGCAGGAGAAATGCTCCAAGTACGAGGAAAACAATGAGAAACACTCTCTTAACAGTGTTGGAATTTTTCTTCTGCGGCTCCGATTGACTACAAGGCTGAAGTCCATCGACATTTCCACATAATCCAGCGTTGCCTTGTAATGCTTCTGTTGGAGCATCTTGGAACGCCGTGGTGTTTGGAACCGGACCCTGAAACTCATTGTAGGATATGTCAACCGTGGCCAAACCTGGCATATCCTCAAAAATTGCGTATATAGGGCCCGAAAGATTGTTGTGTGAGAGGTCAAGTTTCACTAGACTTTGCAGACTGCTGAATTGTGTAGGAATCTCGCCGATCAATGAATTATTATTCAAGTCTAGCTCGGATAAGTGAGTCAGCATCCCGATCTGGCCAGGAATTTCTTGGCTTAACCGGTTGTTGCTCAGATCCAAGTGGAATAAGTCTGCCAACTGCCCGATACTCTCTGGGATAGACGAGTTTAATCTATTCCTGGACAAATCCAGGCTTTGAAGACCAGATAGTGATGCGATCTCGGGATTTATACTGCCAGAAAGTTGATTCCTGCTCAAGTCCAACCTCACCAAAGAGGTCAATTTTCTGAGTTCTTTTGGAATCTCGCCAATTAACCCATTGGAAGAAAGATCAAGTCCTTGTAGTTCAGTCGCATTTCCGATCTCTAAAGGCAAGCTACCAGTGATATTGTTCGCAGCAATTCGTAGATCCCTCAAACGCTGACAACTTCCCCAGTTGGCCGAGATCTCTCCGTGGAACTTGTTGAAACTCAAATCCATAAAGTCCAAGTTCGGGTAGACACCAAAACTGTCGGATATGTTTCCAGTGAGTTGGTTCTCCTGGAGGCCAACCCTGATTAAGCTCGTGCAATTTCTCAAGCTTTCGGGAATGAAACCTGCGAGGTTGTTGTCACCCAAGGAGAGATTACGAAGTGATCCACCCCGGCACAAGTTATTTGGTATGAAGCCGGTGAACTGGTTCGTATCTAATTGTAGCACCACCAAGTTCATCAAATTCCCTAGGAATCCAGGAATGGAACTGGCAAGTTGGTTGTCACGGAGATATAAATATTCCAAGTCAGTCATATTACCCAAAGAAGGAGGAACAGGACCACCGAGCTGATTCATACTCAGCTGCAAATTGATCATAGCTCGGAGGTTTCCTAACTCATCAGGAATGTTACCAGAAAGCATGTTGCCATACAGATAAAGAAAGGTAAGCTCTGTCAAATTGCCTAATGTCGAGGGGATTGAACCGGTAAGATTATTGTAGTGTAGGGTGAGTTGACGAAGAAGTTTCAAGTTCCCTAGCTCCGGTGGGATAGAACCACTAAGTTCATTATAATATACATGGAGTTGGGTTAGTTTCGTCAATTTCCCAAATGTGGGAGGAATTGGCCCTGTTAGGAAGTTGGTATCCATGTAAATCTCCTTCAAATTTGTCAAATTCCCAATTTCAAGAGGAATAAGACCAGAAAATGAATTGTTATAGATGTATAGTCTAGCGAGGCTGCTCAAGTTGCCCAAGGAAGAAGGAAGAGGTCCATTCAACTGGTTTGAGTACAGGATAAGCTCGTTTAACAAACGCAACCGACCGATTTCATCAGGGATAGAGTCATTCAACTCGTTAGAGAGCAGGTGTAGCACCTCAAGCTTCATGAGATTGCCAATCTCCCGTGGTATTTTCCCGGATAATTGATTAACGGAGAGGTCAAGGTAGGTGAGATTGGTCAGAAGACCGACTTGAGGCGGAATACCGCCGAAGAGTTCATTTATGTACATGTCTATATAGGTAAGATGTAGCAAAGATGAGAACGGGAACTCATCGAGTGTACCTTTGATGTTCGAATTGGTGAGATTGATTCCAATCACGCTTCTGGCTAGGTTACACAAGATGCCGTGCCAACCGCACGGGCTCGACACTGTTGCATTGGAGCTGGTAGCATTTTGAGGAGGGAGAGTCCATGAAGATAGAGAAGAGGTGGATAGGTTTTGGTTTAGAAGGCTGGATTTCCATTTGAGAAGGGCTTGTGCTTCTAATGTGGAGGCATAAGCAGGAATTGCACAATGCGGAATGATAACCAAAAGCGCTGTGAAAAGGGCAAAGGAGGCTAGAAGATTCAATGGTGTCTCTAATCCTGGTGAGCCCATGATTTCTTTCGTTTGTTCTGGAGGTTGATGATCAACCATGAGGCATATATGTAAAGCTTGGTTAGTCCGTGTCTATCATTCTCCAATTCCATTCACAGAAGGCCAATTTTCAAAGATCTTAAATTTCCTGCTTGCTTAACAATCTGGCCAATGCGTGAAAACGAGAAATAGTCTAACCGCGTGTAGAGTTTCATGTGGTTGGAACAATGCATTTGACTTTGACTCAAAGCTTCCTTAACTCTGTTCTCTCTACTTGGTGCTATCTCTGGTTTTCCTTGACGTGGGAGTGCCAACAGCCAGATACTGCTATTTTAAAGATGATAATGCGTTCGTCAGCTATCATCAATAGGGAAGAAAATGAAGCCAGTCACTATCGTTTTGCTCAGACTTTGTGACTGCAGAGCACGAAATTTAACTAAGCATTTATTCCATAAATTAAATAAATCTTTTTAATACCAAGTGGATCTACGCTTTGGATGTTGTATATGGCCTAATTCTTCCTTTCTGGAAGCACTTATGACGGAATTACCTTCCAAGCGGTCTACTGGGAGAGGTTGAAGATGAAGAGTGGGACACGGAATAAAGGACCTGCACGTTTAGTTTCTTTTTGAGCCTTTTTATGGTTTTAACCCATTGCTCTTTCCTTCTTGAGGAACGACGATGTTTCCTTGTGGCTTCTCGCTGAATCTGATTGATGATTTGAATGGTTTAGGTACCTCTTTTACCTTGTGAATTTTGACTAGATATGCTCTTCTAGAAGAGAAGCAGGACAAAATGTACCTGTGGGAACCTTTTAACTGTACTTTGTTCAGGCAATATCTAGATAGATTCGCATCAAAGGGAAAAAGAAAACGAACAGTAAGAGACTTCTGCTATTTTCGCCTTAACATGCGCTCTTAAGATTGAAAATCGAGTTTCTGGTCTCTATATGACACAACGTTATTTATGTAAGTGGGAAACTACCATGGAATACATGGATTCTAAGTCTTAAATCACCCTAAACTTTTATTTCCATATAAATCCACAGTTTAATAACTCCTCTACTGAATCTTATAGTTCAAATTTACATTACTCCAAAATTATGGTCTAATTCCTAAAATTACTCTAATTAGATGAACAACGAGTTCAATTATTTGCCGAACGTTGTAAAATGAAGCTAATGCAGCTTGGCGAGTTCACAGTGGTGTGTAGACGCAAGCTTTTCTCTTCTCTCTTCCTTCTTATTATTGTCATTGTTTATGTTTTTTTTTTTTTTTTTTTTTTTCGCTTTTACACTTCACATGCATCTAATGAAGGAGAAAAGAGTGCAGATTGCATCGGCCAATGCATGGTAGGATAATGTAGGTCGAGCTTTTACTTGTTAATTCATTTCTCTTAGATTTCGCTCTTACAGTTGTTATATCTTTGCTTGTTCAACTTTTTTTTTTTTTTCTGAACGACGAAAGTATTGGAGATGTCGAACCTATATGCACACAACCAAAAGGCAAAACCGTAGTAATATATAGAGATTTCATTGTGTATTTATTACTAAATACGGATTCGATGATCAGTCGCTGTTTTTGTAATTAATTTTTGAGCGTGTTTTGAGGATATATTTTGTTATTTGGAGCTTATTTTGTTTTGAAGCTGTCTACAAGTTGTCTTGATTTGCGGTTGGACTAAATTATTTTTCTCTTATATTTATGTGGGAATGAATGAAATGTTATCTTGACCAAAAAAAAAAAAAAAAAGGTAAGAATGAGAAAGAAGAATGGGCAATAGCAAACTTAGTTATAGTCACGGTCATCCTTCAAGTCTGTATTTATTATTTGGGGACGACCCCATCCCTTCATAAAATAAAGGACGAAGCTTTTAATTAACACAAACCATTTTCAGAAATGTATTAGTGGTATAAAACCTGACATTAACGAAAATAATCATAAGGTCCAACGTATCATGAATGTACCCAGTTGGATTTCCTTCAGAGTCGGTCTAATAAGCTCAATAAAAATAGCAAGATAGATCCTAAATTGAATCCATCACTCTCCTCTATTCTTGAAATCTGAAATGGTAATAAAAGGGGGCGAGCAAAACCCCGGCGAAATCCAGAGAATTTGATAGAGAAGTCGTTGAGGAGAGTGATATTCCTAACTTGTTTCACACATTATGCAATTCTAAGCACGCAAAGGGAAGTCTTCTCACCCGGCATTAATGAAGCCAAATCTTGCCTCGATTTTGACCCGTTCTTGCAGAAATGACAGCTGATAATAAAGCTAATGAGTCTGGACCACATCCACTTGCAAACTCACATCAATCGAAAGGAAAATTGAAGAAGAGAAATCGAAATTGTCTATGCCCTGCTTGTTCCAACCTTTTATAATAAATGACAAGGTGGTTGTGGAGGCCCGCTATTATCGATATTTCTCGAACATCAAGTTCATCATCATTGCCGGTCTCTTTGGCCTACGTTAGAAAAGCCGATCCTGAAGTGGCAGCTCAAGAGGCTGTTCAACCGGGAGTTCTCGGGGCGGGCGTCCTGAGGATTTCATTGTCAAAGAAGGTGATTGTTGGCGAATAACTTCAATCTAGCTTCTTCCAGAGGCGATGAGTGCCTGCCAGAGCACGCAGTTTAAAGTTCGTTGATGGGGAGGGTGCAAAACTGAATCACGCAGTTCGTAGTCTTGCAAAACTGCAGACACTTCTCGAATATCTTTCCATTTACGTCTTTTCCTAAATTGTTCAAATTGTACCACTCTTGTGCAAGCTCGCTGGTGAGGCTGTTGTCATTGTCAAGGAGGTCATGCAGAGTGAAGGAGGAGGCGTAAGCAAGATGAAAAGAAACACAAAAAGGAAAAAGAAGAAGAAAAGGAAGATAAAGAAAAAAGCAAAGTCCTTAGAGGAAAATACTCCTAACCACAAAAAAGATTTGGTTGACTTGTAGGTTGAAGCCTTCATTTGAGATGGTGCCTACTTTAAGTTGTTTGATAAAACGGTTTCACTTCAAGCTCTTATTTGAAATTTGCTCTTATTTTATTATACTTGAAAGTAGATGAATATTCACAATTAGAGTCTGTTTGCTTAAAGGAAATCTATTACGAAAATTATTTTTCAACTTTCTGGTATTTAGATGACAAAAAAGCTAATCAAATTGTGGATAAAGTTTTTCATGGATTGAAACCTAACTATTTGACTTGAAAATAATTTTCATAAAAAATATTTTTTTACCATGAAATTTTCAGTACAATAAGAGGACCCTCGTTTCAAATAATTTACCTTTTTTGAGCTTTGTAAATGGGCTCAATTATACCCCTGATCCAATATGTAATCTCTGCAATCAACATGCACAGGAAACCCTAGAACATCTATTTTTCTTTTGTTCATGGACTAGGGGAGTTTGGAGTCATCCTAATCTCAATGTACTGATCACACCTCATTCAGTTCATCGCCTCGACGCATGGATCACAGCAAGAGTAAAAGCATAGAAAACCTTACCTGGACTAGAGACTATTGTGCATGTATTATGGCAGATCTGGTGTGACCGCAATAACTTCATCTTTAGACATCAGCAACTAGATTCGAGCATCGCCGTTGCAGATGCCGTTACACAAACTCGGATCTACAAAATCTCCGCTCCCAGGCGTCAACAAAGAGAGCATTCTGCTCTCAACCCAGCAAACTTATGGAGACCCCCTAATTGCGGAACCCTGAAATGCAACATAGACGGGGCTTACAAGCTAGGCAGTCAAACATGATCTATGGCGTGCATAAGTCGAAATCACAAGGGCATACTTACTAACGTTTTTACTAGAGGATTCCCAGCCGTCTCTGTGCTTCAATTGGAGGTACAAGCACTTAGGTTTACGCTCCATCATTTGCTGCACCAAGGCCTCAACAACGAACATCTGGTGATTGAATCGGATTGCTTGCTCTTGATCGAAATGGTGAACGACAGAAGAACGCCACTGTGGGAAGAACGTGTGCTGTTTGCTGAGGTCAACGATTTGCTTTCCTCTTACCCTAACTTGCAGCTTCGACATTGTAGAAGGGAGGCAAATGGAGCGGCTGACTGGGTTGCTAAGGCCCATGGCAGATCGGACTTGGCCCGTAATTGGAACATTTTCCCCCCTTTTCTTCTACTGGACCTTGTGTACACGGATGCATTATCTTCTGGTTGTACTTTCTTGACGGTTTAAATATATCCTTTCTTTTCGACTAAAACAAAAGTGGGCTCAATTATTGAGAAAGAGTGCGCAGTGATTATTTTGCAATTTTGAAGTGCTCGATGGCTCTTATAGAAATATTCCCGCAAGTTAGACGGGGCAAATGATTTTGGTGCTGGATCATGAATATGTATACTTGGATTATATCGAAATTTAATGACCATCGCTGGATCTACACATAAGAACTAATTATCCTTTTATTTATTAGCTTCGCGATTCATTTTCACTTTAGTTTATTGTATTTATTATTTTTGTAATAAATCAAATTAATGAGTACCATTGCCTTGCTTTGATTAAAAAATCTAATGGCCGCAGGAAAGTGATGGACATTTGTTTTTAATTGGTTATTTCTTTCCCTATACTATTTTCCATGAGCAAGGGAAAAATTACTGCGAATCAAAACTTAATTGGATTGAGTATGAGTTAAGTGCAGTGGAGTTTTGCATGGGTTGTTAAACTTGTATTAGTAAAGATGGAATTGTTTGAGTTAAATGGGTCGATTTGAATTGAACCCAACCTGACCCAACAATTTGACAAGTCTGTATAAAGGTTGCACAATCATCAATTTTACTAGAAAATCACAAGATAAATTTAAGAGACTATCAATCCTAAAAGGGCAGAGAGAAGCATAATCAATACTTAATCACAATAGACATCGTGTGGTGTAGCCCAAATATTTTAAAGATTTAGTCCTAATTTAGATAATGACGGGGTGCTTCATTTTTTTATTGCTTTTATCCTTCCTAAAGGATGGTAAGTGATATATCAAATTATCAGTATCAATTATCCACTATCTTCAATAATAGTTCTTGAACCATCACAAAACCTACACGAAAAAATATGGCCAATTTATCTACATTTCTCGAGTTTTCATGAGAACTCATTTGACAATAATTTTTATTTTATACTTATAAGACCTGCCTTTTCTTATTGTATTTTGAATCCAACAAATGTGAAGTTGTAAATCTTTACAATCAATTTCAATGGGGCTTTGGTTCAATTAGTCTGAAATCTATCGTATAAATACCAACGTAATTCTAAATTTTTTAATTTTACTAATTCAATTCTTATTTTTGCAAGATACATTGGAATGGCATGCAAAGTTTAGGATTAAATTAGTCTAATTAAAAATTTTATGATTGAAATGATATATTTATGATAAGTTTAGAATTAATCTGATAATTTTTCGAATTCAGGTAAAAAAAAAAAAAGAGAAATAGGTCACAAGGATGTAACATCAATCGTTGGGATGTCCCTGATATTATTGTGCAAAATAATTGCAATTTTAACTGTGGCAAACCATGCTCTCACTTTCGTTATCGAGTCAATTCGGACTTAAAACAACTAATAATTATGGGTGGTAGACAGAAATTGATGGGTAGTTAATTAAAAATATCATTTATCCGCTTCCTTTTCCCAACCATAAATCCCTTCAAAATGCCACGTGTGGCACAAGATATAAACCAAGAAAAAAAAAATATTCGAAAGTGATAACTATAGATTTTATGGGACCATCGATAACTATTTTCAAAGCAAATACGCGAATTATTATTTCAATATTTTAATAATATTCCTTAGTCCTCACACTTAGTCTGGTTTTTTGCCTAGTATTAAGCATTGAAATTTAATTGGAGAGGCAAATAAAATCTAGAAAGATTCAAACTCATGACTTCTAACTCTGATATTAGTATTAAGTAGTTTTGGGCATTCTCATCTTAAAAGCTAACTTCAGGAGTGATATTTTTTCTCACACTTATAAAATGACCACCGGTCATTTTCAACCTCAACAATCTCTCTCTCACATATCGGGTTTAGGTAGGTGACACAACAACTTGTAACTTTGTCTTGGATGCAGACTTGTTGGCAACCGAACTCTGATACCATATAGGAATTTGTGGGATTACAATCAACTATTCTAAAAACTTAAAATATTAGATGAAAGCGTGGTTTAATATTTAATTACTTTAACATTTCTCCTCACGCTTAGTATGGTCTATAAAATCTCGTATGATATCAAAATTGAAGGTTCTGAGTTTAAATCTTTCCAAGTTTTATTTGCCCTCCTAATTACATATTTCCACGTTTAGTACTAGGCAAATAGACCAGATTAAGCAGGCGAGTATTAGAGTAATTAAATATTAAACCACGCTTTTATCTAACGACTTAAACTTTTATAATAATTTGTTGTGGTCGCACAAATTCATACTATAACCACAAGAAAATATGCAATCGAACCCCGGCTCTAAAAATACTAGGTATGAAAATATATAATAAATAATGCATTAAATGATGTAAATAAGGGGTCTAGAAATATTTGATAAGTTATTAGATGAAGGCATTGCACCTATAATTATACCCTATGTAAATGTAACTCATATTAATATAAGGCAAAACTGATTTAGGATTCTTTGGCTAGAAAAAATGATAATTTTGAGATATAATTTGGGATAAATTCACAACAGTTGTCATGCCAAACTTCACAAGAGGTTCCAAAAGTGCTTAGCGGTTTTAATTTTTGCAACTTTAATTTATTAGGCTTGATCTGATGAATGTTTTAGCGATGCGATAGAGAAATTTCACCAAACCATTACACACAACATTTTCTAACAAGATTTTGGTACAAATGTTTATTTTGCAATTTTTTTAGTGTGAGCAGGTGATACAAGGTGTCTATGGTGGGGTTAGGGTTTAGAGATTGTTCGATTTATTTGTGTACTCTGGATTTCATCTAGTGAATTTTTGCTTCTCCTCCGTTGGTGAACATAAGCCTAATAAATTTCTCTTGACCTCCTTTTCTTTTCTGCCAAACAGAGACAGTGACATTGTGTGCCGTAATTAGTCTATTTTTCCTCTAAAGTTAGGTAAAAATTAGATGGAGAAAGAAGTGAGATAACATATGCAATCGTCTTTTCCTTGCAAGTCCCTATCCACAAGCCGAAGGGATACTACAAATAGAAAGGCTGTGAACAATGTCACGAGGGGGAAGATTCTATTATAAGCAAAGTGGATCTGTTGAATTAGCTTTAGTTGGATATCACATCGTCATTCCACATGACTTGTCAACTAATGATCAAAATAATGATCTTGGCATACCAGCAACACTTATGTTACATTTTTCTATTTAACCACTAAGGTTTAGAATATATGTGAGGGAATCATTACCTAGGAAACGCAAACTTATGATAAAACCCGAGGAATCTCTAAAAGCCGTTCGTTGGGCGCGTTCCAAGTTATGTTCCCCGCTTGCGTGGGTCATGGCGACGGCAAATTTTTGAAATTGAAGATTTTCTGCACCTAATACTACTTTCTTTAACCAAAACGATAATGACAGATTTAGCAAAAGTCACCTAGAAAGTCCATAATGTGCTGCAACTAATAAGGACATCGGAGCATCTATGATACGAAAAGGGTCGTGTATTAGGAGGACATTACTTTAAAAAGGTTGATTAATAAATAGTGAGGCATGGATTGTCCCAATCGAATAAGTCAAATGAGTCGACTGATTAGCAAGGATTTTGTAGAAAGCGATCGGAGGATGCTTGAATTAAAGTATTAGTTATGTTTTGAAAGTCCTTTTTTTTTTTTTTAAATAGAACCTGCAAAAGAAATTATGTCCTCAATGTTCAATGTGCATTACAGTACGTGATTGTAATGGTGCATCTTAAAGGGTTTTAGCCTTTGGGGTGTTTGAAATTTCATAAAGGTCAAACTTCAATCTCTATCGTTGAAAAATTGAATAAGAAATTATATGACTACTTTATATTAAGTATACTTTTCCTTAATAAATAATGAACCGTTTGGAACCTTTTGACCATTTGAATATTCCCACTGATTATCCAGATGGTAAGTGATACTAATATTTTTTGACCATTTGATACTAATATTTTTGCTGATGGTAAGGTAGAATCTCGGGACTACCTGGGTGGCGTGCGCAAACCGCCTGGCGGTGAGAGCAGCACAACATTGGTTTGATAAGATACGCCCCGGACCAACTATTTCACGTGATAGTCTTGTGTCTGGATTTTCTTCTGGTTCTCACTGTGAACATATTCTGGTATTACTCTCCTTTCATTAAATTCGTCGAGGGATACGGCAAACTTCATTCCAGTATTTAACATGATTGGCTAGAGATGTGACCGATGTGCTAATTGGTGTTATGTGTTCATACTTGCGTTTGGTTTAGTGATTGTCCTAATTTTCTGCAAGTTCATCTACTGCAATGAATGGTTGCGTTTGTCCGTTCCATCTTCTTACTCCCTGTGTAGTGTTAATCTTGATTTCAATACATTTCATTGGGATACAGTGATTATCAATTTCATTCTGTTTTCATCCTGTGCTGCCAAGTGATTTATGGCAATTTTATGAAGTTACATATAGGATGTGGAACATTCTCTTGTTAAAATCCACGTCAAGGAAAATTGAGTATGTACTCCCTTTCATTTAGCAGCCATTCTCCACCTCGAGATCGCTGGGCCAACCACCTAAGGTCTTAATTCAATAAGATGTTATCAATGCTTGATTGATGCATTCTGCTAAAATTTGACAGCTACAGCAAACAAATCATTGCTGGAGTATCATTAGGAATGGTTGTGGTCAAAATTTACTTGGATAATGTGATATCATAACCTTTTTTTGGGGTGGGGTGAGCAGTGTCGGCAATCTCCTTGGACGTAAGCATAGGAGTTCTACATTTACGGCGTACTGTCATAACTCTCTGTTCATAGAGATTTATCCGAAAAGATTGAACTCTTGGTTTAAATCATGACAAGGGAATGCTGAATTTCTGAGAATGGAGTGAGGGCCAAGCAATAAGAGAAAAATCAGAAACACTGGAGGGTTTACAAATCCTTTTCGATGAACTAATATCTTCAGTTCATGCCCTCAATATCACAATATCACATTCAACTTCTGAAACGTGCTCTTACATTTTTATATGGATTTCCCATTCTCCGTTCATCTTACCTTCCTTTTATATAATCTAGACATCTTACCCTTCCTTGACTGTTCTGTGCACAGTTGAATCGCCATTCATGCAGTACAATTGTAATAATTATTACTAATTAATAAAACTACAATATCCATTATTGGTTAATTAATTTAATATAATCATTACATAAGCAAATTGTTATCATGATTAATACTATTCAATCACACAGGGCGCTAAGCTATTATATATAATAGCTATTAGAGTTTGAGCAGTAATAGGTATTATAACGTTATAGTCACTACTGCAAGCAGATATTGTAATGCGTCAAAGAGGAGTAATGTAATAATCGTTGCCACAACCAAAGCGTCCTCTTGTGGCTTCTGAATCTTTGCTTGTCATGTATATAAGCTCACTTTATCATAAGACACTCATCTACGAATATAGAAAGTACCACTAGAGATATTTATTCAATTGCCAGAAGCTATAGTTCCTCTTGCAATTTCATATTACTGGGTTGTCTCCACCTCTGGACAATGGCCACACTAGTGAGCGGCCGGATGAGCCGATAACACCTGAGAAACCATCTTCATGGATGGCCTGAGTTGTGGATTGGCAGATAAACAAGCAATTGCGAGCTTGAAGATGACTAGAAGTTCATCCTCAGTGCTTGGCATTGGAGCTGGTAGGCGTGGATCCAGCATATCTTTCAGGACTGTCACAATCTCCTTATCCGATTCAGCTAAAAGGGATGTGATGGTTTCGCCTGGATGTTTTCCATGGATCACCTGTATTGCCACGACCCCAAAGCTGTACACGTCGCATTTCTTAGTCACCCTCATTGTGTAGGCAAGCTCTACGCATAAGAAGAAAATGCATCATTACTAGCAGATTATTACTTTTTAACCTCACCATAGAAGACTAGTAGATATCCATGGAGTTACCTGGTGCGACATATCCATATGTCCCAGCAATAGCGCTCCAATTTGACGTGTCCAGCTTGAGAAGCTTGGCTGTGCCGAAGTCAGATACATGGGCCTCATACTCAGAATCAAGCAAGATGTTGTTGCTTGATATGTCTCGGTGAACAATGGGAGGCACACAGTCATGGTGCATGTAGGACAGAGCATGAGCTATGCCTCTCACAATATTTGCCCTCCTATCCCAACCCAACTCTTTCGCTTCTCCGTCATGGCTCAGGGTTGCAGACAGGTTTCCTCTTTCCAGATACTCATACACCAAGAACGAGTGTTGGGGGTGTGAGCAGAAGCCATGGAGTCTCACGATGTTACGGTGTCGTATTTCTGTCAATGCCCGTATCTCATTCTGAAACTCCTTCTGATTCGTTTGCCTGCTATCAGACATCTGATGAAGCTTCTTCACAGCCACCACATCGCCTGATCTTAGCTTTGCTCTGTAGACTCTTCCATATCCTCCACATCCAATGCAGTATCTCTCGTTAAAATCCTCAGTCGCTGCAATGATTTCTTCGTGCGATATCCTTCCATCGTAAGTAGATATAGAAAACATTTTCTCTCTCTCCTGTGCTTGCTCCACTTGTCGGTGGTCCTTTCTTCTATGCAAAATGTAGTATACTCCGACGAAAGAAAGCAGGAGAAATGCTCCAAGTACGAGGAAAACAATGAGAAACACTTTCTTAACAGCGTTGGATTTTTTCTTCTGTGGCTCCGATTGACTACAAGGCTGAAGTCCATCGACATTTCCACATAATCCAGCGTTGCCTTGTAATGCTTCTGTTGGAGCATCTTGGAACGCCGTGGTGTTTGGAACCGGACCCTGAAACTCATTGTAGGATATGTCAACCGTGGCCAAACCTGGCATATCCTCAAAAATTGCGTATATAGGGCCCGAAAGATTGTTGTGTGAGAGGTCAAGTTTCACTAGACTTTGCAGACTGCTGAATTGTGCAGGAATCTTGCCGATGAATGAATTATTGTTCAAGTCTAGCTGGGATAAGTGAGTCAGCATCCCGATCTGGCGAGGAATTTCGTGGCTTAACCGGTTGTTGCTCAGATCCAAGTGGAATAAGTTTGCCAACTGCCCGATACTCTCTGGGATAGACGAGTTTAATCTATTCCTGGACAAATCCAGGCTTTGAAGACCAGATAGTGATGCGATCTCGGGATTTATACTGCCAGAAAGTTGATTCCTGCTCAAGTTCAACCTCACCAAAGAGGTCAATTTCCTGAGTTCTTTTGGAATCTCGCCTATTAAACCATTGGAAGAAAGATCGAGTCCTTGTAGTTCAGTGGCATTTCCGATCTCAGAAGGCAAGCTACCGGTGATGTTGTTTCCAGCAATTCGTAGATCCCTCAAACGCCGACAACTTCCCCAGTTGGCCGAGATCTCTCCGTGGAACTTGTTGAAACTCAAATCCATAAAGTCCAAGTTCGGGTAGACACCAAAACTGTCGGATATGTTTCCAGTGAGTTGGTTCTCCTGGAGGCGTACCCTGAGTAAGCTCGTGCAATTTCTCAAGCTTCCGGGAATGAAACCTGTGAGGTTGTTGCCAGCCATGGTGAGGTTTTGAAGTGATCCACCTCGGCACAAGTTATCTGGTATGAAGCCAGTGAACTGGTTCGTATCTAATTGTAGCACCACCAAGTTCATCAAATTCCCTAGGAATCCAGGAATGGAACCGGAAAGTTGGTTCTCACGGAGGAATATATATTCCAGGTCAGTCATGTTGCCCAGAGAAGAAGGAACAGGACCGCTGAGCTGATTCATACTCAGCTGTAAATCGGTCATAGCTCGGAGGTTTCCCAACTCATCAGGAATGATATCAGAAAGCATGTTGCCATATAGATAAAGAAGGGTAAGCTCTGTCAAATTGCCTAATGTCGAGGGAATTGAACCGGTAAGATTATTGTATTGTAGGGTGAGTTGACGAAGAAGTTTCAAGTTCCCCAGCTCCAGTGGGATAGAACCAATAAGTTCATTATCATATACATGGAGTTGGGTTAGTTTGGTCAATTTCCCGAATGTGGGAGGAATTGGCCCCATTAGGAAGTTGGTAGCCATGTAAATCTCTTCCAAGTTTGTTAGATTCCCCATTTCAAGAGGAATAGGACCAGAAAATGAATTGTTAAAGATGTAAAGTCTAGCGAGGTTGCTCAAGTTGCCCAAAGAAGAAGGAAGTGACCCAATCAACTGATTTGAGTACAAGGAAAGCTCATTCAACAAACGCAATTGACCTATTTCACTAGGGATAGAGCCATTCAGCTCGTTAGAGGGCAGGTGTAGCACCTCAAGCTTCATGAGATTGCCAATCTCCCGTGGTATTTTCCCGGATAATTGATTATAGGAGAGGTCAAGGTAGGTGAGATTGGTCAAAAGACTGACTTGAGGCGGAATACCGCTGAAGAGTTCATTTATGTACATGTCTATATAGGTAAGATGCGGCAAAGACGAGAAAGGGAACTCATCGAGTGTACCTTTGATGTTAAAATTGGTGAGATTGATTCCAATCACGCTTCTGGCTGGGTTACACAAGATGCCGTGCCAACCGCACGGGCTCGACACTGTTGCATTGGAGCTGGTAGCATTTTGAGGAGGGAGAGTCCATGAAGATAGAGAAGAGGTGGATAGGCTTTGGTTTAGAAGGCTGGATTTCCATTTGAGAAGGGCTTGTGCTTCTTGTGTGGAGGCATAAGCAGGAATTGCACTTTGTGGAATGATGAAAAAAAGCGCTGTGGAAAGGGCAAAGGAGGCTAGAAGATTCATTGGTGTTTCTAATCCTGGTGAACCCATGATTTCTTTTGTTTGTTCTGGAGGTTGATGATCAACCATGAGGCATATATGTAAAGCTTGGTTAGTCTGTTTCTGTCATTCTCCAATTCCATTCACAGAAGGCCAATTTTCAAAGATCTTCAATTTCCTGCTTGTTGAATGGTGCTGATTGTGATGGTTCAGACGTTAACAATATGGTCAATGTGTGAAAACGAGAAATAGTCTAACCACGTGTAGAGTTTCATATAGTTGGAACAATGTATTTGACTTTGACTCAAAGCTTCCCGAACTCTGTTCTCTTTAATTGGTGCTATCTCTGGTTTTCCTTGACGTGGGAGTGCCAACAGCCAGACACTGCTATTTTAAAGATGATAAATCGTTCGTCAGCTGTCATTAATAGGGAAGAAAATGAAGCCACTCACTATCATCTTGCTCAGACTTTGTGACAGCAGAACACGAAATTTGACTAAGAGCATTTACTCGATAAATTAAATAAATCTTTTTAATACCAAGTGGATCTGCACTTTGGATGCTGTATATGGCCTAATTCTTCATTTCTGGAAGCACTTATGAGGGAATTGCCTTCCAAGTAATCGACTGGGAGAGGTTGAAGATGAAGAGATAAAGGACCCTCACGTTTAGTTTCTTTTTGAGCCTTTCTATGGTTTTAACCCATTGCTCTTTCCTTCTTGAGGAACGACGATGTTTCTTTGTAGCTTCTTGCTGAATCTGATTGATTATTTGAATAGTTTAGGTACCTCTTTTACCATGTGAATTTCGACTAGATATGCTCTCTAAAAGAAAAGCTGGAGAAAATGTACCTGTGTGAACCTTTTAACTGTACTTTGTTCAGGAAAAAGAAAATGAACAGTAAGGAAGAAACTTGTGCTAGTTTGGCTTTAAGATGCGTTCTTAAGATTGAAAATCGAGGTTCCGGTCTCTTTATGTCACAACGTTATTTATATAAGTGGGAAACTACCATGGAATACATGGATTCTAAGTCTTAAAACACCCTAAACTTTTATTTCCATATAAATCCACAGTTTAATAACTCCTCTACTTAATCTTGCAATTCAAAATTTACATTGCTCCAAATTTATGGCCTAATTCCTAAAATTACTCTGATTAGATGAACAATGAGTTCGATTACTTACCGAATGTTGTAAAACAAAGCTAATCCGGCTTGGCGAGATTCCCAGTAGCGCGTAGATGCAAGCTTTTCTCTCCTCTCTTCCTTCCTTTTATTGTCACTATTTATGTTTGTTTTCGTGTTTATGCTTCACATGCATCTAATGAAGGAGAAAAGAGTGCAGATTACATCGGCCAATGCATGGTAGGTAATGTAGGTTGAGCTTTTACCCGTTAATTCGCTTCTCTCAGATTTCGTTGGTGTACAAATCTAATTTTAAAGGTGATTGGAGAATCTTCGTGAGGGTTTCACTCTTGTAGGTGTCACAATTGTGCTCATTCAATTTTTTTACATTAAATGACTAAAGTGTTGGAGACGTTGAACCTAGGCACGCACCACCAAAAGGCAAAGCTGTAATAATAGATGGAGATTTCATTGTGTGTTTATTACTAAAGATGGATTTGGTGATCAATCGTTTTTATAATTACTTTTTGAGCGTGTTTTGATGATATATTTTGTTATTTAGAGCTTATTTTGTTTTGAAATTGTCTACAATCTGTCTCGATTTGCAGTTGGACTACATTATTTTTCTTTGTATTTTTGTGGGAATGAATGAAATGTTATCTTGACAACAACAAAAAAAAGGTAAGAAAGAAGAACGGGCAATAGCAAACTTAGTCATAGTCACCGTCACCCTCCAAGTTTGTGTTTATTATTTGGGGAACGACCCCATCCCTTCATAAAATAAAGGACGAAGCTTTTAATTAAAATAAACCATTTTCAGAAATGTATTAGTCGGATAAAACCTGACATTAATGAAAATAATCGTAAGGTCCAACATATCATGAATGTACCCAGCTGGATTTCCTTCAGAGTCGGTCTAATAAGCTTAATAAAAATAGCAAAATAGATCCTAAATTGAATCCATCACTCTCCTCTATTCTTAAAATCTGAAACGGTAATAAAAGGGCGAGCAAAACCCCGGCTCGGGTAAGTGATAATCACCACTTCAAGTAACGAACGATGCAGTTGTACAATAGCATGCATATGCAGGAACTGCACCTCGTGAAATGACTGCAAGCATTGCGAGAAGGGCAACGGGAGCTAGAAGATCTCCTCCCTCTAAAACTTTTTGCCGATCCTTGATTTTCTGGTGTGGTTTTGGAGCATATATAAAGCTGCTCTGTCTCTGCCATTGTTCTCTGATCCGTTCAGAAAAGCCAGCTTTCAAAGATCTCCCATTTCAGGATTTTGAATGCTTCTGATCATGAAGTTTCAGCTGTTGACAAACTGTCTATTTTGTTTATACAGAGCCTCATGTATGCTGAAGTAAGTGGTTGACTTGACTCCACCTCACTTAATTTTTTTTTTTTTTCCAATGGGGAACATTCTTTTGCTTGCTAAAATACCGACCTTTGACAACTGGAATGCGTGCATCACCAGGCAATAATTAGTGAGAAAAATATACGGAAGAAAAGTATGCGGGAGTGGTTATGTCTCCACTTGGACTTTTAGATTGTAGCACCAAAGTATGCGGGAGTGGTTATGTCTCCACTTGGACTTTTAGATTGTAGCACCAGTAATTTGACCAAGAGCATAGGTTTACTTTGACTTCTTCAAGACTTGGGCATTCCTAGCATTTGTGATTTCAGTTATTGCTTATTGCTTAATTTAAATCTTGCGATTCGGCCATTTTTATTGTTTTTTTCAATTCAAAAATCCCGAAACTGAGATATGAAGCACATTCAAGAATTAAGATTGATTTGACCCCACTATCGGAGAAGGTTGGGGGAATATAACTCACTATCTCGCTACACCTCGATTCGGATAGTTGTTACTTCATTTTGCTCCCCTATACTATTCATTTACAGAGTTTTCCGAAACTCTGATTTTACAATGTCAAGTTTTACTTAGATTGACTGATGGCCGCATCAAACATTAGTCTACTATAATTTCTTGTTTCAAGTTCAGAAAACTCAGAGCTCTCAGAGTCTATTTACCATTTTCCAGATGAAATACACGAGGGAAGCTGTTCCGACATGTTTTGCATAAGGCCATATAAATTCACTAATGTGAAAAACAGAGAAGATGGTGCCGGTACAATGTAAATGATTTTTACTTCTATTGACAATGGATTGAGGCCGAGCGAAAATAGACCAGCGTGATTTAATTCCCTCAGGATTTTGGAGGGCAGGATATCCTCTGCCTTATCACAATTGAAGTACAAGGTATCAGCAGAACAGAACTTGCATTCTTTCCAAGACAAAGCATTGTACTATAAGATGGGTGATTGAAACTTTTCCGCACGTAAGAGGATTTTATGTCTACACAAATCCACCATGAACCTTATAAAAGGACTAAAAAAGGACAAGATCTCAGAGACTTAATAAAAATATTCGGTTGCGACTTTACATTGACCCTCTGCTTTCAAGATGATAACGCTAGATACATAAGCAACTTTACACTGATACGAAATTCATACTTTATAACTCTAACTAGACATGGATACATAGCTTTCGCTGCGATGATACTAGTATGATTATTCATAGATGCAGAAACAGTTTGGAATATCTCCAGTTCAGCTGTTCTCTCCAGAAATGAAACTAGATGCCAGTAAGTTCAGGTTTTGCTCCTTCCAAAACAAAAGGCTGTTCTATACTTGGGCATGAACGACTTGTAGTCCTCATCCTCATGCTGGTACCCTAAACAAGTACCCTTGTTTCCGGTCAAAATATTTCTCCTAAATGCAAGTACAGTTAACAGAATAGTGAGCGAAACAATAAATTAGAAAAAGCTTGAAACTTAATTGATTAGTTTAAACGACAGTGTTTTTTTATTAAAGACCAGACCTTCTTGCATGTGGTTGACAGAGCAAAATCGTTTATCAGACGATATCTTCTACAAATTGATCCAGTGCACGGCTTGGATTTGTTGCATCTCTCACAGGATCAGTGGACTTCTGTGATTTTTTAACTCCGTCAAAAATGGTTGAACGAGCTGATAGCACTTGAGAAATCATTTTCATTGACGGCCTGAGTTGGGGATTATCAGATATGCAAGCGACTGCTAGCTTTAGGATGGTCAGAAGTTCATCCTCAATGCCTGGCATGGGCGTTGGCAGGCGTGAATCCAATATATTCTTCAAAACTACTGAGATCTCCATGCCGACCGGGGCTAATAGAGATGAAAGACTATCACCTGGATGTCTTCCTTTGATCACCTCGATGGCTACTATTCCAAAGCTATACACATCGCATTTCTCTGTCACCTTCATTGTGTAAGCAAGCTCTGCACAAAGAAGGAGATATATGTGTTAGCACAAATACGTCACTTTAGCTAAACCGTTGGATCAAGAGTTGATTTTAGAAATTAACCTGGAGCTACGTAACCATATGTGCCGACGACTGCACTCCAGTTTGATGTGTCCAGCTTAAGAAGCTTAGCCGTGCCGAAGTCAGAAACATGCGCCACATACTCCGAATCAAGCAGGATGTTGTTACTCGAAATATCTCGATGAACGATTGGAAAAATACAATCATGGTGCATATAGGACAGAGCATGAGCCACGCCTTTTACTATATTCACCCTCTTGTTCCAGTCCAACTCCATGGCTTCTTCTTCATTGCTCAAGATTGTAGACAAGCTTCCTCTGTCAAAGTACTCATACACCAAGAATGAGTGTTGTGGATGCGAACAAAAGCCCTCTAGTTTCACAATATTGCGGTGTCGAATTTCTGTCAATGCCTTAATCTCATTCAAAAATTCCTTTTGATCTGTTTGCCCACTATCAGCTGTTTGATAGAGCTTCTTTATAGCTACCATATCACCTGATTTTAATTTGGCCTTGAAGACACTTCCGTAGCCTCCACTTCCAATACAGAAAATCTCATCAAAAGCCCTGGTGGATTCTATGATGTCTTCATATAAGATCATTCCACCGTACTTTGATAGAGAAAAGACTTCAGTTGTCTTGGGTGCTAGTTCCGCTGTTGGATTGAACTTCTTTCTACAGAAAATGAAGAATATTCCCAAGAAAATAAACATAAGAACTGCTCCTAGTAAAGGAAACACAATAAGAAACACTCTGCCTCCCGCTGGAGAGCTTTCCCTATCCACCACCGCTCGATTACATGGCTCAAGTCCTCCAACATTTCCACACAATCCGTTGTTGCCTTCAAACACTTCTTTTGTTGCATTTTGGAATGCTGTGGTGTTGGGGATGGGACCCTCAAACTTGTTGTGAGAGATGTCCACCTCCATCAAACCTCGCATATCCTTGAAAGTCTCGTATATAAGGCCAGAAAGATTATTGTGTGAAAGGTTGAGTTTCTCTAGGCTTTCCAGCTTGTTGAATTGAGCTGGGATCTCACCGCTTAACAAGTTACGACTCAAGTCTAGCTCGGATAAATGAGTTAGCATCCCTAATTGGCCTGGAATATCTTGGCTCAACCGATTGTTGCTCAGATCCAAGTGGATTAATTTTGAAGAATGCCCGATAGCTTGCGGGATAGACATGCTTAATCTATTCCTCGACAAATCCAACTTTTCAAGACCAGGTAGCGACACAATCTCTGGACTTATTCGGCCAGAAAGCTGGTTCCTACTTAGATTCAAATTCACCAAAGAAGTCAATTTTCCGAATTCTTTCGGAAGCTCACCAACTAAGTTGTTGAAGGAAAGATCAATTGCACCCAGTTGAGTTGCGTTTCCAATCTCTGGAGGCAAGCTACCAGTGATGTTATTTCCCGCAATTCTTAGATCACTTAAATGCATGCAACTTCCCCAGTTTATTGAGATTTCTCCATAGAACTTGTTGAAACTCATGTCGATAAAGGTTAGGTTGGGGTAGACATCGAAGGCCTGGGATATATTTCCAGTGAGCTGGTTTTTCTCAAAGCGTGCCCTGACTAAGCTTGTGCAATTTCTCAAGCTTCTAGGGATAGAACCATTTAAGTTGTTGCCCCCCACTGTAAGGTTTTGGAGCAACCCACCTTGGCATAATTTCTCTAGTAAGGAGCCACTTAACTGGTTGGTATCCAATTGCAGCACCTCCAAGTTCACTAGATCCCCTAAGGATCTAGGAATTGAACCAGAAAGGTGATTGTCGCGGAGAAACAAAGATTTTAGGTAGGTCAAGTTACCCAAAGAAGAAGGAATTGGGCCGGTGAGTTGATTTGTACTTAGCTCTAAGTCAAGCATAGCGTGGAGATTTCCCATTTCATTAGGAATGTGACCGGAAAGCTTATTACTATAGAGATAAAGAAGGGTAAGCTCCATTAAATTGCCTAATGTTGGTGGAATTGAACCCGTAAGATTATTATCGTTAAGGGTCAACCCGCTAAGACGATGCAAGTTCCCTAGCTCTAATGGGATGGAACCAGTAAGCTCATTAGCAAATAGGTTCAGCTCTGTCAATTTGGTTAAGTTCCCCAAAGTGGAAGGAATCGATCCCGTTAGGAAGTTGGTGTCCATGTGGAGCACTTCCAAATTTGTCATATTTCCCATTTTAGGAGGAATAGAACCAGAAAGGGAGTTGTTGTAGACATACAATCTAGCCAATTTGCTCAAATTACCTATTGAGGAAGGTATGGGTCCATTCAATTGATTCGAATACAGCGCGACCTCATTGAGCAAATGCAATTGCCCGATTTCTTGGGGAATGGAGCCATTTAACTCATTGTAAACCAGGTGCAGGACCTTGAGTTTCGTTAGATGGCCAATCTCTGGGGGTATATTCCCCATGAACCGATTGATAGAGAGGTCGAGATAGGTGAGATTGCTCAAGAGACCGATTTGAGGCGGAATATGGCCAAAGAGACTATTTATACCCAAGTCAATGTACGTAAGATGAGACAAAGATGAGAATGGGAATTCATCGAGCGTACCTTCAACATAAGCACTAGTGAGATTTATCCCGATTATGCTCCCCACCCGATTGCAGGAGATGCCATACCAAGCACACGGACTCATGGTCGAGTTGGAACTGGTGGCATGATGAGGAGAGGGAGTCCACGAAGAGAGGGAAGTAACCGAATGGTTACCAAGACTATACTTCCACTTGAGGAGGGCTTGGGCTTCCGCAAGGGAAGCATGAGCAGGAAGTGGAATGACAAATGTAGTGAAAAGGGTAAGGGCAGCCACAAGGCTCATGACTTTTGTGAATTCTAATGAAGGATCCATCGATTCTTCTCCTTCTTCTCTTTTGGCTCTAGTAAGTTGGTTTTTGTCTTCCTGAGGCAACGAGCGATGCTTAAATAGGCTGCGAAAACTCACCTTCTTATCATTTTCCATGGTAATGGGAATGCAATAAAATAATCAACCAAAGAAGACTAGGAAAAGGTACATTGATATTGCTTAGCACGCCGTAGGAGTAGACATTGAGAGTTGACTGGCATGAATTTTTGGTTCCTTGAAGACTTCAAATTTTTACTTTTGTACTCTTGATAGGGGCCAATTCCAATAATAAATAAATAAATAAACCCTAAACTTTAGGTCTAGTCTCAAATCTGCCCGAATTTTTTTTTTTTCTTCTAAAAAACCCTAAACTTTAGGTCCAGTTCCAAATCTCTCCAAAAAAACCCCAAAACTTTAAAAACTTTGTCCCAAAACTTTAGGCTTTGTCCCAAATCTTCTTTGTCTCAGAAAAAGCCCAAAACTTTAAATCCAATCCCAAATCTAACTCAATTTTTTTTATTGAAAAGGAAATCATCAATTTTTACCCTAGTCCTAAATTTGCCCCATTAGCCCTCTGTCCAAAAGTCGCGGTTAGTAGTGCCTAATTTTTTATATCCTATAACAGTTTTATTTTGAAGATAATTTTCCATGTTACCTTGTTAATGTGTATTTATTATCGATATGGAAATGCCACATTAAGTTGGGATTGGACCACGGGGTAGATTTGAAAATAGATTAGAAGTTGGTGACTTTTTTTGGTACAAATGGAGGGTAATATCCAAAATTAGTACACTCATCAACTGCTATGTGTCATCTACTCTGCAAGTTAATATTAAAATTTAACGGAAACTAATAGAGGGTAAATTTGTCACTTGTATACAAGTTTGGGGTTTTGATTATCAAAAAATGAGTTTGAGAAAAATTTGTCACAGGTGTACGCATTTGAGATTTTTTGTGGTTAAAAAATTAGTTTGTAGTAAATTTGTCATAGATATACTAGTTTGGGATATTTTGTTATTAAAAAATTAGTTTGGGGTAAATTTGTTACATGTTGACTAGTTTGGGGTTTTTCGTGGTACGAATCCACTAAAATAAGCTTAATTGCTAACAAAATGAATCTGACATGCCAACAACTCACCTAAAGCTATTATTCAAAGTTATTCACTACGCGAAACTTGAGTGCGAAAATCTAATATTTCACTTCGACTAAATCATTACTTCAAATTGACTCCCCTCAAATCTCACAGCTCCAAACCATAATCCATAATTTACATGAAATGTCATAGCTAAACAACTTCAAAATTGAATTTTACATCTCAGATTTCACACAACTTCGAATTTGCACCATAATCTCAAAAGCTATTCCGATTAGAATAACAAAGAGCTTGAATCCTTCGCATTGTGAGACGGTGTTAATCCGACTTTGGGCATGTAGGCACCAAAGTCTTTTCCTTTTTCCTTCCTATTTCTTTTTCTTTCCCTTTCTTTCTTCTCTTCTTCTTTTCTCTCTCCGTTTGCGATCACTCTCTTTTTCTTCTTTCCCTTTTTCTCTCGGTCATGTCTCTTTGCTTGAATAAAGTGGTCTCCTCTTTTTCTTTTCTTTTTTTCTTTTTTTTATTAGCTACTTCATTTGACCAAGTCAACAAATCCAAATATTACAGAATGCCTTCGAAGCATTTGACAGGGAGAGGTTATGGATGAAGAGTTTGACGTAAAATAAAGAGCTTTATGATTTGTTTGGGTACGAACACTCTCTAATCTTTCGCACTTCACCTTCTTAGAATTTGGCTACATTTTCCTTTTCCATTTGCCGTTTCTTACACGGCATTGAAAGAAAAACCATTCTTTCACAGCATTAAAAGAGAAAGACTTGTTAGTCAAAAAAGGAGAAGGCTGGAAAATTGCTCCATGACCCTTCCCATACGATAAGTTGGAAATTTTAGAGTCAAACATCACTGGTAAAAGTCCATTAAGACCATGACTTCGCATGAATCATTGTAACGCTCACCGATCCAAAACTCAACACACTTGAAACCCCAAGAGACCTTAACTTCTTGAGTAGGCACATGTCTATTCTATCGCCCGAAGACCTTGACTTCTTTAGGGATATTTACAAGATGGATCTACACATGCATGTTGGTTTAAATTCTTTATTTTCCTTTGGCCTGGTATGCTGGTTTATATTCTAATTGTATCATAAAACCACAAAATTTTGAAAATTTTGCATTAGCAGATGGATATGGTAATAAAGTTTCAATGGTGTTCACTGCAAGGGACCATGCACAGGGTGAAAAAAGGGGCACAACCCTATTGTCAACTTATACTACAGTGTAAGAGAGATTCAGAGTGTCAAAATGGCTTTTATTGTAACTTTCTCCTTATGTTAACATGAAACTGTTGCCATTCTTACATGGCTAACTTTCTTTTTGAACAATTTTATGGATTTCTAGCCATTGCTCTGTCCTTTTTGAGGAATGAGTATGTTGATTGGTAGTTACTAGCTGAAAATAATTTAATATTTTAATGATTTTGCCACCCTTTTCTTACCATGTTATCGTTAACTAGAAATACTCTTTTAGAAAAGAGCAGGATAAAATGTACCTGTATGACCCTTTAATTGTACTTTGTTTAACGAAGTAATACATTTTAGCATCCCTTTTAGAGTTTGAATGTGTTTGATTATATGATGTTTCGGGTATTGACAACTGTTACAAAAGAGTAATGTTTTATAAATACGGAGTCTAATATTTTTGGAAGCAAATGGTAGACTTGACTCAACTTTCTAAACTGAGTTTTTTCCAATGTCAGCATTATTTTGCTTGCTAAATTACTGATTTTTGAAAATAGGATCACAGACATTAATTAGTGAAGAAAGTAGCGTTATCTATTTTTTTCGACTTTGAGATTGTAGCACCGAAACTTCAACCAAGAACATAGGTTTCTTCATGACCTGGGAATTCCTCCTATCCTCCTTGATGAATTTCTTAACACCATTGTGAAGCTACTTTACATGTTGTCAATAGGGTAATGCTTCCTAGCATTTGAATGCCTTTTATGCATGTGTGTGAACATTTTCTAGCTTTTTACGTGCTTTCTTCTCAGGAGTTGGGATAGGATGCATTAGTATTCATAGGCTAATTTAGTCAGCTGAGCAAGCAATTATGAAATTAACGATTTTCCTCTTAGTATAGTTTAAATCTTGTTGGTCAGGCACGTTATAGATAATTTATCAAAATTGTTAGCAAATTATGGACGTCCAATGCAATTGCAGGATATCCACTTTTCGATATAGTCACCAATCAAAATAAAAATTGAGCAGTGAACATAGTATTTTACCAATAACTTACCAACTGAGCTCCACTTTCGTGGTAGTATGTGATAACTAGAGTAAGGAATTTTCCAACTTGAAGTAAAATGTAAGTTACTCTTATAGAATTTTACTACTCACAACAAAAATTTGGCAGTGAAATTAGTGACTTACCGTTGTAGGGAGTGAATCCATGGCCACTTTTTCTCTTTTGATCTTGATGTTGGTTTTTCTCAAGCCCCGAAAGATGTGTAAAACTTTCCCTCAAACTTATTTTCCTGTGGTTTTCCTATTTGACAATGGAAATGCATCAAGCATTAACTCGTGGAACACATGTATGTGGATGGTCTCTGGCATAATGAAAAAGTCGGCTATCGCCGTGAGATGGTTCTTTCTTTGACATTGCATATTGCCTGTTGCCTTTCTTCCAAGACACGCAGCACATTCAAGAATTGAGATTGAATTAACCCAATCACTTGATAAGATTGGGAAAATATAACTCTCTGTTGTGCTACTTCTCGATTGAATAGTTTTAACTTCGTCTTTCTCCCCTATTCTATACATTCACAAAGTTATCTGAAACTTTGATTTTATGGTGTTGGTTTTTACTTGGGATTGATCAAGGGCGGGGTCAAACGTTGGTCTATTGTGGTTTTCTATGTCAAATTCACAAAACTCTGAGCTCTCAAAGACTATGTCTACTATGTTCCAGATAAAGTACTCGAGGGAAAATTATTCTGACATGTTTTGCACGAGGCAACATCACTGTCCAGAAAAACAGAGAAGATGATTTATAGTGAGCTAAGCCATAATTGAGTTTTACTTGTACTTGACAATGGAGCTAGGCCGAGCAAAACATGACCATCATGATGTAAATGCCTCAACATTTTGGAGGGCAGCATATCGTCTGTCTTCACACTCTTGAAATATAAGGTAGCATCAGAACATAACGTTCATTCTTTCTAAGACAAAGCATTGTATTGCATAATCTTTTCTCAAGATAAATTGATGACTAGTGATAATCCTAATTTAAACACTTTTGAGTTCTAAGCTTAATTGCAAACAAAATAAATATGATGATCTCTTGCCCAAAGAGATTATTCAATGTTATTCGCAATACAAAATTTGAGCGCAAAACTCTAATACTTCATTTCAACTAAACCATTGCCTCAAATCAACTCCCATGAAATTTCACGGCTCCACTACACCATAATCCATAATTTACATTAAATTCACAACTGAACAACTCTAAAATTAGACTTTGCGGTCTAAATTTCCCACAATTTTGAATTTGAAGCTATTCTGATTTCAAGAACGAAGAGCTTGAATCCTTCCTTGACATGGTGAGACGGTATTAATCCGACTTAGGGTATGTACGCACAAAAAGAAATGATTGGGTGATAATTTTTAATTTACTGTAAGAATAAATAATAAATAATTATAAATTATTGTTGAGCCACTTTTTCAAAAGTTTATAGCTTACAACAAGTTAAGTGGCTTAAAGACGGTTGTTCTAGCAAAACCCAAGCACAAAAGCCTCACACTTTTTCCTTTCTCTTTCCCTTCCTTTTTCTTTGTCTTTCCCATTCTTTCTTCTCTTCTTCTTTTGCCCCCTATTTGCGATCACTCTCTTTTTCTTCTTCCCCCTTTTCTCTCTGTCACATGTCTTCGCTTTAAATAAAGTGGTCTTCTTTTTCTTTTTTTCAGTCACTTCATTTGACCAAGTCAACAAACCCAAATATTACAGAATGCCTCTGACGCACGTGACAGGGAGAGGTTATGGATTAATGGTGTGACCTAAAATAAGGACTTTTGTGTTGTGTCGTGTATGAACACTCTCCAACTTTTCACATTTTACCTCCTTAAAGTTTGGCTACATTTTTCTTTTCCATTTGCCATTTATTACACTACATTAAAAGAAAAAACCATTCTTATATAGCATTAAAAGTTGAAGACTTTTGTCCTAAGTACGAAATTAAATTGCTTCGTCTGAGATCCCTTGGAGACCTCGGCATCCCTTAGATGTAAAACACTTAAAGAGTAGAGCTTGAGCTTGGGCTTGAAAAAAAAATACAAGACCCAACACACATTTAAATAAGGAATGCAATCTGGCAGCCCGCCACGCTAGTGGACAGTAGGTGGCCCTATTGTTTGGAAACAATACCTACCTTGATAACATTGTCATATAACCAGCCGTCAAGATCCAAGGCAAGCCCACTGAAAATCCGTTCTTACACAGCATTAAAAGTTGAGAAGACTTGTTAGTCAAAAAGGGAAGAGGCTGGAAAATAGCTCCATGACCCTTCCCATATGGTAAGTTAGAAATTTTAGAGCCAAACCTCACTAATAAAAGTCCATAAAGACTATGACTTCTCATGAACCATTGTAACATGTACTGATGCAAAGTCACCAAACGTGAAATCCCAAGAGATTTTGACTTCTTGAGGAGGCACATGTCTATTCTATCGCCCGAAGACCTTGACTTCTTGACGGACATGTACGGGATCAATCCATACATGCATGCCGGTTTAAATTCTTTCTATTTCTTTTGGGCCTGTATGCTTATATTCTAATTGTATCATAAAATCGAGAAATTTAGAGGTTTGCGTTAACAGAATATTCTTCTTGATGGATTGGTAATAAGGTTTCAAAGGTGCTCACTGCAGGGGACCATGCACCGAGGGTGAGAAAAGGGGCACAGCCCTATTGTCAACTTACACTGCAGTGTAAAAGAAAGATCCAAAATGTTAAGATGGTTTTTCTTTTAATTTTCCCCTTAAGTTAACACGAAACTCTTGCCTTTCTTACATGGCTAACTTTCTTTTTGAACATTTTCATAGATCTCTAGCTATTGCTCTGTCCTTTTTTAGGAATGACGATGTTGCTTTGTAGCTATTAGTTGAATATAATTCCTTATTTTAATAATTTTGTGTAATTGCTAGCTAGAAATACCCTTTTAGAAAAGAGTAGGAGAAAATGTACCTGTATGAACCTTCAATTGTATTTTGTTCAACGAAGAAACAAATTTTAGCATCCATTTCAGAGTTCGAATGCTACTGGTTATTTTTTTTCAAGTATTGACGACTATTACAAAAGGGCAATGTTTTATATATACAGTCTCATATATTTGGAAGCAAATGGTTGACTTGACTCAACCTTACTAAACTGAGTTTTTTCCAATGACAGCATTGTTTTTGCTTGCTAAATTACTGATATTCCACAATAGGATCACAGACATTAATTAGCGAAGAAAGTAGCGTTATCTCTTCTTTTCGACTTTGAGGTTGTATCACCGATACTTTGACCAAGAACATAGGTATCTTCATGACCTGGGAATTCCTCCCATCCTCCTTGATGAATTTCTTAACACCATTATGAAGCTACTTTAGATGTTGTAAATGGCGCAATACTTCGTTTCTAGAGCCAAGCCTGACTAAAGACCTTCCTAGCATTTGATAGCAGAGGTCGAACAGTTCAATGCCTTCTATGTGTTAGAACTAGTAATAGCACCTAGAGGGGGGTGAATAGGTGTTTAAAGCGATTTTAACAATCTAAACCTGTAGAGATATAAATAATTTAAAATCAACGATTGCAGCAAATGAAAACAGTTAACAATAGAAGGATTAGAGATAGAGAATCAAGACTCCAGATTTATAGTGGTTCGGCTTAGATCAAGCCTACGTCCACTCTCCCGCACGGACAGCCCTTCTTGGCTGGATTTCACTAAGAATCAATAAGAGTGATTACAGTCTCACACTCTTGAGTCCACAGTGTAGATTACTCTACTACACTTCCTCAAGGTCTACAATATGATCTCTCTCTCTTGATTACAAGTAACGCTCAAAGAATGATATCGCAAAATAGAAAAGGAGATTCAGACTTTGGAATTCTTCTATCCGCACCCTTCAACAACTAGAGCATCTCTCTTATATACTTCTTCATGCCTTCAATACCGTTGGCACCTTCTAAAGAAGTTCTTCCAATCAACCCGTTGGACAGAATCAATTAGAGAGATCTCGAGCTCTTTAAGGTAAGTGTTGATAGCCCATCAATCCTGCAAGCCCATACAATCAGGATCTCGGTTTCCATAAGTAGATCCTTCCAAATATAAGTTGCGAAGTCGTCAAGGAATCCAAACTTATTCCATATAAAGCTTAGATCGTTTAGTGCTAAATCCAGTAGAAAGATATCCACTAGCTGTTAGAATAAAGATCGTATAAGATCAGAATAAACGTCGTCCTAGAACCTGTCCATGTGAGTAGACTTTGAAATATAAGTCTTGAGTCTTGCTAGCTTCAGACTTTGATCTTCAGACTTTGTTCTTCAGACTTTGTTCTTCAGACTTTGTCAACAGAATCTGTAAGTCCTCAGACTAGAATGATAAACTTGTTTTGTCAACTTCAAAATACTTTAAGGGATTTCATCCAACACTATGCATGTGTGTGAACACCTTCTAGCTTTTTACACGTATCTTCTCCAGGACGTGGTTAAAAGATTGGGATAGGATGCATTAGTATTCACAAGCTATTCTAGTGAGCTGAGCAAGCAATTATGAAATTAATGATTTTCCTAATGTGATTAGTATAGTTTAAATCCTGTTGGTCAGGCACGTTGATGATAATTTACCAACAATGTTAGTAACTTATGGACGTCCAATTTAATAGTAGATTATCAACTTTTCCATATATTCACCATTCAAAAAAAAAAAAAAAATTTAAGTGGTGAACATAGTATTTTACCAATAACTTACCAACAGAGCTCTACTTTCATGGTAGTATGTGATCACTAGAGAAAAGAATTTTCCAACTTCAAGTGGCATGTAAGTTACTCACGTAGACTTTTACTACTCAGAACAAAAATTTAGCATTGAAATTAGTCACTTACCGTCGTAGGTTGTAAATCCGTGGCCATTTTTTCTCTTTTGATCTGGATGTTGATTTTTCTCAAGCCCCGAAAGACACATAAAACTTTCCCTCGAACTCATTTCTTGTGTTTCTCCAATTTGACAATGGAAATGCATCATCAAGCATTAACTCGCGGAACACATGTCTGCATACACTAGCTGGCATAATGAAAAAGTTGATTGTAGCCATCAGATGGTTCTTTCTTTGACATTGCATATTGCCTGTTGTCTTTCTTCCAAGACATGCAGCACATTCAAGAATTGGGATTGAATTAACCCAACGACATGATAAGGTTGGGAGAACATAACTCATTGTCTTGCTGCTACTCAATTGGAATAGTTGTTACTTCATTTTTCTAGTTCACAAAGTTGTCTGAAACTTTGATTTTACAGGGTTGGATTTTACTTGGAATTGATCGAGGACGGGGTCAAACGTTGGTCTATTATGGTTTCCTATGTCAAATTCACAAAACTCTGGGCTCTCAAAGACTATGTTCACTATTTTCCAGATAAAGTACTTGAGGGAAAACTGTTCTGACTTGTTTTGCACATGGCAACATAAGTTCACTGTACTAAAAATAGAAAATATGGTTTTTTGTGAGCAAAGCCCCAGATGAGTTTTACTTGTATTCAACAATGCAGCTAGGCCGGACGAAAACAAACCATCATGATTTAAATGCCTCCAGATTTTGGAGGGCGGAATATCGTCTGCCATTGCACTCTTGAAATATAAGGTAGCAACAGAACGTAACTTGCATCCTTTCTGAGACAAAGCATTGTACTGCAGTATCCCCTTTCAAAACAAAACGACAACCCATAATCTTTCTAATTTAAGCACTTCTATGTTTGAAGCTCTAATGAAAACGAAGTTTTGATTTCCTCTAAAGCCATATTCTCTTTGAAGCAATCAAATGCTACCGAACTTCTAGTAAGGACTCATGCCGTAGCAACATGCAGTAGCACTTGGGATTAGGAATTGACTGAATGCGCTCTGGGTTATGTTACACGGCGGGTAGTAATTTACAAGAAAAACGCAAAGTTATGGTGGTTGGCCACCATTAGAAACAATTGGTTTCTGACTGAATGCACTCTAAAAAGACGCATTTTTTGAAACTCTTCAGCATGTAAGAGGATTTTGCATCTACATAAATCTGATATAAACGATATAAGAGGACTAACAATGGACAAGATTTTAGACTTCTTACAAATATTCCATTTGAAATTCAGATGAGCCTTTCGCTTTTAAGATGATAATTACTATATACATCCACTTTACATTGATATAATAGTTATATTTTCTAACTCTAACTTGACATGGATACTTACATATCACTACAATGACACTATTCTGATTAAGACTGGATACAGAAACAGTTTGAAATATCACATGAGTTCAGCCGTCTTCTCTGTAAAAATGAATCTAGATGTCAGAAAGTTCTGGTTTTACTTATTCCAAAAAAGGCAGTTCTATATTAACATGGGCGCGAACGAAATGATGTCCTCCTAGTCATGTTGATGTGGGTTAACCACTCAAATTGCCGGTCAAAAATCTCCCAAATTCAAAAAGAGAAAACACATCGGAGAGCTAAACAATGGATTGAAATAAAAGTTCGGGACTTAATCAAATAGTTGCAAGGACTCTAATTTTCATTAAAGAAGTTGCATGTGGTCGACAGAGCAACATCATTTATCAGACATCTTCTACAAATAGATCCAGTGAACGGCTTGAAGCTTTTACATCACTTCTAAGATCAGCGGCTGTCCGTGAAAATTGAACATTATGGAAAATGATTGAACGAAATCATTTCCATTGACGGACTAAGTTGGGGATCAGCAGATACACAAGCGACCGCTAGCTTTAAGATGGTCAGAAGTTCATCCCCGATGCCAGTGATGCTATTTCCAGCAATTCTTAGATCACTAAAACGCATGCAACTTCCCCAGTTTATTGAGATATCTCCATAGAACTTGTTGAGACTCATGTCCATAAAGTCCAAGTGCGCTAGACAAGAAAGATCCCAGATACGTTTCCAGTGAATCGATTTAAATGCTGGTGTGATAGCTGAATGTAAAGCCAAGAAATGGAAGCCATTTTCAAGCAAATTTGTCAAGACCCAAAAAAGTCACCGAAAGAAGGGATGCCAAATTGGAACACCCACCGCTGTGAGAGTATAAAAACCATTCTAAATTCAGAAGCATGATTTCGGGAAGAATAAAAAATCATATGGCACTCATAGCAGACCACCTTTGGAGATGGCTAGTGGATTATGACCAAAAAATGGCGAACAAAAGTGCAGATCACACCAGCACAATTAAGTCTCTCATCGTCCATGCGCAGTTCGTATGATTAAACTAAAGTGTAGCCAGAGACCTATGAACAAATGCATCACAAGAAAGGCACTTCATGAATGCACGTTATAGCACCAGAATAAGATCAGAGTATCATAATAACCACCAAAGTCAGAATAGACAGACTAGCTGCCTTCGAAGAAAGAAAACTTCACGCCCGACTAAACCTAGGATTAATGTCTAAATCACCACATGCAATGAAGTATCTGTCCACCCCATCAACAGCACCTCAGGAGAAAGTAAACTGTTTGTCGAGCAAAAATGACTCCCACGACCTTGGGCACTCATCTTTCCTAAGAAGGCAACATAAAAAAGCAGAGACGTAAGGATCAAATAGTTGCAATAGAGTGAGACAGAAGCAACAAATCCACTCATGTGACTTTACCACTCAATCGATGGACTACATGGATATGCACCACGCGAATCGGCAGGACGTCCACTGGGCACATCTTTAAGGAGCTAAGAATATCTTTCACCATTTCGTACATCAGGACTTTCAAGTGCAGAAGGTCTCTGATTTGGAGAGCGACTCCTCTCATATTCGGCTTATCGAGGACTCTGGGATGAACTGAAAATTAAGGAACTCCAATCAGATAAAATTCTCGACAAGAGGTGACCAAAAGAAGCATTAAAGGGAAATAAGGAGGGTCCTCACCTTGTGCATGATCCACTCCGACTTCGGTCCTCATCATCATACTTGGATGCCCTTCGGTCTCTGCGACGGTCAGGACTTGCGCTATAGCTCCTACTTCGGTGATGGTAACTCCTTTCCCTGTCTCTGTAACTGTCGCGATCATATCGTCCCCTCCTTCTACTGCGACTTCTCCTCCTGTAATCACGGTCTCTATATTCATCTCTGTACCTGAAAATCCATTTTACTATCAGTTGCAGTAGAGAATGAGAGGGAATTACTTGCAACTCTGCAAGACGCAAGTACTCATTAAGATGGTTAAGGGTTAACTGCTACTTGCTGTCACATCAATGGATATTTTATTTTATTTATTTCACTACGCACAAAAGAACAAGGTGCAACAAGCTTAAATATCACCTAATATCTGAACTGTTGTTTCAAAGCTTAAATGGCAAAAAGGCGAAATCTAGAAACCAACAACTCAATGGCATAATGGTAACTAGCCGAAAGAAATTAGCAACACCACATCGACGACTTATTTACTTGTTACAAGGATGTCACAGGAGTTCACAATTTCATGTGCGAACATCTTAGTTAAAGGCGACACGGTCACAATCCTGCTAGGATGTATCATCAAGTGCTGATGGAATAAGTCCAAGTTCATAAGCTCTTATTCCAGCACAAATTTATAAAAATAGATTCTGGGAAAGTGCAAAACAAGTCCTCCACGTTTAACCCATTGTCCAGCTGATCGATTGAGCTCTGAATCTTTTGGCAAGTGTTCAATCAATCCTAGTCTTGCAGCTGACACCATCTTTTCACTGGAAAATGGAACCCGCTCAATTTGACATGAAATTAACTATGATGTTTTACTATAACACTGGATTTTGTAATTACGAGACTCAGAACCTAAATCTCATTTAAATTGAGGAAACATTGGACTTCAACTCAAAACCCTAAAAATTTGGCCCTTCAGTCATCAAATTGTTTTATTAGTCAGTTGATTCTCCTGACCAATTCTGTCACTATTGATTAGACTGATGTGTTGTATCCCTTGGTTATGGCCCAAATTATCTAGTTACTCTTTCTCCAAAGTTATAAAAATAAGGTCTGGTTGCTTAGCTGGCTTGAGCAACCATAATGTAACTGCACTTCCATCATTTTTCTGGAAATTGCACTTCCAAACTTAGTTGCTTAGATCTAAAGAAAAGGTAGGAAATTCCTATCCACTAACTGGAGACCAATGAGTCAAATTTACTATGTGCGTGAGTGACTCTGGTTTTAGCATTCAGATTCAGCTGCAGAATTTCAGCTTTTGGGATGTAACTCTATCTCTTGACATTGGTTTACTGTGAACAAATGTAATATACAGCAACCCAATTCTTTAAAAGTAAATGCCTCTAATGTCATTTAAATGTTAATATATATTATGATTTGTATCTTTGAAAATGTATAGATATTTTCCATAAGCCATAAGATGCGTAATCACATCATTGTTAACAGCATTATGTGATTTCAATGGTAAATTGACCTTGCCGATTTTCTCATTCAATCAGGATCCCCATCAAAGTTTCAGCTACCTCTATAAATCCCAATCAAAGTTACAGCAACCAATATTAACTCTTGAAATGTAGAGATAAATGAATTGCGCAGCTAATAAACAGGCTTATGTAAGTATTAGAGGACCAAATATCTTAACCAATCCACAAAAATTACTTTGGAATTTCACCTCAAACCCAAATCAACAACTATAGCGATAGGGAGTTACAGACAGTTGTCAACACATTAAACCCGAATTTATAATCAAGTGTAGAATTTTTCTCATTTTAGTATATATATATACACAATTTGCATAACTTTACTAACTTAACAAACTTAAACCAATTTGCATACACACAGTTTGTGTAACTTTACTAACTTAACAAACTTAAACCGTACCTTGGACGAGGACTGCGACTTCTCGACCGCCTTCTCATCTTTGAAACCGGTTCAGCAATCTTCCCCTTATTGCTGTTGCGAAATAGAGGCCAAGCTCATCAGAAGAATCAATAACAAGAAACTGACAGCGAAGTTATTCAAGAAATCTACTTTTTCCTTTTCTTTAGGCCATCTTTTGCAGATTATTTTGCAAAACGAATGCTCCACTGACAGAATCGTGCCAACAAGGTCATAGCAACTTGCACCATTCAAAGGTTTATTCCAAGAAAACCAAATTTCCTCCGGTGAACTCGTACCAGATTAGCATTGCATTGTATTTTGACCAGAAAGAAGCACAATATATTTGCACAATTCGAAAACTAAAAGGTGAGATAATAATCAAACAGCTTACATTCTCCCGGCATTGGGACCGTACTTCGCGAACTGAACCCCAATCTCTCTCCCATTCACGACTCTCTCCCTTTCAACAAGAAAACCGAACAAGAAATCAAACGCCAATCCAAGCGTTCCCGCACAACGCAAACAGAAACCCTCGTCACCGAAGGAACTAAAAATCAGAGACAAGAGCGACACCATGGAGCTTGTCCACCGCCTTCTGCGCCTCGTCGGCGTACTTGTACCTCACGAAGGCGAACCCTCTCGACTCCCCAGTCCTGCGCCGCCACATCAGAACACGGCAACAAAAGCTCCAACCCTCAACACGCGACCTACGAAGCAAAAGGTAACGGAACGGAGGAAATACAAGCACCTCCGGTCCCTGGGAATGAACAGGTCAACGACCTTCCCGTACTTGTCGAAGAGAGGGAAGAGGTCGTCGGCGGTGGTCCCCGCGAAACAACCGCGTGAGGCATTGATACAGAGAGCGACGGAGGCGAAGGGAGTCGGGGCAGGGGGAAGGAGAGAGCAACGGAAGGAGATATTGAGGATGAGAAGCTAGTAAGTGTCGAATGTCCGGAGGGCCTGATCTTCCACAATGCGACATCTGCAAGCTGCTGCTTCTCCTCCTCCTCCTCCTCCTCCTCTTCCTCCTCCTCCGGCGAGAGAGACAGAGATGCTTCGCTGGGGTCTCAGCTCGTCCAGCGTCCAAGGGGGTTCGACTTCGAGAGCACATAAGAGAACGCGAGAACAGGTTAGTGGGCCGGGGAAGATCGTCGCTGTGCGAGGAGAAACATGACTCGACGTTACGAAGACAGAGAATCGCGAACGAAACCATACTAAAGTCATTGTCCAGCTGATCAGTTGATTGAAGGAAAAAGTCTATCGCAGCCTAGTGCTTTAATAAAGCTATTTTGCAAGCTGAAGATATAACATCAAGAATGTGATCACACATTTAGTTAATTATTCCCACGTTCGGTTAATTTCATTAACATTTTATTGTCCACATTAAATCATGATAACTAGTATATCAATCAAAGCGTACCGTAACTTCTTGATGGAAGACCTTATTTGAAAGGATACGAATGAAATACTTTATATGAAAGCTTGCGAATGGAGATATAAATAGAATGTAAGCCATACCCTCTCATTATCAGAAAAACATACCATCAAGCTTGAGAGGGCAATTGCCTAGCGACACCCATTCACCAATCAATTCAATGCTCGATGATTCAGGTTATCAATTGAAGTATTTCAATGGGTGGAGGTTAGTAAAATTTCACGTTTCCACATTTGATTCTAATTTTGCATGAGTCTTGTTTATTCATGTATAACCGGAACAGAACCAAAACGTATCTCTGCCTTGTCTCTGGTTATGTGGGTTGAGCGGCGAAAGTCGCGATTGTTAGGATTTGTATTTGGGGAATTTTTGCTTGATTTGGGCCAAATTTCTTGGCCATTTTTGCCCAAACTTGGATCTATGTTGTCATGTCGGGATGATCTCTTAAACCCATGAATCATTCTAGTCTGAGACGGGCTGCCGGAGGAGACCCATTCGGTGGAAAGTGCAGCGAAGACGACGAAAATCGTGTCTGTTCGCGCGAAGGAGGAAGAAGACGCGCTCCCACGTGCGCGGCAACAGCTGGCACTTGCGGGCCACGTGTGCCTAACTGCTGGAACGTTTGAGGCAGTTGCCAAGCACGTGCGGGCCACACGCCCGCACAGGCCTCGCATCATTTTGCTGATTTGCCCTCTCTTGCATTAATTTATTGTGTTGCCCTTGGATGCCTCAAAATTCCTATTTTGCCCCTGGCCGCTGTTTTATTGTTCTCCCAATGACCGAATTAATTTACTATTTTTTGCCCTTTCATGCATTTTTATTAGGGGTGAGCGCGGTTCCCGGTAGAACCGGGAACCGGAGAACCGAACCGAGGTTCCGGTTCGGTTCCCGGTTCTTAAGGACCGGTTCCGGTTCCCGGTTCCATTTTTCCCGGAACCGGAACCGTCGCGAACCGAACCGGAACCGGTCGTGGAACCGGTCGCGGAACCGAACCGAACCGGTCGCGGAACCGGTTTCGGAACCGGTTTTGGAACCCCTCCCCTGCTCACCTCACATCTATTGCTCTACTCTTGACTCTTGAGTCCCGACTCCCGAGTCCCAACCCTCTAAAACTCTCGCCGGACGCCGCTCGCCCGAAGGCCGCCGTTGTCGGACGCCGCCACGGAACCGGTTAGGGTTCCAAAAGGAACCCCCTCCCTGCTCACCTCACATCTATTGCTCTGCTCTTGACTCTTGAGTCCCGACTCCCGAGTCCCGACCCGAGACGCCCTCCTCATATGTTATAGTTTTTTTTTTTAGTAACGTGCGCGTACGTTATAGTTTTTTTTTTTGGTAATGTGCGTGTACGTTATATTTTTTTTTTTTTTTTGTAACGTGCGCGTACGTTATAGTTTTTTTGGTAATGTGCGTGTACATTATAGTTTTTTTTGGTAATGTGCGTGTACGTTATATTTTTTTTTTTTGGTAACGTGCGCGTACGTTTTAGTTTTTTTTGGTAACATGCGTGTACATTATATTTTTTTTTTGGTAACGTGCGCATATGTTATAGTTTTTTTTGGTAACATGCGTGTACGTTATATATATATATATATATATATATATATATATATATATATATATATTTTTGGTAACGTGCGCGTACGTTATAGTTTTTTTTTGGTAACGTGCACGTACGTTATAGTTTTTTTTTGGTAACGTGCGCATACGTTATAGTTTTTTTTGGTAACGTGCGTGTACGTTATTTATTTATTTTTATTTTTTTATAACGTGCGCGTACGTTATAGTTCAAATCTGAAAATAACAAAAAAAAAAAAAAAAAAAAAGAACCTGTTGGAACACTGAACCGACCCCTAACCCGTGACAGGGTAGGTTCCTGGTGCTTCCTGCTCTAACGGGTGAGGTTACAGGTTTCCGTTTTGAGGAACCCGTACTGAGCAGGGTTCAGGGTTCCGGAGGCGTTCCAGACGGAACCGAACCTAACCTGGAACCGCTCACCCCTAATTTTTATGGATATTTTATACATGAAATTAAATGTCGAATGATCCATATATTTTAATTAATTAGAGAGTAGCTATGTCATCTTTAATTAGTTAAAATATATATTAAGAGCCTAAATAGATTTTGATTGTAATTAATCACAATAATATGATTAATTTTATCTCATGAGAATTTTCATTATATTAATATGGTTAGTTCTTAATTGTATATAATATGATAGTTTATTCATAAAAAAATTATGAATCTATTTAAATAAAAAAACCTAGCTCACATGCATTTTTTTATTATGTAATTCATATTTCATTACATGTAGTAAAACATGATATATATTTGATTTGCCTCAGATTTTGTTACATAAGCATTTTTGTTTATTATGTAATTTTATCACCTGTGAATATTTTTCATTTGAATATTCATGAATTAAATGGTGATAACTATAACGTATGGTAGGAATTAGTCCTTCTCCAATAAAACCAAGACCCATCAAGCCTGAACTTCAATCTCTAAAGTTCAATCCATCAAGTCTGAAACGTAAGGAGGAAAAGCAGAGCACGCCGACACGGCCAAGGGAGAGGGCAGAAGGTGGAGGGAGAGGCGGTGATCAATTCCTCTGTCCATAACCACTGAAAAATCGTTTGGGAGAGTGACCAGCACAGAGAGGAGGAATCCGTTTTGAGGGGAGAGAGCATTTGTCGGGGTGAGAACCGATCTTTGTTGGGAAAGAAAGATCTATGAAATTTAGGCCGCAGAGTTTTGGTACTGATTTTTACGTTTAGATCTATGAAAACGAGTTTCTACAAGTGTTTCGAACTTATTGTGCAGTTTTGGTATCAATATGGAATTGAGTCGTTGCATCTAGATCATTCGGTTGAGACGCACATCACCTATTCGATGAAATGTTTATGAGAATTTAGTGCGAGTTAACCGTGTTTTTCATGTAATTCGAAAGTAAAACATTTTAGATTGAACGATCTTAACTGGTCTTCAAGTCATTGACGTCCGAGTCCTAGTGATTTCTCAATGTCTGAATCTGTTTCTGAACTCTGGGTTCATTGTTTTTGTGTTTTATGTTCCAACGCCCGTAAATGATGGTTGATGGTGAGAGCTTGGCTGGAGTTGATGTCACACTTACCGATCATTCGTAAATCATTCTAGCATATCTCCATACGGTGGTCTTACCTCATATCCTCAGTTTCTGTCCGTTTCGGTAATTCGTAGTAAAGGGGGTAACATCTGGCGAACGGCCATGGTTGAAGGTGATAGCTGATGACATGGGTCTTGTGATGAATATAGGAGATTGATTGTTAAGTATATATGTGCAATATTTCGGTGTTCTGGTGTGATAAGCTCCAATTGTTGATGTGCTGGTATGGTGAGCTTTGATTTTGGTTTTGTGTATTATCGGTTAGTACTAAGGGAGGCAATGGGAAGAAGACAATGGGAGAGAGAGAGAGAGAGAGAGAGAAGAAATTAATTAGCAAACGGAAAATGAAGGAAAGAGAATAATAAAAATGGTTTCAATTAGGGTTGATGAACTTGAGTTTAATTAGTTCGTGGATTCGTGTTTAGCCTGGTTTGATGATATGAGTCTAGTTTAGTCTGCTGTTTCTTGACTTTGCTCTGCTTGGGTGTCATTTTTCCTGTTCATAATTAGCCCTAACGTGTCCATGGTTTCCTATAACTTTTAGCATGTTTAGGTTTCGTCTCTATAATTGAATTGTGAACTGCGCTCGATGACTGCTTGCTGGTCATTCCTCATGGAGTGTGATTTGAGTGAATCTCAAGGTCATTTGATGATCATTCTGATTGCTCTAGATGACATGTTAATATATGGTTAATTTTTTTGTCGTTTCTGTTGCTTAGGCGCTATTTTCATGTGAAGCTCAGGGTCGTTGCTTCTGCATGGGTAATGAACGTTGCGGGTCACTTCTGTTTTTTTGGGCGTGAATTTTAATTGAGTTGAGCCCCGTTCAGGTGTTGCTTTGATTGCTCATGTTGAAACATTAGCCTGTCAATTTCCTGGCTATGTTGGCATGTTTTTATGCCGATTGTTTAGATGAGTTGTGGGTTCTGCACTCTTAACGTTGCTGATTAAAGGTGACTGGGCTTGTAAGCATTTGGCATGGTTGAACATCATTTGCATGACCGGAATGGGCTTATTTGCATACAGAACGTTGATCTGAGCTGTGGCTTGGGTGTATTGTTGTGATTGGTGGCTTAATTTCATAGTTCTTGAGCCCACATAGGCATAGGATTCATGTCATAGCATTCTAGTTTAGTTTAGATATTTGACAATGAAAAAACTTAGTTTTTTCCAATGTCAGCATTGTTTTGCTTGCTAAGTTACTGATATTTGACAATAGGATCACGGACATTAATTAGTGAAGAAAGTAGCGTTATCTCTTATTTTCGACTTTGAGATTGTAGCACCGATACTTTGACCAAGAACATAGGCTTCTTCATGACCTGGGAATTCCTCCCATCCTCCTTGATGAATTTCTTAGCATCGTTATGAAGCTACTTTAGACGTTGTAAATGGAGCAGTGCTTCGTTTCTAGAATCAAGCTAGACTAAAGACCTTGCTAACATTTGATAGCAGAGGTCAAACAGTTCAATGCCTTTAATGCATGTGCGTGAACACCTTGTAGCTTTTTACATGTATCTTCTCCAAGACGTGCTTAAAAGATTGGGATAGGATGCATTAGTATTCATAGGCTAATCTAGTCAGCTGAGCAAGCAATTATGAAATTAATGATTTTCCTAATGTGGCTAGTATAGTTTAAATATTGTTGGTCAGCCACGTTAGTAATAATTTACCAACAATGTCAGTAACTTATGGAAGTCCAATGCAATAGTAGAGTATCAACCTTTCGATATATTTAGCATTCAAAATAAAAATTGAGCAATGAACATAGTATTTTACCAATAACTTACAGACTGAGCTCCACTTGTGATAACCAGAGTAAGGAATTTTCCAACTTCAAGTAAATTGTAAGTTACTTGCTCATGTAGAATTTTACTACTCACAACAAAAATTTAGCGGTGAAATTAGTGACTTAACGCCGTAGGTTGTGAATCCATGGCCATTTTTTCTCTTTTGATCTGGATGTTGATTTTTCTCAAGCCCCGAAAGATGCGTAAATCTTTCCCTTGAACTTATTTTTCCTGTGGTTTTCCTATTTGACAATGGTAATGCATCATCAAACATTAAGTGGTGGAACACATGTATGTGGATTGTGGATGCTATTTGGCATAATGAAAAAGTTGATTATTGCCACAAGATTGTTCTTTCTTGACATTGCATATTGACTGACGCCTTTCTTCTAAGGTATGAAGTACATTCAAGAATAAAAATTGAATTGATCCAACTACTGGAGAAGGTTGGGGGAACATAATTCATTGCTACTTCTCGATTGGAATAGTTTTTACTGTATCGTTCCCCTTATACTATTTGTTCACAAAGTTATCTGCAACTTAGATTTTACATTGTTGATTATTATTGGGATTGACAAGGGCAGGGTCAAACGTTGGTCTAATGTGGTTTCCTATTTCAAATTCACAGAACTCTGAGCTCTCAAAGACTCTTTACTATTTTCCAGATAAAGCACTTGAGGAAAAATTGTTCTGACATGGTTTATGGTGAGCTAAGCCACAAATGAGTTATACTTGTATTCGACAATGGAGCTAGGCCGAGTGAAACCAAATCATCATGATTTAAATGCCTCGAGATTTTGGGGGGCAGGATATCGTGTGCCTTCACACTCATAATATAAGGTAGCAACAGCACAGAACTTGTATTTTTTCTGAGACAAAGCATTGTACGGCAGTATCCCCTTTCAAGAAAAAATGATGACCGATGATCCTCCTAATTTAAGCACTTTGAAGTTCGAAGCTTTGATGAAAACGAAGTTTGGATTTCCTCTACAGCCATATTCTCTTTGGAGCAATCAAAAGCTACTAAACTTCCAGTAAAGACTCATGCCGTAGCAACATGCAGTAGCACTTGGGATAGGAACTGACCCAATGCGCTTTGGATTAGGTTACACAGCGGGTAGTAAGTTACACGAAACGCAAAGTTATGGTGGATGGCCATGATTAGAAACAAGTTTCTGACTGAATGCACTCTAAAAGGATGCATTTTTTGAAACTCTTTGGCGTGTAAGTGGATTTTACATCTACATAAGTCTGAAATAAATGATATAAGAGGACTAACAATGGACAAGATTTTAGACTTCTTATAAATATTCCATTTGAATTTGACATGAGCCCTTCGCTTTTAAGATGATAAACACTATATACATCGACTTTACATTGATATAATAGTTATATTTTCTAACTCTAATGACACTAGTCTGGTTAAGACTCGATACATAAACAGTTTGAAATATCACCTGAGTTTGTTGGAAGGATAATTTGATTTTATCCTTTGAGATTACAAATTGATATAGTATATCAAAGACATAGAATAATTTAGGATATTGTAATATTGTGCATATTTTTCTTTTTGATTCTTCTCTCTTGTATTACAAATACCAACACTTCTTGTATACTTTGACATACAGAAATACACATAAAGTATTTTCTCTATTGTTTTGCATTACCTTTCATGGTATCAGAGCCACTTTTCTGATTCACCTTCCGCAACTTTTTTCTTCGAATTGCCTTCAATCGTTTCTTTCTTTGTTGCTGCAACTCATTACCTACAGAACAAAGGCAGCACATTGAGAAGAGGAATTCAATATGCAGATTCCCAACAATTCAGAAATCCAAGACCCAGATCAACCCGGAAATACAACGGAGGAATCGTCCGGCCAATCTGCTTTCAATCCAACCACCGGACAACTCCCTACTCCAACTTCATGGCCATATGTACCTTGGTTTCCAGGTCAAGGACCATGGACCACTGGACCAAATCCGGGCGATAGACCTGAATCTAATCTGGGTGGGTCGGGAACGAATCCTTACCTGAATTTACCACCCGGGTTTGCGCCGCTGGTTTTTCCGCCCATCGCCGGTCATCCAGAACCCGAAGATGCAATCTACACGTCATCATCCGATGGCCCGGAGCTGCGACTCATCACCCTTCAGCTCACCGGACCAGATCATTACTCAGTATGGGCGAGGGATTTTCGGCGAGCTCTTGTTACCAAGGATAAGGATGGATTCCTTGATGGATCCGTCCCCTTTCCAATTGATGAACGCCTGCAACGCCATTGGCGCAAATGTAATCAATTAGTACGTACATGGATCGGCAATTGTGTGTTGCCTTAGGGGTCGCAAAGGGCTTCCTCTCGATCGAAGATGCGAGATTAATGTGGAATAATATAAAGGAAATGTACGGGAAGCTCGATAGGGTGAAAGTTTTTCGCTCACTCAAGCCCTCGCCGAACTAAAACAGGGGAACCTGTCGGTTACCACCTGTTTCAACCGGCTCTCAGCGCTCTGGAACGAGCTTGAGGCGGCCGAGGAGCAGCTTCAAGGACCAGATGCGACACTCCAGCAATATAGAGAAATCAAAGACCAAGAGAAGGTAACTTGGTTCCTCTTAGCCCTAAATGAGAGATACATACCTTTCCGTTCGCAGATCCTCGCTATGGAGACCGTCCCACCGCTCGGCCGCATCTTCCAGCTTGTTGTTCAGGAGGAGAATCAGTGCATGGCTGCCGCCGGAAGTGACAAAGGAGCAGAGAGCATGGCCCTTGCTGCGCCGGCAAGTTTCTCTGGCCGATTTCACGGTGGCCTTCGCGCGCCGCAGCCGAGATCTCACTTCGGGAGGGCCTTCGATTTTTCGGGGACACCGAAAGTGATGAAAGGAACCCTAATTTTAGGGTTAACGTAATGGACGGCCAAGATCGGAAAGTTGGATCCGATGCCCCCTATCTTTCCGGACGAACCGACGGTAGAGATAGACAGGGGCGCGGATCTGACGATCCAAGCTTCATCCGATCGGACGGCGTAGATCAAATGCGAGGCCGCGGATCTGACGGCCCAAATTCCATCCGATCGGACGGTGTAGATTAGATGCGAGGTCGTGGATCTGACGGCTCTCAATTTCTCTCACATGGGACCGAATCCGGTGGTCGCTATTATGCCACGTCATCACAGAGGGGAGGACGCCAAAATTACAAATTTAAAGGTAAATATTGTGAATATTGTCGGCGTCCTCATCATACCATTGAGACATGCTGGAAATTACATGGCAAACCCAATGACAAAGAAAAGAAAGGAAAATAATTTTCTGCTTACCAGGTGTCAGCACAAAGATATGACAAAGCTCATCAACCTATTTCCCAGGATTAATATCAGAACATCATGAAGGCACTAAATCAACTACAGACAGTTGACAAAAGTGCAAATTTCTCAGGTACTTCATCCAACAAGACTAATAATATTTCAGTTGATGCATGAATTATTGATTCAGGTGCTAGTGATCACATAATTTGCCATGAAAATTTGTTTTCTAGTGTCTCTACAAATCCTGATTCCATATATGTTAGACTTCCAAATGGAAATATTACTGATGTCAGAAAAATTGGCATTGTTCACCTTAGCCCAAACATTATCCTTAAGAATGTTCTTTATATCCCAGAATTTGAATTCAATCTCATAGCTATTTCCAAAATCTGTGAGGACAATAATTGTCGAGCCAATTTCAACTTCGAAAATTGTTCCTTTCAGGACCTTTCAACTGGGAAACTAATGGGCTTGGGTAAAATGGAGCAAGGGCTATACTTTTGGATCGATCTCCCTAGAGACATTGATCTTTCTTTTTTGAATAAAGGCATTTCTTGTAATGCTATTGCTGCAAATAAAAATTCACTTTCTCATCAGCGTCTGGGTCATAGTGCTTCTTTTCCTTGTTCTGATTGTAAAGTATGCCCCTTGGCAAAACAAACGCGAAATCCATTCCCAACTAGTGTATCTCGAGCCACTAGTATTTTCTCATTAGTACATATGGATATTTGGGGTCCTTATCATATATCTCATCGTGATGGATCGCGATTCTTTCTTACCTGCCACTTGGGTATTTCTCTTGCAGTTCAAAAGTCAGGCTTTCTCATGTCTGTCGAAATTCTTAACTATGGTAAAAAATCAGTTTGATACACATATTAGGAGGATTCGCACAGACAATGGAAGTGAATTCTTTTCCACCGAGTATAAATCCTTTCTGTCATCACAAGGAATTCTTCATGAGAGTTCTTGTGCTTACACTCCGCAACAAAATGGAATTGTCGAACGTAAACATTGACACCTCCTAGAAGTTGCTCGTGCACTGAAATATCAAGCCTCCATTCCTGAATCCTTTTGGGGAGATTGTGTGATCACGACGGCCTATTTAATTAATCATATGCCAACTAGAATATTAAAAGGTTGCACCCCTTTTGAAATGCTCTTTGGTAAGAAACCAGACATTAGTCATCTCCGAATGTTTGGTTGTCTTTGCTACATGACGAATGTTCGGTATCGACACAAATTCGACCCTCGTGCTCTTCGATGTGTTTTTATGGGATATGCTACCCTGCAAAAGGGTTATCGAGTTATGGAGATATCTATAGGTCGTTTCTTTGTTAGTCGTGATGTCATATTTCACGAGGATATATTCCCTTTTCAAGAAATGGAATCTTCACATGAGGCGTCCATGACAGAATCAAGCCATCGACAATTTCTATCGGTGGAGGATATTTCTGTACAGCCACAGTGCATCTTGATCGGACCAGATCGGTCGTTTTCTAACCCATGTTCTACGACGACATGTCCTAGATCTCCTGCTCTCGTTGCTGGTTCTTCTGATTCTCCAACAAGACAAACTAGTATTGACCCTCCAGCAACATGTCATAGTTTTCCTTTGACACAGCAACAACAAATTGCACCATCGTCCCCAACAGTCGACAGGCCTAGACGCTCAGGACGACAAGTTCGTCCTCCGACCTGGACAAAGGATTATATCTGTTCTAACTTGAAAACTTCAAGTATGCAATACCCGGTATCCTCCTATGTTTCTTTCGGTCGTCTATCATAGGAACATATGTGTTGTGTCAGTCAGATATCCGAAGAACAGGAACCGTCTTCTTATGAGGAAGCAGCATGTGATATCCGTTGGCAAAGGGCCATGAAAGCAGAGATTGCTGCCCTCCAAGGGAATCACACTTGGGATATCGTTCCTTTGCCTCCTCACAGAAGGCCCATTGGTTGCAAATGGGTTTATAAAATAAAATATATGGCGGATGGTTCAATTGAGCGCTACAAAGCTCGACTTGTCGCGAAGGGATTTACGCAGCATGAAGGATTTCACTATCATGAGACTTTTTCACCAGTTGCTAAAGAGGTAACTGTTCGCTCTTTTCTGGCAATTGCTGCATTCCGTAATTGGGATTTACATCAAATGGATGTCAACAATGCTTTTCTTCATGGAGACCTTGATGAAGAAATTTACATGGAGGTTGCACAGGGATTACGTAGACAGGGGGAGTCTCGAGTGTGTCGTCTACGCAAATCCCTGTATGGGCTTAAACAAGCTTCTCGACAGTGGTATGCGAAATTCACTGAGGCACTTACAAATGCAGGTTTTCAACACTTGAAGCATGATTATGCATTGTTCACATGGACCAAAGGTACTTCATCAATCTACCTATTGATTTATGTTGATGATATACTTATCATGGGAAATGATAATGTGGCGATCCAAAAGTTCAAAGAATACTTGCATTCAACTTTCCATATTAAAGATTTGGGTTCTCCAAAATATTTTCTTGGTATCAAAATAGCTCGATCCAGTGAGGGAATTTGTCTCAGTCAGCGAAAATTCGTCCTGGAAATCATATCAGACGTTGGATTATCAGGGTGCAAACCAGCTGTTATACCTATTGAGCAAAATGTCAAGTTGACAACACATGAGTATGATGTAAGTTCTTCTTCTCCAAGTGAAGATCCACTGCTCAAGGATCCATCGGCATATCAACGACTTGTTGGCAAATTAATCTATCTCACCATGACCAGGCCTGATATATGTTATGTAGTACAAATACTTAGTCAATTTATGCACAACCCAAAGCAATCACATATGAATGTAGCGCTGAAGGTTGTAAAGTACTTGAAGGGATGTCTAGGGCTTGGAATTCTACTATCTTGTGATTGCAACATGAAGATGACAGCATATTATGACACAGATTATGCTACTTGTCCTATGGCGAGAAGATCCATTACTGGTTTTTGCATCAAGATAGGAAAATCTTTGATTTCATGGAAAACAAAGAAACGGTCAACAGTCTCATTGTCATCAGCAGAATCAGAATATCGAGCCATGGCAAAGACTGTTTGTGAGATAGTTTGGATACGAGGATTACTTTCAAATCTTGGAGTACAAGTTAGTGGAGCAAGTGAATTGTTTTGTGATAACGATGCTGCGCTAAAATTAGCAGCAAACCCAGTTTTCCACGAGAGAACAAAGCATATTGAGGTTGATTGTCATTTTACTTGAGAAAAGATTCAAGAAGGTATCGTCATAACTCGAGGAATTGGAACTGTAGAACAGCCAGCAGACATCTTCACTAAGCCGTTATGTCAGAGACAACATGGATATTTGTTAAGCAAGCTTGGCGCCTTTGACATTTATAGGCCACCAGCTTGAGGGGGAGTGTTGGAAGGAGAATTTGATTTTATCCTTTGAGATTACAAATTGATATAGTATATCAGAGACATAGAATATTTTAGGATATTGTAATATTGTGCATATATTTCTTTTTGATTCTTCTCTCTTGTATTACAAATACCGACACTTCTTGTATACTTTGACATACAAAAATACACATAAAGTATTTTCTCCATTGTTTTACATTACCTTTCAGAGTTCAGCTGTCTTCTCTATACAAATGAATCTAGATGCCAGAAAGTTCTGGTTTTACTTATTCCAAAAAAGGCAGTCCTATATTAACATGGACGTGAACAAAATGAAGTCCTCCTAGTCATGCTGATGTGGGTTAACCGGTTAAGCACTCAAATTGCCGGTCAAAAATCTCCTAAATTCAAAAGGAGATAACACATCAGAGAGCGAAACGATGGAATGAAATAAAAGTTCGGGCCTTAATCAAAATAGCTGCAAGGATTAATTTTCATTAAAGAAATTGCATGTGGTCGACAGAGCAACATCATTTATCAGACAACATCTTCTACAAATTGATCCAGTGAACGGCTTGAAGCTTTTGCATCTCTTCTTGAACATTATGGAAAACGATTGAACGAAATCATTTCCATTGAAGGACTGAGTTGGGGATTAGCATATACAAAAAAGCGACTGCTAGCTTTAAGATGGTCAGAAGTTCATCCCCGATGCCAGTGATGCTTTTTCCAGCAATTCTTAGATCACTAAAACACATGCAACTTCCCCCGTTTATTGGGATTTTTCCATAGAACTTGTTGAGACTCATGTGCATAAAGTCCAAGTGCGCTAGACGAAGGTCCCATATGAGTTTCCAGTGAATTGATCTAAATGCTGGTGTGATCAGCTGAATGTAGAGCCAAGAAATGGAACCCATTTTCAAGCAAATTTGTCAAGACCCAAAAAAGTCGCCAAAAGAAGGGATGCCAAATTGGTACACCCACCGTTGTGAGTAGAGGTGATCGGATCCAGAATGGGTAGGCTCCAGATATGGACCTTGTACTTGACCTTATTATAACCAATTCCCATTTTTTGGACCATGTACCAACCCTATTTACACTAAACCCTATACCCGAACCACCTTGTTTTTCTAGTCCGTTTCCAAGATTAATTTTGTTTCCACTCAAACCTATTTTGCACCCATCTGATATCCTATACAGCTTCAAATTTTACATTAATACATGAGAAAATAACGTAATCCTCATAATTTGTATTGAAACATTAAACACTTATAATCAATAAGTATATGAACTTTTTGACTAAACAAAAAACTAAGGATCCACAAGGCTAATGATGATAAAGTCACAAGAGTTATAATCTCCAATTGATGGCAACTTCCTCATTTTGGCAATAAGAATAATAAACAAAGAAAATAATAAAACATACGAATCATTAAGTGCGAACTCAATTGGTCTAATTTTGAGATCTTTTTACCCCATAGAACTGGACTATTATAACATAGGTACCTAAGAAAATGCATGAGAATGCCTCATACCTTCAGTAACTGCGTTTGGGTTTGGACTTTTGGAGTTGGGCTTACAAAACTAATTCCCAAACTGGTCTGGTTGATCTAGTTCCCGGGTGGGTATACACTCGGAACCGCTTCCTGGACCGATTCAAACTAGTTCCAAATTTTGGGAACCGGTTCCCAACTCTGTTTTTCGGGTGGGTCGGTCCAATTCTCAGATATACCCGGTCCAGTTGTACACCCATAGCTGCGAGAATATAAAAGCCATACTAAATTCAGAAGCATAGCGGACCACCTTTGGAGATGGCCAGTGGATTATGACCAACAAAAGGCAAACGAAAGTGCAGGATCACACCAGCACAATTAAGTCTCTCATTGTCCATGTGCAGCACGCATGATTAAACCAACACACCCCATAGAAAATACTCAAAAGTGTAGCCAGAGACCTATGAACAAATGCATCACAAGGAAGGCTTTAAATAGACTTTCACGAATGCACATTATAGCACAAGAATAAGATCAGAGGATCATAATATCCACCAAACTCAGAATAGACAGACTGGCTACCTTCAAAGAAAGAAAACTTCACACCCGACTAAACCTAGGATTAATATCCAAATCACCACATGCAATGAAGTCTCTGTCCACCCAATCAAGAGCACCTCAGGAGAAAGTAAAATTGTTTGTCGAGCAAAAATGACTCCCACGACCTTGGGGACTCATCTTTCCTAGAAAGGCAACATGAAAAAGCAGACATAAGGATCAAATGGTTAATAGAGTGAGACAGAAGCAACAAATCCACTCACGTCACTTTACCACTCGATCTATGGACTACGTGGAGATGCACTGGGGGAATCGGCAGGACGTCCACCGGGCACATCTCTGTGGAGCTGAGAATCTCTTTCACCATTTCGTACATCCGGACTTTCAAGTGCAGAAGGTCTCTGATTTGAAGAGCGACGACTCCTCTCAAATTCAGCTTTCTGAGGACTCCAGGATGAACTGAAAATTGGGGAACTCCAATCAGATAAAATTCTCGACAAGAGTTGACCAAAAGAAGTATTAAAGGGAAATAAGGAGGGCCCTCATCTTGCGTATGATCCACTCAGACTTCGGTCCTCATCATCATACTTGGATGCCCTTCCGTCTCTGCGACAATCAGGACTCGCGCTATAGCTTTTACTTTGGTGACGGTAACTCCTTTCCCTGTATCTGTACCTGTCGCCGTCATATCGTCCCCTGCTTCCACTGCGACTTCTCCCGTAATCACGGTCTCTATATTCATCTCTGTACCTGGAAATCCATTTTACTATCAGTTGCAGTAGGGAATGAGAGTAAAATTACTTGCAACTCTGCAAGACGCAAGTACTCATTAAGATGGTTAAGGGTTAACCGCTACTTGCTGTCACATCAATGGATATTTTTTTTTTTCATTTCACTACGCACAAAAGAACAAGGTGCAACAAGCTTGAATGTCACCTAATATCTGAACTGTCGTCTCAAAGCTTAAATGACAAAAAAGCGGAATCTAGAAACCAACAACTCAATGGCATAATGGGAACTAGCCGAGCAACACCACATTGACAACTTACTTGTTAAAAGGATGTCACAGGAGTTTACAATTTCATGTATGAACATCTTAGTTAAAGGGGGCACAGTCACAATCCTGCTAGGATGCATCATCAAGTGCTGATGGAATAAGTCCAAGTTCATAAGCTCTTCATCCAGCACAAATTTATAAAAATAGATTTTGGAAAAGTGCAAAACAAGTCCTCAACATTTAACCCATTGCCCAGCTGATCGATTGAGTTCCGAATCTTTTGGCAAATGTTCAATCAATTTTAATCTTGCATCTCACACCATCTTTTCACGGGAAAATAGAACCCACTCAATTTTATATTAACTTAACTATGATATTTTACTATAACACTGGATTTTGAAATTACGAGACTCAGAACCTCGATTTCATTTAAATTGAGGAAACATCCGACTTTAACTCAAAACCCTAAATTTGCCCTTCAATCATCAAATTGTTTTATTAGTCAGTTGATTCTCCTGATCAATTCTGTCACTCAATGATTGATTAGACTGATGTGTTGTATCCCTTAGTTATGGTCCAAATTATCCAGTTACTCTTTCTCCAAAGTAATAAAACTAAGGACCGGTTGCTCAGCTGGGTTGAGCAACCATAACGTAACTGCACTTCCATCATTTTCCTGGAAATTGCACTTCCAAACTTAGTTGCTTAGATCTAAAGAAAAGGTAGGAAATTCCTACCCACTAACTGAAGACTAATGAGTCAAATTTACAATGTGCATGAGTGACTGTGGTTTTACCATTCAAATTCAGCTGCAGAATTTGAGCTTTTGGGATGCAACTCTATTTCTTGACATTGGATTAGCGTGAAAAAATTTAATATATAACACCCCAATTCATTAAAAGTAATTGCCTCTAATGTCATTTAAATGTTAATATATTATGATTTGTATCTTTCAAAACGTATAGTTATTCTCCATAAGCCACAAGATGCGTAAACAAGCTTCTCACATCATTGTTAACAGCATTAACTCCTCTGTAGAATCAGTTCTATCCATCAACTTGATCGATTGCTTTAATTACTTGCGACCAACCAACGAAGGATGGTAAGGATTACTCACAAAGTTTGCACTTTGATTTTAATAAGGCCAGGAGGGAACCTATAAAAATAAATTGTGGACTGCGCTCGATGACTGCTTGCTGGTCATTCCTCTTGGAGTGTGATTTGAGTGAATCTCGAGGTCATTTGATGATCATTCTGATTGCTCTAGATGGCATGTTAATATTTGGTTAATTTTTTTGTCGTTTCCGTTGCTTAGGCGCTATTTTCACGTGAAACTCAGGATTGTTGCTTCTGCATGGGTACTGAACGTTGCGGGTCACTTCTGTTTTTTTGGGCGTGAATTTTAATTGTGTCGAGCCCCGTTCAGGTGTTGCTGTGATTGCTCATGTTGAAACATTAGCCTGTCGATTTCCTGGCAATGTTGGCATGTTTTTATGTTGATTGTTTAGATGAGTTGTGGGTTCTGCACTCTTAACGTTGCTGATTAAAGGTGCCCGGGCTTGTTATGCGAAACTTTTGGTCCCATTTGAGTATAATTTAGATTTCTACGAAGGCACGTAAGCATTTGGCATGGTTGAAAATCATTCGTATGAGCGGAATGGGCTTATTTGCATACAGAATGTTGATCTGAGCTGTGGATTGGGTGTATTGTTGTGATTGGTGGCTTAATTTCGTAGTTCTTGAGCCCACATAGGCATAGGATTTATGTCATAGCATTCTAGTTTAGTTTAGATTTAGGTAGAGTACTCTCTTAGGAAAAATTGGATTTGATTTGAACATGGCTCGTGGGCGTTACTACTGTCCTAGGGTTTAATAACAAGACCGTGTATTTCTCTAATACTTCATTGAATTTACTTCTATATACTTTATTCTATTGTGTTGACTGTGATTATGTACTTCCTTGTAATTGCACACTCACCCATGGATATCTTTTAGCGGCATGAGGTAAGGATTTGGTGGATCAAGTCCCCAATTTTAGAACTCTGGTTGCGTAAAAGTAAGATACCTTCCATGCTCACTCAACTCTTAGCCGGCCTCAATAGTCTAGTGGCGACCCCTAGTTAGGTTGGATTTCATTGATGGACCTATTTGAATTGTAATTTTCCAATGTTGCGCGAAGTAAGAGTTTAGGAGAACCCGATTTCGCACCGATTAAGGACTGCCGGTTTTCAACTTGACATTACCTTCAGGAGGGTCGTTACACGTACACTCGTGTCACATTTATCCTAAATTAATTTTCGTGTCACAAAAAATGCAAACTAATATATTGGTGCCACATTTAACCCAAATTAATTTTTGTGTTACAAAAATTGCCAAATTGGTACATTAGTACCACATCTACTCATAATTAATTTGCGTCACAAAAAATGTCCAATCACTAACGGGAGATAAAATTGGCTAATTGACGGCAGATAAAATTGGCTTGAGTGTTGGTGTGCTTGAATAGTCACTTAATTGAACCTGTCACCCAACGGGAGTTTGGGGGTGATGCTCAATGTTTATATTATTCCTATCGGGGGTCCGGATGTCAAGTCGTGGTTAAGGCCGGATCGATACTCCTTTATGGAATGCCGTCTAGGTAGGGGTTCTAGACATTGCCATGCCCAATGGGGTGGGACGATACCCAATCATGCCGGAAGACCGCCAATCCTTGTGGTGGCCGTGGCCAGAGGGATCATAATAATTGGAACATGTGTGTTGGCAATACGCATTGATATTATGGAATGTGTTCTGATTATTAGTTATGCTTAATGCATTGATATTGGCATATGTGATTAACTAATGTGCAGGATGCGCCAAGGCAAGGTAAGGATGCCTACCGGTTACTTGACAGCTTTAATATTTGTCTTTGGGGTTAGTTGCCTAACCATGTTTATAGTTAAGGCAAAGCAAGGGTTGCTTTGCTATTGATTTGCCATCAATATAACATTGCATGTTTAGGCTGCCTTCGAGACAAATTAGCATCCTAGTTGAGGCTTAGGTCGTTAATTCGCTAAGATATTTATATCCCATCCCATTGTTGTTTAATATTTTTCAAGCCCGTAGTATGGAAAACCGTCATGCTCGGTTCAAGGTCCTTTTGGAGAAGAGAGATTGGCCTAGCGTTAGTGAAGTTTAGGTTAACCCTCACCCACTGTTGGTTTTTGTGGTTGGTTGGAAGTTGCCAGTGGAATGGCTTGTAATCACTAAACTTCCTAGGGTTAATAGTAAATTTGTAATTGAAGTGTTTGGTTTGATGTGTTTTCCATGCTATCCCTATTTGTTATGATTGACTAGGTATTGTTTATATCAAATGCTTCCGCTTGCGTTTAATTGAAAGATAAAAATAATGAGTTGACAATGCATACTGGGACATCACAACTAATCGACTGTTGAGGGATGTTTGTACACTCAAGGGTTCAAGGCGACACACATTTGGCATGGTTGAACATCATTCGTATGAGCGGAATGGGCTTATTTGCATATAGAACGTTGATCTAAGCTGTGGATGGGGTGTATTGTTGTGATTGGTGGCTTAATTTCGTAGGTCTTGAGCCCACGTAGGCATAGGATTCATGTCATAGCATTCTAGTTTAGTTTAGATTTAGATAGATTAGTCTCTTAGGAAAAATTGGATTTGATTTGAACATGGCTCGTGGACGTTACTACTGTCCTAGGGTTTAATAACAAGACCGTGCATTTATCTAACACTTCATTGAATTTACTTCCATATACTTTATTCTATTGTATTGGTTGTGATTATGTACTTCCTCCTAATTGCACACTCACCCATGGATATCTTTTAGCGGCATAGAGTAAGGATCGTGTGGATCCAGTCCCCAATTTTAGAACGTTGGTTGCGTAAAAGTAAGATACCTTCCATGCTCACTCAGCTCTTAGCCGGCCTCAATAGTTTAGTGGCGACCCTTTGTTAGGTTGGATTTCATTGATAGACCTATTTGAATTGTAATTTTCCAAAGTCGCACAAAGTAAGGGTTTAGGAGAACCCGATTTCGTGTCGATTAAGGATTGCCGGTTTTCAACTTGACGTTACCTTCAGGAGGGTCGTTACAGGTACACTCGTGTCACAAAAAAATGCAAACTTATATATCGGTGCCACATTTAACCCAAATTAATTTTCGTGTCACAAAAAATGCAAACTTATATATCGGTGCCACATTTAACCCAAATTAATTTTCATGTTACAAAAATTGCCAAACTGGTACATTAGTACCACATCTACTCATAATTAATTTGCATCACAAAAAATCCCCAATCACCAAAATCTTAGATTGAGAAATTTGCTAAAATCCTAAAAGCGATCAATTTTTTTATGACTCGAAAATTAGTTTAGGGTAAATGTAGCACGAGTGTATTGGTTTGAAATTTTTTGCGACGTGAAAATTAATATGAGGTAAATGTAGCACAAGTGTAACAGTTTATGAGCTTATGTGATACGAAAATTAGTTTGGTTAAATGTGGCATTAGTATACTAGTTTGGGATTTTTAGTAATACTAACCCGAGAATTAAGAAGTTACTTACTAATTGACTATGAACTTGATAAATTTATTATGATGTTGGTAACTTTTTGACAAGTTAACTTGTAAGCAATTTATCGGTTATTATTTTTTGCCAACAATATTTGAAAATTACCAGCTACTTCAAAAATCCACGAATATGAAAACATTTCAGTTTTTTGCCTAGGAGACCCTATAATTTTGCAATAAGATTACTTTCAATCTAAACTTCAAAAATGCTTTGAGGTTTGAACTTTTAGTACCCCTATTGACTATTACGGACTAACGATATGGGTAAGACCGCAAGTCAACGATCTAACATCAGCCTGCAATTTCAATAGAAATGTGTAGTGGGACGATGACAAATTTAGAAATCGTCAAGGACATATTTATATGGCACATTCAATCGTGTAACCCTAGGATAAGTGGGCTTCGACAACTCTTCATCTTTCTTTCTTTCCCAAGTGGAAATAAGAATGGCATCAACTAAATGAGAAAAAGACATAGGGTGCTAATGATGCAAAGCGAGTTTTTTGAAAGAACTTTGCATGTTTATTTATTCAATCGACCCGATTCAGAAATCACATGCAAAAAAGAAGATGACAACATAATAAAAACAAGGATCCATATGCCAAATCACATTTCAAGCTAACAAAAATCATGTCCCTTGATCTCTATTGCACATAGCTCAAAGGACCATTTCCCAACAATTTCATCGACCTCCATGAAATTTGATGGCCTTCCGCTTTGGCTTCTTCATCAATTTGGCTCTTCTCTCCATGCTTCTCACTTTTCCCACAAGCCATTTGGGTCTTCCAATTTCACATGAAATGTACGCTATGGAGATTCCAATCACGATTCCGGATGCATAACCCATCCCAACTACTTTGCTATCAAATTGGCTACCATCTCTAGTACTATCCTTTTGGATGAACGACCGTGGTGGTGGTGGTGGAGGAAGCTGAGCCTCACCAGGGCATGTGTTTTGTAATGGAGATCCACTTAAGCCAAGGTTTCCACAAAATGAGTCGCTCATGAATGTGCTCAGTTGCTTGTCTTGAGGTATGGGGCCTGTAAGTTGGTTCTCTGAGAGGTCCAACCACCCAAGGAATGACAAATCTCCAAGTTCTCTAGGAATCCTCCCACTAAGATTGTTTGAAGATAAATCTAGCCATTCAAGGTTAGTCAAATTTCCAAGGGTTGAAGGAATAGAACCAATGAGGTGGTTGTGGGAAAGGTTGAGCCCTATGAGAGAATAAAGATTTCCAATAACACTCGGGATATTCCCTTGAAAAGAGTTGAGCGATAAGTCGATGGTTGCTAACGTGGTCAAGATCCTCACTAGCCGAACCTCTAGTCCTTTCATGATCACTTTCACGGAATCTTCATAGAACCCCATTGCAATGTCTTGCCTCATGTACAATGATTCATCTTTCGACTCTTGCCCATTTTGTTCATTCATCATCCCTTGAAGTTTCGCTATCAAATTGGCTGGTAAAGGACCGGTGAAGTTGTTGTTCGAGAGGTCAAAAATGTGCAGCTTGGGAAAGAGATGAGCTACCTTTGGAAAATCTAAAAAACCCCTCAAATTGTTGGATCTCAAAATAAGAACTTTTAGCTCAGGTAGTGTTCCCAACCATGCTGGGAACTTATCCTCTATCTTATTGTTGCTGAAATCCAGAACTTCCAGGGTTTTACAATTGGCAAGGATTTGGGGCAATGTCCCTTCGAATTGATTTTGACTCAAGTCAAGACTTCTCAAGCTACTTCGTAGTAAAAATGTTTGAGGGATTGTGCCCGAAAGACTATTCATTCGCAAGTTCAAAATTGATAAATTTAAGTTTGACAAGCACTCAGGTAAGCTACCGGTTATGCTATTATTAGACAAGATGACGACTCTGAGATAGGTGGCATAGCATATTGATAAAGGGATCTTCCCCGCTATTTTATTATTTGCAAGCGAATAGAACTCTGTGAAGGGTGATGGAAGTGGAAGTAGACCATCAAATTTGTTGTTGGACAAATCAATTACATACAATGAGGTATTTGAGAAACTCTCTCCTGGCCACCATCCCGAAAGTTGATTGTCGTTGAGGAGTAAAATTTCTAGGTGAGTCAACTTACCCAAAGAAAAAGGAATTGGGCCTGTAAGACTGTTGTTGTATAGGCTGAGTTGGAAAAGAAGTTTCAATTTCACGAGTTCTCTTGGAATCTCACCAACTAAACCATTGGAAGAAAGATCGAGTTGTTGTAGTTGACTTGCGTTTCCAATCTCAGGAGGCAAGTTACCGGTGATGTTATTTCCAACAATCCTCAGAGAAATTAAATGCATGCAACTTCCCCAGTTTGTTGAGATTTCTCCATAGAACTTGTTGAAACTCATGTCAATAAAGGTTAGGTTGGGGTAGACACCGAAGGTCTCAGATATGTTTCCAGTGAGCTGGTTTTCCCCAAAGCGTGCTCTGACTAAGCTTGTGCAATTTCTCAAGCTTCTAGGGATAGAACCATTTAAGTTGTTGCCACTCACTGTAAGGTTTCGGAGCAACCCACCTTGGCATAGTTTTTCTGGTAAGAAGCCGCTTAACTGGTTGTAAGCCAAGTGTAGCACCTCCAAGTTCACTAGATCCCCTAAGGATCTAGGAATTGAACCAGAAAGGAGATTGCCGTGGAGAGACAAATATTTTAGGTAGGTCAAGTTACCCAAAGAAGAAGGAATTGGGCCGGTGAGCTGATTTGTACTTAGCTTTACGTCAAGCATAGCATGGAGATTTCCTATTTCATTAGGAATGTGACCGGAAAGATTATTACCATAGAGATAAAGAAAGGTAAGCTCCGTCAAATTGCCTAATGTTGGTGGGATTGAACCCGTGAGAATATTATTGTAAAGGCTCAACCCGCTAAGACGATGCAAGTTCCCAAGCTCTAATGGGATGGAACCAGAAAGCTCATTAGCAAATAGGTTCAGCTCTGTCAATTTGATTAAGTTCCCCAAAGTGGAAGGAATCGATCCTATTAGGAAGTTGGTGTCCATGTGGAGCACTTCCAAATTTGCCATATTTCCCATTTCAGGAGGAATAGAACCAGAAAGGGAGTTGTTGTAGACATACAATCTAGCCAATTTGCTCAAATTACCTATTGAGGAAGGTATGGGTCCATTCAACTTATTCGAATACAGCGCGACCTCATTGAGCAAATGCAATTGCCCGATTTCTTGGGGAATGGAGCCATTTAACTCATTGTAAACCAGGTGAAGGACCTTGAGTTTCTTTAGATGGCCGATCTCTGGGGGTATATTCCCCATGAACCGATTGATAGAGAGGTCGAGATAGACGAGATTGCTCAAGAGACCGATTTGAGGCGGAATATGGCCAGAGAGACTATTTATACCCAAGTCAATGTACGTAAGATGAGACAAAGTTGAGAATGGGAATTTGTCGAGCGTACCTTCAACGTAAGCACTAGTGAGATTTATCCCGATTATGCTCCCCGCATGATTGCAGGAGATGCCATACCAAGCACACGGACTCATGGTCGAGTTGGAACTGGTGGCATGATGAGGAGAGGGAGTCCACGAAGAGAGGGAAGTAACCGAATGGTTACCAAGACTGTACTTCCACTTGAGGAGGTTTTGGGCTTCCGCAAGGGAAGCATGAGCAGGAAGTGGAATGACAAATGTAGTGAAAAGGGTAAGGGCAGCCACAAGGCTCATGACTTTTGTGAATTCTAATGAAGGATCCATCGATTCTTCTCCTTCTTCTCTTTTTGGCTCTAGTAAGTTGGTTTTTGTCTTCCTAAGGCAACGAGCGATGCTTAAATAGGCTGCGAAAACTCACCTTCTTATCATTTTCCATGGTAATGGGAATGCAATAAAACAACCAACCAAAGAAGACTACGAAAAGGTACATTGATATTGCTTAGCACGCCGTAGGAGTAGACATTGAGAGTTGACTGGCATGAATTTTTGGTTCCTTAAAGACTTTGAAATTTTTACTTTTGTACTCTTGAAGACATTGAAAGTTATTCACTACGCGAAACATGAGTGCGAAAATCTAATATTTCACTTCGACTAAATCATTACTTCAAATTGACTCCCGTCAAATCTCACAGCTCCAAACCTTAATCCATAATTTACATGAAATGTCATAACTAAACAATTTCAAAATTGAATTTTACATCTTAGATTTCACACAACTTCGAATTTGCAATATAATCTCAAAAGCTATTCTGATTAGAATAACGAAGAGCTTGAATCCTTCGCATTGTGAGATGGTGTTAATCCGACTTTGGGCATGTAGGCACCAAAGTCTTTTCCTTTTTCCTTCCTATTTCTTTTTCTTTCCCTTTCTTTCTTCTCTTCTTCTTTTCCTCTCCGTTTGCGATCACTCTCTCTTTTTCTTCTTTCCCTTTTTCTCTCGGTCATGTCTCTTTGCTTAAATAAAGTGGTCTCCTCTTTTTTTTTTTTTTTTATTAGCTACTTCATTTGACCAAGTCAACAAATCCAAATATTACAGAATGCCTTCGAAGCATTTGACAGGGAGAGGTTATGGATGAAGAGTTTGACGTAAAATAAAGAGCTTCATGATTTGTTTGGGTACGGACACTCTAATCTTTCGCACTTCACCTTCTTAGAATTTGGCTACATTTTCCTTTTCCATTTGCCGTTTCTTACACGGCATTGAAAGAAAAACCATTCTTTCACGGCATTCAAAGAGAAAGACTTGTTAGTCAAAAAAGAAGGCTGGAAAATTGCTCCATGACCCTTCCCATACGATAAGTTGGAAATTTTAGAGTCAAACATTACTGGTAAAAGTCCATTAAGACCATGAATTCGCATGAATCATTGTAATGCGCACTGATCCAAAACTCAACACAAGTGAAACCCCAAGAGACCTTAACTTCTTGAGTAGGCACATGTCTATTCTATCGCCCGAAGACCTTGACTTCTTTAGGGATATTTACAAGATGGATCTACACATGCATGTCTGTTTAAATTCTTTCTTTTCCTTTGGGCCGGTATGCTGGTTTATATTCTAATTGTATCATAAAACCACAAAATTTAGAAAATTTTGCATTAGCAGAATATCTTTATTGATGGATATGGTAATAAAGTTTCAATGGTGCTCACTGCAAGGGACCATGCACAGGGTGAAAAAAGGGGCACAACCCTATTGTCAACTTATACTACAGTGTAAGAGAGAGATTCATAATGTCAAAATGGCTTTTATTGTAACTTTCTCCTTATGTTAACATGAAACTGTTGCCATTCTTACATGGCTAACTTTCTTTTTGAACAATTTTATGGATTTCTAGCCATTGCTCTGTCCTTTTTGAGGAATGAGTATGTTGCTCGGTAGTTACTACTGAAAATAATTAAATATTTTAATGATTTTGCCACCCTTTTCTTACCATGTTATCGTTAACTAGAAATACTCTTTTAGAAAAGAGCAGGATAAAATGTACCTGTATGAACCTTTAAGTATACTTTGTTTAACGAAGTAATAAATTTTAGCATCGCTTTTAGAGTTTGAATGCTCCTGATTATATGATGTTTCGGGTATTGACAATTGTTACAAAAGAGTAATGTTTTATAAATACGGAGTCTAATATTTTTGGAAGCAAATGGTAGACTTGACTCAACTTTCTAAACTGAGATTTTTCCAATGTCAGCATTGTTTTGCTTGCTAAATTACTGATTTTTGAAAATAGGGTCACAGACATTAATTAGTGAAGACAGTAGCGTTATCTATTTTTTTCGACTTTGAGATTGTAGCACCGGAACTTCGACCAAGAACATAGGTTTCTTCATGACCTGGGAATTCCTCCTATCCTCCTTGATGAATTTCTTAACACCATTGTGAAGCTACTTTACATGTTGTAAATAGGGTAATGCTTCCTAGCATTTGATAGCAGAGGTCGAACAGCTCAATGCATTTTATGCATGTGTGTGAACATTTTCTAGCTTTTTACACGTTTCTTCTCTAGGACGTTGGGATAGGATGCATTAGTATTCATAGGCTAATCTAGTCAGCTGAGCAAGCAATTATGAAATTAATGATTTTCCTAATGTGGTTAGTATAGTTTAAATCTTGTTGGTCAAGCACGTTAGGGATAATTTATCAAAATTGTTAGCAAATTATGGATGTCCAATGCAATAGCAGGATATCCACTTTTCGACATAGTCACCAATCAAAATAAAAATTGAGCAGTGAACATAGTATTTTACCAATAACTTACCAACTAAGCTCCACTTTCATGGTAGTATGTGATAACTAGAGTAAGGAATTTTCCAACTTCAAGTAAAATGTAAGTTACTCTTATAGAATTTTACTACTCACAACAAAAATTTGGCAGTGAAATTAGTGACTTACCGTTGTAGGGAGTGAATCCATGGCCACTTTTTCTCTTTTGATCTTGATGTTGGTTTTTCTCAAGCCCCGAAAGATGCGTAAAACTTTCCCTCAAACTTATTTTCCTGTGATTTTCCTATTTGACAATGGAAATGCATCAAAGCATTAACTCGTGGAACACATGTATGTGGATGCTCTCTGGCATAATGAAAAAGTCGGCTATCGCCATGAGATGGTTCTTTCTTTGACGTTGCATATTGCTTGTTGCCTTTCTTCCAAGACACGCAGCACATTCAAGAATTGAGATTGAATTAACCCGACCACTTGATAAGATTGGGAAAATATAACTCTCTATCATGCTACTTCTCGATTGAATAGTTTTAACTTCGTCTTTCTCCCCTATTCTATACATTCACAAAGTTATCTGAAACTTTGATTTTATGGTGTTGGTTTTTACTTGGGATTGATCAAGGGCGGGGTCAAACGTTGGTCTATTGTGGTTTTCTACGTCAAATTCACAAAACTCTGAGCTCTCAAAGACTATGTTTACTATGTTCCAGATAAAGTACTCGAGGGAAAATTATTCTGACATGTTTTGCACGAGACATCACTGTCCAGAAAAACAGAGAAGATGATTTGTAGTGAGCTAAGCCATAATTGAGTTTTACTTGTACTTGACAATGGAGCTAGGCCGAGCAAAACATGACCATCATGATGTAAATGCCTCAACATTTTGGAGGGCAGCATATCGTCTGCCTTCACACTCTTGAAATATAAGGTAGCATCAGAACATAACTTTCATTCTTTCTAAGACAAAGCATTGTATTGCATAATCTTTTCTCGAGATAAATTGATGACTAGTGATACTCCTAATTTAAACACTTTTGAGTTCTAAGCTTAATTGCAAACAAAATAAATATGATGATCTCTTGCCCAAAGAGATTATTCAATGTTATTATGTTATTCGCAATACGAAATTTGAGCGCAAAACTCTAATATTTCATTTCAACTAAACCATTACCTCAAATCAACTCCCATGATATCTCACAGCTCCACTACACCATAATCCATAATTTACATTAAATTCACAACTGAACAACTCTGAAATTAGACTTTGCGGTCTAAATTTCCCACAATTTTGAATTTGAAGCTATTCTGATTTCAAGAACGAAGAGCTTGAATCCTTCCTTGACATGGTGAGATGGTATTAATCCGACTTAGGGTATGTACGCACAAAAAGAAATAATTGGGTGATAATTTTTAATTTACTGTAAGGATAAATAATAAATAATTATAAATTATTGTTGAGCCACTTTTTCAAAATTTATAGCTTACAACAAGTTAAGTGGCTTAAAGACGGTTGTTCTAGCTAAACCCAAACACAAAAGCCTCACACTTTTTCCTTTCTCTTTCCCTTCCTTTTTCTTTTTCTTTCCCATTCTTTCTTCTCTTCTTCTTTTGCCCCCTATTTGCGATCACTCTCTTTTTCTTCTTCCCCCTTTTTCTCTCTGTCACGTGTCTTCGCTTTAAATAAAGTGGTCTTCTTTTTCTTTTTTTCAGTCACTTCATTTGACCAAGTCAACAAACCCAAATATTACAGAATGCCTCTGACGCACGTGACAGGGAGAGGTTATGGATTAATAGTGTGACGTAAAATAAGGACTTTTGTGTTGTGTCGTGTATGAACACTCTCCAACTTTTCACATTTTACCTCCTTAAAGTTTGGCTACATTTTTCTTTTCCATTTGCCATTTATTACACTACATTAAAAGAAAAAACCATTATTATACGGCATTAAAAGTTGAAGACTTTCGTCCTAAGTACGAAATTAAATTGCTTCGTCTGAGATCCTTTGGAGACCTTGGCATCCCTCAGATGTAAAACACTTAAAGAGTAAAGCTTGAGCTTGGGCTCGAAAAAAATACAAGACCCAACACACATTTAAATAAGGAATGCAATCCAGCAGCCCGCCACGCTAGTGGACAGTAGGTGGCCCTATTGTTTGGAAACAATACCTACCTTGATGACATTATCATGTAATCAGCCGTCAAGATCCAAGGCAAGCCCACTGAAAATCCGTTCTTACACAGCATTAAAAGTTGAGAAGACTTGTTAGTCAAAAAGGGAAGAGGCTGGAAAATTGCTCCATGACCCTTCCCATACGGTAAGTTAGAAATTTTAGAGCCAAACGTCACTAATAAAAGTCCATAAAGACTATGACTTCCCATGAACCATTGTAACATGTACTGATGCAAAGTCACCACACGTGAAATCTCAAGAGACCTTGACTTCTTGAGGAGGCACATGTCTATTCTATCGCCCGAAGACCTTGACTTCTTGAGGGACATGTACGGGATCAATCCATACATGCATGCCGGTTTAAATTCATTCTATTTCTTTTGGGCCTATATGGTTATATTCTAATTGTATCATAAAACCGTGAAATTTAGAGATTTGCGTTAACAGAATATTCTTCTTGATGGATTGGTAATAAGGTTTCAAAGGTGCTCACTGCAGGGGACCATGCACCGAGGGTGAGAAAAGGGGCACAGCCCTATTGTCAACTTACACTGCAGTGTAAAAGAAAGATCCAAAATGTTAAAATGGCTTTTCTTTTAATTTTCCCCTTAAGTTAACACGAAAATATTGCCTTTCTTACATGGCTAACTTTCTTTTTGAACATTTTCATAGATCTCTGGCCATTGCTCTGTCCTTTTTGAGGAATGACGATGTTGCTTTGTAGCTATTAGTTGAATATAATTCCTTATTTTAATAATTTTGTGTAATTGCTAGCTAGAAATACCCTTTTAGAAAAGAGTAGGAAAAAATGTACCTGTATGAACCTTCAATTGTATTTTGTTCAACGAAGAAACAAATTTTAGCATCCATTTCAGAGTTCGAATGCTACTGGTTATTTTTTTTCAAGTATTGACGACTATTACAAAAGGGCAATGTTTTATGTATACTGTCTCATATATTTGGAAACAAATGGTTGACTTGACTCAACCTTACTAAACTGAGTTTTTCCAATGACAGCATTGTTTTTGCTTTCTAAATTGCTAATATTCCACAATAGGATCACAGACATTAATTAGTGAAGAAAGTAGCGTTATCTCTTCTTTTCGACTTTGAGATGTATCACCGATACTTTGACCAAGAGCATAGGTATCTTCATGACCTGGGAATTCCTCCCATCCTCCTTGATGAATTTCTTAACACCATTATGAAGCTACTTTATATGTTGTAAATGGTGCAATGCTTCGTTTCTAGAGCCAAGCCTGACTAAAGACCTTCCTAGCATTTGATAGCTAAGGTCGAACAGTTCAATGCCTTCTATGCATGTGTGTGAACACCTTCTAGCTTTTTACACGTATCTTCTCCAGGAGGTGCTTAAAAGATTGGGATAGGATGCATTAGTATTCACAGGCTATTCTAGTCAGCTGAGCAAGCAACTATGAAATTAATGATCTTCCTAATGTGATTAGTATAGTTTAAATCCTGTTGGTCAAGCACGTTGATGATAATTTACCAACAATGTTAGTAACTTATGGACGTCCAATTTAATAGTAGATTATCAACTTTTCCATATATTCACCATTCAAAAAAAATAAATAATAAGTGGTGAACATAGTATTTTACCAATAACTTACCAACAGAGCTCTACTTTCATGTTAGTATGTGATCACCAGAGAAAAGAATTTTCCAACTTCAAGTGGCATGTGAGTTACTCACGTAGACTTTTACTACTCATAACAAAAATTTAGCGTTGAAATTAGTCACTTACCGTCGTAGGTTGTAAATCCGTGGCCATTTTTTCTCTTTTGATCTGGATATTGATTTTTCTCAAGCCCCGAAAGACGCATAAAACGCATAAAACTTTCCCTCGAACTCATTTCCTGTGTTTCTCCAATTTGACAATGGAAATGCATCATCAAGCATTAACTCGCGGAACACATGTCTGCATACGCTAGCTGGCATAATGAAAAAGTTGACTGTAGCCATCAGATGGTTCTTTCTTTGATATTGCATATTGCCTGTTGCCTTTCTTCCAAGACATGCAGCACATTCAAGAATTGGGATTGAATTAACCCAACGACATGATAAGGTCGGGAGAACATAACTCATTGTCTTGCTACTGCTCAATTGGAATAGTTGTTACTTCATTTTTCTAGTTCACAAAGTTATCTGAAACTTTGATTTTACAGGGTTGGATTTTACTTGGAATTGATCGAGGACGGGGTCAAACGTTGGTCTACTATGGTTTCCTATGTCAAATTCACAAAACTCTGAGCTCTCAAAGACTATGTTCACTATTTTCCAGATAAAGTACTTGAGGGAAAACTGTTCTGACTTGTTTTGCACATGGCAACATAAGTTCACTGTACTAAAAATAGAAAAGATGGTTTTTTGTGAGCAAAGCCCCAGATGAGTTTTACTTGTATTCAACAATGCAGCTAGGCCGAGCGAAAACAAACCATCATGATTTAAATGCCTCCAGATTTTGGAGGGCGGAATATCGTCTGCCATTGCACTCTTGAAATATAAGGTAGCAACAGTGATGGTTTTAATTTAGATATGGGCTTAAGTTGGCCATAAGTTGGCCCGCCCACGATAGGCCTAAAAAGCCCGGCCCGCAAGAATAAGGCCCGTAGATGGATGGACCTATAAAAGGGATGAGAGAGAGAAAGAACGTACCTTTTGGAATCATAACGTTCTTCTTTTTCTCTCACTCAAGAACACTCCCAAATAGAAAGGATTCTTGCAAGAGGCGACACCATCTTCCGTTGAAGGCGAATTTTCGACATCGGATTGATCGGGACTGATTTCTCTTTCTCTTTACGGCATCGGTGTCTAATCTGTGGCCAATAAGGTACGCTCGAATCCGTGGTGTGCTTTACGATCAGTGATACGTGTTTAATTCCCGGGCTTATCTTCCGCATTGATTTAGGGGTTCGGTTTTAAGTGCGGAATCCGTTTTCGGGAATCCGACGATCCCAACATTGGTATCAGAGCCTTAATTCACTTTTTTCTCGACCAATTTGATGTTTATGATTGAATTTTCGCAAAAGCATTTCGGCCGTACGGATCGGGGCGAGAAATCCCGACACCCGAGCGTTCTTCGCCATTTTTTCCTACTTTTCGTAAGTCGAAATCAAAATCTGATGGCATAGGGAGGAAGGCGACGTCGAGACGAGTCCGAGGACATGTCGCACGCCGCCGGGGGACGCCGCACGCGCCCACACGCGCGGCCAGAAGGCGCTGCGCGTGGGCGCGACGCGCCCAGACGCGCTGGTTCGTCCAGCGCGTGTGGCACACGCGCCGGTGACGAATCGGCGCATGCGTGCCGCCAGCCGACGAACCAGCACGCGCCGGTCCACGGACCGACGCGTGCTGACGTCAACATGACGTCACCCAACGATCGATAACCGCCGGGGTGACATCATCGATGACGTCAGCACTGACGTCGTTTCGCCGGACGGCGACCCGACCCGACCCACCTGGCACGCGCGCGGCACGTGCAGGCTGACGTCTACGTGACGTCAGCCCACGCACGTGCGCGGCACGTGCGGTCGGTCCGTCCGACCCGGGCGACCGGCCTAACCGTTGACCGTTGATCGTTGACCGTTGACCGAAAAAAAAAAATAGGAAAAGAATGTGTTTCTTTTTCAATTATGTCTATGTGGATTATTTGTAATCCATTTTTTGTTCTGCATTTGTTGCAGGAACAATGCCTCCCCGTAAGCCGCGCGCATCTGTGCGCACAATGTCAGATGAACAAAAGGAAAGGCTTTCAAGGTTGATAGCCGATTTGACTGGTTATCGATGGGAGAGTGACGACATAATTGATCATGTCATAGAGGTCAACAACAAAATTCAAGAAGTCATTTGGAACGGTTATCCCATGCCAGATATTCAGATGATGCGATTCTTTATGAACACTCTTCCACTAGAATGGCAAGGAGTGTTGAATCGCCTACGGGAGGTCAAAGGATTTACTAGCTATAAGGCGCTAGTAATGGAATTTGTGGATGAATATCATCGGGTTGGAGCCACAAAGACTGCGACCCAAGGAATGACTTCGATTAGGCCAGGAATGAATGTGCGTAGGAGGAATCCTAAGGGATACCCATCTGTTTTTCCGTGGCTGTCGAGAATGCCTGAAAATTTTAAAGAGAAAAAGCAAAAGAAATTGAACCATGTAGCTGCTTTCCCTATTAGTTGTATGATGTCTCGTTTTTAGATATTATGGCTTGTCTTTATTTAGTGTTCTTGGTGGACATCTTATGTAAAGTTAACTACCCGATTGTTGTTGTTGTAGCAACCTATATGTTAGCCATATTATGTGAAAGTATTATTACTTTATTGTATGTCAATTATCTGTTGATTTCTGTCAATTGCTGGTTGCTGTGGGTAGTTAGCTGTGGGTAGTTAATAGAAGTTTTTGTAGCTTCATAGAAATGATTTTGCATATGACAATCATATTAATGATAGTTTTTAAGTTAGGATTTTGGAGGATGATTGGAAACATAGTGACCTTTTGATTCTGAAACCTTACTTAAAATTATTAATTAATATGATGGGTTTGTGCAAAATAGATGCATAAGTGATAGGCATTAATTTTTCGTGCATATGTGTCTGATATGTTCAGATCGATGGATTCAGCATATAAGAACATCATTGCTGATTTGAATAAAGAGGACAAATTCAACGGCGAGAATTGTGAAATATTGAATATGAGAATTCAATATGTGCTGGAAAAGCCAGAAGCACTAAAAGCTCTTGACCATGTTATGGAAGATCTAGATGATGCTGTGCGCCACCTTGAGCTAGCTGATCTACGCCTCAAGGCATTTGAGCAGGATACAGATATTTACTGTGTTGCTTTAAGCTCAGAAGGGGCTTCAAGCTCTAAGCGCAAGCGTATTGATTCGTTCAATATGTGGGAAAGCAAAGGATTAAGTCCTTCTTGCAAGAAACCAAGAATTAACCAACAAAAGAGAGGAAAACGTTCTCATGTGAAGAATATCTCAAGGGTGAAGTGTTACAACTGTGACCAGAAGGGTCACTATGCCCGCGATTGTCGCGAGCCAAAGAAGGTACACATCCTTGGTACAATTGGGAACTTTGCATATGTGTCAAGTTTTGTATTCTTGACTAAATCTAATCCTCTGTGGACTATGGATTCAGGAGCGACAGACCATGTAGCGAAGGATAGAGGATCCTTCGTGGAATTCCAACGAGTACCAACTGGAACTAAGTGGATCTATGTGGGAAACAACTCCAGAGCTGAAGTGAAAGGAATTGGCACATGCCAACTGAATATGCGTGGTGGACGCACTTTGTTCCTACATGATGTGTTGTATGCTCCGGAGATTCGTCGGAATTTAGTATCTGTTTTAGTGTTGGTTAAATTAGGTTTTAATGTGAAATTCCATAATAGAGATGTAGATTTGTATTTGGATACAAACTACTATGGTCATGGTTATTTTATGAATGGTTTCATTGTATTAGATATTGACTATGTTAATGCAAATGTTTGTTATTCCCTTCTCACATCTCCTAATTCATATGATAATGATGTGAATGTGTGGCATGCTAGACTTGGTCATATTGGCCAACAGCGTATGAATAGACTAGCCAAAGAGGGCTTGTTGGGCAACATTGAAAAAGTCGATTTGCCCATATGTAAGCATTGCCTAGAAGGGAAATCGACAAGGAAACCATTTGGAAAAGGTAAAAGAGCTGAATTTCGTCTGCATTTAATCCATTCTGATGTCTGTGGTCCAATGAATGTAAGAGGAAGGCATGGGGCTGTTTATTTCATCACTTTTATAGATGATTATACTCGATTCGGATATGTCTATTTGATTTCTCACAAATCTGAAGCAATAAGTTGTTTCAAAAGGTTTATGAACCTGGTAGAGAATCAATTAGACAAGAAAATAAAAGCATAAGAGATCCGATCGAGGTCGAGAATATTTATCTGATGAGTTCAGAAAATTATGTGATGAAAAATGAATAGAAAGACAGTTATCTATTCCATATACTTCTCAACAAAATGGTGTTGCGGAGAGAAGAAACAGAACCCTACTGGAAATGGTTAGGTCCATGATAGCGCATGCTAACTTACCTATCACCTTTTGGAGTGATGCGTTGTTAACTGCTGCCTATATACTTAACCGTGTGCCTTCCAAATCAGTTACTTCCACTCCATATGAGTTATGGACAGGTAGAAAACCAGACTTAAGTTTTCTTAAGCCATGGGGTTGTGCTGCCTATACGCATGAGTCCTCTCACAAGTTTGGGAAATTGGGTCCCAGAGGAAAGAAGAGTATTTTCATAAGATACTCTGAACACTCAAAAGGGTATGTGTTCATAGGTGAGCAGGAAAGTGGGAGTATAACTGAATTTGAATCACGGGATGTCACATTCTTAGAGGATGAATTTCCTAAGAAGGGCGAAATAGGGGAAGACAACACCTTATTTGAAACCTCGGATCGAGATAATAATCTTAGTGGAGTTCGTCCAAGTGGGAGTAATATGAGAAGTGATGAATTGAATTCAACTCATTTTCAATTGCAAGCACATAATGAGACGACATCATCATTATCTAATCCAAGTGGGAGTATAATGGGGAATGATGTACAAAGTGTACAATCTCCCATACGGCGAACAAGTCGCCAAAGTATTCCCCGTCGACGTTTTGACATTGAAGGGGAAACTTTTATGGTTGCTCCACAAGATAAGGACGAGCCAATAAATATTAATGAGGCTCTGAATTGCCCTAGTAAGGAAAAATGGATTCATGCAATGGAAGAGGAAATGGAGTCAATGAAATCAAACCAAGTCTGGGAACTGGTTGATCTTCCAAAAGGACGCAGAGCTATTGGGAACAAGTGGGTTCTCAAAATAAAGCGAAAAGCTGATGGCTCGATAGAAAGACATAAGGCCCGCCTTGTTGCGAAGGGGTATAATCAACAGGAATGAATTGATTATGAAGATACATTTTCTCCTGTAGTGAGATTTACCTCGATTCGCATTATTCTGGCAATAGTATCTAGTATGGATCTTGAGTTACATCGATGGATGTAAAGACTGCTTTCCTCAATGGAGAATTAGAGGAAGAAATATACATGGAACAACCTACTGGTTTCATAGTGAAAGGCCAAGAAGAAAATGTATGTCGACTTTTGAGATCGATATACGGCCTTAACGATCGTCGAGACAATGGTATATACGTTTTCATAATGCAATAATGGCATATGATTTTACAATGATTGATGAGGATCATTGCGTATATATCAAAAGATCCAAGGATCAATTTGTGATCATATCATTATATGTTGATGATATACGATTGCCGGAAGCAATATGGAGTTTGTTCATACTTGTCAAGAGTTGGTTGTCTTCCAACTTTGAGATGAAGGATATGGGTGAGGCTGCATACATTCTTGGAGTTAAGATTTCAAGAGATCGTTCGAAGAGATCGTTGTCTCTTTTGCAAGAAACATATATAAATAAAGTTCTTGAACGATTTCGTATGCAAGATTGTAAACCCATAGATACTTCTATTGCAAAAGGTGAAGGATTGAGCCATAGACTGTGTCCAAGGACTCCACAAGAGAATGAACAAATGAAACATGTTCCTTATGCTAGTGCAGTTGGGAGCTTGATGTACGCTATGATGTGTACAAGACCCGACATATGTTTTGCAGTTAGAATGGTGAGTAGATACCAATCCAATCTAGGTCCAGCACATTGGAAAGCCGTTAAGAGAATACTGAGGTATCTGAAGGGAACTGCTGATTTCAAGTTGAATTACTAAGGAAATGATCTGCGACTTAAAGGCTACTCAGATGCTGATTGGGGAGGAGATTTAGATGAAAGAAAATCTACCTCTGGATTTGCTTTCTTACTGAACAATGGCGCCATATCATGGAGCAGTAAGAAGCAAACGTGTATAGCCTTATCCACGATGGAAGCTGAGTTCGTGGCATTATCAGCAGCAGTACAAGAAGGAGTTTGGCTTAAGAGATTTTTGGATCATTTAGGTGTTATTGATAAAGATGAACATCCGTTATTGGTTAACTGTGATAGCCAAGCAGCTATAGCGTACACTAAAGATCCAAAATATCATAGCAAGACCAAACATATAGATACCAAGTATAACTTTGTCAAAGATATGATTGCACAAAAGGATGTGAACTTGCAATACATATCTACGCATAGAATGGTAGTAGATCCTATGACAAAGCCAATACCTAGAGATGTGTTTTGTGGTCATGTAAAATCTCTAGGATTGCGTAGAGTCTGATGTACTGGATATTGTATTTTCCCTGAGTTGTTCACATTTAATGAATTTGTGTTTTCATCATTAATGCCTATGAGTCTTTGTTTGATCTTTATGCATCTTAATGCTTAATGCATTATATTATGTTGAGAAAGTATGTCGGACAGATAAGAGATTAGCCCACTCACACGGGTAATCGCCTCTATTTACCATGTGATAGATAGAGATGAGACTGTTTTTAAGCTTATTATCTAGGTGATAATCAAGAGCTCAAGCTTAAAATAAATATGTCGCCTTAACTAAGTGTTAAGATGAGGACATAATTCTTACGATGCCCGAAAGTAAAATAACCCACACATTTTACTTTATCTGTCTAAGATGTCAGATGTGAGTTCTGATGAATTTTTGTGAATGAGTAAATACGTGAACTCAAGTTAGACATTGGGTATGTCTGAACTATCATCTATACGGTATTGATAGTGTAGACATACGCTCCATGGGAAAGGAGTTAATACCGTAATACATATTTCATACTACGTATGCATGAGACGACCTATAAGAGTGGCAAAAGTTTGATCTCAACTTTTATGACGTGTGAGACTCTTGAGGAATTGAGTTCCTCAATTATAGTGCCCTCATGACTCTTACTTATTCTCAAGATTTCTATTTAGTGTTTACTATCTTAGAATATTGCCAATGGTCATGAGTTGATTCGATCTAATGGGACATTTCTAGAAAAGCAAGTTGAACTGAAATTGAGAGTTTGAAGGAATGAGAAAGATCGGATTTGTAGAATCACATTATGGTTTTGTATTCACAGGTCGACCAATTATGACTGTCTTTGGGATAATCATAATTGTGAATACAATAAATATATCATTGTTCAAAAAAGATCAAGAGATATATAAATGTGATCGATCGATCTAGGGTACTGCATACTAAATTTACTATGAAAGTGATGCCCAATATGAGCTGCTATATAATCCTAACAGATGTATAACAACGAGCTCTCAAAGTATGCTGGTCACACGGATTATTCACCGGTATGAATGTTGAAAGAGAAAAAGAGGATTTTTGTTCGACCCACCATGCAAGTGGGAGTTGATAGACTTTCAATTGATGGGCCTAAGTAGGGCCTGTCCGCCCATGTTGGTTTTGGTCCACCATGTGCGAGTGGGAGATGATGGTTTTAATTTAGATATGGGCTTAAGTTGGCCATAAGTTGGCCCGCCCACGATGGGCCTAAAAAGCCCGGCCCGCAAGAATAAGGCCCGTAGATGGATGGGCCTATAAAGGGATGAGAGAGAGAAAGAACGTACCTTTTGGAATCATAACGTTCTTCTTTTTCTCTCACTCAAGAACACTCCCAAATAGAAAGGATTCTTGCAAGAGGCGACACCATCTTCCGTTGAAGGCGAATTTTCGACATCGGATCGATAGGGACTGATTTCTCTTCCTCTTTACGACATCGGTGTCTAATCTGTGGCCAACAAGGTACGCTCGAATCCGTGGTGTGCTTTACAATCGGTGATATGTGTTTAATTCCCGGGCTTATCTTCCGCATTGATTTAGGGGTTCGGTTTTAAGTGCGGAATCCGTTTTCGGGGATCCGACAATCCCAACAAACAGAACGTAACTTGCATCCTTTCTGAGACAAAGCATTGTACTGCAGTATCCCCTTTCAAAACAAAACGACGACCCATAATCTTTCTAATTTAAGCACTTCTAAGTTTGAAGCTCTAATGAAAACGAAGTTTTGATTTCCTCTAAAGCCATATTCTCTTTGAAGCAATCAAAAGCTACCGAACTTCTAGCAAGGACTCATGCGGTAGCAACATGCAGTAGCACTTGGGATTAGGAATTGACTGAATGCGCTCTGGGTTATGTTACACGGCGGGTAGTAATTTACAAGAAAAACGCAAAGTTATGGTGGTTGGCCACGATTAGAAACAATTGGTTTCTGACTGAATGCACTCTAAAAAGACGCATCTTTTGAAACTCTTCAGCATGTAAGAGGATTTTGCATCTACATAAATCTGATATAAACGATATAAGAGGACTAACAATGGACAAGATTTTAGACTTCTTTCAAATATTCCATTTGAAATTCAGATGAGCCTTTCGCTTTTAAGATGATAAATACTATATACATCCACTTTACATTGATATAATAGTTATTTTTTCTAACTCTAACTTGACATGGATACTTACATATCACTACAATGACACTATTCTGATTAAGACTGGATACAGAAACAGTTTGAAATATCACTTGAGCTCAGCTGTCTTCTCTGTACAAATGAATCTAGATGCCAGAAAGTTCTCGTTTTACTTATTCCAAAAAAGGCAGTTCTATATTAACATGGGCACAAACGAAATGATGTCCTCCTAGTCATGCTGATGTGGGTCAACCACTCAAATTGCCGATCAAAAATCTCCCAAATTCAAAAAGAGAAAACACATCGGAGAGCTAAAGAATGGATTGAAATAAAAGTTCGGGACTTAATCAAATAGTTGCAAGGACTCTAATTTTCATTAAAGAAGTTGCATGTAGTCGACAGAGCAACATCATTTATCAGACATCTTCTACAAATAGATCCAGTGAACGGCTTGAAGCTTTTGCATCACTTCTAGGATCAGTGGCTGTCCGTGAAAATTGAACATTATAGAAAATGATTGAACGAAATCATTTTCATTGACGGACTGAGTTGGGGATCAGCAGATACACAAGCGACCGCTAGCTTTAAGACGGTCAGAAGTTCATTCCCGATGCCAGTGATGTTATTTCCAGCAATTCTTAGATCACTAAAACACATGCAACTTCCCCAGTTTATTGAGATATCTCCATAGAACTTGTTGAGACTCATGTCCATAAAGTCCAAGTGCGCTAGACTCATGTCCATCATCAAGTGCTGATGGAGTAAGTCCAAGTTCATAAGCTCTTCATCCAACACAGATTTATAAAAATAGATTTCAGTAAAGTGCAAAACAAGTCCTCAATGTTTAACCCATTGTCCAGCTGATCGATTGAGCTCTGAATCTTTTGGCAAGTGTTCAATCAATCCTAGTCTTGCAGCTGACACCATCTTTTCACTGGAAAATGGAACCCACTCAATTTTACATGAAATTAACTATGATGTTTTACTATAACACTGGATTTTGTAAACGAGACTCAGAACCTAAATTTCATTTAAATTGAGGAAACATTGGACTTCAACTAAAAACCCTAAAAATTTGGCCCTTCAATCATCAAATTGTTTTATTAGTCAGTTGATTCTCCTGACCAATTCTGTCACTATTGATTAGACTGATGTGTTGTATCCCTTGGTTATGGCCCAAATTATCTAGTTACTCTTTCTCCAAAGTTATAAAAATAAGGACTGGTTGCTTAGCTGGCTTGAGCAACCATAATGTAACTGCACTTCCATCATTTTTCTGGAAATTGCACTTCCAAACTTAGTTGCTTAGATCTAAAGAAAAGGTAGGAAATTCCTATCCACTAACTGAAGACCAATGAGTCAAATTTACTAAGTGCGTGAGTGACTCTGGTTTTAGCATTCAGATTCAGCTGCAGAATTTCAGCTTTTGGGATGTAACTCTATCTCTTGACATTGGTTTACTGTGAACAAATGTAATATACAGCAACCCAATTCTTTAAAAGTAAATGCCTCTAATGTCATTTAAATGTTAATATATATTATGATTTGTATCTTTGAAAATGTATAGATATTTTCCATAAGCCATAAGATGCGTAATCACATCATTGTTAACAGCATTATGATTTCAATGGTAAATTGACCTTGCCGATTTTCTCATTCAATCAGGATCCCCATCAAAGTTTCAGCTACCTCTATAAATCCCAATCAAAGTTACAGCAACCATTATTAACTCTTGAAATGTAGAGATAAATGAATTGCGCAGCTAATAAACAGGCTTATGTAAGTATTAGAGGACCAAATATCTTAACCAATCCACAAAAATTACTTTGGAATTTCACCTCAAACCCAAATCAACAACTATAGCGATAGGGAGTTACAGACAGTTGTCAACACATTAAACCCGAATTTATAATCAAGTGTAGAATTCTTCTCATTTTAGTACACATAGAAACAATTTGCATAACTTTACTAACTTAACAAACTTAAACCATACCTTGGATACACAGTTTGTGTAACTTTACTAACTTAACAAACTTAAACCATACCTTGGATGAGGACTTTGACTTCTCGACTGCCTACTTATCTTTGAAACTGGTTCAGCAATCCTCCCCTTGTCACTATTGCGAAATATGGGCCGAGCTCATCAGAAGAATTGGTAATAAGAAACTGACAGCTAAATTATTCAAGAAATCTACTTTTTCCTTTTCTTTAGGCCGTCTCTTGAAGGTTATTTTGCAAAACGAATGCTCCACTGACAGAATCGTGCCAACAAGGTCATAGCAAGTTGCACCATTCAAAGGTTTATTCCAAGAAAACCAAATTCCCTCCAGTGAACTCGTACCAGATTAGCATTGCATTGTATTTTGACCCGAAAGAAGCACAATCTATTTGCACAATTCGAATACTAAAAGGTGAGATAATAATCAAACAGCTTACATTCTCTCGGCATTGGGACAGTACTTGGCGAACTGAACCCCAATCTCTCTCCCATCCACGACTCTCCCTTTCAACAAGAAAACCGAACAAGAAATCAAACGCCAATCCAAGCGTTCCCCGCACAACGCGAACAGAAGCCCTCGTGACCGAAGGAACTAAAAATCAGAGCCAAGAGCGACACCATCGAGCTTGTCCACCGCCTTCTGCGCCTCGTCGGCGTACTTGTACCTCACGAACGCGAACCCTCTCGACTCCCCAGTCCTGCGCCGCCACATCAGAACACGGCAACAAAGAAATTCAACGGAGCAGAGGAAATACACGTGAGGCATTGACACAGAGAGCGACGCAGGCGAAGGGAGTCGGAGCAGGGGGAAGGAGAGAGCTACGGAAGGAGATGCTGAGGATGAGGAGCGAGTAAGTGTCGAATGTCCGGAGGGCCTGACCTTTCGAAAATGCGACATCTGCAAGCTGCTGCTGCTGCTGCTCCTTCTCCTTCTCCTTCTTTGATTGTGGCTCGATCCCGCCCAATTATTAGGGCCGAATCCGATCGTGGCTGTACGAGGAGAAACGGAATACGGCGTTACAAACAAAGAGAATAGCGAACAAGACCATACTAAAGTCGTTGTCCAGCTTGATTGAAAGAAAAAATCTATCGCAACCCAGTGCTTTAATAGAGTTATTTTGCAAGCTGAAGATGATATAATATTGAAAATGTGATCCTACATTTAGTTAATTATTCCCACATTCAATTAATTTCATTAACATTTAAATGTCCATATTAAATTGTGATAACTAGTATATCAACTAAAGGGTACGATAATATTTTGATAGAAGACATTATGTGAATGGGTAAAAATGGAGATATAAACATGATCTAAGCCATTTGAGCAATTGACGCCTAAGCTCATTGAGTGACGTCCACTTGCCACATGCACGATCAACTGGCCATTCTAGCAATTGATGCCTAAGCTGATTGAGTGATTCGGGCAATTTACATAGTCGGTTTCCGTGCAGCTAGCGATGCGAGGGAGAAAAGTTTGAGGGACATCAAGATGTTAGAGGAGAGCTTCTTCTTTTTTTTATAATGAGAGGTTGAGGAGCTTGGGTTTCCTTCTCCTCATTGTCTGGTTCTGCCAAAAAAACCCCAAAAAAAAAAAAAGAAAACAAAGAAAAGAAAGGAGGAGGAGGAACGGGGTACCCGCAAGAAAAGAAAAGAAATAAATAAACAAAAAAGAGAGCAAAATATGACCAAAACATGTGAGAGGAGGGGCAAAAAGGTAAATATACTATTCTTGGGAGTGCCAAAGACAAAATTGGAGGGGAAATAGCTTGCTTTCTATGACTTGAAAATTAGTTTGGGTAAAATATGATACGAGACTATACTAGTTTGGGTGGTAAATGTGACATGAGCATAATAATTTGGAATTTTTTGTTTGGTTTGATTAAATGTGGCACGGATATACCAATTTTAAGATTTTTGGTGATACTAATGGTAGAATTTAAAAGAAGTTAGTAATTGACAATGGACTCAATAAATTCATCATGATGTTGGTAATTATTGACAAGTTAACTTATGAGCAAGCTACCGGTTATATTTTTTTGCAATAGTATCTTAAAATTACTAGCAAAATTGAATTATCCACGAACACAAAAAAATTTCAGTTTTTTGGCCTAGAAGACCCAAGAATTTTGCAATTAGATTACTTTGAATATAAATTTCGAAGATGCTTTGAGGTTTGAACCTTTGGCACTGTTAAATTATATCTTGAGTTTAAGTGTTTGCAAAATGCAATCCGCTTGGACAAGTTCTTTTAATATTTAATTGTGAAGATATTTTTTCTGTTAAAAATAATATTGCGGAGTGCGCACAAGAAAAGAAATAGAGGTCTTGGATGTCTTCTTCAAATCCTAATCCTTTTGATTAATTGGTGAACAAAAGGAGTAATTCATTGGAGTCCTTATGGCTGCAAAAAAGAGGAAATAAAATAAAATAAAAAGCAAGGGTTTCTTTTTTTTCTTTTTTACGTGCAAAAGCCGAATCTCTATTAAAGAAGACATGGTGGGCCCAGGTCAAATTGTTGACTCTGGACACGCATATAAAAAGAAAGCGTGGGTTTTTTCTTTTGGCGGAACTGCAAAAGCTGAGGAGCCGCACGAGAACACAACCAAAAAAGCCACAAGCACATAAGAAGAGAAAGATAGATGTGGAGAGGCATTCTTGATTTCATCGTCATTCGAGTAAAGCTTTTGCTTGGGTTTGAATGTGAAGTGATTTTATACCGTGAGTTTTACATCTAAATTGAGTTATTTATTTATGAATATTTTGCATTTAGACATATATCTAAGTGTGAAAAATATTCAAGCGTGTGAGCAATTGTAAACTCTAATTCTTCGATTATAATGGATTATTTGTTGCCGACTCTTTTGTGGATATAAATACCGATATTAGAATCGAACCACGCAAATCTTTGGTATCCTATTATTTTTTATTTATTTCTCTAGTGATTTTGTGTTAATGTAAATTATAAAATCCTATCATTTCCGTGTATTTTATTTCAACAAGTACCCCGTTCATTATTGTAGACAAGTATGATAGGTACAAGAACAAGTCAACAATGTAATACTAGCCTGCAACTTCAATAGAAATGTGTAGTGGGACAATGACAAAATTAGAAATCCTTAAAGGACATATTTCAATGGCAAATTCAATCATACAACCTGGGTTAGATGGGCTTCAACAACTCTTCGTCATTCTTTCTTTTCCATGGAGAGATAAGAATGCCGTACACTAAACAAGAAAAGGACATAAAGGGTGTAAATGATGCAAGCGATTTTTCCAAAGATCCCTTTCATGTTCATCCATTCAATTGACCCAATTTAGAAATCACACTTAAAGAAGAAGATGATAGCATAACAGAAAAAGCATCGATATGTAAAATTACATTTCAATCCGACAAAAAGTGTACTCCTTGAACTACTTTGCACTTACCTCAAAGGGATCCCTTCTTAACAATTTCATTGGTCTCCATGAAATTTGATGGCCTTTTGCTTTGGCTTCTTCATCAATTTGGCTCTTTTCTCCGTACTTCTCACTTTTCCCATAAACCATTTAGGTCTTCCAGTTTCCCATAAAATGTGCGCTATGGAAATTCCAATTACAATTCCAGATGCATACCCTATCCAGACTGCTTTTCCATCAAGCCCACTACCATGCTCTCTTGTACTATCCTCTTGGAACAGCTGTGGTGGTGGAGCATCATCAGGGCACGTGTTTGGTAATGGAGTTCCACATAAGCCTATGTTTCCCCAAAATGAGTTGCTCACGAAGGTGCTCAGTTGTTTGTCTTGAGGTATGCGGCCTATGAGTTGGTTCTTTGAGAGGTTCAAACACCCCAGGAATGACAAATCTCCGAGTTCTCTAGGAACCCTCCCACTAAGCTTGTTTGAAGATAAATCTAAACATTCAAGGTGAGTCAAATTTCCAAGGGTTGATGGAATAGAACCCGTGAGGTGGTTGTGGGAAAGGTTGAGCCCTTTGAGATATTGAAGATTTCCAATAATACTTGGGATGTTCCCATGAAAAGAGTTGAGTGATAAGTCAATGAATGTGCAGATTTTCAAGATCTTCAATAGCCGAACATTGTTTCCTTTCATGGTCACATTCACGGAATCTACATAGAACCCCGTTGCAACTTCTTGCCTCATGTACAATTCGCCTCTCGGCCCTTGCCCATTTTGTCCATTCATCATCCCTTGAAGTTTCGCTATCAAATTGGTTGGTAAAGGACCAGTGAAGCCATTATTCGAGAGGTCAAAAATGCGCAACATGGGAAAGAGATGAGCTACCTTTGGAAAATATAAAGAACCCTTAAAATTGTTGGACCTCAAAATAAGAACTTTTAGCTTAGGTAGTGTTCCCAGCCATGTTGGGAACTTATCCTCTATCTTATTGTTGCTAAAATCCAGAACTTCCAGGTTTTTACAATTGGCAAGGGTTTGGGGCAATGTCCCTTTGAACTGATTTTGACTCAAGTCAAGACTTCTCAAAAATTTACTTCTCAGTAAAAATGTTTTGGGGATTGTGCCTGAAAGACTATTCATTTTCAAGTTCAAAATCGATAAATTGAAGTGTGACAAGCACTCGGGTAGGCTACCGACTATGCTATTATTAGACATGATGAGGACTCAGAGAGAGGTGGCATTGCATATTGATGAAGGGATCTTCCCCGCTATTTTATTATTCGCAATCAAATAGAAATTTGTGAAGGGTGATGGAAGTGGAAGTGGACCATCAAATTTGTTGTTGGACAAATTAATTTGCTCCAATGATGTGTTTGAGAAACCTTCTATTGGCCACCGTCCTGAAAGTTGATTGTCGTTGAGAAGTAGAATGTGTAGGAAAGTCAATTTCCCAAGTTCTTTTGGAATCTTGCCAACTAATCCATTGGAAGAAAGATCGAGTTCTTGTAGTTGACTCATATTTCCAATCTCGGGAGGCAAGTAACCAGTGATTTTATTTCCAGCAATCCCCAGATACTGTAAACGCGTGCAACTTCCCCAGTTTGTTGACATTTCTCCATAGAACTTGTTGGAACTCATATTGAGATAATACAAGTTGGGGTAGACACTAAAGGTCTCAAATATGTTTCCAGTGAACTGGTTTTGGTTGAGGGTTACTATGACCAAGCTTGTGCAGTTTCTCAAGCTTCTAGGGATAGAACTAGTTAAGTTGTTGTCACCCAACATGAGGTATTGGAGCAATCCACCTTGACACAAGTTCTCTGGTAAGGAACCAGTGAACTGGTTGTGATGCAATCGTAGCACCGTAAGCTTTGTCAAATTGCCTAATGGCGTGGGATGGAATCGGTAAGCTTATTATGAAATAGGCTCAAATTTGTTAATTTGGTCAAGTTCCCCAAAGTGGAAGGAATCGGTCCTGTCAAATTGTTCCAAAGCAACTGGAGCACTTTCAAATTTTTCATATTTCCCATTTCTTGAGGAATAGAACCAAAGAGGCTATTGTCATAGACATACAATTTAGCTAATTTGCTCAAATTACCAATCTCTGATGGTATTTTCCCCGAGAACCATTTCATAGAGAGGTCGAGATAGGCGAGATTGCTTAGGAGACCAATTTGAGGCGGAATGTGGCCAGAGAGATTATTGAATTGCAAGTCCATGTACATGAGATGAGACAAAGATGAGAATGGGAATTCGTCGAGCGTACCTTCTACATTGGTGCTGGTGAGATTTATCTTGATCACATTCCCCACTTGATCACAGGAGATGCCATACCAAGCACACAGACTCACGGTTGAATTGGAACTGGTTGAATTACAAGGAGAGGGAGTCCAAGAAGAGAGGGAAGAAACTGAATGGTTGCTAAGACTGGACTTCCACTTGAGGAGGGCTTGGGCCTTTGGAGGGGAAGCATGAGCAGGAAGTGGAATGGCAAAGGTAGTGAAAAGGGGAAGGGCAGCCACGAGGCTCATGAACCTCTTGAATTCTGGTGAAGTATCCATGGATTCTTCTCCTCTTTTGGTTTGGGCAAGTTGGTTTGTCTTTTCTCTGAGGCAATGAGCGATGCTTAAATAGGCTGGGAAAACTCCGCTCCTATCATTTTCCATGATAATGGGAATGCAATAAAACGACAACTGACCAGTGGAGACTACGAAAAGGTGCGTTTATATTGCTTTGTACGCGGTAGGGGTAGTCATCTGACAGTTGACTGAGATTTATTTTTGGTTCTTTGAAGACTTTGGTATTTGTTACTTTTCTAGTCTTCGCAGGTGACCTTTTTGACTCGGTTAGTCCCCATCTCGGAAACCTTTTGTTTTTTTGGTCTGACCTATTTCAGTACTACTCTCCCGATGTACGAAAACCATGGGCTTCGACACAGAAGTCCACGAGGAACATGATGTGAAAAGGGCCGGAAGTGGAATGGCAAAGGTGGTGAAAAGGGCAAGGGCAGCCACGAGGCTCATGAACCTCTCAAATTCTGGTGAAGTATCCATGTATTCTTCTCCTCCTCTTTTGGTTCAGGTAAGTTGGTTTGTCTTTTTTCCCTAGGCAATGAGCGATGCTTAAATAGGTTGTGAAAACTCATGTTCCTATCATTTTCCATGGCAATAGCAATGCAATAAAACGACAACTAACCAGTGGAGACTACGAAAAGCTACTCTGACTCATAGAATGAAGAGCTTGAATCCTTACTTGACATGGTGAAATGGTGTTAATCCGACTTGGGGCATGTACGCCCAAGGAGAAATGATTGGATGACAGTTTTAAATCTACTATGAAAATAATAATTTATTCTAGAAAAAATCAAATAATGAATAATTATAAATTATTGTGGGGTTATTCCTTTTAAAGTTTGTGGCTCACAATAAGTTATCATTATCGCAGTAATTTAAAAACTATTATACTAGCAAAGTTCATGCACAAAAGCCTTTCCCTTTTTCCTATTTTTTTTTCCTATTTCTTTTCCATTCCCTTTCTTTCTTCTCTTCTTCTTTTACTCTTCGTTTGCAATCACTGCGATCACCCTCTCTTTTCCTTCTTGCCCTTTTTCTTTCTGTCATGTCTCTTCACTTTAAGTAAAGTGGTCTTCTTTCTCTTTATCTTTTTTTAATTAGCCACTTCATTTGACCGAGTCAATGCCTCCTTAGCATATGATAGCAGAGGTCGAACAGTTCAATGCATTTTATGCATGTGTGTGAACACCTTCTAGCTTTTTACACGTATCTTCACCAGGACGCGCTTAAAAGATTGTGATAGGATGCATTAGTATTCATAGGCCAATCTAGTCAACTGAGCAAGCAATTATGAAATTAATGATTTTCCTAATGTGGTTAGTACAATTTAAATCTTGTTGGTCAGGCACGCTAGTGATAATTTACCAACAATGTTAGTAACTTATGGACGTCCAATGCAATAGCAGCATATCAACTTTTCGATATATAGAACATTCAAAATAAAAATTGAGCGGTGAACATAGTATTTTAAAAATAACTTACCAACAGAGCTCCACTTTCTTGGTAGTCTGTGATAACCTGATCAAGGAATTTTACAACTTCAAGTGGAGTATAAGTTACTTACTCATGTACAATTTCACTACTCACAACAAAAAATTTAGCGGTGAAATTAGTGAATTACTGATGTAGGTTGTGAATCCGTGGCTTTTTTTCTCTTTTGATATGGATGATGATTTTTCTCAAGCCCCAAAAGACGCGTAAAACTTTCACTCGACTTATTTTCCTGTGATTTTCCTATTTGACAATGGAAATGCATCATCAAGCACTAACTCGTGGAACACATGTATGTTGATGCTATTTGGCATAATGAAAAACTTGACCGTTGCGACCAGATGATTCTTTCTTTGACGTTGCATATTGCCTGTGACCTTTCTTCCAAGACACGCAATGCATTCAAGAACTGAGATTGAATTAACTTAACCACGTGATAAGGTTAGGAAAACATAACTCATCATCTTGCTACTTCTCGATTGGAATAGCTGGTACTTCATCTTTCCCCCCTATACTATTCGTTCAAAAAGTTATTTGAAACTTTGATTTTACTTTGTTGGTTTTTACTTGGGATTGATCAAGTGCGGGGTTGAAAGTTGGTCTACTGTGGTTTCCTATTTCAAATTCGCAAAACTTCTGAGCTCTCAGAGACTATATTTACTATTTTTTTTAGCTGAAGTACTCAAGAGAAAATTGTTTTGCCATGTTTTGCGCAAGGCAACATGAGTTCATTGTACTAAAAAACAGAATAGATGGTTTATGGTGAACTAAGCCATAAATGTATTGCAAAATCTTTTCTCGAGATAAATTGATGACTATTGGTATTCCTAATTTTAGCACTTTTGAGTTCTAAGCTTAATCTCAAACAAAGTGAATCTGACCCCAACAAATCGCTTGCCCGAAGTGATTATTCAAAGTTATCCGCAATGCGAAACTTAAGCGCCAATCTCTAATATTTCGTTTCGACTAAACCATTACTTCAAAACAATTCCCATGAAATCTCAATGCTCCACTTCATCATAATCCATAATTTACATGAAATTCCACAACTAAACAAATCCAAAATTAGATTTTGCAATTCAAATTTAACAAATTTTAAATTTGCGCTATAATCCCAAAAGCTACTCTGACTCATAGAATGAAGAGCTTCAATCCTTACTTGACGTGGTGAAATGGTGCTAATCCAACTTGGGGCATGTACGCACAAGGAGAAATGATTGGATGACAGTTTTAAATCTACTATGAGAATAATAATTTATTCTAGAAAAAATCAAATAATGAATAATTATAAATTATTGTGGGGTTATTCCTTTTAAAGTTTGTGGCTCACTATAAGTTACCATTATCGCAGTAATTTAAAAACTATTATACTAGCAAAGTTCATGCACAAAAGCCTTTCCCTTTTTCCTATTTTTTTTCCTATTTCTTTTTCGTTCCCTTTCTTTCTTCTCTTCTTCTTTTACTCTTCGTTTGCAATCACCGCGATCACCCTCTCTTTTTCTTCTTGCCCTTTTTCTTTCTGTCATGTCTCTTCACTTTAAGTAAAGTGGTCTTCTTTCTCTTTATCTTTTTTTAATTGGCCACTTCATTTGACCGAATCAATGCCTTCTTAGCATATGCTAAAAGAGGTCGAACAGTTCAATGCATTTTATGCATGTGTGTGAACACCTTCAAGCTTTTTACACGTATCTTCTCTGGGACGCGCTTAAAAGATTGTGATAGGATGCATTAGTATTCATAGGCCAATCTAGTCAGCTGAGCAAGCAATTATGAAATTAATGATTTTCCTAATGTGGTTAGTACAGTTTAAATCTTGTTGGTCAGGCACGCTAGTGATAATTTACCAACAATGTTAGTAACTTATGGACATCCAATGCAATAGCAGCATATCAACTTTTCGATATAAAGAACATTCAAAATAAAAATTGAGCGGTGAACATAGTATTTTAACAATAACTTACCAATAGAGCTCCACTTTCATGGTAGTCTGTGATAACCTGATCAAGGAATTTTACAACTTCAAGTGGAGTATAAGTTACTTACTCATGTACAATTTCACTACTCATGACAAAAATTTAGCGGTGAAATTAGTGAATTACTGACGTAGGTTGTGAATCCATGGCTTTTTTTCTCTTTTGATCTGGATGATGATTTTTCTCAAGCCCCAAAAGATGCGTAAACTTTCACTCGACTTATTTTCCTGTGGTTTTCCTATTTGACAATGGAAATGCATCATCAAGCACTAACTCGTGGAACACATGTATGTTGATGCTATTTGGCATAATGAAAAACTTGACCGTTGCTACCAGATGATTCTTTCTTTGACGTTGCATATTGCCTGTGACCTTTCTTCCAAGACATGCAACTCATTCAAGAACTGAGATTGAATTAACTTAACCATGTGATAAGGTTAGGAAAACATAACTCATCATCTTGCTACTTCTCCATTGGAATAGCCGGTACTTCATCTTTCCCCCCCATACTATCACAAAGTTATTTGAAACTTTGATTTTACTTTGTTGATTTTTACTTGGGATTGATCAAGTGCAGGGTTGAAAGTTGGTCTACTGTGGTTTCCTATTTCAAATTCGCAAAACTTCTGAGCTCTCAGAGACTATATTTACTATTTTTTTAGCTGAAGTACTCGAGAGAAAATTATTTTGCTTGCTAATTTACTAACATTTGATAATAGGAAGCCAATGGTTGACTTGACTCTACCTTACTAAACTGAGTTTTTCCAATGTCAGCATTGTTTTGCTTGCTAATTTACTGACATTTGATAATAGGATTCCATGCATCACAGACATTAATCAGTGAAGAAAGTAGCGTTATCTCTTCTTTTTGACTTTGAGATTGTTGCATTGATACTTTGACCAAGGACACAGGTGTCTTCACAACCTGGGAAATTCTCTCATCCTCCTTGATAAATTTCTTAACACCATTATGAAGCTACTTTAGATGTTGGAAATGGTGCAATGCTTTGTTTCTAGTACCATGCTAGACTTGAGACCTTATTAGCATTTGATAGCATAGGTCGAACAGTTCAATGCCTTCTATGTATGGGTGTGAACACCTTCTAGCTTTTTACACGTATCTTCTCCAGGACGTGCTTAAAATGTTGGGAATAAGATGGATTAGTATTCATAGTCTAATCTAGGGCTGAGTTGCAGTTAGTCAGCTCAGCAAGAAATTATAAAATTAATGATTTTTCTAATGCGTCTAGTATAGTTTAAATCCTCTTGGTCAGGCACGTTGATGCTGATTTACCATAATGTTAGTAACTTATGGACTTCCAATGCAATAGCATATTATTGACACCATGCAAAACAAAAGTTAAGCATTGAACATGGTATTTTACCAATAACTTACCAACAGAGCTCCACTTTCATGGTAGTATGTGATAACCTGAGTAAGGGATTTTCCAACTTCAAGTGGAACATAAGTTACTCATATACAATTTCACTACTCACAACAAAAACTTAACGGTGAAATTACTAAGTTACTGTCGTAGGTTTGGAATTTATGGCCTTTTTTTTCTTTTTTGATCAGGATGTTGATTTTTCTCAAGCCCCAAAAGATGCCTAAAACTTTTGCTCGAACTTTTTTTCCTTTGGTTTTCCTATTTGACAATGGAAATGAATTATCAAGCATTTATGCGTGGAACACATGTATGTGGATGCTATTTGGCATAATGAAAAGGTTGAATGTTGCCACCAGATTCTTCCTTTGACATTGCATATTGCCTGTTGCCTTCTTCCAAGACATCAGCACATTCAAGAATTGAGATTAGATTAACACAACCACGTGATGAGGTTGGGAAAATTTAACTCATTGTCTTGTAACTTCTCAATTGGGATTGTCGTTAACTTCATCTCCCCCTCCCCCCCCCCCCGAACTACTCTATCCGTTCACAAAGTTATCTGAAACTTTGATTTTACAGGTTCGGGTTTTACTCGCGATTGATTGAGGATAGGGTGAAACGTTGGTCTACTATGGTTTCCTATTTCAATTCAGAAAACTCTGGGCTCTCAAGGACAATGTTCACTGTTTTCCAGATGAAGTGCTCAAGGGAAAATTGTTCTAACAAGTTTTGCTCAAGGCAACATAAGTTCACAGCACTGAAAAACAGAAAAGATGGTTTATGTGAGCTGGCCATAAATGAGTTTTACTTGTAATTGACAATTGGAGCTCGGCCAAGTGAAAACAGACCTTCATGATTTAAATGCCTTAAGATTTTGGAGGGCAGGATCTCGTCTGCCTTCCAACTCTTGAAATATAAGGTAGCAACAGAACAGAACTTGGATTCTTTTTTAGACAAAGTATTGTATTGCAGTATCCCCTCTCAAGACAAAATGATGACCGATGATCTTACTAATTTAAGCACTTTTTAGTTTGAAGCTCTAATGAAAACGAAGTTTGGATTTCCTCTACAACCATACTCTTTGGAGCAATCAAAAGCTACTGAACTGCCAGTAAAGGCGGATGGCCACAATTAGAAACAATTAGTTTTTGATTGAATGCACTCTAAAAAGACGCATTTTTCGAAACTCTTCGGCATGTAAGGGATTTTGCATCTACATAAATCTGAAATAAGCGTTATAAGAGGACCGACAATGGACAAGATTTTGGACTTCTTATAAATGTTGAAAATTTCAACTTTACATGAACCCTTTGCTTTTTAGATGATAAACACTATATACATCGACTTTACATTGATATAATAGTTATATTTTCTCACTCTAACTCGACATGGATTCTTAGATTTCACTACAATGGCCCTAGTCTGATTAAGACTAGATGCAGAAACAGTTCGAAATATCACTTTGAGTTCAGCTGTGTTCTCTCTACAAATGAATCTAGATGCCAGAGTTCAGCTTTTACTTATTCCAAAACAAAAGGCAGTCCTATATTTACTTGGGTGAGAACGAAATTAAGTCCTCATAGTTATGCCAGTATGGGTTAAGCACTCAAATTCTGTTGCCGGTCAATAGTCTTTTAAATTCAAACAAAGATAATACCACATCAGTGAGCGAAGCAATGGAATGAAAAAAGTTTGAGACTTAATCAAATAGTTGCAAGGACTCTAATTTTCATTAAAGAAATTGCATCTGGTTGACAGAGCAACACCATTTATCGGACAAAATCTTCTACAAATTGATCCAGTAAACGGCTTGAAGCTTTCGCATCTCTTCTAGGATCAGTGGCTGTCCGTGAATTTTGAACACCATGGAAAATGATTGAACGAAATCATTTCCATCGACGGCCTGAGTTGGGGGGATCAGCAGATCCACAAGCGACTGCAAGCTATAAGATGGTCGGAAGTTCATCCTCGATGCCAGTGATGTTATTTCCAGCAATTCTTAGATCACATAAACGCATGCAACTTCCCCAAATTTCTCCATAGAACTTGTTGAGACTCGTGTCCATAAAGTCCAAGTTGGGGTAAAAAACAAAGGTCCCAGATATGAACCAGCGAATTAATTTAAATGCTGGTGCTATCAGCTCAATGTAAAGCCAAGAAATGGAACCCATTTTCATGCAAATTTGTCAAGACCCAAAAAAATTGCCAAACCAAGGGATGCTAAATTGGCACACCCACCGCTGTGAGAACATAAAAACCATACTAAATTCAGGAGCATCATTTCATGAGGAATGAAAAACCATATGGCACTCATAGCGGACCACCTTCGGAGATGGCTAGTGGATTATGACCAAAAAATGGCAAACGAAAGTGCAGGATATGATTAAACTGACACACCCCATCGACAATAGTTAAAAGTGTAGCCAGAGACCTATGAACAAGTGCATCACAATAAAGGCTTAAAATGGACTTCATGAATGCACATTATAGAACAAGAATAAGATCAGAGTATCACAATAACCACCAAAGTCAGAAAAGACGGACTAGCTGCCTTCAAAGAAGGAAAACATAACGCCCGACTAAACCTAGGATTAACATCTAAATCACTGCACGCAACGAAGTATCTGTCCACCCAATCAAGAGCAACTCAGGAGAAAATATAATTGTTTGTCGAGCAAAAATGACTCCCATGACCTGGGGCACTCATCTTTTCTAAAAAGGCAACATGAAAAAACAGAGACATAAGGATCAAATAGTTGCAATAGAGTGAGACAAAATCCATTCACGTCATTTTACCACTCGATCTATGGACTACGTGGAGATGCACCAGCGGAATTGGCAGGACGTCCACTGGGCACATCTCTTTGGAGCTGAGAATCTCTTTCACCATTTCGTACATCAGGGCTTTCAAGTGTAGAAGGTCTCTGATTTGGAGAGCGACTCCTCTCATATTTGGCTTTCTGCGGGCTCCGGGATGAACTGAAAATTGGGGAACTCCAATCAGATAGATATTCTCAACAAGAGGTGACCAAAAGAAGTCTTAAAGGGAAATAAGGAGGGCCTCACCTTGTGTATGATCCACTCCGACTTCGGTCCTCATCATCATGTTTGGGTGCCCTTCGGTCTCTGCAACGATCAGGACTTGTGCTATAGCTCCTACTTCGGTGACGGTAACTCCTTCCCCCGTCTCTGTACTTGTCGCGATCATATCGTCCCCTGCTTCTACTGCGACTTCTCCTCCTGTAATCACGGTCTCTATATTCGTCTCTGTACCTGAAAATCCATTGTACCATCAGTTGCAGTAAAGAATGAGAGGAATTACTTGCAACTCTGCAAGATGCAAATACTCATTAAGATGGTTAAGGGTTAACTGCTACTTGCTGTTATTTTTTTCATTTCGCTACAAACAAAAGAACAAGGTGCAACAAAACTAGTTGTCACCTAATATCTGAACTGCAAAGCTTAAACGACCAAAAAAGGGAATCTAGAAACCAACAACTCAATGGCATAATGGGAACTAGCCAAAAGAAATTAGCAACACCACATTGACAACTTACTTACTTGTTAAAAGGAGGTCACAGGAGTTAACAATTTCATGTGTGAACATCTTAGTTAAAGGCGACACAGTCACAATCTTGCTAGGCTGTATCATCAAGTGCTGATGGAGTAAGTCTAAGTTCATAAGCTCTTCATCCAGCACAAATTTATAAAAATAGTTTTGGGGAAAGTGCAAAACAAGTCCTCGACGTGTTACCCATTGTCCCACTGATCAATTGAGCTCTAAATCTTTTGGCAAATGTTCAATCAGTCCTAGTCTTGCAGCTGATGCCGTCTTTTCACTGGAAAATGGAACCCACTCAATTTTACATGAAATTGACTATGCTCTTTTACTATAACACTGGATTTTGTAATTACGAGACTTAGAACCTAAATTTCATTTAAATTGAGGAAACCTTGGACTTCAACTCAAAACCCTAAATTTGGCCCTTCAATCATCAAATTGTTTTATCATTCAGCTGATTCTCATAATCAATTCTGTCACTCAATGATTGATTAAACTGATGTGTTTTATCCCTTAGTTATGGTCCAAATTATCCAGTTAATCTTTTTTCCAACGTAATAAAAATGAGGACCAGTTGCTTAGCTTGTTTGAGCAACCGTAATGTAACTGCACTCCCAACATTTTTCTGGAAATTGCACTTCCAAACTTAGTTGCTTATATCTCAAGAAAAGATGGGAAAGTCCTATCCACTAACTGAAGAATAACAAATCAAATTTACTATATGCGTGAGTGACTGTCGTTTTAGCATTCAGATTCAGCTGCAGCATTCAGCTTTTGGGACGTAATTCTATTTCTTGACATTGGATTACTGTGAACAAATTCAATATATAACACCCCAATTCTTTAAAAGTAATTGCCTCTAATGTCATTTAAATGTTAAAAATATATTATGATTTGTATCTTTAAAAAGGTATAGATATTTCCCATAAGCCCTAAGATGCGTAAACAAGCTTCTCACATCATTTTTAACAGCATTAACTCCTCCATAGGATCAGTTCTCTCCATGAACCCGATCAACTGTTTTCATTATGTGCAGACAACTAACAAGGGATGGTAAGGATTACGCACAAAGTTCGCAATTTGATTTTCATAAGGCCAGGAGGAACCTATAAAATAAATTAGCAATGACATTGTTATCCCAGAGGGACAGGTGTCCAGTCATATAGAGGTAAACTAAGGAGAAATTCCCTCCTTTTCCTCTTCAAACATCTCCACAAGTCATTGAAAAGAAATTAGATGGCTTAATCCTTCGTACATCAAAGAGCTCTAGTCATGGATCCTCTATCCACTGTAGCATCATGATTTCAATGGTAAATTGACCCTGCCTATTTTCTCATTCAATCAGGATCCCAATCAAAGTTTCAGCTACCTTTATTAAATCCCAATTGAAGTTACAGCAACCTTTATTAACTCTTGATATGTAGAGATAAATGAATTGCGAAGCTAGTAAACAGGCTTATGAAAGTATTAGAGGACAAAGTATCTTAAACATTCTATAAAAATGATTTTGAAATTTCACCTCAAACACAAATCAACAACTATAGCAATAGGGAGTTACAGACAGTTGTCAACACATTAAACCCAAATTTATAATCAAGTGTAGATTTTTTCTCATTTTAGTATATATAGACACAATTTGCATAACTTTACTAACTTAACAAACTTAAACCAATTTGCATACACACAGTTTGTGTAACTTTACTAACTTGACAAACTTAAACCGTACCTTGGACGAGGACTACGACTTCTCGACCGCCTTCTCATCTTTGAAACCGGTTCAGCAATCTTCCCCTTATCGCTGTTCCGAAATAGAGGCCAAGCTCATCAGAAGAATCAATAACAAGAAACTGACAGCAAAGTTATTTAAGAAATCTATTTTTTCCTTTTCTTTAGGCCATCTTTTGCAGGTCATTTTGCAAAACGAATCCTCCACTGACAGAATCATGTTAACAAGGTCATAGCAACTTGCACCATTTCGAGGTTCATTCCAAGAAAACCAAATTCCCTCCAGTGAGCTCGTACCAGATTGGCATTGCACTGTATTTTAACCGGAAATAGGCACAATCTAGAAGAATTCGAAAACTAAAAGGTGAGATAATCGAACAGCTTACATTCTCTCGGCATTGGGACCGTACTTCGCGAACTGAACCCCAATCTCTCTCCCATCCACGACTCTCCCTTTCAACAAGAAAACCGAACAAGAAATCAAACGCCAACCCAAGCGTTTCCCGCACAACGCAAACAGAAACCCTCGTCACCGAAGGAACTAAAAATCAGAGACAAGAGCGACACCATCAAGCTTCTCCACCGCCTTCTGCGCCTCGTCCGCGTACTTGTACCTCACGAACGCGAACCCTCTCGACTCCCCAGTCCTGCACGGCCACATCAGAACACGGCAACAAAATCCCCAACCCTCAACACGCGACCTACGAAGCAAAAAGCAGCTGAGCAGAGGAAACACACGTACCTCCGGTCCCTGGGAATGAACACGTCGACGACCTTGCCGTACTTGTCGAAGAGAGGGAAGAGGTCGTCGGCGCTGGTCCCTGCGAAACAACCGCGTAAAGGTATTGAAAAAGAGAGAGAGACAGAGACAGAGAGTCGGGATAGGGAAGCGGCGGAGAGGGAAGAAGAGAGCTACGGAAGGAGATGTTGAGGATGAGGAGCGAGTAAGTGTCGGCGATGTCCGGCGGCCCTGATCTTCCGAAATGCGACATCTGCGCGCCGCCGCTGCTTCTTCTTCTTCTTCTCCGGCGAGAGAGAGAGAGAGAGAAAGAGATGTTCCGCTGGGGCTTTAGCTTTGTCGAGCGTCCGAAGGGTTCCGCCGACTTCGAGAGCAAGATAAGAGAAGACCCGAGAACGGGTTAGCGGGCCGGAATGGGCCGGATCGTCCGGGCCTGATTTTTGGCTCGATCCGGGTCGGTTAGGACCAAATCGGATCGTGGCTGTCCGAGGAGAAACATAGGGCGACGTTACAAAGAAAGAGAATCGCAGAACAAAAAACCATATTAAAGTCATTGCCCCAGCTTGATCGAAAGAAGAAATCTATCACAACCCAGTGCTTTAATAAAAAAAAGCTATATTTGCAAGGTGAAGATTTTGATGGGAACACGACTAATGACAAGGTAGTTGTTCGCCTGTGACAAAAGAAATTAGTAGCTCTATAAAGATAAATGATTTATTCTAAATATGGAAGGCTAGCTTGCATTGACAAATGAAAATATCATAGCAAGATCATTGAATTTACAAATCATGAAAACTCATAAGAGAAGAGGTTATCATCAACGCTTTAATTCTTTAAACATCCATAATCATTACGTATGACAATCCAAGTATTCATATACACAAGATCATTCATGCAAACTAGGATCCTGCATTCTATAGTCAAATTTTCAACTTTGGTTCCCAAATTCTAGGGTTTTACGAGTCAATTTGGGCCAAAATTGTTCCATTAGGGGTTGAAATCGGCTTGACTCGGGAGTTATAGGTGAAATCACAAAACTACTCGCATTGGGGTTGTTTTTAAGTTTTGAGCTGCCTTTGCTAGGACTCTAGGGCTATATTATTAGGAATTTGGGGTTCTTCAAGCCCACGACAAAAGGAGGACGCCAAAGCCCATTGCTCATTAACAAGATCCAATGTTGCATAATTTTCTAATGTCGCATAAGATCCGATGGTATTAGAAGACCCTTCAGATTTATGCTCCTTCAAGCATGTTGCGCCCAAATCAAGAACGCATGAAATTTCCTTGCCCCTAATAACCCTCGTGTCTCTGGAATTCAGTACGTATCTCCCTTTTTCTCCCTCCAATCAACAGATACAAGACTCGAGCTTGTACGATTCCTTGTTAACAAACCTTTGCCGGTACCAATTCCTCTCCCACACTACATGCATTGGGTCCAATGGAACCCCTCAGTCTCCGGCAAGAAGAGCACCACAGAGATCGTCATCACGGCGTTCCTAGAGATGTGGAACATCGGAGAAACTTGGCCCGAGCTTGACGGATAGAACCAGGCGTCAATTGCTTTGGCACAATGCTCGGTTTCAAGCATGGCTGCAAATGATCTGAGCATGGGCACCAAGGTTCCAGGTGCAACTTCAAGGGACTTGAGCCCAACCTATGTGGACAAGACTGTTGAGGAACAGTGCTCGGCCTTGATGGACCCAAGCGAGACACCAATGAGCGGGGCACGGGAACCAAATACCAAGGTAGGGCCACCAAGGACCCAAGCATTAGCACAAGGTCCATGGCTCGACTTCAAGGGACTCGGGCTAGGCCTTTGTTGACTTGAGCACAGTCATCGAGGTGTTGGCCTTCACCTCAAAACTTTATGGATCCGGGCTTGATTGCCAAGGAATTAGGCTTGACCCTGGTGAACCCAAGCTAGGTGCTAGTGACTTGGGTGTGGAAGCTTACTTACTAGCGAGGCATAGTGGCCATGGAATCAAGCACCAGCATCGAGGTCTCAAACCCAGCTTTTGTGGACCCGAACACGGCCACCAGGGCCTTAGGCCCGACCTCAAGGGACCTAGGCTAGCATTTGTCGCTCGGGACCCAATCATAGAGGAATAAGGTTCGATCTCAATGGACTCGGGCTTAGATGCTACTGATTTGGGTGTGGGAGCAGATACATGTGTATGGCCACTAAGAACTTGGGCACAAGCACAAGAGGGTATTACATTTTGATCAATTGGGTTAAAGTTTTTTTTTTTTTTGGGTAAAGAATTGGGTTAAAGTTGGTTTATTGATAAATCCACTAAAACTCATCATTAATTGTCCTTAGCTTTATTAAAACCAGGTTTCAAATTTTAGGCTACCCATATTTCACCCTACTTAACAAGTCTGAGTTAAAATATGGGTCAATACGCCACCTCTACTTGTAAGACACAAGCTACTCAATGTAAATTCCCTTGCCTTGTGCCTTTCTTGTCTTTTGCCGTGAAAAGCCCCATATCCTCATACACGTTAACACCAAGAACCAACACTCCTTTTGGTAAATTTCCATTTGTCGTTTCAACTCCATACTCGCGGCGAGTTTACCTGTCCAGTGAAAAGCGAACCAAGTGTATGTTTGACGATGTCATTAGGCGGCCAGAAGGTGCTTGCACTAAAGGGATCGGACTGATTATATTAGTTCTTTGCAAACAGAAGAAAGAAAATGCCTAGTGCAAAGGATAGCTAGTGCGCCTTGGCTGTCATTTAAATGATAGCTTTGTGTTAAAGAGTTCCTCATCATGCCAGGGATTGTTTCTAGTCACTAGGAATCATCTGCATCTGTTCGCTAATGTGATTGGCTTTTAGATTGCATTCCTTATTTTAAACTATCGATGTCCGCATAATATATTTTTCCAGTTCCTCCCTGACTCTACTTTCTAATTATTTTAGATCCTAAGAACTGGGAGGCACTAGCGAAGTCTAGGATTAAGTTTTTGTAGGACTTGTTTAGGTCCATAGGATTGATTGTATTAGTTCTTTGCAATGGAAGAAGAAAATTCCGTGTGCGAAGAGCCACTAATGCGCCTTAGCTCTTACTTAAGTGATTAGATTAGCTGTTGCGTTAAGGTGCACCCACTGGAACGATTCCCCACGTGACCAACTACCACCGTAGTAGCCAACTACGCCCATTTCCCTAGGATATCGTTTGATGTCGACAAATGCGAGGTCAACCGTTTAAATTACTAGATTATTATTACATCCAATAATGTTGGATGAGCGGCACGTGGAATCGGTCAGACAATCCATTCAATAATAAATAGTGTAAGAATTTCTTTATATTAGCGGCAGATTTAATAAAAACGCAATTACTAGGTCTTTCCTCTCGAGGGCATGATTGTAGACAGGGCGATTAAGATTCTTGTGGAATAATAGAGAAAGCGTCGGATGTACAGGGAATGCAATATTCTCTAAATGCCAAATTGATTAGCTTGTATTAGATCGGGATCGGATCTTTTACATAAGGGACAACTAGATCCAACCACTCAATTTATGCCGGATTGTCCTCCAGCCCCCAAGTAAAGTTTTAAATGATGAACGGTTTCCTCGTTAAAAAGAAGCAAAATTGCGTTTTTTTTTTCTTTTGACAATTAACTAACTAACTAACTATATATAGTGAGAGTTGACGGTTAATCGTGATTTTCACTTTTAAGTGTCAAACTATGAAAATAGCCTGTGGGTTCACTTAAGATTAATTCAGATTATTATCATAACTTGGTTTTGGAGTAATTTAGGGTGTGAGATCAGGAGAGAAATCTCTTTCTTTAAATAAGTATAGATGAGTGGGCTCCTTCCATGAACAAGGTTGATTAATAAAGATCGTCTCAAAAGCATAAATTCACGGAATCTAAAAGCATTTGTTTTAAAAATATTTTCCACGGAATCTAAAAATGAATTCCTAGGGAAAATGTTTTCACAAAAAAAAAATCTTCTAAAGGAAAATGTTTTCACTTTTCAAAAATAGAAAACATTTTCCTCACTTGATCTCTTTATCTCACATATTTACAAATCCTCATTTCCTCTTCCCCTTTCTTATTCTTCTTTTCTTTTTTAATCGAATTATTTTTAAATTATATTTTTCTTTTTAATTCGAATTATTTTTAATTTCCTTTCCTTTTTTTTTTCTTTTTTTTTTTTTTTCTTTTTTTCTTTGTTTCCCATCTTCTTCTTTCTCGACTAGTTGTCGGCCATCATTTGGATCTCAAGACTGATCTATTTTATGGCACTCGTCAACTAGTTTTTCAAAGAACACTAGAAAATATTTTCCGAAACATCTTCGTGTTTTAGCCGAACACCGGAAAATATTTTCTAAATTTTCAAAGACAAAAACAAAGTTTCGAAGGAATTTCGATATTTGGTCGATGTATTTTATGGGAACCCTTGTCAAAGTAATCGGATGAGGAAAATCTAAATTTTCAAAGACTTTCTTGTGTTGTGCCTACACCGTTGAGAAAGCCCATGAGGATTTTAATACCGATAAAATTATCTCTTACAATCTATGGTTTGATAGATGCAGAGTGTTTTTGTTTAGAAGACTATTAATGACTCAACACCATTGAAATTATCTTCAACATCATGCGAAAGAACTTGAAAGACTGGAAGGATCTTAAGGGTGAACAAGTCATAGAGAACAAGAAGTTCGTGAGAACTTGCAAAAGCCAATAGTTGAACAAATCTATGGAATTCTAATTCACATGCATCTTCAGAAAAATCGATGGAGTTTGATAAACACAACAATCGTTAACTATGGGTGCATTTGACAATTTGCCAAATAGTAACAAATTCTATTACTTTGTTTTTAGGAATAAGTTTGGAATATAAATCCATACGATAATTTTTTTGTTCTTGGGAACAAATTTGTTATCGAGAATAGATTTGGAATAGAATCAAGGAATAAAAAAAAGTTACTTCTTTGCTCCCAAGAACAATTCCATAATCAAACCAACTCAAATTTCTTTTTTCTCTTTTCTCTTCTTCTTTTATTCTTGTTCTTCTTCCTTCTCTCTTCTTCTTCCTCCCCCACCGCCGTTGGCCACCGTCGCCACCGTTGTCCACCGCCACCGATCGCCAGCAACTAGTTGGGTGAGGTCCAATGAACTCGCCAAAGGCTCGTCCCACCACCGGCCAAGGCTCGGCCCCACTAGAGGCTTGGGGGCCTCACTAGATTTGATGGGGCCAAGCCTTGCCCGGGTCTCCCTAGCCACCAATGAGTCTTGCCTAGCCAGGCGAGGCTCGACCTCGCCCAACCAAGGCTCGACAGATGAGGCACGGCCTCACCAAGGGTCAACGATGCTTCAACAAGGTCATTGGCCCTCATCGGGCCGGTTGCCAGTCATCCCAAGGCCGGTGATCGGCCAAAGGTTGAAGAAGAAGAGAAAGAAAAGAAAAAAGAAAAGAAGAAATAAAATTATTTAAAAAATTAAAAGAAAATTATTTATATTAGAAATTTTGATAATAGAACCAAACGCAATTCCATTATGAGAATAAAAATTTTGATTACCAAACGTCTTCAAATGCTTAGAAATTATTCTCGGAATAAAATAAAAAATAATAATTTCTAATTAGAAATTATTATCGAGAACAGAATGGTTACCAAACACACCTAAACCACCGAGCAAAACCAGGAAAAGTTTATAGAAGTTATGGCTTATCATAAACTGAGAAGATGGCTTCTAGATTAGTGGCATTATAAAAAGTCGGACTTTCTTTGATGATTATTGCGCATATAAAAGGAATCAATCACAAGTTTGGAATTAGCGATTTATTTGCTTCGAAAAGAACTCAATCTGTTATTTATCATACCGCTGGACAAGAATTCTTTTCTAACTCGGAGACTTCGTTCATGGAAGAGGCAAGATTATTAGAAGATCCGATAATATGAGCAATAAAATCTCCAGTGATTTTATTGGAATCTTGAGGATCAACGTCTATAAAAAGAACCAATGCAAACCAATGTGGATGCGAGATGCTAGGTACGAACTACAAAAATTGTAAGAATAATTCATAAATTTGTGATGGATTGATTTTGCTTATTAAGAGTCATACACCAACCGTTAATTTTTTTAGAAGCGTTTAAGTATTGTAGTAGTGCGTGTATTCGTGGTAATGTGATATATCAACTTTGGGTAGAAGCAACGCAAGCTACACTCGTAACATCTCAAGAGCTATCAGTTAAATTCAGTCTTATCGATAGTTGTTAGTTTGGAAGAGTAGACATAGACTTATTCAAAGCCAAATCACTATAAACCTACGTACATCTATTTCTATCTCATTCTACTTGCTATTTCATTTATTTGATAGAAGCAACGCACAAATAATTTCTGTTTATATCTAGTTTGTTTCTGCACATACGAACTTGCTTCTAATCAACTCTGCGAAAAATTGTCAAATTTGTTTAATAATCTATTCAGTCCCATCTAGGTTATATCACTAGCTACAACGTACCTAGATATAATCTACTTTTAGTTCGTATTTCATTTACCTATGACAACTTTTTAAGTACCAGGAAATTGTTTTCACTCGAAAATAGTAAAGTTATTTAGTTGCTCATACGTTACTCATGAAACATTTATTCAGTTAATTGCCCTTTTTGGAGTACGATTCACGAATAGTGTAACAAAAAAAGCGAGGAAAGCTGCATAATTTTTCCTTTCAACTTTTATTTTCTAATATAACGTTAGAGTACGGGTGTGAAAACTCGGTTACTTGGTCTGGTTTAGTGGTTTAATTACTAAAGCACGTTGAATTACAGTTTACTCAACATTAAATTTAAAACAACTACAGCACATTATATCAAGATTAGCTTATAAGATAAAATAAAATAAAAACAATGCCAGTTGACTTCGTCAAAATTGACTTGAAAAAGCACCCATCTTTTTTTTTTCCCCTTTTTTTGAGCTCCCAAGCTAGTATTATTTTCGGGATAAGTAGGCAGCAATTAGCTCCTAAACATATCAATCATTGCCCAATTAATTTATAAACCTATACTCAATATAATAAAAGTCCAATCGATCAAGCAGTGTTTTTGTGCAGATGAGACGCTGGACACCTATGCAGTCTTTAATATTATCAATTGCAAAATAACTCCATTTTTCGGCTGATCCACCCAAGCTTCTGCCTTGTGTTTTACCTAATCCCACAAAACGTTCGTATGAATCCAGGTTTATCGGCATTCCCTCATTGCCCAAAAAAAAAAAAGAGAAGAAGGAGAAAGAAAAAAAAAAAGGTAAGGTGAGCGAGACCCGGCGAATACTAGACACTCAACACTTCCTTGGCCACATGATTTGCCTAAGGCTATACCTAACGCGCCTCTCTCTCCCAAGTCATTGTAAAATGCCGGTCTCCGACATGACTCAACGACCCATTTTTGCCACTCCTGACATCATTCGCTTCCGACAAAAGACTCCCAAAAGTCTTGCTCTGCTCGCATGTTGTGCAATTGCACGCCGATTCTAGAAAAAATAATATTCTCAAACAATTCACTAAACAGAATATAACAATAAAGAACAAAATCAAAAGAATACGCTAAAAAGATTGAGAACAATAATAATTTTCTCTCAAGATCATGGCATAAAAAGATTGATAATCCTCATAAAGAAAAAACTCGTTTTTTTCTTTTCTCTTTTTTCTTGCCTCTCTATTTTTTTTTTTCAGTGTCTTAATGACTAGCATATTTATATCGCTAATATAAATGTATAGCTTTTAACCTAAAAGCACATCTATTAGAAAAGACAATAAAATCCCTTAAAAAAATATTTGGCTTAATCTATAACAATCTCCCACTTAAAGACAAATATACCCAATGCACCAATCAACTTTGCATCTATCTTCTTCAAAATATAGTAACTAAAAAACTTGTGCCTCTACGATACTCCTTAACAATCAACATTGAGTAATACCAACGGTAACAATACAGAAAATATGTTTTTCTCTATCTACTACCTTGGTCAACATGTCAGCTGAATTCTTTGAGCTATCAATGTATGTAACTCTAACTCATTATCTTTCAATGTTGATATGATAAAGTGATAACGCTTCTTAATATATCTAGTCCTTGAGTGATAAGCTGCATTCTTTGCTAAGTGCACTACAATTTGACTATTACTCCACAGTGTAATGACTGGCTATTTTTGATATAGCTCCTCCATGTAATATTCTAACCACATGATTTCCTTGGAGGCTTCCGCTTCTATCATCGATAAAGCTACTATTTTTTGTAGTTGAGATACCCAACTCACTACTATACCTACAATTGTAAAGACATATCCAGTAGTACTATTACAACTATCTCGATCACCCGAGTGATCTATATCTACATAACCCTACAACTCTGGAGATGTATAACCATAATAAAGATAGTAATTTAATGTAGTTGCTAGATATCTTAATATCTATTTCATTGCATTATAATGCTCTCTATCTGAATTATGCATATATCGATTCACAACTCTCATTACCTGTGTAATGTCTAGTCTCATGCTCACCATGGCATACATCAAACTCCCCACAACTGATGCATATGAGACTATCACAATCTCATCTCTTAAAGCCTGAGTGCTCGAACATATATCCTTGGAAAGTTTAAAGTGATTCACTAGAGGAGTCACAACCGATTTTGCCTCATTCATATTAAATCTCTTTAACATCTTGATCATATAGTCTTCTTGTGACAATCATACTTTCTTATTTTCTTATCCCTGATGATTTTCATTCCTAAAATATTCTTGACCTCTCCCAAGTCTTTCATAGCAAATTGCGATGATAACATCTTCTTCACTTCTTTAATTCTCTTCATATTAGAGCAACTATAAGCATGTAATCCACATATAAAGAGAGATATACGATATCACAATCATCATACTTGCGAGAATAAACATAATGATTAGACTCATAGTGTACAAATCTTTTTTCTTCCATGAAACAATCAAACTTTAAGTACTATTACCACAGAGCTTGTTTTAAACCATACAAGCTTTTCTTCAAGCAACATACCATGTGCTCCTCACCTTTGACTTCAAAACCCTTAGATTGCACCATGTATAATTCTTCATCTAAGTCACCGTATGAAAACATTGTTTTCACGTCTAATTGCTCAAGATAAAGATTCTCCACTGCAACTATACTCAGCAAAACTCTAATTGATGTCATTTTCACTACAGGTGAAAATATCTCGAAGTAATCGATCCATTCTTTTTTTAAAAAGCCCTTTACCACAAGTCTCGCCTTATATCTAATAATACCATTTCATTCTTAACCATGTACACCCACTTGTTTAACAAGCATTTTTTACTTGTGAGTAACTTGGTCAACTCCCAAGTTTTGTTCTAAAGTAACGAGATCATCTCGTCTTTCATAGCATGCTCCCATTGCAAGTGAGACGTGTCTATCTTTGCCTCACCATAAATCTCCAATTCTCCCTAATTTATATATAAGATAGCTCAAAATAGCATTAGTTGATGGATCAAAAATTACATTTGGCTTTCTCACACATGTAAACCTCATCAAGATAGGTACTTCAGGGTCGTTAGTTTGCTCTGAATCACTATGTTCTTCTTAAACTATCTCCTCACTGATAACAGGCTCCTCTTGAACCTCTCCTTCAAGTGCACTTTGATCTACTGGAACCATCTTTACAGGCATTGTGTCTAATTCAACATACTCTGATTCTACTGCCTTCTCATGCTCTGTCTGACAATCCTTGCGCATCTTTTCTTCATAGAATACAACATTCCAACTACGGATGACTTTGTTATTCTCATAATCCCAAAGCCTATAGCCATACTCATCGCCACCATATCTGATAAAACACTTTTGAGACTTAACATCAAGCTTCTTCCTATCTTCCTTATCAATCAAAACATATGTAATACAACCAAATGGTTTTAGATGTGAATAATTAATTTTTTTTCCTAATCACCGCTCTTGTAGTATTTCTCCATCCAACACACTAGATGGACTCTTGTTAATAAGATAAATAGCTGCATCAATTATGGTAGCCCATAAATGTAGTGAGAGATCCACATGCAGCCTCATGCATCTCGCACGTTCTAGAATAGTCTTGTTCATCTTTTTGGCTACACATTTCTCTTGAGGAGTTCTAGGAACAATTTTCAAACCGTGTATGCCTTCCCGTTTCAAGTATTATGCAAATTCCTTTCTTGTGTATTCACCACCATTATCAGCTTTCAAAGCTTTGATTTGATAATCTGTCTCTTTCTCTACCATGGTTTTTCACATTCTGAACATCTTGAATATTTTTTTATTTTTCTCTAAGAGCATAGACCCAAGTCTTCCTTGTTGCATTGTTGATAAAGATGACAAAATATCTCTTACCACCATAAGAGAATTTCTAAGCCGGTCCCCATACATCAGTATGAACCAACTCTAGCTTCTAACATTTATTTTGTCGCCCATTCAATTGAACGCTAACAACATTTTGTTTTCCATAAATGTAACTCTCACAAAAATCTAACTCGACTTTTCCATATTCGGAAGTAATTTCTTTAAGTATAACTATTTACACCCTTTTTATCAAGATGTCACAAACAATAATGCCAAAGAGTAGACGAATTACTCGTAATCACTATAGTTGCAACACCATCACTACTATTTTCTCCTTGGAGGAGGTAAATTGTAATTGTACGCTTTCCCTTTGCTATTACTTTTGCCCCTGAAGTTATCTTCCACTCTCCACATCCAAAGGTTGTTATCAAACCTTCTTAGTCAAGTTTACTGGTTGAGATAAGATTTTTATTTAATTCTAAAATATGCCTAGTTTCAAGCAAAACTAAATATCCTCCATCTGAGATATTCACAGTTATAGTTCCTTTTCCAATAACCGGTCACATGTGGCCATTTTCTACAACTACTTGCCCGAAATCTTCACTAGCATAATCATCAAATATGCCTCTTTGCAAGATACAATGGAAAGAAGCACCAAAATTAATAAACCATTTGTTTGTTGTCAAGTCAAACCTTATAGACAAACACAAATTCTCTAACTAAGATTCATCACTAACTACATTAGCTCCTTGATTCTCATCTTGCTGCTTCTTTTTGTAGGCTTCACACTGAAACCTCCAATGTTCGGTTTGGTGACAAAACGAAAACTCATCTTTTACAACTTGACTCTTTCTTCTTGATTACGACCTGCCCATGCCCGCTAAATTTTTGTCTACTTTTACATCTTCTATGATTCTACACTACTAGTACTGTCAAAGATGTAGATGCCGAAAAATTATCTCCACCTAAGACTTTTCTTCGCATCTCTTCATCAATAATACTGCTCAGCAGCATCCATAGTCAAATTTTCCTTCACAGTGCTCGAAATTCCTTGTATTGTGGTATGGTAGCTTTTTGGAAAGGAACATAAAAATAATAAAGCTTGAAGCTTCATATCTAAATTTATGCCTGCATATTCCAATTGACTTGTGGTCTGTGTGAAACTATTAATGTGTTCCACAAATAACTTCATATTAACCGGTTTCTTCAACAAAAATACTTGATTTGATGTTAATAGCTTCTCATAAATATTCATTAGAATATCAATGGCTTCTTTTGCAATTTTTGCTTTTGCGATGTGGTACCTTGTCTTTTTCATCAAACCTAGATGAATCGCACCCAATGCCTTTTGTAAGGACCTAGGCCCCATTGTGTAATATTGTCAGGTCCCCATTATGTAATATTGTCCGCTTTGGACACTCAGTCCTCATGGCTTTAAAACGCGTTACACAGATTAGAGGGACCCAAGCCTTATAAACTAGCCTAGGACTCCCCCCTTAAGCGACCTCTTCCTGCGCATGTCCAGGGACCGAGGCGCAGACGCACCGCCATCCCTCCTCCCCGCACACCGCCGCCTGGGCTGTCACACTCTCCTCCCCTTGGGAGCACAACGCCTTCGCTATGGCCCCACATGCAGTCGAGAGTCGGTTTTGATACCACTTGTAAGGACCCGGGCCCCACTATGTAATATTGTCCGTTTTGGACACTAAGTCCCCATGGCTTTAAAACGCATTACACATATTAGAGGGACCCAAGCCTTACAAACTAGCCCAAGACTCCCCCCCTTAAGTGATGTGGGACAGGAGACGCGCCCCCTCCTTGCGCATGTTCGGGGACCAAGGTGCGGACACACCGCCATCCCTCCTCCCCGCGCACCACCGCCTGGGTTGTCACACCTTTCAATCAAGAATTTTCCATCCAACTTCTATTGTCGGATCTACTTCTACCATCTTGGGTTTCCAAACCTCAAGTGGTGCATAGAGATCTTTTTGAAAAAGATAATTCTCGATTTAGAGTTTCCACCATCCGAAATCCTGCCCATCGAACTTATCGAGTCTGATTTTATCTTCTGCCATACTATTTGCTTTCAATCGAATGTCAACGAAAAATCGTCGATGTTCTCAATTTTCCAACCAAGGCTTTGATACTAGTTGTTGCACAATCATACGCCGATTCCAAAAAAAAAAAAAAAAACGCTTGTAAACAATTCACCAAATAGGATATAATAATAAAGAACATAATCAAAAGAATACGCCAAAAAAATTGTTATCAAAGTTCACAAAACCTAGGCTATGTCTCCATGCAGAGGCACTCTGCGAAACCATTGGACTTCGAAGAAAGTTGGAATATAACCATGATTTTCTCTCAAAATCAAAGCACAAAGAGATTGAGAACCCTCACCAAAAAAAAAAAAAAAAAAAAAAACCTCACTTTTTTCTTCTCTCTTTTTCTTGCCTCTCTATTTTTTTTTCAACGTCTTAACGGCTAGCGTCTTCGTACCGCTAATATAAAGGTATATCTTTTAACCTAAAAGCACATCTAATAAAAAAAATAAAAAATCCCCTTAAAAAAAATTGGCTTCATCTATAACATCGCACTTGATAGAGAGAGTAAGAGAGTAAGAGAGAGAGATGGCGGTAGGAGGATTTACCGTCGACCGTGGCAATGCTGATGGCCTCGAGAGCAAGATAATGCTCTCAGTGGTGATCACCTGTTTCGTGACCATGACGAGCAGTCTTATCTTTGGGACAACACTGGGATTTCAAGTGCATCCTGCCTCTCCTCTGACCAGTTTCTTTGGTGAAATGTTGGCGTCATACTTCGAAAAAGGCTGGACATTACATTCGATATTCTTAGGATATTTCCTCATTTTACTTCGCATTGTGCACTTTGGATGTGGGACCATTGTAATTGGGCAGTCAAGTTGAGATATTCGTACTCGAGATTGTAGAATGAATCTTAAGAAATTGACACAAATAATCCTTGAATTTTGACTCAATGTGCTATTTGATCCCTAAATTTTTAATTTGTTCGATGTTATCTATAAATTTTAACTCAATGTGTAATATAGTTCTCGAACTTTTAATTTATTTAATGTGGTCCACAAACTTCTGATACATGTTCAATTTTATTTATGTCCGTATGAAAATGTTTAATGATTGGGTTAAAGTTCAAAAATTATATTGAACAAATTAAAAGTTTATGAACCAAATTACAGATTCAGCCAAGATTCTGAGACCATCTGTGTCATTATCCCATGAATCTATCTTCATCGTGTCTTCTTAGAGCAATAAATGCGAAAACATCAAAAATTCAATCACCTTGCGTAATCAATTATTGAAGCCCCCATGTTCACGTATCGACACCTTTCTTAGTCTCAGCTCCAGTACAGGCACTTCGCATGTTTTTGCTTCGAGGAGATGTTGGTTTCGATTGCTGTCGGTCGGATGAATCGCATGATGTGGGATTTCTTGAAGAGTGGAGCGCGTTGTTTGAAAGTTAGCTCATCCATCCATGCTCAGGAAATTAATTTTAAAAAATGAAATATATTATATATTATATTCAAAAAGCTGATGTCAATCTTCTCATGGACACCCTCCCGGGTTGGAAGGTAATGATGTTGTTACCCGTCCCATTCACGGTGTGGAATAGATAAAGAGAAAGATGGGTGTGGCAGTGCAGTTCGTTTACCTAATCTCAATTATTTTTAAAAATATTTTGTACAATCACTTGGTTAAAACAGTGATTACATATGAAATTGCATATTTTCTTTACCGATTGCCCATTATTTTCTTTCCCAGGGTCTTCGTTAGTTGGGATGGTTAGGTCAATATAGTTCGAAACCGAGAAAAAATATATAGAATTGAGTTATTCTCAATGATCTAGCCGTTTCTTATTAGATTCAAGTCAAAATCGATTTAAACTTATGTTCCATGTTCCACCTTACATCACAATGTGATATATGAAATGTTTCTACGTACTCTTATGGTTGGTGATGGAAACTTTTGTCCAAGATTTGTAGAAAAATGATGTATCTATCTCTAAAACACCATTTTCGATGCACATTTCCAGCATTGGTGGCTATATCATTAGTGGTGACATAATATCACGACCCTCTCTCCTCAAATAATAAACTTTTGTATATCTGTCATGAATAAATAATGTGGTGAATTAGATGAATCCCATGATTCTAAATGTGAAAAGCTGTTTTTATCTAGAGATTCTTATATACTTTACTTATCCTTCGATTGATTACTATAGTATTGCTATAGTGACCGTGATAAATAGCTCCGAGTAAATTAAGATTATGCTAGTTGGTTACCATTAGCATCAACACGATTTTCTAATCATAATTATGGTAAAGATGAAAATAACTATTGTTAATCATTTAATGCGACGTGACTTCTTACACGTGCAAGAAACTTGCACTAAAAACAATATGAAAAGTCTTTGCATGGGTTAAAAGGAGAATTTGTCCAACCTAAGATGGCGATGGTGCTTGGAAGACGAACATGGACTGTTTGTCCGGATCCCAAAGTTAACTGGGGCACGAGCCGATCGGTTGGCTCGCTCTTTAAGCCACTGCAGATGGTCAATAGCGAGGACAATGCTGAGGGACACTCGAAAAATTATTACATTAGTATATTTGTGGATCCCACTAGCATGATCTGGTCCGTCATTTTCGGGAACAATAAATAATAATAATAATTATTATTGTTGTTGTTGTTGTTTATTATTATTATTATTATTATTATTATTATTATTATTATTATTATTATTATTGTTGTTGTTGTGGTGGTGGTGGATAACAATAAATAATTTCAAATATTATTGTTGTTGTTGTAGATAACAATAAATAATTTCAAATAAATATTTAAATATGTCAAAATTAAAATTAATTATACCAAAAAAAAAACAGAACTTAAAAATTAGGCATATTAATTAAAATTGTTGGAACAAAACGGTCCTCGGAGGCCCCACATGCACGCTCACATGCCTATGGATTTTAATGCTAACATCATTATATTATATTATATATATATATATATATATATAAAAACGTATTGGGTTCTACAATCATATATGACCTACTTTGATACCACATGTTGATATTAAAATCATAAATATAAAAATTAATCAACATAAACAACCAAATAATCAAGAACAAATCAGATTATACTAAATATATATAAATATAAATATATATATAAACAAACATATTAGGTTCTATAATCATATACGACCTGCTTTGATACCACATGTTGATATTAAAATCATAAATATCAAAATTAATCAACATAAACAACCAAATAATCAAGAACAAATCAGATTTATTAGTATATTTGTGGATCCCACTAGCATGATCGCTCCATCATTTTTGGGAACAATATATAATAATAATAATAATAATAATAATAATAATAATAATAATAATAATAATAATAATAATAATAATAATAATAATAATAATAATAATAATAATTATTAATAATAATAATAATAATAATAATAATAATTTATTATATTGTTGTTGTTGTTGTTGTTGTTGTTGTTGTTGAGGATAACAATAAATAATTTCAAATAAATATTTAAATATGCAAAAATTAAAATTAATTATGCAAAAAAAACATAAGTTAAAAATTAGGCATATTAATTAAAATTGTTGGAACAAAACGGTCCTCGGAGGCCCCACATGCACCCCTACATTCCCATGGATTTTAATGCTAACATCATTATATCATATTATATTATATTATATTATATTATATTATATTATATTATATTATATTATATATGTATAAACGTATTGGGTTCTACAATCAATACAACCTGCTTTGATACCACATGTTGATATTAAAATCATAAATATCAAAATTAATCAACATAAACAACCAAATAATCAAGAACAAATCAAATTTATATATGAATGTAAAATACCATAAAAGATATGCACAGCGAAATTAGATTGAACCTGTTTGAGCCATTACTTTACTTAAGGAACTAGATCAGTTTGATTAGGAATCAACGATCTATTGGAATGCCAATCTATGAAATATTTCATTATAGCAGCTTTCAATGGGATTAAAGCAATTGATAGGTATAACATATCATTTTAAGCTAGAAATGAGACCTTGCAAACGCTAATCACTTAGTGTGCCAACTGGGCTATTCCCATTACAAGTTTCAGTTAAGTACAATTACCTACACTTTACTACTCAACTAGACTCATTATTGATAAATACCAAAATCCATTTCAACAAGATCACTAAAGGGTTCTACATATATTGAAATATCCATTAACTTTTTTTTTTTTTTTTTTCAGTCTCTACTCATTTAAAAACTTGAAAACCAATTAATTAAACCTACTCTTGTCCCCACCCCATTCCCCCTTGATCATTTAAAATTGAAAACCAATTAATTAGTCTAAGCCCATATTTAGGAAATTTCCAACATGCTCAACATACACATTGACATTATACGATCACTATACTTAAACATCCCTCCAACTTGACGTCAATCTCTGAAATCATACATCCACATCAGCCCTTAAAGTTAAACCCTGTTTGCTTATTGTTTAGGTTGGCGGGGCATGTGTCTTGGCTGCGACGACGGGCACTTCTGGCACAGAGCGCATCAGCAAGGACTACGCCATACTAGTGCTGGTGCTGATGTGCATCTACGCGGCCGGCTTCGGTTGGTCGTGGGGTCCCCTAAGCTGGCTCATTCCGAGTGAGATTTTTCCCATGAAGATTCGTCCCACGGGGCAAAGCATTAGCGTGGCCGTGGGCTTCGCAGCCGCGGTCGTGCTGTTGCAGACATTCCTGACCATCTTGTGCCACTTCAAGTAGGCGCTTTCCTATTCTACGCCTTTTGGATCGCCGTGATGACGATCTTTGTGGTGCTCTTCTTGCCGGAGACGAAGGGGGTTCCACTGGACTCAATGCATGTGATGTGGGGAGGCATTGGTATTGGCAAAGGTTTGCTAACAAGGGAATCATTCTAATAAAATGGTGGAGAAGGGTGTGGAAACTCAATTGCTGGAGGATAAAATATCACGCAAGTATGTTCCACGAATCAATGAAGTCCAAACATTTTTGGCTTATGCGAGTGGCCTCTATCTGGAATAGATTTATTGTAATTGGTAGGATTTGAATGAGTAACCTCTACTCCCTGACCTAGAAAACCTCAGGCTCCAATCAGTAATTGCACCAGCTGTGGGGGCTTCAACTTGTACTTTCGATATTCTGCATGACTAAATAATTTTCAAGTAGTAGATAGGGAGGAATCTTTCGAGTTGACTTGCAAGGGCATTGGTCTGGTTTAGTGGTTTAATTACTAAAGCGCGTTGGATTACAGTTTAAACATAAAACAAAGACAACACATTACATCGTGATCAGCAGATAAAATTTAAAAAAAAAGGAAAAACAATGCCAAATGAACTCAGTCAATCATGGAACAATAAATAAATAAATAAACAAGTAAAACTGATAGGTATTGAAAGATGGACAAGAGATGGGACATCCAAGACAAGATGTAAGTTATGGACTTGTCAAAGTTGACTTGAAAAAGCACCCATCTTTTTCTATTTCATCTTCGAGCTCCCAAGCTAGTATTATTTTCGGGACAAGTAGGGCACCTATCGGATTATAAATATATCAATCACTTCTCAATTGAGTTATAAACCAATACTCAATATAATAAAAATCCAATCAGAGAAGTGATGTTTGCATGCAGATCAGATGCACAACACGTATACGAGCTTTAATACTATTGAATGCAAAATAACTCCATATTTTGACCGAGCCACCCAAGCTTTTGCCTCGTGTTTTATCCTAATCCCACGAAACATTTATATTAATCCAGGTTTATCGGCACTTCTGCATCGCGAAGAAAAAAAAAGTAGGGCGAGGGAGACCTGCTTGAGGCTATACCTTACACGACTTTCACTCGCAAGTCATTATAAAATGCCGGTCTCGTGGCACGACGCAACGACCCAATCTTGCGACTCCCTCCTTCATTCGCTTCCGACGAAGGACTCCCAAAAGTCCTGCTCTGCTCGCACTCGACAGACAGAAAGAAAGTGAGAGAGAGAGAAGGGGGGATGGCGGTCGGAGGGTTTGCCGTTGATGGCGGCAACTTCGACGGCCTCGGCGGCAGGATAACGCTGTCGGTGGTGATCACCTGCTTCGTGGCCGCAACGAGCGGGCTCATCTTCGGGTACGACATCGGGATTTCAGGTGCGTCTTCTGCTGTCTCTCCTCTGTCCAGTTTCTTCTGTGAAATGTTGGCGTCATATTCGAAAAAGGGCTGGCTGTTACATCCGACGTTCTCAGGACCTTTCCTCATTTTACTTCGCATCATGCGCTTCGGATGTGAGACCGTTCTAATTGGGCGATCGAGTCGAGATATTCGTCCTCGAAACTGCAGAATGAATCTATCACCATCGCGTCTTCTTCGAGCAAAAATGCGAAAACATCAGCACTTTTCGTACTTTCAGCTCCAATACAAGCAGAAAAACCATATGAGTTGTCTTGTTTTTGCTTCGAGTTGATGTTGGTTTCGGCTGCTGTCTTTCGGATGAATCGCATGATGTGGGATTTCTTGAAGAGTAGAGTGTGTCGTTTGACTGTTAGCTCATCCATCCTCAGGAAATTAATTTAAAAAATGCATTAATAATGATATATATTCAAAAAGCTGTCGTCAATCTTCTCTTTGCATGGACTCCTCCTGGGCTGGAAGGTAATGATGTTGTTACCCTTACCCATTCACGATTTGGATTAGATACAGAGAAAGATGGGTCTGGCAATGCATTTCCGTTTACCTAATCTCAAATATTTTAAAAATTTTATTGCCCAATCACTCGTTTAAAACAGTGATTATGTATGAAATTGCATATTTTCATTAATGATTGCCAATTTTTTTCTTTCCCGGGGTCTTCATCAAGGAGGATGGTTAGGTTGGTATAATTCGAAACCGAGAAAAAAATAGAAAGAATAAAGTTATTCCCAATGGTCTCGCTGTACCGTATTAGATACATGTCAAAATCCATGTGGACATACATTGCACCTTACATCAAGATGTGACATTTAAAATATCTATGTACTGTTGTGGTCTTTTTTTTTTTTATTATTTGGTTGAATGTACTCTTTGACTGGTGACAGAAACTTTTACCTAAGATGGGTTGGAAAATGATGCATCAATCTCGAAAACACCGTCTTGGATGCATCAAGATTAGTGGCTACATCATTAATCATAATTTCACAGCCCCTCTCTCCTCAAATAGTAATTTTTTGTATATTTGTCATGAAGAAGAAGTAACATGATGAGTTAGATAATGCAACCATCTCCTATGGGCACGAACCTTGACATCGATTTTGGGCCTGATGTGAGGACAATTAGTACCTAGTCAATGCAAAAATTTATGCAAGAATTGTAGTGTGTGAGGATAATGTTCTTAACTGTTTCTTTTTATGAGACTCATTGCGATCTTTAAGAAAATACAGATCTAGAACAGAGCGATATACATTTTAGTGTACTAACATGTACATGGTGCAAATTTGCAATTTATTTGTGTAGGGGGTGTCACTACGATGGCTCCCTTCTTGCAGAAATTCTTCCCATTAGTACTAAGGAAGGCCGCCGAGGCCAAAACGAATGTGTATTGCATTTATGATAGCCAAGTCCTGACGTCGTTCACGTCTTCACTGTACCTTGCGGGGTTGGTTTCCTCCCTCTTGGCAAGCCGCCTCACTGCAGCGTTTGGTCGGAGAAACATAATGGTTCTCGGTGGCTGCACCTTCCTTGCCGGGGCCGCCATCAACGGCGGAGCTGCCAACATAGCCATGCTCATCCTCGGGCGTATCTTGCTTGGAGTGGGTGTTGGCTTCACTAACCAGGTAGTAGGTCATTTGCTGCTTAATTATGTTCTAAAGAAAAGAAGTCCTTTTTCAACACCATGTATCAAGGTTGTTGACTTGCACTCCTCATTTCACGATTAACATTTAGCCATTCTGAAATTTGCTGGTACGTTGAGGCTCTAAGGGTGCATTTATTTTTGAAAAAAAAATGATTTATAAAATATTTTTAAAAAATAATTGTTTAAATTATCTATAAAAATGAATGAACAAACAATTATTCAAAAAAATATTTAGACATAAATTATTATTAATAAAAATATTTTTTATTGACTAATTATTTTAAGCAATACAAAAAATAATTTTCTAAACCATCTATTTTCCACGAAATAAATAGAACATAAATTTATGATCAAATAAAATACAGATATTCCATTTGGACTCTTTGTCAATAATTATATGTATTCATATGATATTTATGATCAATGAGACATGTAAATTCATCGTGGTACTATTATGATCAGGTTAATTTTACATTAGTTTGGTGGAGACTTAATAGGCTAGAGAAATTTGTTCAAAATTAAGAAATTCTAAATATTAAGATTGTCAAGAATAATTTCTATATGCTAGTTTTTTGTTCAAAGATAAATAATAGATGATAACTAAATCTTTTTTTATTGAAAAATGAGTTCAATCGGATCCATATTTTATATTCAATTTAGTATATAAACGAGATTCATGCAATACACCCTTCTTTTCGAAAGAAGAATCACCATCCTGTTAGTGAATGATGAGAATTGTATCTCAGGCAACTCCAGTCTACCTCTCCGAGATGGCCCCGCCGAAATGGCGCGGCGCCTTCAACACCGGCTTTCAATTCTTCTTAGGCACCGGGGTGGTCTTCGCCAACTGTTTAAACTACGGCACCGCGAAAATCAACTGGGGATGGCGCCTCTCCCTCGGCCTCGCCGCGGCCCCGGCCGCTATCATGACCCTTGGCGCCCTCTTCATCTCTGACACTCCTGCAAGCCTCGTCGAGCGTGGCAGGCTCACTCAAGCAAAGCAAGCGCTCCTCAAGGTGCGGGGCCAAGACACCAACATCGAGCCTGAGCTCGCGGAGCTCATCAGGTCCAGCGAGATAGCAAGGGCCGCTAAGGAAGAGCCCTTCGTAACGATCTTCGAGAGGCAGTACAGGCCGCACCTCGTGATGTCGATAGCGATCCCATTCTTTCTGCAACTTACTGGGATCAACATCATTGCATTCTATGCACCTGTTTTGTTTCAGTCTGTGGGATTTGGGAGCAGCTCCGCTCTGATAGCGGCTATAATACTTGGAGTGGTGAACTTGGGATCGATTCTGGTGTCTACGTTTGTTGTGGATCGTCGTGGGAGGAGGTTTTTGTTAATTGTGGGTGGAGTGCAGATGTTCCTGTGTCAGGTACGTAATTTGCCCCTAGCTTTATTAGCGATGCATGAGGGCGTGATTCTACGCATGCAGAAAATGAAGAGGTAAAGTATTTTAAGGAGTTTCGACCGATAAAAAAAAAACAAGTATTTTAAGGAGTAATGTTCATTTCTCAACATACAAAAGACTACATTGAGACATTGTACAATCACTATACTCGACCATCCCTCCATCTCGACGTCAATCTTTGAAATCATACATCCACATGGGCCCTTAAACCCTGTTTGCTTATTGTTTAGGTTGGCGTGGCATGTGTCTTGGCTGCGACGGCGGGCACTTCTGGCACAGAGCGCGTCAGCAAGGAGTACGCCATACTAGTGCTGGTACTGATGTGCATCTACGCGGCCGGATTCGGTTGGTCGTGGGGTCCCCTAAGCTGGCTCATTCCGAGTGAGATATTTCCCATGAAGATTCGTCCCACGGGGCAAAGCATTAGCGTGGCCGTGGGCTTCGCAGCCGCATTCGTGCTGTCGCAGACATTCCTGACCATGTTGTGCCACTTCAAGTTCGGCATTTTCCTATTCTACGCCGCTTGGATCGCCGTGATGACGATCTTTGTGGTGCTCTTCTTGCCGGAGACGAAGGGGGTTCCACTGGACTCAATGCATGTGGTGTGGGAGAGGCATTGGTATTGGCAAAGGTTTGTTAACAAGGAATCATTCTAATATGATGTTGGATAAGAGGTGTCGAAACTCGGTTACCTGGAGGATAAAATATCACGCAAGTTGTTCCACGAATCAATGAAGTCCAAATATTTTTGGCTTATCACGCAAGTATCTGGAATAGATTTATTGTAATCGGTAGGATTTGAATGAGTAACCTCTACTCCTTGAACTGGACAAACCTCCATGGCTCCAATCAATAATTGCACCAGCTGTAGGGGTTTCAACTTTCACTTTTAATATGCTGCATGACTAAATAATTTTCAAGTTAAATGCAGGGAGTAATATTTCAAGTTGACTTACAAGGGCATTGGTCTAGGGCATTGGTCTAGTTAAGTGGTTTAATTACTAAAGTGCCTTGGATTACAGTTTACTCAACATTAAACTTAAAACAACGACAGCACATTACATCGAGATGCGCAGATATTTTTTTTTTCTAAAAAGCAATGCCAATGAACTCAAAGTCAATGGAACATAAAAAAATAAATATATAAATAAACAAGTAAAATTGATAGGTACTTAAAGATGTACAAGCGATAGGACATGTGTTATTTGAATAATGAAGAGCTAATCACAATATCTTAGGTGCCTATTTATAGAGAGTTCGCTATCTAGGAGATAATCAAATAATCAAAATTAAACAACATAATCAGGAAAAAGATATTAATAAAGGGGAAATTTTTCAGAATGATGCTAAAAAATCTATAAAATACGTCCGAAATCTTTGACATCTTGATAATCAATGAAAATGCCTGAATTTCAAATTAAATATCGTAACTCATTTATAACTTCAAAGATGCTGTAATCTTCTTTGATTCGTGGGATCGCCCGCTCTTTGATGCTCGAAAATTTCCGTATAAGTATTTGCCCATCGTTCTACGTCAACATCCAAGACAAGATGTGAGTTACGGACTTCATCAAAGTTGGCTTGAAAAGGCACCCACCTTTCTCTATTTCCTTTTTGAGCTCCCAAGCTAGGATTATTTTCGGGAAAAGTAGGGCACCAATTAGCTTCTAAATATGTCAACCACTTCCCAATTAAGTTATAAACCTATACTCGATTTAATAAAAGTCCAATCGGACAGGTGATGCTTGCGTGCAGATTAGACGCACGACACGTGCGCGGTCTTTAACACTATCGAAAGCAAATAACTCCATGTTCCAGCTAATCCCACCCAAGCTTTTGCCTCGTGTTTTACCTAATCCCACGAAACTTGTGTACGAATCCGGGTTTATCGGCGTTCCGGCATCGCGAAAAAACAAAACAAAACAAAACAGGACAAAAGAGGACAAAATAGGACGAGTGAGACCCGGCATTTACTCGACATGCAATACTTCCTCGGCCAGATGACCCACTTGAAGCTATTACCTTACACGCCTCTCCCCCGCAAGTCATTATAAAATGCCGGTCTCGTGACACGACGCAACGACCCAGTCTTGCGACTCCCACGAGTCCTGCTCTGCTCGCACTCGAGAGAGAGAGAGAGAGAGAGAGAGAGAGAGAGAGAGATGGCGGTCGGAGGGTTCGCCGTCGATGGCGGCAATGTCGACGGACTCGGCGGCAGGATAACGCTGTCGGTGGTGATCACCTGCTTCGTGGCCGCGACGTGCGGGCTCATCTTCGGGTACGACATCGGGATTTCAGGTGCGTCTCCTGCTTGCCTCTCCTCCATCCAGTTTCTCTTGTGAAATTTTGGCTTCGAAAAAGGGCTGGCTATTACATCCGATGTTCTCAGCATCTTTCCTCGTTTTACTTCGCATCATGCGCTTCGGATGTTTGACCGTTCTAATTGCACGATCGAGTCGAGATATTCGTACCCCGAAACTGCAGAATGAATCTATCATCATCGCGTCTTCTTCGAGCAATAAATGCGAAAACATAAGAATTCAACCGCCTTGCTTAATCAATTATTGAATCCCCCTTGTTCTCCATCAGCACCTTTCATAGTTTCAGCTCCAGTAGAGGCGGAAAAACCCATGACTCATCTTGTTTTTGCTTCGAGTAGATGTTGGTTTCCACTGCTGTCGTTTGGATGAATCGCCTGTTGTGGGATTTTTTGAAGAGTAGAGTGCGTTGTTTGACTGTTAGTTCATCCATCCAGCCTTAGGAAATTAATTTAAGAAAATGCATTAAAAATTAAATATATATTATATATTATATTCGAAAAGCTAATGTCAACGTCCTCTTTGCGTGGATCCCACCTGTGTTGGAACGCAATGATGTCTGCAGCCCGTCCCACTCAAGATGTGGAATGGACACGGAGAAAGATGGGTGTTGCAGTGCATTTCGTCTACCTAATCTCAATTATTTTTAAAAAGAATTTGCCCAATCACTTGTTTAAAACAGTGATCATGTACGAGATTACATGTTTTCTTTAATGATTGCCAATTATTTTCTTTCCTGGGGTCTTTGGTAGGTGGGATGGTCAGGTCAGTATAGTTTGAAACCGAGGAAAAATATACAAAATTAAATTATTCCCAATGATCTTGTCCTACCTTATTAGATACAAGTCAAATTCCATGGGAAAATATGTTCCAAGTTTTGCCTTGCATCACAATGTGATATGTGAAATATTTCTATCTGCTATTATGGTTGGTGGTAGAAAATTTTGCCTAAGTTAGGTATGAAAATGATGCATCAATCTCGAAAACACCATTTTCGATGCATTTTTGAAGATTGATGGCTACATCATTAATGGTGACATAATGTCACAACCCCTCTCCCTGGAATGGTAATCCTTTGTATATTTGTCACGAAGAAAAAGTAACATGGTTAGTTCAATGTTAAAAGCTATTTTCATCTTGAGGAGGTTCTTATATACTTTATTTATCCTTCAATTGATTGCTATAGTATCGCTATATTGACCGTGATGGATGGCTCCGAGTAAATTAGGATTGTGCTAGTAAGTGGCCATCAACATTCAATACGATTTTCTGATCTATAACTATGTCAAAGATCAAAATAACTATTATCAGTCATTTAATGCGACGTGACTTCTCACACATGCAAGTTTTCAAGTGTGAAGTGAAAGGTGAAAATTGCACTAAAAACAAAATGAAAAGTCTTCGCATGGGTTGAAAAGAGAAATTGTCCAACCCAAGATGGTGACAGTGCTTCGTAGATGAACATGGACTGTTAGTCCGTATCCCAAAAGTAACTTGGGCACGAGCCGATAGGTTGGCTTGCTCTTCAAGCCTTTGAAAATGGTCAGTAGTGAGGACAATACGAAGGAATATTCGAAAATTATTACATGAGTAAGTATATTTGCGAATCTCACTAGCAGGATTGCTCCGTCGTTATCTGGAACGGCGGAGGCCATGAGTTTTTCAAGTCGAATGTTGGAAAAAAGCAAATAGGTTGCTCTTTATTTTCATTACCATTTTTTAAAAAAAATAAAAATTAATGGTGTTCTTTTGATCCCCTTGGTTATTTCACGTGCTAATAAATAACTACGGTACACAAACCCACCCAATATATGTATCTTCGTGATAGGAATCCACGAAAAATGAAAATTTACAAACTTATTGAAATCGAACTGTTTTAGAAAACAGCAATGGTGTTGTTTTCACATAAGTAGATTTCAAATCACAATACGTAGCTATATTATGTTTCAAGTAACTGCTCCTAGGTAATTTAAAGTGTTTGTAAAATGGGAAAAGAAATTATTATTTCCATAAACGGAAAAATAGACTTTATTCTTCGTGTACAGTATAAACTCTTCAATTAATTTATGCCAACTAGTCAATTCATGTATGCCCAAGTGAATTTATTCATGTAATGCCAACCAACAATCTCTTATGTGCACGAGCCTTGACATCAATTTTGGGCCTTGTGTGAGGACATTTACACCTAGTCAATGCAAAAATTTATGCAAGAATCGCATTGTGTGTGGATAATGCTCTTAACTATTTCGTTTGATGAGATTCATTGCGATTATTAAGGGAATACGGATTCAGAACAGAGCGATATACATTTTAGTGCACTAACATATACATCGTGCAAATTTGTAATTTATTTGTGTAGGGGGTGTCACTACAATGCCTTCCTTCTTGAAGAAATTCTTCCCATCGGTACTAAGGAAGGCTGCCGAGGCCAAAACGAATATGTACTGCATTTACGATAGCCAAGTCCTTACGGCGTTCACGTCCTCACTCTACATCGCGGGGTTGGCTTCGTCCCTCTTGGCGAGCCGCCTCACTGCGGCGTTCGGTCGAAGAAACATAATGGTCGTTGGTGGCTGCACCTTCCTTGCCGGGGCCGCCATCAACGGTGGAGCTGCCAACATAGCCATGCTCATCCTCGGGCGTATCTTGCTCGGATTGGGTGTCGGCTTTACTAATCAGGTACTAGATCATTTCCTCTTTCATTATGTTCTAAAGAAAAGAAGTCCTTTTTCAAGACCATATATCAAGGTTGCTGACCTGTACTTCTCACTTCATGGTCAAGGTTTAGCCATTCTGAAATTGCTGGTACATTAAGGCTTTAAGGGTACACTTATTTTGAAAAAAAATGAATGGATTGAAAAATATTTTTCTTAATTTTTTTTTATATTTCTTATAAAGAAGGGATGAATGAAAAATATTTTTATTGTCCATAAAATGTTTAGATATAAATTATTCTTGATAATAAAAAAAAATTCATTGATTAATTATTTCAAGCAATACAATAAATTATTTTTAGGAAAATATTTTTCAAATTATGTATTTTTTGCGAAACAAACAGAGTCTAAGTTTATGATCAATTAAAGATCTTCCATTTGGACTCGTTGTCAATAATTATATGTTTCATATGTTATATCATTGACAAGACATGTAAATGTATTGTGATACTATAATGATCAGGTTCATTGTACATTCGTTTAATAGGCTAGAGAAATGTTCAGTACTAAGATTCTCAAGAATAATTTTTATATGCTCCGATTGAAGAGATCATTTAACAATTGAAATAGGAGTTCAACCAGATCCATATTTCATATTCAATTTAGTATATAAACTAGATTCCTGCAAAATATCCTTCTTTTTGGAAGAAGAATCATCATCCGATTAGTGAATGATGAGAATTGTATCTAGGCAACTCCTGTCTACCTCTCCGAGATGGCCCCGCCGAAATGGCGCGGTGCCTTCAACACTGGCTTCCAATTCTTCATAGGCATCGGGGTGGTCTCCTCCAACTGCATAAACTACGGCACCGCCAAGATCAGCTGGGGGTGGCGCCTCTCCCTCGGCCTCGCCTCGGCCCCAGCCGCCATCATGACCCTCGGTGCCCTCCTCATATTTGACACTCCCGCTAGCCTTGTTGAGCGCGGCAGGCTCACTCAAGCAAAGCAAGCACTCCTCAGGGTACGGGGCCACGACACCAACATCGAGCCCGAGCTCGCAGAGCTCATCCGGTCCAGCGAGATAGCAAAGGCTGCCAAGGAAGAGCCCTTCGTAACAATCTTCGAGAGGCAGTACAGGCCACACCTCGTGATGTCGATAGCGATCCCATTCTTTCAGCAACTTACTGGGATCAACATCATTGCATTCTACGCGCCCGTTTTGTTTCAGTCCGTGGGATTCGGGAGTGACTCCGCTCTGATAGCGGCCATAATACTTGGATTGGTGAACTTGGGATCGATTGTGGTGTCTACGTCTGTGGTGGATCGCTTTGGGAGGAGGTTTTTGTTCATTGAAGGTGGAGTGCAGATGTTCCTCTCTCAGGTACGTAATTTGCCCCAAGCTTTATGAGCAATGCACGAAGGCGTGATCCAACGGATTTAAAAAATAAAGAGGTGAAGTATTTTAAGGTGTAATGCTCAACGTACAAGAATACATTGAGACATTGTACGATCACTATGCTCAACCATCCCTCCATCTCGACGTCAATCTTTGTAATCATAGATCCACATATGCCCTCAAACATTCTTCGCTTATTGTTTAGGTTGCAGTGGCATGTGTCTTGGCTGCGACGACAGGCACTTCTGGCACGGAGCGCATCAGCAAGGGCTACTCCATACTAGTGCTGGTGCTGATGTGCATCTACGCGGCCGGGTTCGGCTGGTCATGGGGTCCCCTAAGCTGGCTCATCCCAAGCGAGATATTCCCCATGAAGATTCGTCCCACAGGGCAAAGCATTAGCGTAGCTGTGAACTTCGCCGTCACATTCGTGCTGTCGCAGACATTCCTGACCATGTTGTGCCACTTCAAGTATGGCGCTTTCCTGTTCTACGCCTCTTGGATCGCCCTGATGACTATCTTCGTGGTGCTCTTCTTACCAGAGACGAAGGGGATTCCACTGGACTCAATGAATGTGGTGTGGGAGAGGCACTGGTACTGGCAAAGGTTTGTTAACAAGGAATCATACTAGCTCGTGTTTTGTCTCTGAGTTGATTTGATGGGCAAAAGGTAGATGCGTACTGAATTCCAGAGACACGAGGTTCAGTATGGGCAAGAAAATTTCGTGTGTTCTTGATTTAGGCGCAACATGCTTGAAGGAGCATAAATCTGAAGGGTCTTCTAATGCTATAGAAATTCATGTATCTCATTTCATCGCGAAGTAATAAGACGTCGCAAGTTTTATTAAGTCCAGGAACTATTCCAGTGCTTCATGGCGCCTGGTAATCTAAGTACGAATTGGATAACTCTGGAGTTATAGGATGAACTTATGGCCTAAAAGCATAGAGTCAAAAGTCATAAAAGAGGGGATCGACCGCGGAGGCAGCAGGCGGAAAGGGTTTGACCAAAGCGGATCACTGTGTAGCCCCGTTTAGATCGACATCCAAAATTTAAGCTTTTGTCTCTGTCTAGAAAAGTTACAGACTGAGAATTTACGTATCACATTCACCCGTTTCGCCTAAATATCATCACGATAACCCTACAAATTGCATTTCCAAATATCGCACGTGATAACTATTCCATTAAATAATGCAATCCACAAAACTCATCTTATCTATTTAAATTCGGAAATGGAATAAATACCAATATATCCAAGTAGTTAAGGATATCGATGGAAGGTTATTCATTTAAATTTGAAAAAGGGTAAATCGACAATCATATTCAATAATTATGAATAAAATGGAGGGTTTTTTGTACTGCCGAGTATCATATGTTGTAGTTAGAGATCAGATAGCGATCCAAGCACATTGTTAAGTTAGTTAATTTCTTAGGATTTTGTGGATATGCATATTTACTTGAATATTTAACAAACTATACCAAATCACTCAAAATAGGCAATCAAATAGTCCAAATCAACTGAGATAATTACAACAAATAAGATAATTACCTAATCTAAGTATTAACTTTCCAAATTTGAATTCGTCGCAATTAGATCAGAATCGGGATCATGGGGCTTAGTGTTGGCGGACCGGTGCTTATTGCAATATGGCCGTCGCCGATGGAAACTTGCAAAATAATGATGAATCGCCTCGAATAGGGACCGGACCAGCAGCGGCATTGACAGTAGGGGCGGCGTGAGGGCGGCTCATCTCGGGGCTAGGCTCAGCTCCCGCGCGGCACAGCAAGGATGTCATGGGTAGCTCAGGCGTAGCAGTAGAGGGCTCGATGGGGCAGTGGGGACACGGCCAAGGGGCTCAGCACGGTGGCAGGGACAACGTCAGGTTGTCGCTATGATTGCCGGACAATAGCTGGCGGAGGGAGGCTTCATCGGCAAGCGGCAAAGGGTGTCGTGACAAGGACATCACAGGGCAGCAGCTCAATGTCGACGGCAGCAGCGACACAGCAAGGCAGCAGCAACGAGTGGTCGGTGATCGTCGAGGCAGGGCTTGGTTCCCACTTCCCAGGCTTCGCGGCAGGAAGCGGCAAGCAACAGCGGTGTGGGTCATGTACAAAACAGTAGCAAGTCGCTGAGGGCTTGAGTGGAGGAGAGGTCGCAGCTCGATCGTCGTCAGTGGGGGCTTGTTCACGGTAGACCCGTTAAACGGGTGGGTTGGGTCATAAATAGTCCAACACAAATCGACCCTTTTAATCCATTTATAATCTATTTATTGCAATGCAAAATTTTGACCCATACCCGACCCAACCCGTACTCGACCCATACTCGACTCATTTAACGAAACTTAAAAAAAGCTTATATATATTTTTAAAATGGTTTTATACGACACAAATTTAATGGACATTTTTTTAAAATTTTAAAATAATTATTTTAAAAAATTGAATTTTAATTATTTTTTTATTTTTAAAATTTAATTTTTTAATTATTTTTATTTTTATTTTTAAGAATATAATATTTCTTTTTCTCTTTTCTTTTTTTCTTCTTTTTTTTTTTTTTTTTGGCCGGCCGCCGGCCACGACGACAGCCGGCGATCGGCCACAGGCGAGCCTCAACCTCGCCCCTGGCTCGCCGACACCGGCGAGCTCAAGGCTCGCTAGATCGGCGAGGCTCCACCTCACCAAAGTTAGTGAGCTCGAGCTCGCCCCTCGCCAGATCTGGTGAGGCTCGAGCCTCGCCGAATGTCGACGAGGCCTCCACCTCGCCAAATTTAGCGAGCTCGAGGCTCGACAGATCAACTAGGCCTTCGCCTCGCCCGATGCCGGCAAGCTCAAGTCTCGCCCGGCCGTAACTAGTCGGCCACCGGAAGAAGGAAGAAGAAAGAAAAAAAAAAAGGAAAGAAAAAAGAAAGAAAAATTAAAATAAAAAATTTATTATAATTTCAATTTTATAAAAAAAATATTTTTGTAAAGTTAAAATGGGTTCTAAATCCAACCTATTTAAAACCCACTTAAGACCCATTTAAGACTCACATATCTTAAGTCTTTAATTATTAAACCCATTTAACTAGTTTTTTCAAAAAGCAAGTGACCCATATATGACCCATTTATGATTTAAATGGGTCATATATGGGTCTAAGACCTATTTTGCCACCTCTAGTTCGCGGCAAGGGCAACGGCTTGGATTGATTTCTATGGGATCACTAATTATGGAAAATGCTAAAGTTGTTTTCCATCTTGAGGAGGTTCTTAAAGCCATTTCATCTCGAGGGAGGTTCTTATGTTTTATTTATCCTTCGATTGATTTCTATGGGATCACTACGGTGACTGAGATGGATATCTCCGAGTATATTATGTTTGTGCCTATAGGTTGCCCATCAAAATCTGGTAAGATTTTTCTTTATTTATAATTATGGAAAATGAAAACAATTATTGTTGGCTATTTCTGGAAAATGCTAAAGTTGTTTTCCATCTTGAGGAGGTTCTTACGTAGGTTGCCATCAAAATCTGATAAGATTTTTCCTTATTTGTAATTATGGAAAATGGAAACAATCTTCATCCGTGAATTATGGAAAGGGCTTTAGTAGCATAATAGTTTTTGCGCTACTGTAGAAATAATAATTTGTTGTGAACCATAAATTCTTATAATAATTTATAATTATTTATTATTTGATATTTTGTAATCGAGAATAGATTATTATTCTTGCAATAAATTAAACATCATTACCCAAGCATTTCTTTTATGGAAAATGCTATAACAGTTTTCCACCTTGAGAGGTTCTTATATAGGTTGCCATCAAGATTTAATAAGTTTTCTCCTTATCTGTAACTATGGTAAATAAAAACAATTATCATTGGCTGACTCAGTCCACATCAACCATTTGGGGCGCGCATATAAATATCTTATTTCTATTTCAAAATTATTATTTTTTTCCGAAATAAGTCTAGAACAAAATCCATTTGATAATGCAATGTTATTTTCTATTTTTGGAACAATTTTTTTTTTCAAAAATAGATTTGAAAAAGAAATGAGAAGTAAAAATTTTCTGTCTCTATTTCTAGAACAAAAATAAGAAATAAAACTCTTCTAATCACTCGCCCTCGCTACTAGCCAGCCCTCTACCTACCGTCGCCCGTTGCCCTCCCACTCGCCGCATGCCACGCACCCGCCGTGGCCCCCTCCCGCCACTGGTCCCCGCTGTCGCCTTTGCTCAGAAGGGATACATTTTGTGTCATTATCAAATGATAATAAAAATTTTGTATCGTAATCAAATATGTATTTTTGCTTAGAAACTCATCTAAAAATAGAAATACAAAAAGCTATTTCTATTCGAAAAATCAACTTTTAGCCATAATGATTATCATTTGCCCTTTAATGACATTAATTTTAGGCTCGTGCTATTGTTAAGGAAATGAAGATCCAGAAACAAGCGATGTACATTTAGTGCACCAATAGATACATGGTGCAAATTTGCAATTAAGTTGTTCACGGGGTGTCACTACAATGGTTCCATTCTTAAAGAAATTCTTCCCCTCGGTACTAAGGAAGGCGGCCGAGGCGAAGATGAATATATACTGCATTTGCGACAGCCAAATCCTGACGGCATTCACGTCCTTGCTCTACCTTGCGAGGTTGGCTTCGTCCCTCTTGGCTGGGCGGCTGTCAAGGGCGGAGCTGCCAACATAGCCATGCTCATCCTCAGGGCGGATCTTGCTCAGATTGGGCGTCGGCTTCACTAATCAGGTACTAGTTTTCATTTGCTGTTTTATTATGTTCTAAAGAAAATAAGTCCCTTTTCAAGACCACATATCAAGGTTGTTGACTTCTACTCCTGATTCATGGTTATAGATTTAGCCATTCTGAAATTGCTGGTATGTTCGGGCTCTAAAATTATCAATTCAAGTATAAAAGCACGATTTAGATTGAATACCCGAAACAGAATTCAAGACATATTCGATAATAAATGCATCATGATACTATTATGATCAAGTTCATTTTATATTAGTTTGGTAGAGACTTAATAGGTTAGAAAAATGTACACTACTATTCTCAAGGATAATACCTATATGTTAGTTCTTTGTTCGAAGATACATAATATATAATAAATTGAATTTGGACCATTGAAAAATGAGTTTAATCAGTTTAATCAGATTTATAGTTTAAATTCAATTTAATATATAAATTAGATTCATGTAATATACCCGTCTTTTTGGAAGAGAATCGTCATCGAATTAGCAGATGATGAGAATTGTGTCTTAGGCAACTCCATTGTAACTCTCGAAGATGGCCCTGCCAAAATGGCGCGGCGCCTTCAACACCGGCTTCCAATTCTTCCTAGGCGTCGGGGTGCTCTATGCCAACTACATAAACTTTGGCACCGCCAAGATCAACTGGGGGTGGCGCCTCTCCCTCGACCTCGCCGCAGCCCCAACTGCCATCATGACCCTCGGTGCCGTCCTCATCTCCGACACTCCTGCGAGCCTCGTGGAGTGCGGCAAGCTCGCTCAAGCAAAGCAAGCGCTCTCCAAGGTGCGGGGCACAACACCAACATTGGGCCCGAGCTCGTGAAGCTCGTCAGGTCCAGCGAGATAGCGAGGGCCGCCAAGGAGGAGCCCTTCCTAACGATCTTTGAGAGCCAGTACAGGCCTCACCTCATGATGTCAATAGCGATCCCGTTCTTTCAGCAACTTATGGGGATCAATTCTAGTGTCTATGTTTGTGGTTGATCGCTGAGGGATGAGGTTTTTGTTCATTGAAGCTGGAGCGCAGATGTTCCTTTGTCAGGTACGTAACTAGCCCCTAGTTTTATTAGCAATGCATGAGGCATGATACTACGCGTTCAGAAAATAACGAAGTAATGCTCAACATACAGAACTCACTGAGACATTTATACGATCACAATGCTCAACCATCTCTCCATCTCGGATCAATCTTGCAATCATAAATCCACATAAGGCCTTAAAGTTAAACCGTGTTTGCTTATTGTTTAGGTTGGTGTGGCATGTGTCTTGGCCGTGACAATGGGCACTTCTGGCACAGAGCACATCGGCAAGGGTTACGCCATAATATTGCTGGTGCTGATGTGCATCTACGTAGCTGAGTTCGGTTGGTCATGGGTTCCCCTATGCTGGCTCATCGCAAGCGAGATATTCCCCATGAAGATTCGTCCCACGGGGCAAAGCATTAGCGTGGCTGTGAACTTCGCAGCCACGTTCGTGCTGCCGCAGACCTTCCTGACCATGCCACTTCAAGTACGACACTTCCCTATACTACGCCTGTTGGATCGCCGTGATGAAGATCTTTGTGGTGCGCTTCTTGCCGGAGACAAAGAGGGTTCCTCTGGACTCGATGCATTTGGTACGGGAGAGGCATTGGTACTGGCGTAGGTTTGTTAACAGGGAATTATACTAGCTCTTGTTTTGCCTTTGTGTTGATTTGAGGGAGAGAAGAGGCGGATAATTTACCGAGATTCTGAGACACAAGGGTCGGAATGGGCAAGGATATTTCATGTGTTCATGACTTGGACGCCACATGCTTCGAAGAGCATAATAAATCTGAAGGGTCTTCTGATGCAATAGAAAATCATGCATGTAATTTCATTAAGTAATGTATTGAGTTGTGTTACTCGGGGGAAGGAGAAGATGGAGCAAGTTTTATTAAGTGCAGGGAACTGCTCCATTTTCATGGTGGCTGAAAATCTAAAGTACAAATTGGGTAATTTTTTAGTTGTAGAATGAACTTGATGGCCTAAAAGCATATGGGGTCAGAAGTCTTAAAGAGGGGATCGACCATGGATGCAGCCCGGTGTAAAGATTTGACCAAGTAGACCACCGCCTAGTCGGGTTAGAGCGACAGACTTTAATTTTTGCCTCGTCTAAACAAGTTACGGAAGAGAATTTATGTATACAAATCACCCATTTCGCCTAAACTTATCGTTCAGGATGACCCTGCAAAATGCATTCCCAAACATAGCACTCTCCCTTGAACGGCCAAGAGATAGCTAAGACCTCGGGCATCAATCCAACAAAGTTGGATACACAGTGCCACTTTTAAGTGCTGTAAAGACCAAGCACTCTTCCATCAGGGAACAGGAAAGAGCAGACCTAGTTGTGCGTCTCATGCAAAACTGTGTTTTTTTTTTTTCTGGCTGTTACTTCACATGTATGAATCGCAACCCAAAACCACAGATATCTGCAGTGGGATCATAAGTGATGTACAAGTGAAGTTGAGAAGCATACGTCTGTACTGTCGCGCTTGTAAATTCTGTGAATGTACAGGTTCACAATGACCGCCAGTATCTTGTAAACCATTTCACTCGAACATGTTGCAGAAGAATGTTTTCTCCGGGAGAAATGCAAGCTGGTTAGCGTGAAGCTGAACACATTCAACTGGTTGTGCCCCCTGAACGTGACGAATTCAGTTAAATGAAATAGAGGTATGCAAGTGATGGAAACGCCAAGCCTAGGCCAGGAAAATTGACATTAGAGTGATGAGCAGGTAACATTTACCGTAACAATAAGCAGGAAATTCATATTTACGCACCAAGCTTTCTGTAAATTAAGACTCATGATCGTAGGTAAGCTGATCATGTGGTCTCCGATGATACTGCAACCTTGACATAGATTCATACAGAAGGACAAGCAGAATTTTCAATTACGGAAATAAAAGTCATTTAAAAACCAAAAGGAAAAATGACTGCTGCGAAATTCTTCCTCAATGTACAGGTTCATAAAGACTGCCAGTATCTTGCGATGTCAATTTTTTAGGCTAGGCTTAAGCGTTTTCATTACTTGCATCTGTCTGTTTCATTAAACTGAATTCGTCACATTCAGGGGGTGCAACCAGTTGAACATGTTGAGCATCACGCAAACCAATTGAACATGTCACACAACCTAAGGCGAGGCTAGCAAGTGCCACTAAATTGCCAGCAATTAGATCTAGCCTCACCTGCGGCCTGAACCCCCACCAGTGACGTCACGCGAGGTGGGAACATTTCTGAAATTATGAAAGTGTAGTGAGGGTATAGGAAGAATATTAACATTCCAGAAATACCCGTACCCCATGGTTCTTCCGAAGATTTATTTTGTAAAAAGAAAAATAAATAACGTACACAAATTGGGAAATCGCATGAACTTGAAACTCTCAAATCAAGCACAAACCAGGAAGTGAAAAATAAATACCCAACACAAACCAAGAACTCACCAGCTGAGCTGCATTCGTGGGGCTAAAGAGAGGTGAGCGAGCTATGTTCGTGAGGCAAGAGGGTTTTTATTTTAAAAAGGGGTAAAACTTGGAATTATGATTACTGAGTAAGGGTGAGGTTGGAAATTCAAAAATTCACTAAACGAGGCCTCTTTCGTAACAAGAACGGCCTTAGGAGGACATTTAAAATTGTTAGTATTTCCCAAACGGGCTCCAAAAATTATTTGCCTAAGATCTTTGCATTTGCCCAAGGATCTTTAGAGGTCTAAAGGGCTTTGTAAATGTGTTGCCAAACGTACCCGAATTTCAAACTTATATAAAAAAGAATAACACAGTCTAATCAAACAAGTGAGACTTGCGTGCGGATTAGACATGACACATGTTCAACCTAAAACACACTATCAAATGCAAAAGTAACTTCATGTTTCAGCCGACCCACCCGAGCTTCTGCCATGTGTTTTACCCTATCCGTGATTTTTTTTTTTTTTTCATCCATATCTTTTTATATTTTTGTTTTGCATTTTTATAGAGTTAAAAGATGAGTCGAATCTTATGCTTGAAACTAAATCTCACTGTGACCCACGCAATTTCCTTATTGCTGAGCCATGTACGGAGTGGGTACCCGATCCATGAAATTAATGGAGCGTTTTATGAACCCGAGTTTACAGGCATCCTATCGTTGAAAAAAGGAAAGAAAATCGGGTGAGTGAGGTACCCCCAATTACTTGTCATGTAATGCATTCTCGGCGACGTGACCCATTGGAGGTTCAACGCGACGCCTCTCTCTCGTGAGTCATTATAAAATAAGGGTCTGGTGACACGAAAGCAACGAGCCATTTGCGACTCTCATCAACATTCACCCAAAATTCCTGCTACGCGAGTGAGAGAAAGAGAGAGAGAGAGAGATGGCGGTCGGAGGGTTGGCGGTCGACGGAGGCAACATCGATGGCCTCGGCGGCAGGATAACGCTATCGGTGGTGCTCGCCTGCGTCGTGGCCGCGACGAGCGGGCTCATCTTCGGGTACGACCTCGGGATTTCAGGTGCGTCTTCTGCCTCTCCTCTCTCTCTCTCTCTCTCTCTCTCTCTGTGCAGTTTCTTCTGTGAAAATGGCGTGATGCTCCGACGTCCTCCGTCGACGCGTGAATTGTCGCGTCTCCTTCGAGCAATGAACGCATGAGAACATCAAAATCCATATCCCATGCCTCATCATCATCGAAGCTGCGATGTTCTCCTCCATCGACACCTTTGTAGTTTCAGCTCTAGGACGCGCAGGAAACGACACGCCTCCATGAAACGGACTCGACACGACTTCGCACGTCATTTTCGCTTTGAGTAGATGTTGCCTTCAAACTGCTGTCGGCTTTTTGAGATTTTTTTTTTTTTTTAATTTCGAAATGTATTTACAACGTACTCTACTCTTCAAAAATCTCAAAACATTCCGAAAATTAAAAAAAAAAAAAATCGCAAAACATTTTATAAATTTTACACAATCACCTGATCGAAACAATGATTATATATGAAATTGTACGTTCTCTTTGAAATTGTAACCTTCATAGATTTGTCATGAATATGAAGTGACATGATAAATGTTGTATGAATCCCATGACTGGCGATGCTAAAGCTATTCTCGTCTCGAGGGAGGTTCTTATGTTTTGCTTATCCTTCGATCGTTTACTATGGTATTGCTATGGTGACCGAGGTGTGGATAGCTTTGAGTGGATAATGTTTGTGCCAATAGGTTGCCCATCAACATCTAGTAAGGTTATTTCTTATTTGTAATTATGGAAAATGAAAATAATTATTATCGGCAAATTGTGGGAAATGCTACAGCTGTTTTCCATCTGATGAGGTTCTTATGTAGGTTGCCATCAACATCTAGTCAGTTTTCTCCTTATTTGTAATTATGGAAAATGAAAATAATTATCATCAATTGACTCAACCACATTAGTTATTTAGTGACATTAATTTTATAACTTTTTGCATAAGGAAAAAGATCTATTTTGTAAAAGGATAGAGAGTTCTAGTGCACTTCATTCCACCATAATTTCCATCATCTATAGCCATATCGGGCAAACAATGAGGAAATATCCAAAATGTTCTAAACATATTACATTTTTACAATTCAATCATAAACTATTTTATGTTTTGCCAATTGAATTCACCCAGTCAATTTTGGCCGAAAATCGCTAATGTGGAAGCCAAACGTCCTATGTGGCACAACCAACGCTAATGTGGACAATTTTTAATAATATTTTAATATTTAAATTTAGGGTTTTTGTTTTCTTTTTCTTTTTCCTTTCTTTGGTAGAATTACCATAAAAAAAATCATAAACTTATTGCAATTGTACCAATTCAATCCTAAACCCCATTTTTTTGCTAATTTAGTTACAAACTTTTTGCAAAATCCTTCTATATTCTCGTGCACGGTATAAACTCTTCAATTTATTCGAGGTAATGCCAACAAGTCAATCGATTTGCGTGTTGAATGCACAAGTAAATTTATTCATGTAATGCAAGAAGTGCAGTTTGTCGGTATTTCTCTAACTGATTCTTTTGATGAGATTCATTGCAATCGTTAAGGGAATGGAGATCCAGAAACAAGCGATGTACATCTTAGTGCACTAACATATACATTGTGCAAATTCGCAATTAATTTGTTTAGGGGGTGTCAATACGATGGTTCCATTCTTGAAGAAATTCTTCCCCTCGGTACTAAGGAAGGCAGCCGAGGCGAAGACGAATCTATACTGCATTTATGACAGCCAAGTCCTAACGGCATTCACATCCTCGCTCTATCTCGCGGGGTTGCCCTCGTCCCTCTTGGCGAGCCGCCTCACTGCAGCATTCGGTCGGAGAAATATAATGCTTCTCGGCGGCTTCACCTTCCTTGTCGGGGCGGCCATCAACGGCGGAGCTGCCAACATAGCCATGCTCATCCTCGGGCGGATCTTGCTCGGATTGGGCGTCGGCTTCACTAATCAGGTACTAGTTTTCATTTGCTGTTTTATTATGTTCTAAAGAAAATAAGTCCCTTTTCAAGACCACATATCAAGGTTGTTGACTTCTACTCCTGATTCATGGTTATAGATTTAGCCATTCTGAAATTGCTGGTATGTTCGGGCTCTAAAATTATCAATTCAAGTATAAAAGCACGATTTAGATTGAATACCCGAAACAAAATTCAAGACATATTCGATAATAAATGCATCGTGATACTATTATGATCAAGTTCATTTTATATTGGTTTGGTAGAGACTTAATAGGTTAGAAAAATATACACTATTATTCTCAAGGATACTATCTATATGTTAGTTTTTTGTTCAACAATAAATAGTACATAATAAATTAAATCTTGATCATTGAAAATGATGAGTTTAATCAAATTTATGGTTCAAATTCAATTTATCTATATATTAGATTCATGTCTTTGGATTAATAAATGTTGAGAATTGTATCTCAGGCAGCTCCATTGTACCTCTCCGAGATGGCCCCGCCAAAATGGCGCGGCGCCTTCAACACCGGCTTCCATTTCTTCCTAGGCATTGGGCTGCTCTGTGCCAACTGCATAAACTTTGGCACCGCCAAGATTAGCTGGGGTTGGCGCCTCTCCCTCGGCTTGGCCGGGGCCCCAGCCGCCATCATGACCCTCAGCACCCTCCTCATCTCCGACACTCCCGCGAGCCTTGTGGAGCGCGGCAAGCTCGCTCAGGCGAGGCAAGCGCTCCTCAAGGTGCGAGGCCACGACACTGACATCGAGCCCGAGCTCTCGGAGCTCATCAAGTCCAGCGAGGTAGCCAAGGTCGCCAAGGAGGAGCCATTCCTAACGATCTTCGAGAGGCAATACAGGCCTCACCTCGTGATGTCGATAGCGATCCCGCTCTTTCAGCAACTTACAGGGATCAACGTCATGACGTTCTACGGGCCTGTTTTGTTTCAGTCCGTGGGATTCGGGAGCAACGCCGCTCTGGCAGCGACAATACTACTTGGATTGGTGAACTTGGGATCGATTCTGGTGTCCATGTTTGTGGTGGATCGTTGTGGGAGGAGGTTTTTGCTCATCGTGGGTGGAGTGCAGATGTTCCTCTGCCAGGTACGTAACTAGCCCCTTGCTTAGGTTTATGTTCATCGAGTAATGCTCAACCGTCCCTCCATCTCGAGGTCAATCTTGTAATCGTAAATCCACACGAGCCCTTAAACCGTGTTCGCTTATTGTTTAGGTTGGGGCGGCATGTGTCTTGGCTGTGACGACTGGCACTTCTGGCACGGAGCGCATCGGCAAGGGTTACGCCATACTATTGCTGGTGCTGATGTGCATCTACGCGGTCGGGTTCGGTTGTTCGTGGGGTCCCCTATGCTGGCTCATTCCGAGTGAGATATTCCCCATAAATATTCGTCCCACGGGGCAAAGCATTAGCATCGCCGTCTTGCTCACAGCCACGTTCGTGCTGTCGCAGACCTTCCTGGCCATGTTGTGCGACTTCAAGTACGGCGTCTTCCTATTCTTTGCCTGTTGGAATGCCGTGATGACGATCTTCGTGGTGCTCTTCTTGCCGGAGACGAAGGGGATTCCTCTGGACTCAATGCATGTGGTGTGGGAGAGGCATTGGTACTGGCGTAGGTTTGTTAACATGGAATCATACTAGCTCGTGTCTTGTCCGTGTTGATTTGAGAGAGAAAAGAGGCGGGTAACGTACTGAGATTTTGAGAGACACAAGGGTCAGTATGAGCAAGGATGTTTCATGCGTTCATGACTTGGACGCCTCGTGCTTCAAAGAGCATAATAAATTTGAAGGTCTTCTAATGCTATAGAAATTCGTGTATTTAATTTCATTGTGTGATGTAGTAAGTTGTGCTACTCGGGGGAAGGAAAAGATGTAGCAATTTATATTAAATGCAGGAACTGCTCCACTGCTTCATGGTGGCTGGTAATTTAAAGTACAAATTGGGTAATTTGTGAGTTGTGAGTTGTAGAATTAACTTATGGCCTAAAAGCATATGGGGCCAGTTATAAGGGGATCGAACATAGACGCAGCCAGGGGTAAAGATTTGACCAAAATTAAACCTTTGCCTCGTCTAGACAAGTTAAGTAAGAAAATTTATGTTTCCAATTCCCCCATTTCGCCCAAACGTATTGGTCAGGATGACCCTACAAATTGCATTCCCAAAAATAGCACTCTTCCCTTGAACGGCTAAGAGATACCTGAGACCTCGGGCATTAATCCAACAAAGTTGGATAGTCGTGTACATAGTGCCACTTTTAAGTGCTGTAGACACCAGGTACTCCTCCATCAGGGAACGGGAAAGAGCAGACCTAGTCGTGCTTCTCATGAAAAGCTGTGTGTGTGTGTGTGTGTTTTTTTTTTTTACTGCTGTTACTTCACTTGTATGAATCGCAACCCAAAACCACAGATATCTGCAGTGTGATCATAAGTGATGTACAAGTGAAGTTGAGAAGCATACATCTGTACCGTTGCACTAGTAATTTCTGTGAATGTACAGGTTCACAACGAATGCCAGTATCTTGCAAACCATTTCACTCAAAGATGTTGCAGAAGAATCTTTTCTCCGGAAGAAATGCAAGCCAGTTAGTGTGATGCTGAACATGTTCAACTGGTTGTGCCCCCTGAATGTGACGAATTCAGTTGAATGTAACAGAGGAATGCAAGTGATGGAAACGCTTAAGCCTAGGCCAAGAAAATTGACATTAGAGTGATGAACAAATAATATTTACAGTAACAATAAGCAGGAAATTCATATTTACATGCCAAGCTTTCTCTAGATTAAGACACATGATCATAGGTAAGCTGATCATGTGGACTCCGATGATACTGCAACCTTGACATGGATTCATCAGGAGGGCAAGCACAATTTTCTATTACGGAAATAAAAGTCAATCAAAAACAAAGAAGGAAAAATGACTGCTGCGAAATTCTTCCTCATGATGATTAGTACAATCTGCCATAAGACAAGGTATCGAAGTTTATATCCAACTGGAGTACATTCAATATAACTCACATTAACACTGCTAATCTATCCCCATGCCTTTCGATTATTGTTTTGTTCTTCCACAAGAACATCTATGGCTTGAAAATAAGTTTGATTTCTGCTGTACAAATTCCAGAAGAAAACTTGTATCCAAGGAATGCTAAAGATGTTGTTGGAAGATCCATTTGCATGAGTTCGTAAATGTAACTATATGGAAGATCCATTTGCGTGAGGACCTAGATATAAGGAGAGAAAATACTGTGAAAAATAGGAGAAAAATATTATGTTGGCAGTAACAAATGAGACTTGGATAACACGACCATTTAAAAATCAAAATTGATAGCTTCTTTTTTCTTTTTCTGCTCTGCGGTTGGGAGTTTTGAACCTCCAACCTCCTGTCCCACGTCCACCCACTGGCCACTAGGCCGAATGCCCAGTAAATCGGGAAATATTCAGATATGAGTTGATCTTGTACCAATATTCAGGGTGGTCTCAGGGCCTAGCAGAGCTACAGGTGTTATGCTGGGTGATCCACTAGCAAAGACTGAACAGTCTCATTAGTGGTATTCACTATATGATCTATTTGTCCAAATTCTACCGTGGAATCATCATTATATGTGAAAGGCATAGTCTAAGATAGCATTATCAGTTTATTAGATCTCAGAAACATTTCAGAACCAACAAATACCTCAGTCAAATGCATAAGGATCATCGACATAGGGATTTAACGATCCTTCTGTGAACAAATCACCTATATTTGAACTTCGTGGAGGATGAACTCCCTTTGTTCCCTGCACAAAGAGTGCAGACCAAGAATGATATCTGGAATCATTAACTACAGCTTCTGAAACAAAAGGCAAACCATGTGACTTGATGTAAAGCTACCAACAATGTATGCTATATTACGTATATTTGTACAAATTCTTACATGTAATTATTGTTTGGTATCCACTATAAGACAACATATCCATCTTTACTCTTGCTCTCAAACTGTCAGGATTTACCTGTGGCAACAGTCAGAACCCAGAGGTGCCACGTTTTTTCAGCATCTTCAACACTATGCCCATCCTTGAATATATATTAAAACAAGGGGCCATTCAGAGTTCCTTTTACTTAATCTCGGAAAATTTACTATTTAAAGTGGTTCTTTCAAGTCTTCATTGTAGTGAACTCTCGATATATTTCTCTATTCACTTTCAGGTGTGAGGTCCAACCATCGAATTGTGAACAAAAGACAAAAAGTCCTAGCAGGTTTCTTCCTCTTCCTCCACTAATATATCACCTCCTTAAGTATAAAGAAGCAGAAAGAACACAAGATATCAACATTGAAAAGGTCAGGATGTATTATACATACTTCATCCTGGTGGAATTGGATTGAAAGGTACATGCATAAGATAAGCTATGATTTTTATATCCAACTATCGATCTCATCCTTGATGTGGTAACATATGAAAAACCTTCACAGGTACCTGTACTCAAAACTGACACAAGTAGTTGAGTACTGTTCTAATAAAGTAACCATGGATCGAGTCCAAGTAGCCCATCACAAGGAAGATGAAAGAATTGCCTAGACATAGTCTTCCGATAAATGAAAAGTGAAAGCAACACCAAACTCCTACAGTTAATGTAAATGCTCATCTATCAGTTTTGCCCATAATTACCTTAACATCCTTCGGGGTGCTCAGTCTTGGTGAAACCATCCTCTTATGTTTTTTTGGATCCTGCAGCAATGGGATACATTTAAAGGCCCCATTGTTTGGCAAAAGAAACTCTAGCAACCCATTTTATTGAGTACCAACAATCAGATGCTAATCAGATGGTTCGGTGAGACTAGATACATGCCTCAAACATGACTGTACTCTTTGTTTTTCTCCTTTTGGTAATTGTTCTGCCATTTGTCGTTTCAACTTCATATTCACGGTGAGTTACCTGTCATGCAGGAAGTAAACTGAGTATACTTAACGATATCATGACACAGGCAGAAGGCGCTTGAACAAGAAGTATCAGACTGATCATATCAATTCATGCAATGGAAGAATATAATACCAGGTGCAGAGAATAACCACTGCACCGTAGATGACACTCAATGATAGACTTCTGTTTTTGTGTTAAGATCAGTGGATAACAACTTACTTTCTTGCTATGCTTGGGAATACTAGCCACACTACCAGTATTAGTGTTCTCTACTTTTTTCAACAATTTTGACACCGGTGTTTGAGTTGCCTCTGGGAGAGGTGGATCCTGCAACAATGATTGGAATCAAAACGAGATGACAAGCCAATTTTCTATTGGCCGCAGAGCCAACAAGAGAACATGTTAATGTTTCCCAGTCACCTGCTCATCATCTTCTGCTCTTAAGTCATGCTGGCTTCTTCTACTACCATTAGAATTCCTCTTCTTCATTGAAGTGATTGAATACTCCTTTCAAGAAAAACATTCACAGGGACAAGAGGAATTATATCATATAAAGCTCAAGGCATATCTCCATAGTTTATAGTTAAATCAGCAGATGATGCCTATCTAGATGAGATGGAATTTATACTAATCATCACAAACACGAATTTCCCTAGTGTAAAATTCAGGTATAACGTCTTAATATCTCAACAACATGATGCATATATATGTGGACAGCATCCAAATGGAACACAAGGCTAAAAACATGACAGTGATTGCTGGTCCAAGCATCAAACTCAGAATGCCAGCAAGAGAAGAAGACCTCTTTTAGTTTCCAAAGACAACTCCCAAAATGCATAAGCAGATGGAAAACATAGACAAGGTGCATTATTTTGCGTCAAACTCACAAAAAATAACTTCTTATTATAGTATCTGCATTTTTTTTTCTTTTGAATCTTGTTGCATCCATAGTTGACGCTACGATATGAATAAGCATAGACTTGAAGCACCTACAAAAAATTTATCCCCCCCACCGCATATAATTTATTAAGAGATTAGTAGGGACTTGATGAGTATTAAGGAGTCAGAAATTGGTAGTCAGACTCAGGATAAGTGAATCAATTATCTAGGCCTATTACATCACTAATTTAAAGTTTGGCTGGCGTCGGCTTTGTATCACTATAACAAATGAAAGTATATTCAGTTATCTACACCATCCAAAAGGAAAAATTTCACCACCGTGAGCTTGCAACCTAGTAGTTTCAGCGTGGATCCAAGACTTCAGAAAAATTAAGGATTTTGCCACCCAAGGGCAGGGAAGAGTTGAGGCATTTACTCTATGAGGACTGTTCTTAATGTAACTGTGATGCCTAATTGGCTTGCAAGAATATAACTACAAACTTGGCCAACTATAGCAAAGGTAATGGTATGACTAGTCAGACAGTGCTCAAGAACATGAAGCTGAAAGAGAGCTCCAGGAATCGGTGAGAGAAATCAAAGAACAGTGAGTTACTGCCTTTATTTTTATTTTCTTTTTCAGTTCGTGGTATTTAGAATCATCTAAACTCAATTTGTATTAGGAAGAAACATAAAACAGAAACTCAGGGATGTGTATCTATCTATGAGAAGTTCATTATGCATGCAATAGTGTTTCAACAGAGTTGTGCCTATTCAATACTTTCAATAAACTTCACAGTCAAGAGTTATACATCAGTAGATTCGGTACTATGAAATTGGTACATTAACTAGCCATCCTGAGCACAGCAAAATGCGGTGAAACAGCATTAAAGAAAAGGAAATGTCTGGCACAATCTTCAGCAGAGAAAAAACTTCTCAACATCATGAGTTTTCAGATTCCTTTGAACCAAACTAAACATTCAGCATAAATCCAAAAGAAAATGTTGTACATGAATGTAAAGTAGCATCAACCAATTAACTCAAAGTATGAGCTTTAAAGAATGACCTGTTCTACATAGAGGTCTATTGGAATAGAGATTCTCTATGAGATTAAGTAAGGAAAAATAGTCAAGACCTAACCTTTCTTGAAGTGACCTCTTGATCCTCCTTGGCTTGTCAGCCATTACTCTCCATTGTAATTGCAATAAAGCTCTCTGTCTATCTTCCTGGAGTGCATCGTAGGAAGTTAATGTCCAATACAATTTATAAAATCCACTTTAGGACTACAAATATTACACACTTTGGATTTCTGCCGATCCAATTCCTCTTGCAGTTTTCTACATTCGTCTTCATACTGACACTGTACAGCTTTCATCTGAGCTTCATGTTCATTCCTAAGTGCGGTTGTTCTCTATACGGATAAAACAAGCATCACAAATCCAAACTATAAATGAATCTGGAAGTTCATCTTGAAGCCGGTACCACAGGCACCTCTCTCAACTCATTTTCAGCTTGGATTTGGGCACGTTTCATCTCTTCATTGTGGTTGGTTTTGAGAATCAATTCCTTCTGGTTGTTTTCCTGATGAATGCGACTTATCTACATCACAGATGAGATGAAATTAATTTGAATTTGATGGGACCATGCAGAGTCAGTTTGCCGAATTGTAGTTCACACAAAACTAGCTGATGAGAGCACATAAGACTTGTCCAAGAAGTTTATCTGGAACCACATTTTGGTTTTAACTGTGCGTATCTATTTACCCTACGCTACGCTTTGGAAAAATGCAACACTAGAAAGTGAATATGATATTATTCCTTTCAGTTTCAAAAACCAATTACTTCAAAAGCCAACATGTGATTGTGCCTCCCAAACTTAAAAGGACAATACATAGATGTAAGTCTCAACTGTGAGATAAAGTAATGCCAAATACAACCGTATGGCTCAGTAACTGGAGGGCCATAAAAAATATTGAAGAAAAGATGACGAAAGATCAATATGAAAGTATGCATTGGCTGTGAAATTTACTAAAGCAGCATGTTCCTCCTGAACGCATATCAATTGCTGCCTTGATTCTTCTTTGCAATCAGCAAGTTTTTTATCACATTCCACTTCCATTTGTCCGATGACTTTGTCCACCTAAAGCCTCAAAGGGAACAGCAGCCAATTATATCAATAGATTAAGGAACCGTGGGCAAAAGTTTGAAGAAACGACAAACCTTTTCTTTTTCCTGATTGACAATCTCCTGCTTTTCCAGCTCAAATTTTCTTCGAATGTCATTAATGGCCTAATAAAGCTTGCTGTTAGAACTCAAATGATTATAAGTAATTTAAGCTGCATGCAGAGCATGACAAGCAATGAAAACCTGATCATTCTTCTGACAAAGTTCTTTCAAATGCCTCGAAAGTTCCATCTGTTTATTATCAAGCATCATATCGTACTGCTTCTTGGATTCTGCTAGTCTATGTTCAGCTGAAGTCAGTAATGCCTGATTCTGCAGTAACATGCTGCGATGAATATAGTACTGTAGGAGTGTTCTAAGTTCATGAATCGTTATTTCAAAAGTTCACCTCAGAAATTTGGTCTTCTAGCTTCTTCTCTCTATCCCTGTAATTAAGAATAAGGTTTTCCTTCTCCTCTAACACATTTTTGAGATCATCAACTTGATTCTCAAGTGCATCCTTTTGCTTCTCAATTTTCTCATTCACGTCTTGCAGCACTTGTATTTCTTCAGCCTTTTTCTGAATCTCTGCTTGAGATTTCTCATTATCATCATTTTTCTGACTCTCTAATACTGAATACTTGGCCAGCAAATCTTGCTGTGAGACATAAAGAAACAGGTTGAGGACAGCAATAAAGCATGGTTACAAAACACAAAATGACCAAAGCAATAGTTTCAACCATTCTATCCTCAGAAGATTTTGTACTCTCCAGAAGAGAGCTGATTTTCTGCTTTAATTCACAAACCAGCGATTCAGACTCAATGCTCTTTGAGACAAGGGTTTCTGCTTCAGACTCCAAGCTCTGAATTCTCTCTCTTGAAATTTGAAGTTCCTCTGAAAGCTGTGTTATAGCCACCTCATGAGATTTCTGAAGTTCTATGACCTGACTATTTAATTCCTGATTCAACACTTGCAAAGCATCCTTCTCTGATTTTGTGAACAACAGCTCGCTTTGCAGCTTATTATGCCTTTTCTTAGCAAGTTGAGCTGCAAGGTCCATCTTCTTTTGAACCAACTTGAAGCAAGACTCGTACAGGGAGTTCAACTGATCCAACTTTTCTGGAAAAATCAAATTTTTTGCATCCAATTCCGCCAGCTGTGCAGCAATCAGGTGAACAAAACTTTCGAGACTTTTAATCTCTTCAAGTGACAATACCAACTTACTGCAAAAATCATCATTTCTCAACTGAAGTTCCTTCTTGTCTTTTTCTAGATTTTCTTGAGTGGTAATCAGTTGTTTGATTTCATCATCTTTTGATATTAATTGGGACTCCAATTCTCCCAATGTAGAATTCAAATTGTCCATGGCTATCACATTCTCCTTCAGAGCGGCTTCAAATTTCTTGATCATTGCATCTGCAAGCAAGATAACAATTATTTGATGGCTTACCAACCAGAGGTATACCAAATGCCCAACAAGATTCTGACCAAACAACTCCATCATTGACATCATTATTGAAAAACTGCATTGATAACATGTAACTAGTCTATCGCTATCTCAACCATGTCATTGTCATCTCATAGAAAGAGTAAATCATAAACATGTATTCTCATCCGAAGCTGATAAAAGTTCTGTCACAAACAGAAAGCTTGCTTTTGAATCATGTCATTGTCACCAACTGAACCCTATGTATGCTACCTATACGTTCCGCCTGAAGCTAACATTTTACTCAATATGTGAGTAGATCAAAACCAATTGACCAATACCACTTAGTAAAGTTCCCTGGATATGGGAATTGCAATGATCTTTCCAAAACATTGGGAGAGGTGTATATTTCCAATCTTCTTCCCCTGGTAGTCCATGGAAGGTGAAGATTTTGAAAGTGATGATCCATTTGATGCTTAGGAGAATATGGATGAGAAGGATCAAGGGTCAAAGCACTAAACCATTGGAGAGGCCTCATATGTTCCACTTTAGGACCTTCGTCTGATCCAGCTGAGGAACCCTCAAAATAGTTCAATTATGTAACTTCCAACTTTCACAGAATACAATCATCTTCTCCGAGTCAAATGTGATACAGAACATGGTTTCAAAATTTCATCTATATAGATCATCATGGATGAAAAGCTCTCTGCAACAGCAATATGTATATAAGATAAACATTCCCAAAAAAGGAACCTAATTTACCTTTCTCCCCTATGAGATTGGCTGTCCTGTACTGTTCATCTCTGTGAAATTTCTCTTGTTCTTCTTTCTCAACTCCAAGTTCCATCAATTCCTTGTCACCTAGAGTTATCATTTAATAAGAGCTTATAAGTTTAAAATTATTCAAAGGAATGACACCAAAATTCAGCAGGTCTACAAGAATCTATGAACACATCTAACAATTCACAACCGAATTACACATTTCATTGTACCTTTTTAGTAAATAAACAAAGAATAAACTGACTAATAATGACTCACGTCTCTGAATTGTCTCCTCTGCAGACTCTAGCTTCATGGAAAGAGCAGCCATCTGTTGATTCAACCCATCAATCGCGACTGAACTAGCCGATAACTTGTCTTCAAAGAACTCCTTATCTTTCTCAGCTACATTAGCAATTGTAATATGTCATATCTACTGAAATTTTTACCAACGCGTGAAATTATCATTTTTGATATGTAGGAAAGAAGTTGGAGACCATTTTGGACTTGACCGGCCAAGTGTTGCAACGTCTCTGTGAGTTGATCGCACAACATCTTCGTAGAAGAGAATTTAGACTCCAGCCCTTTCCACAGCTTCTGATCCTCCTTCTGCTTCACCTTGAGCTTAGCATTCTCATTAAAGGCATTCTGCAGTTTGTCCTCCAGTGCACGGATGTGCTCAGTCGATTTCTTCAATTTTGTGTTCTAGAACATGGATAACACTGATTAGCCAGATGTGCACCTCAAGTTTGCGTGTAGCACAGTTAGAAAAGCTAAAAAAATTGCATGACAAGGAAAATCCAGAAAGATCATTGGCAAAGAGAAATAAATACCTACAAAAGCAATTCAAAGACATTAATTCCTAACTCAGCCTTCTCAATACACTAATCATTGTGAGTTCAGAATATGCGTACTTCTCAAAACAGACGCCTCACGTAATCCAAATGATTACTCAAGCAAGTCACAGGAATGGCGAAGGTAAAGAAATACACACAGTCAGATTCAGAGAAACGATCAAAAGCGAAGTTTCCGTTCCCCTACCGCCATTTCGAGATCGGTTTTGACGGAGGTTTGCTCCTTCACCAGCTTCTCTGGCCACGGATAAATCAACAACAGAAAATCAACAGAGCGATTCGAAAAAAGAAGAAGAAAAACATAACAGAGCACGCGAGGAAAAAGCATCTCCACGAGAACCTGCGGTGAGCTTCAGGTTCGCGAAGCTTCCGATCGAGAGCGAGTCCGTCGCGGACGGACGGGACGTGAAGGAGGAGAAGGCCTTCGCGGTCCCGGCGGCGGACGACGCCGACGACCGGGCCTTGAACTGGTCCAAGCTCCTGAAGCTCGGAAATCCTAGCTTCTGCATCGCGATCGGACGGATCGAGCTTGGAGAGGGAAGAGAAATCGGCGTCGGAATCGAGAGAGAATGGAGGAGGAGGAGGAGAGAGCGAAGAGTTCGAGCGCGCGGTCCGTTGCGTCTGCAGTTCGTTCGAGTGGTAAATGCACTTGGCGCCAAGGCCAGCGGGGTCATTTTATAGTCCGGTCCTCCCGTCGAAGTTTCCTCTCGCGAAAATTAAAAGGAAAAAAATGCCGGCAATTTTTATTTTTTTTTTTTTTGGTAATTTCGTGAATATGATGCAATACGGATCATTTCTAGGTGACATTTTTCAAAATTCAAATAAATATTAATTTAATTGCATATCGCTTTGAAAAATAAATGGACATGTAAAGCATTTTCTCCGAACTACTTGTTAAATTTGTCGAGTTTAATGATTGCAATTTTTAATGCTAAGATAATATTTGACCTTGTTCATTGTGATATATTTGGACCGGTAGTTGTACCTCCTATGTGACTATTTTGTTAGGCCAAGTTTTGATACATCCGGATCTAATCCTAAACCTTTTTTTGGTGCCGATTCGGTCCTAAACCTTTTTACGTTGTGCCAATTCAGTCCTTTCCGGCCAATTTTGGCGGATTTTACTGAATGACGGCCGGCCGATGATGTGCTCGATCGGCGCCGACGTGACAACTTTTAATAATATTTTAATATTTTTGAATTTTTATTTTTATTATTTTTATTTTATTTTATTTTATTTTTTATCTTTTTCCTCCGGCCGGTCACGAGATCCGGTGACCGACCCGAGCCGAAGGCCGGCGAGGGCGAGGCCGACCTCGCCACCACCTCACGGGCGAGGGTCGAGCCTTGCCCATGGCCGGCGAGGGCAAGCCTCGCCCATGGCCGGATCCGCGAGGTCGAGCCTCGCCAGCCATGGGTGAGGCCCCCTCACCGAGATCCGATGAGGCGAGCCTCGCCCATGGCCGGGAGGCTCGACCTCGCCGATCCAGGCCATGGGCGACCTCGCCGAATCCGACGAGGGGGAGCCTCGCCCATGGCCGGATCTCGCCGAGGTCGAGCCTTGCTCGCGAGGTGGTCGGCGAGGTCGGCCTCGCCCTCGTCGGCCTTTAGCTCGGGCCGGTCGCCGGACCTCAGTGACCACTGGAAGAAAAAGACAAAATAATAAAATAATAAAATAATAAAAAAATTCAAAAATATTAAAAGTTGTCCACGCCGCCGATTAGCCACGTCACCCGCCAACGTCCACAAGCAAAATCCAGCCAAAATTTGCTGGAAATGACTAAATTGGCACAACGTAAAAAAGTTTTGGATCGAATCGGCACCAAAAAAAAAGTTTAGGACTAATTCGGCACAAAGACAAAAGGTTTAGGACTTTTTTGGCACTTTTCCCGACTATTTTGTTAGGCCAAGTTTTGATACATCTAGATCTACTTGATGTGAAACCATATCATATACACATATTTAAGGCTTTGAATGAGACACGTGCTTGGGATGAGGTCAAGTAGCGGTTTGAAAATCATTTGATGGTCATAACTTATGAAAGGGCGTGTGAAACTAAAACCGGTTTTGAATAGAGACGTCACTTCGTGTGCGACGTGCCATACGAGCTAGTTTATGTTTGCGGTTGATTGTCTTGATTGATTGACATGTTGATGTTCCTATTAAGACGCATCATTCGAATCACTTTCGATCATTCTTAGTTTGAGTTCAAGGAGGGATGTTGACATATCATAAGTTAGAATGATCGTGAGATGTTAATTCCGACTTTAGAGGAAAGCATCTGATAATGACGGATATGCTGAGATCACCTCATAATATGCCTGAAGCCCTAAAAAATAAAAATATGCCTGAAGCCCTACAATTAGGATCTCCTATTATAATCAATGGAGAAAAACCAAAGTTCATCACTCAATTCCCCAATAACCCTAACAAAAAAAAAATGCAACATTCTGGAGAAAAAATAATCATCAACTGAACATGTCAAACAGAAGAACTGTATCGAAGTGGAAAAGATCTAAGTAAAAATCATTCATCACCATGACAGGAGAAATCTGGTGAAAAATGCTTCTGCAACGAGTCCCCCTCCTCTTTGCCGGCCGCCTATCACCGGGATCGGGTGCTGCAACACCTTGATTTTCCATATTTGCCGTCGAATTTAGCGAATCACACAGGATTTTGGTGAGATTTACACGGCAGCACGCGATGGACACAGTTATATTGTGCGATTCCAGAAACTGGACTCTAACTGGATACGAACACCCACCACTTGTACAGACCATATCCGTAGACACATGTATACACGGCCAAACGAAGAGGATACATTCTAAACCTGCGTAGGAAAACCATGAAGACCAAGCAAAGATCCGACACTCAGAAGTCAAATCGACCGTGCAAAAAGCATGTGAAGCCATGTCCTGTCCTTTCTAAGATGACATCGTTCAATCCGAATCTATTCCTTTCCATCTCGATCAAACGGACACAACATCAAACCGCCAAACTTACCCCGGCTAGGGCGGCCGGATTCATCGTCGAGAAACGAGAAACCTAAGCAGTTAAATCGCTTACGGTAACTAGATCGCCGAGCAGACTACCCTTGAGTTGGTCAGTCTGACGACGGTACACGAAGATGGGCGTACGTTAAATGCAAAGCGTGGGGGGTTCCATTTTCCTAGAGATGCGCCGAAGGAAGAGATGGAGAGAGGAGCAGACCTTGCGAGGCGAGATCCCCGAGCAGCAATGGCGGCTCTCTCCTCGGGGCTGATCGGGGTGGTCCACTTGGAGAAGTCGCGGTCGAAGTAAGCCCAGTCCGGCAAGAGGACGCCGGCGATCCCCAGAATGCCAACCCCGTACGTCGCCATCGCCTTCTTGAAGGAGTGCGTCCACAGCCCGACCACCACCATCGCCGCCGCCAGCCAGACCAGGGAGGCCCTAAGGGCCGCGTCGTTGGCCATCTGACGACGGGGCAAGGCGGAGAAGGAGGCGGAGCGAGCTGGATGGAGACGAGGAAGAGAAGGAGGAAGGGGAAAGAGACGGTGGTTTGCGGTGAAGGGCCAGTGGGCAGGGTTTCTGGGGTCTCGGTGCATTAAAGGAGGAGGGTGGCAGTTCGCTCATTATGGGCAAAAGGCATTGAATTGTCATCGCGAGGTGAGCACTGAGCATCGATGACTTCACGCCGTAGACCATGTATAGATCCGGACCCTTCTACGAAATCCCTGGCCTGCAATATCCGGCGACCTAACCGTGTATTTTGCACGGTATTTTTGCCGCATTTTATTACAGACACATTGCAACGCCGTAAGACAATTTTTTTTTTTTTTTTTTTTTTGGTCGAAAGGAACGCCGTAAGACAATTTACAACGTGCACAACCGAGGTTCTCGTCTACTCTCCCGTGGAAATATACATGACAATAGCGTTGTATCTCTTACGGCCATTCAATTTCCATAATATTTAGCCAATTCATTTGGATTGTCTTGTTATTGGTTGAACCGAGTCCTATGAGTTTATTGTGCTCAAAGTCATGATAGAGTAAATTAAGCACATTGATCCGTGCATTTAGCACGGTGAGATGGTTTAACATTAAATTTGTTACACATAAGTGTGTTTTTCTTTTCCTAGTAATTCATAGCAAAGAAGGAAAAAGTATAGGTAAGTGAAAATTTCCTATTTAATCTTTTTGAGATCTTAAAATGTTAGATATTTTTTGCAAAAGTACACCGATAAGGCATACTTCTTATCTTTGTCGGCGAGATAAAGGGATATGCGTCAAGTATGTTGTCGATTTTTCATTAAAAAAATTGTCTCGAAGGGGAAAAATTTTAAAAATATAAAAATTCTTGAGGTGGAATTGTAAAAGTTCACTTCCGACCACGCTTGATCTTTGGGCCCTCAGAAAAATTTTGTCCAGTCATCGATGTTTGGGCCGAGACCTTTGTATTGGGCCATCACCATTGAAAATCGCCTCAATTGCTAACCCGACCCGGACCAACGTAACAATACGGATCTAGAACAAGAATTTGCCCGATTGATCTCCCTCCTCCAACTGCGATCAAGGGATGAAACAGTCTCCTGCTTTCTCCATGTAATATTTTCTTAGCTAGCAGAAAATTCGAACTCTTCCGACTCAAGAAAAACTTACTTTCACATCTTCAAGTAAAAAGGTCAATCTCGCATCCCAAATTTTTTTACGCACCTTATCGATTACATAAACCTACAATTCGATGCACATGTCTATCTGATAAGACTACTACTTCCAAAGATGCTACCCATGTTTAGGCACAAATTTTTGTTACTTTTAATTTTTCTTGGCCAGACAAACCCATCTATAAACTCTAGGAGGGCGTCTTTATTGAAAATGTTCCATGAAATTTCATCTTTGTACGTCCTAAAAAACAAAAAAATTGGTTAAATGTAATGGAAAGTTATCAAGATAATCCAAGAAAATCAGGCATCCGCTTCATTATAAAAAGTGAAAAAAGAAGGGACTGTTGACCTAAACTTGCCCCGGGAGACTTTGGAGCGTGCGAGGAATAGGCTGACGAAACCCACACGCGACAACTGCGGTGGGGTGTTTTTCCGCATCAACTACCCTCTAACCGCAACCGGGAAGCACGGGTCAACGGGTGTATCCATTGCGTCCCCTATTATTGGAACTCTTCTTTAAAAAAAATGATAAATAAATAAATAAATTCCAAGTCAGTTTTTGGACTAAAAATCACAGTTTTGTCGTTTGAACTCAAATTATGCTAGCAAGTGTTCAAGACATTGAATCAAAGTCTAAATGAGCACGGAAAAAGAAAATATATGTAGGAGTGATTTTAAGTGGATATTAATGTACGTTTGACGATGACAAAGTGAAAGATCTTCAAAATATAAAAATTGGGATGTGATGATGAGATTATGCCAAAAAAAAAAAAAGTTCTTTCATGAGCTCCAATGGGATTATCCTTTCGAGGATATGAAAATTTGAAGATTTTGCAAGTTCTTTTTATATATGGTACCAATAAATTATTTCTAATTTATTTTTTCTTTTTGCTTCTTTTCTAAGTGAAGCCCGCACGACTCCACATAGTGGCACATCAATGCCACGTCTCATCTCATCGAAGTTTATTATTGAAAAATTATAACACCAATATTTTTCATCTCTCAAATTAGATAGATCCAATAAAGTACTTAATCGCAATAATTAGATAAGTTTTAGAACTTGATTCCACCATTTGAAAATTTTATAACTTAATTGCTTTCTCATTACATTGTATAACTTCTAATCGCCTTTCTTTTATATTAGAGGGAAGCAATTGAGTTGTTGGCCATCGAAAATTAAGTAGGATTAGTAACCAAAACTGGTAAATACCAAGATTCCTTACATTTCATTTTGATTCTATTTTGTAGAACACCTTTTGCATTTCAAACTATATTAAATAAATACATAAATAAAATCGTTGATGTCGCCACTGTGTTGATTGGGTGGAATGCCACAAGCTATGACGGCGGAGATGTGATGGCGGGCACTCGCGACGGTGGTAGAGGTAAGCGGGGGAGGTGGGGACCTCATTTACCTTTTCCTTGATGATCAAGTATGCATTGCCAATGTATATATAGATTATTACAAGGAAATTCATCCATCACTTAATTTTGTGATTAATGAGAAAGTGGGTAATTATAAATTTAATTACATTCATGAATGAAACCGTATGGGAAACTTTTTGCTTATACTAGCAATGTGTATTATAGAAAAAAAACCATTTTTTTCCAGGGAGATTTTCTGTAGAGGGTGGGACAATTTTGATCATTTTAAGGCATTCAAATCCCCACTTTGTCGGGGGATTAGGATAGGGGCAATTTCATTTCGAGAATGGATTTCGATTTCCACGCCCTGCAAGAAGGCAGGGCAAAAGTCTGAGAGTGAGTATTAAAGTAGAATTAGCGTAAGACCGACCAAAAAAAAAAAAAAGTACATGTCGCCTTCAAGGCTGAGCTCTTCAACTTCATACAGGTCATGGAACACGCACAAAAGTTCAAATTGTGGTCCACATTCAAAGCTACCCGCTCGTGTTCTACCTAGCTTGTATCGGTAATTAAATCGGGAATCCCGATGGCCAGCAAAAAAAAAAAGTTTTAGGTTGAAACCTAACAAAACCAAATTAACTCGAGATCTTGAGTTAGATTATATAAAGCGACAGATACACAATCGTGTATGTTTAATAAACAAACTAGGCTTAAGATTCCGTTATTCAACTAGATATAAACCTAACCACGAATTTATTATCCGTCATCACGTATTAATGTTCGGGTTTTTGATATTTAATGTTTAGTTCGATTAAACTAATCGCGGCCTTAATCTCGCCCCGCTTTTCTAGCGACTCGGTCCCTTTTGGAGACGAACCAATAGAATGAGGGCTTTCCACGAACGGTCTTAAAAAAATAGTAAAATCCACCTAACTTTGATGAGCATAGGGAATAGGAAAGTCCTTGCTAAGGGCTAAATGATTGTGCCCACCTGTTCTCCCTATGATTTGCATGTCCGTTCCCCCCGCCCTCTACTTTGATTAAAAAAACATAAGTCAAAAACCCTTTTGTACATTTTGGTTCGTACAACCCATGGCATTATAGCTTAATTAGTAACATTATGTGGAGTAAACTATTCTAAAAATACCAAACTCAAGAAAATGAATACACATAAAATCATCCCTTTTCTCACAATGCAGCCAGATTTATTTAGGGTGTGCATCATGATGATTATCTCGAGCACAACTAGTCAACATAGTCTATTATTATGATTACATTTGATAATGATTATTTGTTCTTCATCATTATAATTGCAAGTTGATATATAAATATATACATATGATCAAATATGACAAAAAATGTCGAATTATGCCTACTATGATCCAAATATCCCAATTTTTTTTTTGTCACCAAATACTCTAAACTTGTCTACTGTGACACAAATGCCTCTAACTCTTTTATTGTGTCACGAAAAAATCCAAATATATGTACTATTTATTTCAGTTTCCAAAGGGAAGTTGAGATCAATAGTATGATTCTAAACTAGATGAATCATATGACACCGGTATAAGTTCGGGATTTTTTATGACACAAAATAATATTGGAAGTATTTGTGTCACAATTGACAAGTTTAGGATTTTTACTGACAAAAAAATTAGGATATTTGTGCCACAGTAAGTATAGTTTTTGGGGTTTTTACTGTATTAATTCAATATACAAACATAAATACGTACATATATCGGCTGTTGTAGCGAAACTACGTAGACTACATTCGCGTAGCTGCAGGTGTCGCTGTACTTACAAACAGACAGCAAATATCGATCTGCTCCTAACGAAAAAAATCCGGAAAAAGTCCTTGAGTTTGATTAAATTAGACGCAAGGTCCTGTGAGGGTCCAGAACACGGGACGTCAGGGATGTTGAATTGTGGCCATGCATAATGGATGACGAAAGTGCCCGTGTGTGGCGTGCATGGGAGAGGTTCCTCCAGCCAGCAGCGACCGGACACGCGCCGCGCAATCAGTTCCCGACTCGTTAATTTAATTGATGTCTTATGATATAATTTTTCTGGTTTTGGAAACACGGGGGGGAGACAGCGCAGCTTTGACCGGGGGAGGTTCACGACATTAGTTCCCCAAATTGGACACTTTTTTAAGCCCCGGTGATTCTTACCGATTAATCCCCGAGGAGAAACGCATTCAGAATTTACTAAATGGGTTCAGATGGTAAAGCGTATCTAAGCCATCATGTGTGGGATCCATGTGAAACCTATTGAGTTTAACCGGCTCGTATACATTTTAATAAATGTAACACGTTCTCCGGATACTTTCTTGACGACTCAACATCGGTGCGTAATGTGGACCGGTCTATGCTGTCAAAAGGATATACATGTCATTTCATGTGGAAGAGAGAGAAGGTCTATCATGGACATTACTCTAGGAAAGTCCTTAAATCATGTCCGTCTTCCGAAATAAAATAATTCGGACAGGTTGTGTCTCGTTAAATAATAAGAAAAGGTCAGAGGAGAAAGAACAGAGCAAGGGCTGAGATCTTGTGTATATATAGTGTTGAAGTGTTGCAGCTAAGGATTACTGGGTAGCGCCACGAGGAAGCAGCCTAGTCGAGCAAGAAACTAACGAACGCACGGTGTCATTAGGATTCGTAATCCACAAGAACAAAAGAAAACAGGATCATGGGAAGATCCCCATGTTGCGAAGGCGATGGCCTGAAGAGAGGACCCTGGTCTTCTGAGGAAGACAAGAAGCTCCTTGATTTCATCCAGCAGCACGGCCATGGGAGCTGGATCTCTCTCCCTAAACGTGCAGGTTTCCAGCCCTCCCTCCCTCCCTCTCTCTCTCTCTCTCTCTCTCTCTCTCTCTCTCTCTCTCTCCCTTAGAGTCTTTACTTATTTGTGAGTTTCTTGTGCAGGTCTTAATAGATGTGGGAAGAGCTGCAGATTGAGATGGATAAACTACTTGCGGCCGGACATCAAGAGAGGGAGTTTCTCCCCGGAAGAAGAACAAACCATCTTGCATCTCCACTCCGTGCTCGGAAACAAGTAATGGATTCTGGAAACCCTGCATGAAACGCTGAATCGATACTTTCGTTGCGCTCAGACTTGTTTTCCAGAATATACTGTTCTTTAGATTACGAGCTACGACCAGCCGTAGACATCGACTATCTCATAAACAGAGGAATCTTAGTTAATGCATAATAATTAATTAATATGGTTTTTATGGTCGATTAACACGCTTTTTCCAATGTGCCAGATGGTCGGCGATCGCAACGCGACTCCCAGGCCGGACCGATAACGAGATCAAGAACTACTGGAACACCCACCTGAAGAAGAAGCTGATCCGCATGGGGTTCGACCCAGTGACTCACCGCCGGAGGACGGACGTTTTCTCGTCGAGCTTGTCGCAGCTCATAGCCCTAGCGAACCTGAGCAAGCTGATCGATTCTCGGCCGCCGCTGGATGAATCGGCACTCACGTTGCAGTCCGATGCTCTTCAGCTTGCTAACAGTCTTCAGTACTTACAGGGCCTTCTCCAACCTCCAGCTTCAGCCACGGCCAGCAACAACAATCTATTCAGCCAAACCTCATGCATTACAGAGGCAACCCAAGGTTACACTGCTTACGATCCTATCAAGGAAGACCCGGATCTCAATTCGTTATTGTCGTCGACAGCGAGAGTATTCTCCGAGGGAATCGGCAGTTTCTCTCAACCACTCCAAGACAATAATTTCACCGCTCATCATCATCTTGTACCCAACTATTTGACAAACACGCCACCACTAGTCCCTTTCAGCTTCCAAACCTCGTTGAATAACCATGTCGAGAGGACGGCGGCGACTCAATGTCTGTCCATGGTCAACGAGATCGATCACCGCCTAGACTCGACAGACTCCGCCCTATGGGGTGACTACGAGGACCTCGATCTTCTTCTCCCTCCGTCTCTGACTGAAGCATCTGCGCTCACGGACCATGGGGATGCTGGAAGCGGCGCTTCCTCCGGAGGTTCTCCTTCCTCGTCGACTTCGCCTTGGAGCGATATTTTCTTCGGAGATCTGGCAGGGCATTGAGATCGATCTGTCTCTCTTATAAAATTTACTACAAAAAGCGTGACTTAAGCGATTGTTTCCGGGAGTGATTTTCTCTTGTCACATTATACGCATACTGTGTTGTAACATAGATATGGTTCTTGTGCTTTTAGGCATGTGTAAAAATCACACCCCTTGTATCAGCATATACGACATACGAGCACGTAGGGACGTGCGTTGGATTTGCATGTAGGCCTCATGCAATCCGTACGTACGCATCGTGTACATATTTTGTGGATATAATCATCTTTTGGATCAATCTGATCCTGAGTTTTCCATTAATTAGGCATAGTTGGTTTCTGCATTCGAGTTTGATTGGAATGAGATAAAGCGAGAGCTACATGTCCGGACTTCTCTCAACAATTACATCATAAGGCCGTATTTTCTTTGATCCTTGATTGGAGAATGTCTATGATTTCATGGTTAGAAAGATGGGCATCGGTCACAGTGTAATTTATCTATAATTCACGGCAAACCAATCAGAGGCATGACCAGAAGCAACTTTCTTCGATCAGGGAGATAGAGGAAAACATATCATATTGCTCATTCTACAATACTAGATCAACACATAGGTTACAATATGTCCATGCTTGATCAAGTCTAAACCATGAGCATATTGCTTTTACTCACCACGCCTCTTCCAAAATATTAAAAAATTTGTGCTCTAAGAAAAGAAAGGTGAAGTCCAATTTGCCATTTGCTATACCCATCTCATTTCTCCAATCGATGCATCGGTAGCCATATGTCGAGTATATCTGTCATTGCCAAGCATACATCAATTCCCTCTGTTGTCGCCAGCCACCTTCCACCAATCCCTAGCGACCATCGTTGCTTGCCACTAAGGGTGCAATTGAGCAAATACGAGAGAAATTGTCCCATCAATTCTAAAACCATTATACATATGTCAATTCCATACTAAACTCCTTAGTTCTATTAATTTAGTCATAAATTTTTACGGACAAAATTTCAATATATTCATCTTGACCAATTTTCACCGAAAAATCACTGACATGACAGTATGCCATGTAAAATAGCCGATGACAATGAGACTATCACGTTAGCGATATCTGGCAAAAATAACTAAATTGCTAAATTTAAAAATTTAAAACTAAATTGACATACATATAATGGTTTTAAAATTGATTGGGTAATTGTCCTGGCAAATATAGTATAAGCTGGAATTCACTGTAGCTTGCATACTTAGAATTCGTGAATATTAAATTTTCTATTACTCACGCTCAACTCTAATAATAGAAAATCAAGATAGTTGAACTCCACCCCACTAGACTCGATTACAATGAAATTAGTAATGAAGTTAATCACCTTTCAGCCTTAGTTTTTCCCAAGACACATAAAAAGTCTGTTCTCATATTCATTGGAGGACTTGCAAAATTTCTACAGTGTATTCTTAAATTTGGCACTACACTTTTTTCTTCAGTCTCCTAACTAATCTTCTTTTTTTTGTTCAAAGGAAATCGGACAAAATCTCTCTAATTCAATCCGAACCATTAAAGTAATCGAGGCAATTGGTCCAAGGATGTAAACTATCGCTCAATTATACTGAAATTTAGAGCTCTTATTTTAGTGAGATTCCATCGACCAAACAACATTATTCAAACTCTTTTTTCTAATCTAGTCAACTTTCGGGCAATACAAACACTGTAGTACTTATTAAGAAATTGATGCAATTTGAGTACATATTGTGCCGGACGCTACGTCAGATAAGATAATCAATAATTTTCCAAGATGCTTCGCCGATTAACACTAAACTAAAATTTCCACTTTATTAGGGAGAGAAAATCCAAGCGACCCTAAAAATCTGAGGTCTTTCGGTCACCCCTATCATAAATAGGCGACCGGTCAAACCTATAATCAAGAGTAGTAACTACGTCAATCAGCTACTTGTAGGAGCTATAGAAAAAGTCGGTAATCCTATCAAAGTGACATCTAAATCAAACCATGATATTATCAAGGTCGATGTGGAATAATCTGGTTGTAAAAGTTAGCACGCAAGAATCTAAAATTTTTTCTGGCACGTTGGATGACCCAAATGAGCCCTGGAATTGAAAGACTCTCCGCTTGGAAAATCACGTCATAATTTTCAAAGTAAGTGTGAGACGACATCATGGGTCACAAATATTGATTCAATTAATGATGATAATAAACAATTAGAATTCTTGGTTTAGTTTTTCTCAGTGTCTCAGCTATTCATGTTATGTGAAAAAGAGGTGAAGAATCATCTACTTCCGAAAAATATCAAAGAATTTCTTGGGAATTCTACAAGATCCAAATTGAGGGAAAACTTGTTCAAAAAGTCATATACTTATTGTATGACGGCTAATTTAGTAATAAATATCTAAATTGTGTCAATTTAATCTTAAATATTTTAATGATTTATTTAAATATTTTAACGATTTATCAATTTACTTTAAAACTTTTCAATTGTGTCAATTTAAACATAAAACTTTTGTTAAGTTGTCGATTTAGATTCTATTTGTTTCACAAAGAATGAATAATTTAGAAAATATTTTATTAAAAAGATGACTTGTATCGCTCACAAAAATTTTAAAAAAAAAATGAAAAGTATTTCATCGTCCATGAAATTGTTTAAGTATAAATTTTTTTTGGTGATGAAAATATTTTTCCATTGACTAATTTTTTCAAACGATACAAGTGATCATTTTCAAAAAGATATGTTTTAAATCATTTATTTTTTAGGAAAAAACAAAGCCTTAGATCATGAATATTTTGACGATTTGCTATTTTAGTCATTTTGGTCAATTTTAACCGGAAATCGTTAACATGGACGTAGTGGTCCCGTGTGGCGTAGCTGGTGTTAACATGGACAATTTTTATATTTTTTTAATTATTTTGATTTTTTTTTTTGGTTCTCTTTCTTTCTTCCTCTAATTGGTCTCTAGGCCTTAGTGATGTCTAGTGACTGGCCAAGGGCAAGAGCTGACGAGGGCGAGCCTTGTCCACCCTTGGCGAGGCTCAACATAGCCAACCTACTAGCAATGCTCGACCCTTGCCCAAGGCTGGCAAGGCCGGCCTCACCAAATTTGATGAGGTTGAACCTCACTAGAGGCCATTGAGGCTTAACCCTTGCCAACTATCGCCAAGGCCCAACAACCGGCAGAGAAAGAAAGAAAAAAAAAAAAAAAAAAAAGAGAAGTTCAAAAAGTTATCCACATCAATGCCATCCGTACCAAGTTAGATAGCCAACACTTAATAAACTTCTATGTCAGCAATTCTTGACCAAAATTGATCAAAATAACTAAATTGGCAAATTGTTAAAAGATTTAGAACTAACTAAATTGACAAATCATAAAAAATTTTAGGACAAATTGATAGATTGGGACTAAAATGGCCACCGCATAATATGTTTAAGATGTTTTGGACATTTTCCTTATAAATCGACATAAAAGACTAGACAATTTCTATGCGTACTTCCAAATTAGCCTCATAAAACTTGAAAACGCTGTCATAAACTCTGGATTCCTTCTGACTCATAATACTGATTCTTCAAATTATCGAAACTCTAGAAAACTAGCTTGGAGTGAATTAACAAATGCTGATAAGACCTTGCTTGCCAAGAATGGGAAAAGGATCTTCTTTACGCGTTAAGATCTAACCCTAAATAGCAGTTAAATAATGAGTGCACGTAGGATGCTTTTGCTAGGAAGAGAAGAATATGTAATAAGGTTTGTCCTCAACGAAGAAGAAATATTCGAGTGGGATTGACTTCTGTCGTATTTAAAAAAATATATAGAGCAAGTGACAAGTCTTAATGGTACTCATTATATATGTATTTTGGCTAAAAATTAAGATAAAAATGGGATTAAATTATTGTCGGGGATGCCTTCTTCCAGAATAGGAATCACAAGTCGTGCGTCACATAGATCTTTCCGTCCTCTCTTGATTGGTTGTACAATTGAACTATTTCAACTAACTTCTTGTGTGTTTTGGAGGTCTCATGTGTTTCTCTCTCCCCATCCTTGTTGGAGAAACCTATCATTGAATAACTTAAATCATGAATTGATCCTTCGTTTAAGTGAGGTTTGTCCATCGTGACGTGGTCCTATGTTGGTTAGACACCAATTTGATCCAATGAGAAAAGGGAAAAGTTCAAGAGAAACTGAAGATTCACAATCTCTTAAGTTGGCACAATTGATTGGAGGAAGGCGTAACTCAAGAATTTAAAATCACATCTTTGAATCTCAGCAATTACATGCAAATTGCTCTGGCTTAGGGTTACTTGCACAAGATTAAGTCCTAGCCTTAGATTTAACTAGTTTATAGGGTTCGAAGGCTGTTTGATAAAACTTAGTATGGTCGGGCCTCTACATTTGTGCCCTGAACTCCATCTTAGTAATTTTGTGTCATTAAGAATGGAGGCATCTTTTTTCTCTTGCTGCGTGTCAATTATGAAGCCATCAAATTCAAATGATACAAAGTTAAGTAGATTTTTTCCCCACGCATAAGGGGATGAAAATTCAAGTGTATTTTTGCAATGGGAAAGAATTAGAAGTACGAATATATAGTTGTAACATATACTTGTTTTGTTAAAAAAAAAGTCATATTACATACTCGTCAATTCAGCTTTATTATTCAAGTTGATCAAAGTGAAGCTAGGGACACCTCATTCTTGGAACATTGCCAGAACAACATAGTGCTTGATTTATTTAGATTGATGTGCATATTGTTTTATAAAATGCCAAGTTACTTGATTGATTTGCACCTAACCAACATCTGACACGTACCTTTATAGCTCCACTAGTAAAATGATTTTCCTTACTATTTAATTTTCTCTGTCTTCACACAGACTCTTAATTTTTCCACGTCTAAGTGAATTGAATCCAACTATCATCCTTAGTTGAAATAATTGGTAGAACTAAAATAAAGCTAGGAATTTTTTTTCTTATTAAATTATTATAGCTCTAGGAAACCTACAAATAGTTTGCCAATCCTAGACATAAAAATTATGGGTACAAGATACTCTAATCTTGACTTTTAGGAGATAGTTAGACATCCACGAATCACCTTCTTATATCCTCAAAATTTACTTAACAAATTTCACTCTTTATCATTTCTACTTTCTTTCTTTTTTCCCTTTCTATTATGGGGCACATGTGAGAGTGTTAGGCGGAAGGAGCCTCACTGTCAGTGATATAGTCTAATGTGAAGCAACTAATGTATTCTCGATTGAACTATAACTTATTAATTTAAGTTTTTGAATGAAGATAGATCTAACCAAATATGTTGATCATCTTGAAACCAAGCTATTTCTTGACAATCACGCCAAGTGGGAGTATTGAATTCTACTACACGTCCTCAACAATTCACACTAGAGGGGGAGAACTGTTGATTTGAATGTGGTATCAAGCCAAAGAAGTCTCATATTAAAGATGTGAAGTATATCTTAAAGTCGAGTGAAGTGATTAATATATCCCAGAATTTTTATGAAATGTGAGTTCGAGTGGATATGTTATAAGCTCAAAATTAAAACCCCCCTACCTTGACGATTTTTCTAGATAAAGGCATCGTGTTTCTAACGTGTCCTCCTCTTCGTTTTTTTTTTTTTTCCGCTGTAACTCACAGGAGTAGTTAGAGTACATATGTTCCTTCCCCTGCAAGCGATTGATTGTCCCTTGCAAAGCAATGAGCTCTTACGGCAACTAATCTACAAAAATGTCATAATCTAAACTAACATCTGGCACGTCAATGGCTTAATGGACTACATAAACTATTCTCATTTCACCTGTTATCATATATTCATATGGGCGATGTAGAAAGTGATGCGAAGTCAAGGTGGTAATTGTTGTCAAAGCAAATTAGAAAAACATGGAGTGTGGCCCAATTTCTTCTAAGTGAAAAGAGCGGCCAATTTTCACCGCCGCACCTAATCCTATACCCCATAAGGTTAGATACTACTTCAAGTTTCTTATGTCATGAGAAAAAATTATAATTAATGTTTATTTGCATAATTAATGTTGTGCATAGTTTATGAAGCTTGAACCGTGTGGTGGATGATTGGGGGTCCCAAATCGACCTATCAAAATATGGAGTTGTTGGCAACGAAATGGAAATGATGGATCCGAGTGGCAACATCAAGAAAGAGATGGTTCGTTTGTTTTTACTAGCTTTCTTCTCTTTCTTTAGCTGTCTTTTTTTTTTCTTGTTCGGAAGAAAAAAGATAGGGCTCGCACTATGCTAATCAAGCCTCATAACCCAGAAATTGTGCACAATTGATTAGAGTATCATGAGATCTCCAGCACAGGAACTAGGTCGCTTATTGGAAATTCACCAACAATATGTAAACTGTCTTGAGGTTAAGGTCATCTGCGTAGGTCAAAAACTTAAGCAATTCATAGAGCATGCATGGTGTTTTAACGGGACCTTCTACTAATCAATTTTCTACCTCAATTTCCCCAAACTATGAAAAAGGAAATGAATGAGCTCTCGTCGGGACCCTCTTCTGAGCTTGACAACATTATATATGCATTGAATGGTAGTTTAAAGAATACATGCATTGCATGGTGGTTATGAAAAAGGCAAGGAAGACCAAGAAGGTCTTAAAAAATTAAGGCCAACTTGTGGTGGGGGCTCCGGCGAATCGGTGTGCACCCACTTGAGGTTGAGGACAAAATTAAGCCTTTCTTTTTCTCATGGATTAAATCCTCTAAACAATAGTGCTTAATTATATGGCGAGTTGGATTTTGAGGTCGACAGTGTTGAGTGCAAGATGCTTTGGATTTCTACCTGCCGACAACGTACTGTAGACCTTTAGCCGCAGTTTGGCTGTTCTTCCCGTCCCTAATGATCTTATGCGGGAGCTTATTTTAGGGCGGCGAGGAGACATGCATGACATAAATATCTCGTCGGCATATACGTGATATAGCGACTAAACATGCATTTCATGGTTCTAATAGTGCACGAACGTGTCGCACGTGTATATTAGTTGCGACGTCTCCCTACGTCGCTCATCATTTAACTAAATGGTCTAACTCAAATATTATCATATATAAATACTCATTTTGAGAGCTTTACCAACTTGATACAATGAGGTTGTTATTAGTGGTGAGCATTAGTCCAGGGTTGGTCAACCCTAAACCGACCCTGGACTGGCCCAACCCTAAACCGACCCTGAACGAATACCCTTGAGTGAATGTATTTGGTTCAAGGATGAATTAAGCTCGAAGCCAATTCGACAAGGGTGGCACAGTGATTGCTTGTATGACGGGTCAGACAAAAAAGTGCAGCTCCTGACGTGCTCCAGAGTGGTGAAGGGAACGAAAACGGATTCAAGTCACACGTTCAATGGGGAGAGTATCATTGAGATATTGATGCTGTTATAAGATCATTAGGGACGGAGAAAAAAGCCACATTTTACGACTTTCAGGATGATTGAAACGCAAACAATCACCTTTATGGCTTAAATGGTCACCACCTTATATAATTCTTTCTTTTACGTGTGTCGACCTCGTTATTGCATCCATGATACTATCAATGAGAGAAAATAATGACATAATATTTATGGTGACTTGACCCCCATTAAGGTTTCATATATGTATATATAGGACTGACTAATTACAATAAGGGTGCAAATAAAAACATAATTACAGAAAAACCTCATAATACATATAAAGTACTCATTAATACATACTTCTCCGCTGCCGATTCATCTCCACTCATTAATATCAAAATCCTACAAATTCATAGACTTGGACGCTTCAAACACCTTAAATAATTTCTTCAACAATAGGAAAATCAATGGTGGATACGCATAGCAGTTCGTAGTTGCTGGAAAGCTGCCAGTAGGACTTTGACTCTGTAGCCCGAATCCTTCCCTTATTGGACGGTTCGGTAAGATTGAAGATATGCCGACGTGAGAAAGAACGAATCATCTTGCCCCTAGTCTTCTCGCAAGTGTGTACGCAATCACAGTCAGCTAGAGGTAGATTATACTCCAAGGATATACCTTCCACTGTTTGTCAAACAGCATAGGTCAAAGAGTAAATAGACACAAAAAAAAAAAAAAAAAAAAAAAATCAACAGATGTCCATGTTGGATTAGTTGTCATTTGACGTTTTGTCTCGGCCTGATTTGTGACCAGATCAGGGAATTTGTTGGCTACTTTGGTTATGAATTTTTCAAGAGGTTCGTATTGAGTACGGACTTGAGTACCCTCCTTTAGGGTTTCAACAAAAATGTGCATTTTGTTATATTTCAAAAAGCATGTGAAGGTTGTATTTAGAGTCTTGGGTTTCTTAGAATATGGGACGGTTTAGCTGGTGCTAGGGCCGGCCAGCGGGGCCGGCACGACAAGGCATGATTGAGCACGTGCCCAAGCACGGACCATTATGTCTCCAGCCGTGCCAATTTGGGCCAGGGCCAGATTGTGCCTGAAATTATGATATTTTTCCCGAGTGATGTAGTCTTTAAATACTTGTCCTAGGCCTCCCCATAAGTTATGATGTTCTCTTTTCTCTAGAAAAGTATGAATAAGACCATAAAATAGATCTTGCGACATTTTATATTATGGTTCGACAGTCACTAACAATTCTAGGATATAAATAGGGAGATGACCGCACAAAGCGCGCGCTAAGTAACTAGTATAAGTTGAAAAGGGAGAGGATTGGCTGAAGACAGTTACCTAAATAATAAAATCAATTTTTTTTGGATTGCACCAGAGGGGGATCTCTCCCCCGTGACAGTAGTAGTAAGGATAAATCAGATGGACTTGCCTTGTTGCAAGCCCATGATGAGTTACTCTCAACAAAGCCCGTTTGTAAAGCTTGTGGGCCTGTCCGATTCTATTCTTCAAGGCCCAATGTTTGCCTTTTGGGCCGGACTGTGTGATCAACTTGCGAGGGTGACATTACAGCCACACGGAATTTCACTTCATTCTTCTTTTCGCAAATAAATGTCTTTCCGGCCATACAAATCGCCTACGATTAAATGAGTTATTTCTCCCTGACCAAAAAAATAATAATAGTAAGCCATTTCTCTGTGCTAATGTTATTGGGAATTGATGGAGTGTGAATTTCATGTCCGATCACAACGCTCATTCAAGGTAACTTTAGAAGCCATATCCGTAATATTACGAGTGGATTTGACATGAAGCATATGAACGAAGTGATTTGCATGTGTTCATAAATATTAATTGAGTCAGAAAAGTTTAAATATGCCATACTACATAAGACGCATCAACAGGAAAAAAGGGAAAAATGTTGGTTTTGAAGGAGTGTCAATGTTTGTGCAAAAAAAAAAAAAAAGGAGTGTCAATGAAATTAAATCTCTCGTGCATTTGAGAGTCAACTGGATCTTCTTCCCGTCCTATGAACTTAAATTCACTTTCCTTTCTCCGCTATGATCAATTAATTTATGTTCGTTCCACGGGGAACTCCCATAAATGCTTCCGAAGGATATCATGATAGAGAAGTTGACAAACATGTCTAGTCCATAAAATCGTACCGCCCCAAAACTTCCAATCACGAACCAACCAAAAACATGCAAAGTGCCACTTTGGGTTCATCGGATCGGGCTAGGTTGATCACCATCATGCAAGTCCTATCCACAAAAAATGAAGAATCTAAACAATCTTTCCTAAAAATAATTACGTATATCCCTTACAAATAAAAAAATAAAAATATTTTTTTCATTGTCTACAAAGATGTTTTGACATGAATATCATCAATAATAAAAACATTTTCGTTTTTAAGTATTTATTTATAAGAAAATATTTTTTAAAGTATTCATTAATCAAATAAACGAAGGCTTAATACCAAATTTCCAACAACCTCATTGTTAGACCGCACACGTGCGCCTCGCTAATTAGAAATCGCCCTTATCAACTTTCCGGGCAACCAAGAAAATTCTACGGAAGACAGCGACTTCACCATCTTTCCGCCTCCAATGTAATTGTCAAACCGGCCTCTTGGAGGGGGGACCACGGCCATAATGTTAGCTAAAGTACAAGACCGTCTTGGGAGCGTCACAGCCGACGGACCACCGCCCACATGACTCCATCGGCCATTTTCACGGCATCACCTTGTCTTAAACCCACGAATCTGATCTGTAAAGTTCAATTCATTCGGTCGTTACCAGAAACCTCTCATCCCGTGATCATGGATGGCTTCTGTGTTGTCGAAACACCATTGGGTCGGACTCCCCTATGGCTCCAGATTCGGTTGTTGACTGGTCTCTCCAGTTACTTACAGTTATTGTGAACCCAGAAATGCAAGGAGCCAAATGGTGGAATCAGCTTTTGTGACGAGGTTTTCTGGTCGTGGTGGTTGCTGGGAATATGGCATGATCTGTGATATAGAAGAGCCTAAGAGGTTCAGTTGCTTGTGTCTTTTGAGAATGTGGTAGCTTGTAGGGGATAATTCTGACTATACATTTCGAACTTGAAGTTGGAGAGGATGGGAGAGGACAAGACATATTCGCCCGTGGAAACAAACATCAAAACGAAAGACAAAGTAGGAAACCCATATGGAGTTTTCTCGACCAAGGACCTAGCTCGTCGGACGCTTCCACTGTCCTACCTCTCTCTCCCCACCTACGCTCGTGCACGTGCTTTTCAACCGCCGCATATGTACTAGCTAGTGGTGGCGACCTTGCCGGCGGCAAATCACAGCCAATAAACAAAGTATTCCATGTCGCCGGCTAGTTACCCTCACGTACAAAAAGTGGTGGGTGGTTTTGACTTCTCTTACCCAAAAGGTAGACCGATGTGGAATAACCCCAGCAATCTTCCCTCACACAGTGAGCTTAAGTTGAAGCCGCCATTGGGTGGTTTTAAGCCCCTCATACCTTAGAAGCTAGCTTAAAAGATGAGGCTTTTCATCATATTTATTAATTGGTTATCAGTTCATTCCATAATCGACATGGGATAACCCAAAAAAGAAAAAAAGACATCTCATTTGATCTTCAGGTTGATGTGATGGAATCAACTCTAGTTCTAACCTAATTATTGTACCATTAGAAAAAAAAAAAAAAGATTTCTATTTCTAACTTATTGGCATCTGAGGTAGAATGATATTAAAAGTATTGAAAGTTGTATACGGCACTCACTTTAGTACCAAAAATATTTTCATATCATTAAAGTACTAATAAAAAAAATGATCAATTAAGTGCCAACTCCAATCACTTTAACCGGAAATCTGATGTAGCAATATTTTAATACTTGTTCCTTCTGATGTGGCTCGTTGGAGGTCTAAATAAGCATAACAATAACCAAACGACGCCTTTCGCAAGAAAACCTAGTGATCAATTTCTTGTTGAACGACATTGCTCATCTCTCTCTCTCTCTCTCTCCTCCTCTCGGGCTTGGCGACAGCGGTGGAGGAGAATTGGTGGTGGGGTTTGGCATTGAGCCCGCGCTTCTCTTGCTCGCATAACTTTTGGATTTGCTTTTGTTTGATCTCAAAACCCTTGAAGATGCACTGGCCACCAGTTTCTTTGTCGAGGGTTTGGGCATTCTAAGGTTTCATTCTGGCTTCAAGATTGATGGAAAGAGGAGACAAATTTGCATGAGTTCAATTTATGCATTCTATCTAACATGTGGTGAACAATTTCCCAACAGTGTTTATATTCAACTATGGACGCAGTTGAGAACATCAATGAATCTCACAGTGGTTAAAGGGAAACTTGGCAATATTTTTCAGTGGAGATGATGGCGGTGCTTGGCGTGATGAGTGATGGCTCCATGGGTGGGCAGTGGAGACGACGGTGAGGGGGAGAAAGTGGCGGAGGGGGAGAGTCGAAGCCACGTAGGCCAGAAATCCGATGTTGTTTTTAACGTCCACATGGACTTGATTTTTAAAAGAATATGCCACATCATTTTTTTTAAAATTAAAAGGTCATATAATCAATTAGGCCGGAATATTTTGCCGTTAGCACCTAAATGATATTTTCTTCGATTCGGCATTTAAGTAATTTGACGAAAATTTTTAGCATTAGAATAAGCGATATATATAATTTTTGACATTTCTAATGTCTTTTTTCTCTATTCCTGATAATGAGAATTTATCTTCAGGGGCACTCATTGTCCCGGACATCTCAAGATAGAGAGCATTACGCATGAAAGAGATGTTAGTCTTTTCCCATCCGACTGTAATTCGCCTCAGCCTAGTTGAGTTCATCATTACGTCTCTTACACGTTGGGCACTTGCTCCGTTTGTAAGAAATCTCGACGGGCTAATTTTCTTCGCGTCAGTTGTCCATTCCTCAAATATATCCGTCGCTTTCCTTTGCGCGTGAACCGTCGCTGTTGTGACTGACACGGAAACGGACGTGAGCGGAACTACTGGAACCAAAAAAAAAAAAAAAATTGTGAGGAAATTTAGAGCGCTCGTAAGAAATGTAAATAAAAATTGGTAAAATATAAGAGAATTGTTTCTGTTAAAAGTTAGAGAATTTCACGACAGAAAAGTAAATAACAGTTGGTAACTAATTCAAACAAAAGTTAGTAAGACAAAATAATTGGTCACTTAATAATCAAAATGATTGGTAAGCAATGCAAATAAGAGTGGTAACTCAATAGCACATAAATTTTGACTATTTTACTTACTTGTTCGTCATAACTTGTTTGTCATATAAAAATGTCAAAATTACAATAAGCATTTCATAATATTGCATTTAGGTAACAATAACATTTAGAACCAAACTTATCTTTAAAAAAAAAAAATTATTTCTAAAAAAATAGAAAACAAAAAAGAGAGAATAAAAAATTAATTTATAAAATAAAATAATTTGGTTGTCGAATGAGATTTTGAAAGATTTTAGATTTTGAATGATGGAGCATTTTTTCTTGTTGAGTGCATCCCCTCTTTTCGAAAGATGATCGTCAATGATTGAGTGAATATATACAATTATCTTGGTAAATCTTCACTGGCAAACAAACTTTTTTCTCCATAAATAGAGAGTGAAAGGCTTCGTATGTGGGGGGAGAGAAATTTGCAAAGGCTAAGGAGGTTTCATTTTTTTTTTTTGGTCGGTAAGGAGGTTTCATTTAAAAGGGAGAGAAATTGGCAAAGTGTTTGTAAGGGTTTGTTCAAGGTGGGGAGAATTCCTTGAGAGAATACTTGTGTATTTGAGAAAGAGAGAAGAATGAGAGAGGGAAAAGCCATAGAAAAAACTTTTCTTTTCTTATGTGATTTGTTGTCGGTGGCCCCCGTGCTCCAATGGTTGCCCTCGCATTTGTGTTGCCATCACACGCCTCTTCCGAAGCTGCTTCTCACGTGGTGGGATGCTAAAACTCGAGGCCCCTTCTCGCCATCCAGTTTTAGTCCTTCAGCAAATTCCAACAACATCGACATCGTGACGGGTAGCACATCCCTTTTGGAGCCCCAACACCGAAGCTTGCTTTTCCTTGAAATGGGCCGATCCCATTGACGCCGGTTTTTGATTCATCAGTTAGGCCTCACGGCCGTGGAATCATCATTAGACCACCAACTCTTATCACCGGTTACTCACCAAGCACCGGTGAAGTCTCGGTCATACCTCATTTGTTGGTCCGCAAGCCTTGCCACCGCCCCCCTCGAGAAAGCCGTGCTTTGGACTAGGTAATCTCTTCATACTAAATTCAATTCAAATGTTCGGTTTCCTAGTTTGTGATATATGTCAATTCTGACTTGATGTACTTTGATATATTTAGACATTATCCGATTAGGAAATTTGTTGTATTAAGTCATGATAATCAAGAATATTGAGCCGCGAGAGGTTGGATCAGATTTTTTTATTATTTTGACTTTTCATGGTAAATTATGGATTGCAATGCGCAATTGATTCACATTAAGATAATATGTCATCAAATTAAATTGTATTGGTGGATTATCAATAGGATATATTTTTTGATGTGTCATTTAATTAATTAATCGTCATGTATACATTACACATCATGCATCATATGTCTAGAACTTAAGGGCATATGTATTTCATGTTTAAAGCAATGCATGTTGACATGGAATTAGGATGGTACATAATTTTCATTAATAAAACAAAAACTGAAAAAACTGTTATTTAGGTCATATAGATTTCATAATAAGCATGCCATATGTTACGCATTAGTTAGTGAGTCATACGTTTTAGGTTTAATGTCTTAATGCTCCCATCATGCAGTCTAACCATAATTAATAATCGAGTTTTCATGCGTTACTCGATTTAGTTAAAAAATTTGCATTACATCATCAGGTCACTTTCTTTTCAATAAAATTATTAAGTCGTGTTAGTTTTTTCTCTATTTAAAAGGAAAACACAAAAGTCATTTGTTTGGTTAATTAATAGGGATAATTCATAATTAATCCTATTTCATGTCATTGTTATTTTGTGTAGATTACATATAAAAAAAAAAAAATTATTGGAGTTGCATTATTTTAAAAAGAAAAATCATAAAAAGAACATGCATGCAAATAGAATTACCACGTCGTTCATTATGTAGCGGATGCATATTTAGGATCACGTAAATCAGACTGCACATATATTGTGATGGTTCAAGTTATGTCATGAATTGCATCTCACGTGTCAATAGAGTAAAAATCATGCATACTAAATTTAGATTAAAATTGCACATAATTAACATTTAAAAAAAAACAAAAAGTTAGGTGTCATGTCATTTAGAAATCATGTTTAGGGCATTTTTTTTTATTACATTTTGTAGTTTTTTTTAAGGGAATAAACTTTAATAAAGTTGTAGTTTGTTTTGCTTAAGGTTAGTCGTAATTTTTTTTACAATTTATTACTTGGGTTTATTGAATGTTATTCTGTTGATTGTACACCCTTTGCGTGTTAGTGGCTTAGATTAAAATTAAGCAAGACTGCTTGCAAAATATTTTTGAAATTAAAATGAAAAGGTATTAAAAGAGCATTAGATCAATTTAGCGTAACCATATCCCTGAACCTATTGAATCTCTGGTTCGCAAAGGTAAAGTATTCTCCCATACTTTACCTAGGTTTTTAATCAACCCTAATTGATTAGTAGCGGCTCCAAATTGAGTAAAACCGCATGTTTAAATGAACTACTTTTTTAGTGTCAAGTTGCAATGGAAAGGATTAGGGAGGATCCGTGCTAAGTCTTTAGACTTGGTAATTCATTAGCTTTTTCTTGGGTAATTCACCTTCAAAAAGGTCAACACACGTATATATTTTTAAGAAATAAATGTTCGCAAAAAACTTATATAAGAAAAAGTTGATAAGTCACACAAAAATAGTTGGTAATTGGATGTGATAATTGATTAAATAAGGCATTGGTAAGAAAGCTAAATAAAAATTGCTCATAGATAAGAGAGATATTTTTTGTTGTTAGAGATATGAAAACTTGATAACCAAAAAAAAAAAGTAAATAAACATTGGCAACTAATTTGAATAAGAGTTGATAATGTAAAACTAGTTAGAAGCTTTATCGGAGAAGTTGTAACTCCCTAAAAAGCGTTGATAAATTGAAGGCCTAATACCCTAAAAACCCCCAAACTGGTACACTTGTAACAAATTTACTCCAAACTATTTTTTTGACCAACAAAAACCCCAAATTGATATACCTTTGATAAATTTACTCCAAACCGGTACACTTGTGACAAATTTACCCTCTGTTAATTTTCGTTAAAAATTTTACTGTCAAATTATTAAGTTAAATGACATATGACAGTTGATTGGTATATCAATTTAGGATTTTACGCTCCGTTTATCACAGTTTACAATTTTTGTGATTTTTTTGTGGTATTAATCCAATTTAGCGGAGAGTATATTTGTCACAAATTTACCAGTTTGTGATTTTTTGCGGTCGAATAAATTAGTTTTGGGCATATTTGTCTTAAATGTATAAGTTTAGGGTTTTTATGGTCAGTCGGGATAAATTTATCACAAGTGTACCAGTTTGAGTTTTTCATGGTAAAAAAAATAGTTTTTGGTAAATTTGTCACAAATGTACTAATTTGAAGTATTTCAGGGTATTAACCCTAAATTTAAATCATTAGTAAGGAAGCCAAATAAGAGTGGTTACTCGCTAAAGATTTTGGTAAATTTAAGTAAAAACAAATAAACATTAGTAAGCAACTTTAATGAGAGCCAATAATGTAAAAGATGAATAGATAAGTCACAAAAACAAAGATTGGTCATTTCGTGTAATAGTCTGTCTTGTTTAATTGTTACAAAGAATATAACAAAAAGTTGCCAAATAATAATAGAAGTCTTTTTTATCAGAGAACAAAGAAGTTGGTAAATTAAATAAATAAATAAACAAACATTGATCACTGAGGCAAGAGGCTTGGACAAAAAGTGGCTCCTGACAAGTTTTTAGGATGGCAAAGGCGATAGAAATGAACTAACTTATGTGTTGAACAATAGTATAAAGTTCCCATAATATATTTGTGATAATGGAATTAACTCACAATATGCACTTTTTAACATAACAGTAGCGATTAGCATTGAAACTTCAATGTTATGTATGCTCAGGTTAGAGCACTACCAAAATAAGTGAATTCTTAGGAAAGTGCTTATTTGTAAGCCAAAGGACAAAATATTAGACTTAATATAAGGTGGGCCAAAGCGGACAATATCTCAAATAAATTAGTCTACGAAATTTACAATATGGCATTGAAACAAAACTCCCTCCAAGTGGGGAAGCGATAGCTAGGGCGAGAGGCCTAGACAATGAGCAACTACCGGCATACTTCTAAGGTGGCAAAGAGAATAGGATTGAACCAAGTTTTGCACTAAAAAAGGAATTGTATTCTTCCATTATATAGGTGAAATTGGAATTAACTCACAATATGTTCCTTTTGACGTAACGACAAAATTTAACATTTGGTCAAGTAAGAGCACTATCAAGATGGATGCTTTTTGGAAAGTGCTTACTTATACGCTAAAAGAAGATGCATAAGGCTCAAATGGGATGAATCGAAGTGGACAATACCTTATTGAATGTATCCGTGGGTGTCACAATATGACATCAAAGCATCAATCTAAGTAGGTATGTGATTCGAGGATAAGTCGCATGAAAGCTAGTGGGCTTATGATGACTCGGTCCGTTGAGGGCGGGGAGTAATCGCTGTGACGAGAGGTTGGACAATGAGCAGCTCCCACAAGATAGCTAAGAGGTAGGAATAAGTCGAGTTACAAATTGAATAGGGATGAACATTCCTTTTATATATATATGTGTGTGTATGGAATTAATTCATAATTGGTGCATGCCTTTTAACATAAAGACAGTGTTTAGCATTGGAATTCCTGTTAAGCGTGCTCATACAAGAACACTACCAACTAGGTGATCTTCTAGGAAAATACTTAGTTATACATCATAGAACAAAACCGTAAAACATGATATGAGATGGATCAAAATGGACATTATCTCGAGTTAGTTAATTGAGAAGTATCACAAATAAGTTCCTATAATAATTGATAAATTTTAGGCATTTGTGAGAAAGGCAAAGAAAAATTAGTAGATGATAACAAAAGCCGATAAATTAAAAATATAAATAACTAAACGATGGTAAGTCACTAAATAGGAGTTAGTAAGACAAAATTATTTGGTAATTTAATACGGAAAACATTTGGTAAGTTACTTTAACAAAGATTGGTAAATTTATGTAATAATAGGTTAAGCCAAGGCATTTGTAAAAGTTTGCAAAATATAAAAAAAGAATTGGTAATTTACAAACTGCAAAAAAGAAACTGTTAATTTCATTGAAGCGTTAGAATGTTTCCAGCAAGTAAACTGAAAATCAAATGACCGGTGTATTTTTTGTTTTACCAACAGTTTTCCCACATTTTCCAACTTTTATAGAAATATAGCAGTATGAAAAAGAGAAATTATATTCCTGTTTATGAAATGGAACAAGCGGAATCGTGCCGACACTGGAAGCGAAAAATGTCGGAACACGGGAACACGAATGACAACTGAACAACCGGTTGTGCTTTAAAAATAGACTTCTGTTCTGGTTCGTGCGACAGCCGCTGAGGCATCAATTATTGCTTCGGCCCAAGAGAGAGCGCGGACGAAGGCGATGTTCCAAAAATCTAAGGTAGATCGCTCGTGTCACGCGAGCTCCTAGCCTCTCACGTGCCATTGAGCCGAAGACGATCGTACCATGACCAATCGCAAATCTACAACATACAAGAGTTGAGAGTAGTTTGGGGGTAGAACTAATAACTTGAAAATTGGATCAATAGAACCGAGGACTTGAGAGCCGATTTGATTCTAGTTCTAGGATATGCAAAGTAAGTTCTAAATTTAAAAAATTAAAGACGTTGTTCCAACAAGTTAGAACAAGTATTTATATTGTTCTTATTCTATGTTTTCGCGCAACTTTATAGCATTCCATGGCGTTGTGTAATCTGAAACCACTGGTCTGAACTTCCATTTCCAGCAATATTCATGACTGAGACTTTTACGTTATTAATATTTCATAATTTTTATATGTCTAGATATAAGTTGTGATAAGTGGATTGTAGAGAATGGAAGCCGCAAAGGCGATAATTCGCTACATTTGTTCAATTAAGGGTACATGTGAAAATGGGTAGATCCTGAACTCACGATAAAACAAGTTTCACGCTCTTAAGTACACATGATAGGTTCCGAATTCTAAAATTAGAAAACTACTCACTCTTAACAGATATGAAGAAAGACAGTCGCATCGAGAGTGAACATGTACAAGCTTATCAAATATCATTTCATTTTGCAGGACGAGGCTCGTCATAGAGACTGCACATGCGAGGATAATGTGCTGTTCCCTTCTCCGTGCTGCATTGCCTCAGGATCGATGTGGACGAGAAGGGATGGATCCGTAACATCCGCGACCATCTTTTACGGCAAGATAGTGTGGGGTTGGAGGTTCGTGTAGAGTGCTCATTGATTTTCAATTTGATTTTTGACTTTTATTGAACACAGATGGACACGAGCACTTCAACTGCTAAGATCATTTGCAGTTATGTCAGGAAGCAAATTACTTTTTGTTTTTGTGAGAAAGCTGAAAAGTAATCTTATGCTTCCGACCAAAAAAAAAAAAATCTTATGCTTCTAAAAACAAGAGTCGGAAAAAAACAAGGTATTGACCCGCCCATGCTATAGACGGGCTTGCCCAACATGATGTGACTTTTTTCTGTAAAAAAAAAAATTTCTGCATCTTTAGAAGTCTTGGGAAATAATTCAATTTTGCATCCTATTTACACGCTTTCTATCATTGTCTTTTTGTATTGATTATAAGGTTAATAACACCGAAGTACGTTAACTTTTGCTTGATGTTCAATCAGAGTATACACACTTCTTTTGTAATGAAGTATCTAAACTTCCAATTTGGCTTAATGTAGCATTTTCGTTGACAAACTAGATAATGTTAACTAACGTAATTGGATGCTTAATCGAACAAAAAATGAAATTTCAAGTACCCAATTGAATATTGAACAAAAATTTAGATACTTGTACTACACTATTAAAATTTATTCAAATCTCATATGCTTGGCCCCTTGAAGATTGGAAATTTCTTCTAATCCCAAAATTGAGGCACTATTATGAGAACTCTCATCTCAAAACCTTACAAATTAATATTTATTTCTATTAAGATGCACCCGTGAGTTGTGTTAGAGATTTTTTACATCGAAAAATTGGTGTGGCGCAAAACAAATAATATATTTATCTTTAAAATTTTTTAGTGAAATTGGATATAATTGGAAATATTGATAGACTTGAACTTAGGGCCCTTCTTCACGATCTCCATTAGTGAAAGTATTAGGCTTTTGCTACGTGTTTCCAATAAATAATATCAAAGCCGATGGGGGATTGGTAGACCCCTATGCAATCTCCTTAGGAAAATGTATTAGACTTCTGTTGCATACTTCCAACAAATAATATCAAAACCGATAGTAGATTAGTAGACCCTCAATCTGTTTCGACATTTGGTAAATATCTTAGGGAAGGAATCAAGTGATCAACCCAATTTCTTGGTGGTGGCCTTTGTGGCCTAACCATGCAAGCTTGATAGCAAATTTCATAATATTTTCTAAAGAAAGAGACCAACACCAAATAGTAGAGTTCATAATTCAATGTGGAGAAAGAGACTAAAGATGAATTTATGCGTTGATATAAATTCAAGTTGAGATATCTTGATGCAAAACAATGCCTAGATTAAGGGGAAGCATACTTAACGCTAAGCTCACGCACGAGAAGAGAAATTGTTGAGATACACATGTAAGTTGTATTTGAAAAACCTCACATTAAAAAAATAGTGTACTACGGAGCAGTTAATAAATTCGTGTTGGACCATAATTCATTAGTTTAAATTTTTGAATAAAGGTGGATCTCATTCGATATGTTGAGAAGCTCGAACCTGAGCTCTTAATGTACTTTGTTATTTGTTACAAGACTGTATCCTAATTTTATATTCTTAACTACTTATTAGCTGACATCATTAGTAGATGATTCATGTCATATTTTGTATTGAGCAAAGGAAAGAAAAAGGGAAGAATTGAAAAGAAATCGAACAAAAAGAAGTTGAGAAAATGAAGCCAAGGTGAATATTCACCTTATTACATCAGAGTGCACGGAGCATCGAAAAGGTAAAATGATACTAGTAGTACTTAAACTCTTATTCAATGTGCAACATCGTTCTTAACTTAATTCCTTCAAATTATTACAACTTAGTCACGAAGTATAACGAAATCGAGGTATTGATTTCGATAGGAACTCAGAGATCTTCCATTAATGAAAAAAGGCGATGGCTTTAAATGCTGAAAATCCTCCCCCTGGCCCTGCTATATTTATGGAAGAGAAGGATGAATGCAAGAGCCGCTCCGAGCATTGTCTAACATCGGCGAAGGCGACCAAACGTTGGACTCAAGCGTCTATCTTGCGGTGTGCAATATAATAAATAGACGACAAAATTGTCTGTCAGTTTCCTTTTTAGATTCTGGAAATATTTCCACCCTGTCAAAGATAAGGGCTATCGAAGCAACTGGAGAGACGGGTGGGATCTGTTTTCTTTGCATAGGATAAGGGTAAAATTTTTATAAAAAAAAAAAAAAAAAAATCTTGTGGAAGAAAAAGAAAAGTTGTGGCTGCAATTTGCCTGTCAATTTGGTTGTAGTATTCCCACTGCCATTAACCAATCCTCTTCAGGTCTCTCTGTCCCCCGGTCTCTCTCTTTTCTACAGAAGCTCCTGGGTTGAAAGAGGAAACACCCAGAATTATTTTCTGCCGAAATTCCCGGAAAGAGAAAAAAAATTTATTCACCGAAGAAGCAGGAAGAAGAGCGGCAGCATCATTTCTGATTAGAGTCAGAGATACCCATTATAAAAACTATTTATTTTTTGTCATTTCTTGGTCATTGCTGTGCTAAGCATTCCCCAGCTCATAATAGCAAGGTTGCATGTGCAAGGGAACAAGATAAGATCAGCTGACATTCCGAAAGAGGTATGCTATGCTTCGTGGCTGAGCAAGCGAGAGTTGGAGAAATCTACGCAGAGGTTGGTGGCCACGGTCGGGTCTTCCTATGCTGTGATTGTGTGAATGTGAAGAAGAGGAAGAGACATGTCTGGGTGTAGCATAGTGTGGTTCAGGAGAGATCTGAGGGTTGAGGACAACCCTGCACTAGCGGCTGGGGTGAGGTCAGGTTCTGTGCTGGCCGTGTTCATCTGGGCACCTGAGGAAGAAGGCGCGTATTACCCTGGTAGGGTTTCGAGGTGGTGGCTGAAGCACAGCCTGGCTCACCTTGACTCGTCCCTCAGGAGCCTTGGCACTTGCCTCGTCACCAGGAGATCCACTGACAGCGTCTCCTCCCTCCTCGAGCTTGTTAAGTCCACTGGGGCTACTCAGCTCTTCTTTAACCACTTGTATGGTTAGTGCTTCTTTTCGATTTGGGTGCGGGTCCATAATTGTGATTCCAGAATGGCCTTGTTGTGATCCTTTTTTCTGTTTGTGGGTCTTGCGCATAACTTTGATCGGGGGTGCGGCGTATGCCTTGTTGCTTTTCCTGTTTTGCCTTGTCGAAAGGAGTTTTGGACTATTAGTTCGGTGTACAGTAGAATATGACGTTCGACCAATTTAACTGGTTCTGTTGATGTTTGTTGGATTTCATGGTGACGATAAATCTAAAGTTGGTTCACCAAGGAATAGGATGGACTTGTGAAATTTCTACTCTGCTGACATTAAGGGAAAAGAGTTGAGCTTGTCTGTTGTACTGAGTACTAGCTCTTGGAATATTTGAATGACGAGAATTGATAATCAGTTGTCGACGAAGCTGGAATTTTTCCTGTGAACGGGTGTCAAATTCAGTCTCCTTGTTGATTCTGCATCTTTTCATCAGTTTTCTGGACAAACCTTTAAGTTCCTGGGCAAATCATTAGATCAACAAGAAGAAATTTAGTTTCCTCAAGGAATTGTTTTCTGCTGCTTTGTATATCTGATTGCTTTCAGAATTAGTCTAGTGGTACTGTGGCAGTGCTAGTGCTTTCGCCATTTACTGATAAGTCCCGTGCATTCAATTCAGATCCCATATCACTCGTCAGAGATCACAGAGCAAAGGAGGTTTTAACTGCCCAAGGGATAAATGTACGCTCATTCAATGCAGACTTGCTCTATGAACCGTGGGAAGTAAATGATGATCAAGGCCATCCATTCACAACCTTTGCTGGTTTCTGGGGGAAATGCCTCAGCATGCCTTATGATCCAGAATCCCCACTACTTCCTCCAATGAGAATAATTTCAGGTTTGTTCTATGCCTGTTGTTTCTGTTCTATACATTTCAGAAACACTCTGCTATATGCACTTCTTGGAAAATAGTTTGGCATCAACTATATTTATCAAACCATCCTAGAGGATGTCCATATCCAAAATTTCGGTAAACCTGGTGGATGTATGATGATGTCATCTCCAAGTTTAAGCTTTAGCTTTTAAACTGGACATCAATCTTTAGTTCAGGAAGTCCTCAAAACATACCAGACAAAATTCACAGCAGAATAAATGTTTGCCTTCTTTCCATACTGGAATGCTCAGAATATGAGAGCAGAATCTAGTCCACTTTCCTCATGGAGATTACATTAGAGTCTTTCTGTTTTGATTGGCCACCATTGAGGTCCAGTCGATTTTCCCATCATCAGGAAGACAACTAGTGACAATTTGCAACTTAGCTGAGTGCTGATGTTTTTTTTTTTTCAATGACATTGAGAGAGGTGGTGTTGACTAAATGAAACAAAACTGTGTGGTTAATCCATGTTGTCATATCTTATTTTGACTATAAGTATATCATTTCGAGAGTGAAGGAGGGGGAAAGGAGGGGAGCAACTGTTTGCTATGTCTGAGAGGGTTGCACTCTTCCATTTTCACCTTAGTTTTCCCAACATAAGCTCTCTTCATGAGTTTTGTGTAACTTCCCTGACCTACAATCGGCACACTTTTATATGCTAAAATTTTCACGCCCTTTGTTTAGGTGATGTATCAAGATGTCCTTCAGAAGCTTTGGTGTTTGAAGACGAATCTGAGAAAGGAAGCAATGCGCTTCTTGCTCGTGCTTGGTCCCCTGGGTGGAGTAATGCTGATAAGGCTCTGACCACATTTGTTAATGGACCGCTTCTAGAGTACTCTAAAAACCGCAGAAAGGCTGACAGTGCTACAACCTCGTTCCTCTCTCCTCACTTGCACTTCGGAGAAGTTAGTGTGAGGAAAGTCTTTCACCTGGTTCGCATCAAGCAGGTTTTGTGGGCCAATGAGGGGAACAAGGCTGGTGAAGAGAGCGTGAACTTGTTCCTTAAATCTATCGGTCTACGAGAGTACTCGAGGTACATGAGCTTTAACCATCCTTACAGCCATGAAAGGCCTCTCCTTGGACACCTCAAGTACTTCCCATGGGTTGTGGATGAGGGGCATTTTAAGGCATGGAGACAAGGCAGAACTGGGTATCCACTAGTTGATGCTGGCATGAGGGAGTTGTGGGCTACAGGGTGGCTTCATGATCGTATTAGAGTAGTGGTTTCAAGCTTCTTTGTGAAGGTTTTGCAACTTCCATGGAGATGGGGGATGAAATACTTCTGGGACACCCTCTTGGATGCGGATCTAGAAAGCGATGCCCTTGGATGGCAATACATATCCGGTACAATCCCTGATGGTCGTGAGTTTGACCGCATTGATAATCCACAGGTACTAATGCTACTACCAGTTGTACACTGACATAAATCGTCTAAGTTACTTGACTTCATGAATCTACGTGAAGGCCATTGTGGCAACTTGAACTTAAGCTGTTAACTTAGGCATTTAATATGCTCCTCACTCTGATAATTCATCAGTGAGTCAGCTGCAATCCAGTTATTATCATGATGATCCTTTCTTTCTTATTCAATGTCATATTAATGATGCTGTAGCATTTTAGGATATCTTTTGAGTGAAATGGCACTTAGTATGCTACAAAGCCACATTTCCCAAAAAAGAAAGGAGTTTCTATCTATATGGTTCGAACGTACCAACATATCTCAAGTGTTTAGATGTACTATAGACTTTTGCATACTTTTCTAATTGATCAGTGTGATCTCCTTGCTTAGACCATTTGTTCTCTTTCACCATGTCATCTCTGCTGAAGCAGTGTGATAACTCCATCGACAGAAACTGAAACATAACGAATTAATGAAACCATGAAGCAAAAGCTGGTGACTTCAGCATACTACCGTTCCCATCTGGCTAACATCTCATGCTTTGTTCACACTTAGAGAACTTAATACTAATTTTTTCCCTTACTACTTTCATTGGGCATTAATTATACATTTTTGTCGAATTGTTTCATGGGGTCCAAATGACTAATCTTCAGTTCTTCTGCAGTTTGAAGGTTACAAGTTTGATCCTAATGGAGAATATGTACGACGATGGCTTCCCGAACTGGCCAGACTACCAACTGAATGGATACACCATCCTTGGAATACACCTGAATCGGTTCTTCAAGCTGCTGGAATTGAGCTCGGATCAAATTATCCTCTCCCTATCGTAAGTATAGATGCAGCCAAAGTAAGGCTGCAAGATGCACTTTCCATTATGTGGCAGCACGAAGCAACATCAAGAGCCGCTATAGAGAACGGAACTGAAGAAGGGCTGGGAGACTCATCTGAATCAGCTCCGATTGCTTTTCCTCAAGATATTCAAATGGAGGAAAATCATGAAACTATGCGGAATAACCCACCAGGTCCAGTTCGCCGCTATGAGGATCAGATGGTACCGAGCATAACTTCTCTGGTTAGAGCGGATGAAGACGAGACTTCTTCTGGTATTCAAAACTCCATAGGTGATGCTAGAGCAGAAGTGCCTGCAAATGTAAATTTGAATGAAGAACCAAGAAGAGACACGTTAAATGAGGGAGTTTTCCAACAACTTCGACCAAACAACATCCAACCAATGTATAACTTTTCACCTGGGCTACATAATGATGCTGAAGATTCCACTGCAGAATCTTCGAGCACTGGCAGGAGAGAGAGGGATGGAGGAGTCGTTCCAGTTTGGTCGCCCTCAACTTCTAGTTACTCTGACCAAATTGCAGGCGACGAAAATGGAATTGGCAATAGTTCAGCATTTTTACAAAGGCATCCACAATCCCACCAAATAGTTAATTGGAGGCGATTATCTCAAACTGGGTAAGAGTTTAACTTTATTCATACCTGAGACTGCTGCAGCAGTCCATTTTCTCTTACGAGGATGTCCCACAGAAAGTTTCTACTTAGTCATAATAAGTGGATGACACTGTTGGACAAAAGAACTTTGATAGTTTTTCTTGTTGATGATCCTGCTAAAGTTTGTGTGCCGTTAGATATTGGCTTATGTAATTGGTGAATATTGTTTGCTGTAAAATCCACTTATCTTTGATAGTCAAGTTTCCTTCAAGGAGCAACTAATCTTGCAAGTTTGAGTTGCTGAAAGAATTATAGGTATGCTTCACCACGCAGTGGAGAAGTATTTGCTAAAGTATTGGCTGCTTCTCCCGCTTGTGAAACTTCTGAGACACTCCATTATCCTAACAGGTGACTATGTAATACACAAGAAACATGAGGAGATATCATGGAGATGGCCGCAGCCTAATCCGAAAGGGGCACGAGAAGATGTAGAAGTCTTGAGTACATATCATATGGCACTGCTTCTCTCTTCACCAGTTCGACCTGACCAGCAATTTAACCTCGAAAAACTACACCATGGAAGTCCAGAATTGTTCCAGGCAGCTGGTGGTCCGTCCTTTTTCTTAATCCTTTTCCACTTGTACCATATATGGAATTTGTTCCTTTGACAAAAAAAGGTATGAAGCCGTTGTGTATAGTATATCTTGTTCTCATAGCTGGAGAGGGTCGTCATAACACGGACATATGGGCCCCTAATAAGACCAACTTTGTGCTTTCTCTTCGGTTCATGGTTACACTCTCATCATCATCTAGCAGTCTTCACCGTTGCTTGGTCTGAAGTAGGATAACTGTAATATGTTATCATACCTCCTCTTGGTTACTGAGGGATCGGCTTGTGAGAAGGAAAACAGATGATTTCATGACTCGGGTCTTCAGTTGGTCTCTGCATGCCCAAGCCCCAGTAACCAGTCAAGAAAAGAAGTGCTGTAATGTGAAACATGCAGCTATTGCTATTACGCAAGTTGCTGCATTGAAGACCAAATACTTGGCTGTGGCCGAGCAGGAGGCAACTGGAAGGGCCTAATCTAGTTGTCTGCCTCATTCGAGCTAACAACAATACAACCACCTCTAACGACCTCCCATTCAGTGAAAGGATGTCATTTCGTGATGGATTTACAGGTGATTCTTGTCGCAAAGCGGATACATTCTCATGCCTCTTGCGTTGTGTTATTTCCTCATTGAGAAGATCTTTCAGGCTGTTCATAGTCCATCCCGGTGCTAATATTCGTTAGACGACAGCATGACTGGATAGCCGGTTCTCTCTAATACCATAACTTGGCGACTCTAGGACTGGTCGACCATCGCAATTTTCGTCCTGATATCACTACAGGCAAAATCAATATCAAAGTTTACTAGTCGCGCACACAAACATATCGTACGCACACGGAGATGAGACAGCCTCAGTATAGTGTCATAGCAGACTGTGTTGTCTCGGACACCGGTATCCTTCTCATCCTGAACTCAAGATGCAGTTTAGTGACCATATCTGCATTAACATCTCACTTATGCCTCACTTATCGAAGGATTATCGTACTAAAATTTGGGAAAGCACCAAGTAAAAACTCAGATGAGGGTGTAATTGCAAAGATTGTATCTGTAAACCCATCTCCAGAATTTGAAATCTTGATTTATGCCTCGATGCCTCCGTTAGAACATACAACCCAAAAATTTATGCCGGCAGGGGAAAGGTGACCGCACATCCATAGGGTACATTATAATTATATATTTAAGCAATGACGGATTATACTTAACAAGATACGATATTTCATGCATGCAGGTAAGCGGCCGGGGAACCGCATGTCGACCGTCTATAGCATAAGACCATGTCTTGCAATCATCGCCTGGGAATCGCCTGGGGCATGTCGATCATGAAACAATCTTTTGGTGCGAAACTTACTCATAACTTTGGTCGGACAGGACGATTTTTTGTCTGGTTCGACCGACTTGAACAAAATACACTGAACACATCTTAAGGTGGAGCCCGTGTTATTAAATGGTGCCGACTTACTTCTAAATCAAATACCTCTATAATTTCATCATGTACGTCAATCACATGTCGGCCAAGATACATCGAAAATAGTACTCTCGAAACACCTAATGAAAATCTACCGTCAAGGATTTCCTCGACAAATTACCTTTTTTTCCTTGTTTTTTTCTTTTGCAGAAAAATTGTCCAATAAGTCATAAATTTATTATATTTTGACCAATTTAATCTTAAACCTTTCAATTTTACCATTTAAGTCCTAAAATATTTCATATTTTTGCAATCGAATCCGTCCAACTAATTTTAACTAGAATTCTAATGCAAAATGTAAATATATTCACAATTTGATTGATAAAATTAAAAAATTTAAGATTGGATCGATCAAAGTGCAATAAATTTTGTCCATTTCGGATGGACTTCTCTTTCTTCTTTTCGATATATAATATTGATCTAGACGAAAAGTTGAGATGTCTCGGGTAACGTAAATAAAAAACCAATAAAGCAAGAACAAACGAAGGCGGTCTTCTTTGGCATGCAATGAATAGATACAAGGCCGAAGAATGGAAAATAAATAAATAAATAACGTACGCGGCCCGCGCCAAAAAAAAAAAACTATAACGCATCTCGAGTTGTCGGAGTACGATGCATTCAATTGCAGGCACGGGTGGGAGACTGAACATGACCCGTTGACTTTGTTTCCGGGTCACGTGAGTATAATTATTACCAAAATAAGATTTACAAAATCACCGAATACCCTAAATTATATTCATTATTATCTATGTATCTTAATTTTTTTTTTTTTTTTCCGGTTCCGGTTCCGGTTCCCGAACCAAAAATGGGCAAACCGGTCCTTTAAGAACCGGGAACCGAACCGAACCTCACCTTTCGGAACCGCGCTCACCCCTATATCTCGGGTAACGTAAATAAAAAACCAATAAAGCAAGAACAAACGAAGGCGGTCTTCTTTGGCATGCAATGAATAGATACAAGGCCGAAGAATGGAAAAGGCGCGCCCCCGCACGCATCTCGAGTTGTCGGAGTACGATGCATTCAATTGCAGGCACGGGTGGGAGACTGAACATGGGTCGACCCGTTGACTTTGTTTCCCACGTGAGTATAATTATTACCAAAATAAGATTTATAAAATCACCGAAATACCCTAAATTATATTCATTATTATCTATGTATCTTAATTTTTTTTTTTTAATCAAGAAACCGCCGGAGATCACCTTTCGGAAATCACACGACCCTTCGATTCCTGTGGCGACTGTCGGACTCTCCACTTATTTAGACGTAAACCCGGGAGGCAAACACTTTAACTTTAAAGAACAAGAGGATTCGAACCCTTGACCTCTGCGATGAGGGAGATAACTTATACCAATTACACTGCCCGTGATTGAGTATCTTAAATTTTTTTTGAAATACTAAAAATCCCAAATTTATATCTATGAGATATATTTATTTCCATCAAGATTATGTCGAGGAACACTGTTGATAATTTCCCAACATGGACAATAGAAGACAAATAATGTCAACTTAATTAACGTAAAAATAATGTCGTTTTTGCTGAAAAATAATCTAATAAAATCTTGATAGAAGGTAAATGTATCACACACATGCAAGTTTAGAATTTTTTTATGTCACAAGAAAAAGGATAAATGTATCGCAACGAACATACTTTAGAGTTTTTTATGTTGGAAAAAAAAAAAAAAAAGCAAGACGAATCGAGATTTTTTGTGATTTTTTTAATGTCATTCTTAGTCATGTGTTGGACCAAGTCACGCCCGCCTGCTAACCGGCCTTGGACCCCAAGTGACGGGGACAACATGGAATTCTCATCTCTTTGAATCCCTTGATTGCACGTCTCATTCACTAACGGCGCACCGTTTCATCGCTTTGAATTGGCAAAGTTAAATTCTCACGAGTCCCTCTCGGTGTGGCCTCGGCTCGAATCATCCGTCGTCCTTTCGCATCATCCTTCTAGTCATCTCGCGAGCGCCGGGACGAGAGAACCGTCACGCTTGAAACCGATGGGAATCGAACCACGCGGTCTTGACTTGATTTTCCAAAAGGAAAAAAGAGAGAGCAAAGCTTAGGTGAAGGCGCAACCTTCAGGTCAAGTCAAGACCACGCTTGTTGACGACTCCAGAATTTCATAATCTCGATCGCGTTCCCAGTGATTGGAAGCGGCAGGGTCGGCGAAAACACGTTGGCGAAAAAACCCTCGTGCCTTACGTTCCATCCCTCTGTCCTGGAAACGAGAGCTCCTGGAAACGATCGGGAGGCGCGAGTTTTTGAAAACAATGGCGTGCATGAAACCAGACCGCGAGGACCGGCCGTTCGATTTTCTTCATTGTAATGTCCGAATTCGAGAGCTCCCACCGACGCCCGAAGTTGAATGGTCGAAATTTGACCGAAGAAAAAGTCGGCATCTCGTGTGCGATAGAGGCGCACTTGGTTTCTTCCTCCGTGGGAAGCTGAGGACCCACAACAATAGTAAATGAAACAATGAGCACATCTCGCGAAAAATGAACGATCTGATGGATTATTTTTTTCCTGAAAACGATCGTTTATATTACTCGACATGATTAGTCAATGACAAATATTTCTCATTATCGATATTAATTTATGTCTAAATATTTTTGTGAACGAGTTACTCCGTAATTTAATGTGAACACGTTAATACTGGTGGCGTCCCGACTGTGTATGAAAGTAAGAGGGAATTTACCTAAAAACGGGGAACATGGGGCACCGGGACAAATGAAAAACACGAACCTCATAATGACTATACACTCCGTCAAGCGACGACCCTGTTGCTATATTCTCATCTAGTTATCTCGAAGCATGAATATGGAGGTTCCCATAATTCTCTACCGTACAATATTGTCCTGTAGACTTTTCGCGACGAACGTTGTAAAATGTAATACCTTTGTTTTGTGTTGTCCGCCGTAATGGATTCAAAGAATTTATAAAATAATTTATACAGCTATAACTACGTGCCGTGGAAAAGCCCCCCGTCGATTTGTCTTGAGAACTTGGATACCCTGTTCATGGGGGAAGTCAGGGAATGATGAATGGGGGATTAAAGCTGCCGGGACACGAAAAAGGAGAGAGCAAAAGGCACGAAAAACGAAAGGGGCAAAGTCAAACGGCATAACAGGGTCTGTCTCTGCTTTGTAGCAGCCTTTTTTGCTCTTTTATTCCTGGCTCTTTTCAATCTCTCAGTGAAGGCTCCCAAAACGGTTGCACACCAACACGCGCACGCCCCAAAAACCCTCTGCAGATTCCCTTCTCTCCTCTCGGTTCTCTTGTCTCTGTATGCGGTTCTGTTGTCTTTGCATGTGCTCTTTTCCTCCCCGCTCTAACTCTTCCATAATAGGTACCTGTCGACAGCTGTGTTGGAAAAGTTGAGAAGCAAAGTTCTCGGCTTCCCCCATCTGTTTGATTTTCCATTGCTTTTTGCTTCGTGGGTTTTTCGAATTTTGTCTGAAGGTGCTCAAAAAAGTCCTTTTTTTGTGTGTGTGTGTGTATGTGTTTTGGTCTTTGACGATCATGATTGGGCAGTTTCTAGGGGTTGGAGTTTTGCTGGTCAATTTGGTGGGGGAAACAGAGGAGTGATGCTGAGAATTTAGCTGTACAGAGGCCCTTTTGTTGTCTGGTCCGGGGTTGTTTTCTTGGATGGCGGGGCTATGCTGTTTCAATCCTCAGGTATTGATCTGAACACTGATATTATTAGGCTTCTTAGCCTCTGTTGTTTCGCTTTCTGTTTTTGTGTGTACGCATCCAGAGTATATGGACATTACAATTGAGTACTTCTGTGTCTTCTTTGCATGTAGTGACCAGTTATCACTTGAATTGCCGGGGTTGAAATACATGTATAAGGAATAAATATTGTTTGTTTACGGGGTTTCAAGCCCTCGTCTGGCTGTTTAAGGTTTTAGTCGGATACCCTTTGACCGTGTGTGAGTCAGGAGAGACTTGGTTACTTTTGTATGATTGTGCTGTATGGAAGAATGGGGAAGTTGGATTTCAGAGCTTGCGATCGACTGTGAAGATTACTTCTAGATTTTTCAAAGGCCAATCAAGATATATCTACCTATTGTCCTATTGCTTACCATTGTTCGGCTATCGTCGCATTGTAGCATTTTGTGGGATTGTTTCTTCCCTTTAATTCTTGGACATTAGCATGCAGGAGCTCAATCCTCTACTTCTGGTAAAGGAAGAAACGTTGAAGGGCTGATCAAGTATGGTTTCAGCCTAGTAAAAGGGAAAGCCAATCATCCCATGGAGGATTATCATGTTGCCAAGTTCATGCAAAAGAAAGGGCACGAATTAGGGCTTTTTGCTATTTATGATGGTCACTTGGGGGACAAGGTCCCCGTGTACCTGCAAAAGCATTTGTTTTCCAACATCTTAAAGGAGGTGGGTTGAAGTGATCGGACTCTAATGGGATTAACATTACATATTCTCTCACAATCCTAATTTCTTTCACTTGTTCAACATTGACCTTACAGGAAGAGTTCTGGGTCGACCCCAATAGGTCTATTTCAAAAGCTTATGAGAGGACAGACCAGGCGATACTCTCCAATAGTTCTGACTTGGGACATGGCGGTTCGACTGCGGTGACAGCAATACTGATAAATGGCCAACGACTATTGGTTGCTAATGTTGGAGATTCACGAGCAGTTCTCTCAAGGGGGGGTCGAGCTCTACAGATGAGTATCGATCATGAACCCAGCGCGGAAAGAGGGAGCATTGAACATAGAGGCGGCTTTGTCTCGAACATGCCAGGTTTCTCCTATCAGTCTTGCTGTTCATGGTTCAAGATGTGCTTTTTGTCCCGTATGCTTAATGATGCTTTTATAGGCAATTGATGGCTCAAAATCTCTCAATGGATAGCTTCTTGGTTCTGAGAACATTGTGATTTAAGGCATTTATGCTGTATTCATGACCAAATCCACCATGCAAAATCTCCTAATTTCTAAATTGCGCTGTTACAAATCTCATGAAACTCAAGCAGAAAACTATATGGAGCTTCTTGTTCCAAAAGAACACTTTACTGAGACTGGTTAATTGAAAAGGCATGGGAATTTGTGCATATCAACAGGTTGTGTGAGGTTCTAATAGGAAACAGTTATTTTGATTGTTGTTAGGTTAGCTGATTTTGATTGGGGTGATATATGTCCTTATCAATTAATGTGTTTTTATGTCAAAGGGGAATGACTCTGTCCTAATTGAATGCACTTAGGAATACTTTAATACTTGTAGTAGCTTTCCCAATTTGTGTAGAAAAATTAATATTCAAATCTCCATAAATGAAAATAAATACTTAAATCTCTTGAGTCTTGAGCCTGTTTTTCTGAAGGCTCTTGTTTGATCATTTTGAATTAGCAGATGTCTGCTGCTTTGGAGTTGTAGAAAATTTCATCTAGAACCTTTTCTCTAAGAATGAGAAGATGACATGTCTTTGCATGCGTCATAAACTGAAGGTGGAATGGAGTAGTATGGAGTTGTAAACGACGATGTGGGAGTTACTTCTTATGGGATATCATAACAATCAACCCTGGCATGTGGTGCTTTATCCTTGTTTCTCTTGGCCTGCAGAGGGCTGATGAAGAAAACAACAAGCTTCTCAGGCTGCTGTTATGTCTGTTTAATCTTCACTTACTAGTCGAGACCCAAATATTGATTCAGCAATAGTTCACAAAGTCAGTCGTATGCTTTTAGGACAAAAGAGAGCAATTGCTTGGGGACAATTCCAATTGTGCTCTAAACCTTCATGCTTTTTTGGTATATTCATGGGAGCCTATTACTGCATATAGGGAATTTTTCATGAGAGAGATACTTACAGTAGTTGTAATCTTAACCCTATTCTTTAAGAACCACAAGTTACATAAGTGGCTAGCTGTGCTAGGGTATCAAAACTGGCAGCTGTCCGTTGACTCATAAGTTTGTGTAGAGACTAATTTCCTTCTAGGCTCAACATCTTTTTGACTATTCTGCCACTTGGCATGATAGCTTGATGTCTCAGTTATCAATCCATGATTTCCTTTCATGGTTTAGGTTGCTTCAATTTGTTTCTGTACGACTGTGGAACTTACTTAGCATTTTTGCTCTGTTCACGTTGCATTTCATACTTCATCCATCAACTGCTTAGACGAAGTTGCAAGTGCACAAGTTGATAATTGCCTGAGCCTATCTGTTCTAGTTTGTGCTTTCTACATTTACTGATGGCATCCTTCTGCTGGCTTATTCAATTTTTCGGCACAGTAATACTGATGAAGAATTGTGTTTATTCCAATGTGCGGTGAAGATTGCATAGAAATAGGGGTTTTCTTGGCTTCTTCTGACAGCTTTATTGCTGGACACCCACTGCGGTTGAAGGACTATTTTCTGAGCAGGGCTATGCACTTCACAAATAAAGACTAATAGCATAATGGATCTAGCTGCCTTGTTCTGATAATAGAATGTATGTTGTACCTTTTCCATGTTTCTACTTGCAGTTTGTTATGAGTTTTGACCTTCAGTATTGATTTTGGTAACTTGGAAGAGCTAGTTATTGAGCATAAAATGTACAGTGGCGTGTATCTCAAACAGAAAGACTACAGCAGTAATGTCATAGGTTTGTGATGTTGGGATAAGTGTAAGCGTCAAGCCTTTATATTCCTACTGGATGTTACTCAGTTTTTTTTTCTGAGTCACATTGATAGCAGTGCTTCACAGTCTATTTTTCATTGGACTTGAAAGCATGATGAATTGAACCACATCAACAGTGTCAAATTTGAGTTTGGAGATTGTAGTATTCATCATTATGAGATAAGTAGAGTGAAATGGTCTTCTCGACAGTTTCGATTGTCACGTGATCATATGAGTGTCAAGTGTGTGTGAATCATATGGAATTGACAATGCAAAGGGATCCAGCTCGTCTTGTGAGCACTTGTCTTATATATGATCTCTCCTATATTTTCCTTGTTAAATTGAGATTGAATAAAGTGGTACCTTTTTACATTTGATGATTCTTCTACTGCACAAACGAGCTTGGATATTGCAAAGATCCTTAGCTTAAATTTTCACTCTACCAGGGGATGTCCCAAGAGTTAACGGACAGTTGGCGGTTTCTCGTGCTTTTGGAGACAAGAGCCTGAAGTTACATTTACGCTCAGACCCTGACATTAAAACCATCAATGTGGACGTCAATATGGAAGTATTAATCCTTGCAAGTGATGGTCTTTGGAAGGCAAGTTTCCAAATTATAATACATTAGATATCAAAGAAAAATTACAAATATCAGCATCTGAAAATTCTCCGATGAGTCGACTTATCATTCGAGAGCTACATTGTTATTGATTCGGGACATTATTGATTCAGGTGGTGAATAATCAAGAGGCAGTTGATATCGCTAGAAGGATCAAAGATCCAGAAAAGGCAGCAAAAGAGCTGACTGCGGAAGCTTTGAGAAGGGACAGCCGAGATGATATTTCTTGTGTAGTCGTCAGATTTAGAGGATGATGCAGTCTGATATTAAACTGCTACCCAGCTTCAGTACATACCAACAGATGAAAGGTTTTCACTGTCTGTGAAGGAATGGTATGATCTAAGTGATTGCGGATCATATTCTAGGCCCAATGAACTCCTTTTGCCAATTTCTGGAAGAGGCGTGGAATTGGCAAGTCCAGAAATTGGCAAGGGAGCAAGCGGGTGCAGGAAGGTTTCTGCTGTATATTACATTCTTTATTTTATGGTCCCCAGGATTTTTCTCCCTTTCTTTTTGCAAATCTGAAGCGTTTTCTGAACCTAGGAAAGAGGACAGATTTGGTCTGCAGGATTAGACGTGTATTTATTGGTGATTGAAGGACTACTGGGTGTTCCGCTGATTGTCATATTTGTTTTGGGGAAGTCTCCTCCACATCTGAAATTCAAGTTGTTTACTTTACAGTTATCGAATGTGCTGTCTATTCTTTGTTGGTCATCTCTACTTTGCAGATCGTCTTCCTGTTAGTATAAGCTTTTTGAAAAAAACTGTTTCCCGTTTGCTCTAGCTACATTGTTTGAAGCAGACTGCAGCAATGAATTAGAGAACCTTCAGCAGATTATGGCTAAGTTTTTATGACAAGCCTGAAAGGAACGGGGAAGAAAAAGATTCGTGGAAGCAATACAGATCCAACTGGGTTTAGGTGCAATCTGATTCATGACCATCTGTCCAACTAATCTTCGAACTTGAGGGTTATGAGCTGCCCCATTTTCGTTCGATTAATTGTATTCTGATAGAGCTTGCAGCTTGCAATGCTTCGAAAGCACCAAAAATCTCTCAAGCTGTGGCGTATAATGTTCACACTGATAGGCAAGCATTGATAGATTAGAACTAGGGATGTGCAAAAGAACCAGGAACTGCCCGGAACTGGATTGGACTAGCCCAAAATTGGTAGTTTCCAGGGAACCGATCTGGTTCCCGCTTCCAATTTAATTAAAATGATGCGTATCAGTCCGGTTCCCAATTTTAGGCATGGAACTACCTACAAGGACCGGATCGGTACACACACATATATAAATTATTATTTTTTTGTAATTCTTAAGTTTTAACTTTTCATATCAAAACTCTAGTTTCCTCTTCGTCTCTTGCCCCACTCATCTTGCAGCCTCGCCTCCCTCTCTCACTCTCGCTCTTGATGGCCTCTAGCCTCGTCAATCCCTCTCTCACTCTTGCTCTAGATCGCCTCCTGCCTCATCACTCCCTCTGTCACTTTCGCTCTCGATCACCTTTGCCCTCCATCTCTTGTCGCTTGCTCTCAAGTCTCACGCCTCTTTCAAAGTTGGGACATTTCGACCGGCTTCATGAACACACTTAGGAATCAGACCGCTCTCTGATTTCAAAGTGGGTCCATGAAATCAACAGGCAATTCCCGACTCTAATTTTTTTTTAAACCAATTCTTAATGGGCAGTTCCTTGTTCTAAGGTACAAATCATCTACCTTAAAATCGGGTCCTAAGGTGTTCAAAATTCAACAGCGGGAGGCATGTCAGGCTTCTAATTCTCATGCTCTAATTTTTTTTTAAACCAATTCTTAATGGGCAGTTCCTTGTTCTAAGGTACAAATCAATACGGCAAGTGTGCTTTGTCATTGAAAGTTTCAAGTCGATCCATGCGTAGGACCGTGCTGAACAGAGAAACAGGTGAACTAGTCAAACTCGACTCCCGCAGCTATCACTGCAATCTCACTTTCGGCAGGCTGACCAATCGATTCCCTCTTCTAGATAATGCGAGCGCATTCGAACTTTTCCACTCGACTAATCTTCACGGATGCACGCAAATCCACGCGAGTGGAAGACATTGCGATTATTACACAGAGTCCGCCGCATCCAATCGGCGCGGTAGCTCCTCGGCTAGTCCATCAGCATAGCTGCATAGACTCGCCATGCTTGGGGGCTGATGGTAGGTGAGGCTGGTCGAATGAAACTGCATTATTCCAGAGGGGGCTGAAAAGGATTTAACACGGATTCTCTTTGAATTTCTACCGTTCAATAACTCACCATCCGCAAAACTTGACTTTTGTGTTATTCTTCAGCTATCTAAATCATGATTTGAAAAACACTTTTCTAAAAATAATTATTTATGTTATTTAAAATAATTAGTTAATAAAAAATATTTTAACTATCAATAATAATTTATATTCTAAATATTTTTTGTAGATAATAAAGACAAATTTGGTTTGTTCATATTTGTAAACTATACAATCAATCATTTGAAAACAAAACGTTTTTCAAATTATTCATCTTTCGCAAATAAATATGATTGGATTGTGCTTGAAACGAAACAAACTATTCCATGAGTAAATTTTACTCCCATCCCTTAACTTTTGTTTACTCATATGTCATAAATATATTATTGGCTACATATTATAGGCTTGTTTCGCGATGTCATAATTATTTTATAACAAACGATTTTCACATAGGTCAGTGTTCAAATCTGAGCACACTCTCTTGCATTTTCCCGTTAGAATGTTATCCCGTTGATGTGGTTCCATCCACAATTGCATGTATAGTACCAATTTAAATGCGAAAAGAAATGTTGTCATATACTTTTAGTACATTAGTGACTTATTTTTCATCAAGTGAACTTTTTTTTAAAAGCGAGTGACGTGCAATAATTCGGCAATGAGAAGGACAATCTGAATAGTATATAATAAAGTTACCGCGCCATCCTATTGGGAATAACAAGGGCATCTTTGAATACTCAAAGTTTCATATCTGAAGCGAGTTTTCAAGAAACTGCTCGAGTTTTAGCCAAAGCTGCTCTCCGGGGCCGTATCGATTGGTTGAAAGGCCTAAAAGAGAACGCAGCAAAAGATAGCATAAGATGAAGATTACACAATAGAAGATGTCGATCGGGAGACAAATCCACCCTATTCGTCAATTGGGGGTATTCTCTGAGTAAGGGTTGGCTAAGAAAGAACCCTAGCTATATACTTAACACATGCAAGTCAAACGTTGTTATCGGGGAGCTGGGCAGAAGGAAAAGAGGCTCCTAGCTAAAGGTAGCTTGTCTCGTCCAGGAGGTGGGAAGAGTCAAGAACAAAGTGGCGAACGGAATAGTATATAATAATAAAAGCCAAGAAAAGGAGGAAAAGGTGACCTATTTTAACATGAGACAAACGGTATCCGGAATCATCTAATTTACCTCCCTCCCAGCTCGGCCACACATCAAAATGCCCACGTGTCATGCACCACCAATTTCTCATTACAGCGTTCCAGAATATCTGTCGTCTTCTAGTATATTTCAATCCTGCCCACAGAAGACCCTCCACGTTGACCACCCCCAGCCAATCACTTCTCTCTCCTTTGACCCCACATTCTCTCTCTCTCTCTCTATATCTCTCCCTGTCTGCAGCCACAAGCAGCAGCAGCTGCAGCAGAGCGCGAAGCATAGGTGCGCCTCGGCAATGTCCCGCCGGTGCTTCAGCCTGACGGAATCCAGGAACTGGTGCTACCGCTCCGCATTCGCCCGGTCGGGCCTCCGGTCCGCCCTCACCGACCTCCGCGACGGCACCGTCGTGCACTGCTGGGTCCCCAAGGCCCGCTCCCCGGCCAAGCCCGACCTCCTCCTCATCCACGGCCTCGGCGCCAACGCCCTCTGGCAGTGGGCCGACGTCCTCCCCCACCTCGCCCCTCACTTCAACCTCTTCGTCCCCGACCTCCTCTTCTTCGGCGACTCCTTCACCTCCCGCCCCGACCGTTCCGACTCCTTCCAGGTAAATCACACGATCGGCTGACCCGTCCCTTCCTCTTCGCCGTGTGTGTATAATTCAGATGTCTTGCGTGTTCTAGAGAACGTTGGCTCGGAGATTTGCCTTGGACTATAGAGGAAAGATTAAGCTTTTAGGTGAATGTTTGATTGCTATTTTATTCGAATGTGCAATTCATTTTGAACCCGGCTTCCATAAACGTGACAAATTCCTTGCTAGGCGCGGTGCCTGATGCGGGTCATGGAGGCCCATTTGGTGCGGCGGCTGAGCCTCGTGGGGCTGAGCTACGGCGGGTTCGTGGGGTACAGCATGGCTGCGCAGTCCATGGAGGAAGGGGCGGCGGTGGTCGTGGAGAGGGTGGTGATATGCTGCGCCGCCGTGTGCCTCGAGGAGCGAGAGATAAAGGATGGGATGCTGAGCGTAAGCGACCTGGAGGAGGCGGCGGGGATCCTTGTGCCGCACACGCCGGCGAGGCTGAGGGAGTTGATGAGCTACGCGCTGTCCCGGCATCCTCCTCTTGGGCTGATTCCTTCCTGCTTGCTCAGTGATTTCATCGATGTGAGACTCTCTTTTTATCTCGTATAAGACAGCACTCGGTTAGTACGTCAATGTCTTCCTTTCCTTCTGTGGCTTTGATTGGATTGGCGGGATACATGTTGCAGATCTGATCTTCAGCTGCGGGTAGTGCCTAATCAATCTAGTGCCAGGATCGCAATTTGCATGTGTAATTGCATCGTTCATTTTGTTTATTGTGCATGTCGAAGGGGTTCTACCCTTCAGGAAGTTTCTCCACGAACATTTAAAGTATAAATTAGTTGGAGGGTCGCCAATGACTCGAATCATTGCCGACGCACCAAACTTGGTGGTGGAAGGATGAGGTGTTCATTTGCTATTTGAGGGAGAGCGCTAGGTGTGGCATCGGTCAATGATTAGACGGAACAGTGCCCTTGTATTTGGTTAAACGTTCAATGGAGTAGATAGGCTCTCAGCTGACTCAGGACCGTGATAGTTGCAGCTGGCCAGCAGGTCATGCAGAGCTGCCAGTCGTACTAAGATTTACCAGCACGTGAATATCATGCTTGATTAAGATACACTGATGGAAGGCATAGCACGAACTGAGATTCTCACTTTGCCATCAGTCATGGATATGTCGTTCTTCCCCTCAAGTTCACGAACGTGGTCATTGACAGGCAATGTGCGCTGATTACATCGAACAGAAGAGAGACTTGGTTCGAGATATCCCGAGAAATCGGAAAGTATCCGAAATCCCGAAGATCACCCAGGTTTTACTTCTTCCCCCTTTTCCTTTTCCTTCTTGACTTACCTTCCCGGTTCTTGTTAATGCTGCGGCGCATTAGAGAGTTGCATAATCGCGGGGGTGCCGATTGCTCCTGCAGCCCACGTTGATAATCTGGGGAGAGCATGACCATATCTTCCCAGTGGAGCTGGGTCACAGGCTTAAGAGGCAAGTTTTCCCCTTCATCTCTCCAAAATCTCTCTAAAACCAACACAATTGTGAGCTTATTCTTGGGCTGAACCCTCCCGAGTCTTTCTTACCATAGGCATATAGGAGACAATGCACATCTCGTGGTCATCAAGGATACAGGACACGCCTTCAACATGGAGAAACCGAAAGAGTTCCACAAGCTTTTGAAGATGTTCCTCGTTGATCTGCAGCCTCCTCCAGCAAGCTCATCGCTGGATTCTGAAAGTGAGAAATGCACTACAGAAGAGAGAACGAGCGATAATGGTAGCGATCCAAAGACGAAGACGACAGCCTCAACAAATGCTCCTTCACAAGCATAGACTCATTGGGCCGAGGGCATATACAGGCCATTCGAATCAATTCTTTGGTTTATTTATGATCCATTCGTGACTCCAAGGTGCATTTATATGGAGGTAACCCCTCCCAGATGCAAGGAAACGAATAGGTCCTGAATTGTATATGAGACAGGCATCTTCCATTCTCCTCTCAACTCATGTAACGTTTTGGCATTCTAACCCATGACAGTTGATTCACAGCGGCATTCACTCCACAGAGACAAACAATCTGAGAAAAGGCTTCCGTGTTTATAGAACAAAGATAGCAGAATTCAATAGTGTAACCAGCACAAACACAATACTGTGGATAAGCATTCTGTTAAATAAGTAAATACAGACCAACAGCCTACTAACTGCACCATCGCATAAGACCATAACTCCTGCCCTAGCAAGCCTCAATGTCCCCCAAAGAATTGAAATCATCAGGAAGCATCTACTTTGCCCAATTAACTCTGCATAAAAGTTTAAGAGACGTGGCATCAACACAAATGTGACAAAGCTCTGTCACCACCGACATGAGAAGTGACAAATAAATGTGTACTAAAAGCAGCACCAAATTTTGAAGAGGGTATAATTTAAAGATAAGTTCGGCATGTGTATAACTTCCTTACCTCTGCCGGAGGCTCATCAACTTTGGATTGCTCACCTGTCAATTTCAGAAGAAAAGGTTAACACATCTGTTATGCTTGGGTATCAAAAGCTTGAGAGGAGACATGTTTTATAAACAACCCATTTTCTATCAAAATGGATATAGAAATATAGAAATCAAAGAACAGGAAATCATGTCTAAGAAAAAGAGAATGTTGCAAATGGGATAACTGCATGAAGATATTCTCCATCAAAACAGTCCCAGAGACAAGCAGGTCCTCAAAAATCAATTATTTTGCAATGTCAACAAAGCAACCAAACCCTCCTGAGAAAATAGTCCTCTTAAACTGCAGTGGTTCATGATATCATTGACAGCACAACTATTGTTACGGTTCTTTAGCCACCTAGATATGGCCATATTGTCTAGAAAAGTTGGTACGGCCAATCTATTCAGATTATGACTGCAAAAATTCAACATTCTACAAAGGGAAGGGAGGGGGTGGCTGGAGAGATGCTCACCTCCTTCTTCAGGCAGATCTGTAGTCCACAGTGTAAGATTGTCCCTAAGAAGTTGCATAATGAGGGTACTGTCCTTATAGGAGTCTTCATTTAGGCTATCGAGTTCCGCGATAGCCTCATCAAAAGCTTGTTTGGCCAGATGGCATGCCCTGCCCATCAAAGAATTAGATCTCAGTTATCTAAACGAAAATTTGTTTCTTCTGAATGTGCGAGCCCATGCTTCTTCTACCATGCTATTGCTTTCAAATATAGAAGCTAGCCCTGCCGTCACCTACACATGCAGCAAAAGTATGCCCAAGAAACACAGAGATTCAAACAAGGCATGCACATCAACCTTTCTGGTGAGTTCATGATTTCATAATAGAAGACGGAGAAATTCAAAGCCAGTCCAAGTCTGATAGGGTGAGTTGGAGGTAAATCCGTTGAAGCAGTGGAATTGGCAGCCTGCAAATTGAGCCAAAAAAAGGCACATCATTTGTAGAGGATGGAAAATGAAAAAGAATGGAGGAAACAGTGACGAATGAGACAAATGAAACCAACAGAAGCCTCAACTTTATGAACCATATGACAAGCACCCACCTCATATGCCTTGAGCGACTGATCAGCAGCTTCTTTGCGGTCATCACCAGCCTTGAATTCAGCAAGGTAACGACAATAATCACCTTTCCTGCCAAATTAGGAAACAATAACATTAAAAAAACTATTTATAGCCTGCAAGTCGACAACCCTACGAAAACATGAGGATGAAACTCTAAATTCTGATTTATTAGTTATCACTTGGGGAGAAGGATCTCAGTAAGCACTTTGCCAGCCTAAAAAATAGAAGGTAGATAATCAAACCCATAATGTCGATAGATATAAGAATTGAAATAACAGTTTCATACGGACATTGTGACATGAAGGCAAAAGGCATTACATCGCATATGACTATCCTTGTCAGTGTCCAAAGATCAATCACCTCTTTAGCTCCAGAAATTTACAATTCTACTCATGCAACATAGGGTCAGTATGTTACACATGCCAAGAGGAAAAAATTATAAATAAATGTGTATATATCTACAGATTCCCACATTTCCATCCAGCATATCCAGGTTTCCCTCATGTGTGTTTGGTTGATTCCATGAATCATAACCATGTTTTCACTGTGTGGTTACAGCCCAATTGACCATCATTTTCAGTGCATGACATGGAGATGTGAAAGAAGAGGGAGTTTAAATGGAGAATTCCTCACATCTTATAGTAGAAAACAGTCGATTCTCCACTTGAGGAGGATGGGATAAGATGCTTATCAATGACTGAGAGTATGTCACTGCAGATCTTGGCGAGCTCATCTTCAACCCTTTGCCTGTACTCCTTGATCCTCTTCACATTCTGCTCATTACCCTTGCCCCCCTCCTTCTGCTCGATGGAAGATAAAATCCGCCACGATGCCCTTCTAGCCCCAATCACATTCTTATACCCAACAGACAACACATTCCTCTCCTCAACAGTCAGTTCCACATCCAGCTTAGCCACTTGCTTCATCGACTCAACCATCTCTGCAGCAAAAGAGGGTGAAACAGATAAGAGACCCCACAACTCACAATCGCATCCACATTAATTGGTGAAATCCCCAAATAAAGATATTACAAAAGAGGGATCTGGTGGTTTAAGCAAACCAAAAATCTAATCGAAACCTATCATTTGTAAGACAATAACTTTTGTCCGGAGAAAATAAAATCCTAGTTATCATCTCTTCCTTGTCTATTTAAAAAGGGCATATCTATGAAGAACATCCAAGACAAGAAGGTCTTCGCTGACTCCTCCCGATCCATGAGCTTACCAAAATCCTAAAAGAGGACCAGCAGTCGATGTCACCGCGGCTTCGCAAAGCAGTAACTATACCACGTCAATAATTGTTTCGACAGACATTAAAACCACCCGTTCACCTCATATCACACTCCATCTCATGCAAGGCAACAATGCTCGGGACGAAACCGAGTGACAACCCACCATACGAAAACGGAGCTTCAGCAACAGTTCACACACACGGAGGGGAGGCGAGAACCCTAGAAGAGGACCAAAACAAAAGGCCCCAAAAACCCTCGCCGCCCCGCCGCCGTCCGATTAGCCAAGCTACTACCTCGGCGCCGGCGAGCACCGCCGCGGATCCCCTCCCGGGAAAACCAACCCAATCGGAATCGCACACTAAAGCAGACGAACAACCTTCCCAAGCAGCAACAAGAACAATAACAGAAACGAACTCCAGCCACACGATTTAAAAAATAAATAAAAAGCCCACAGCCCGACATGCTGGGAAGCTACTGAAAAAGCGAGAGCGATCTGCCGAAACGCTTCCAATCCGCGGCGAGCCGCGGACGAATGCATGGCGGCGAGATTCGGCAAAGAAGCAAGCGGATCGAAAGAGAGGAGGGGAAGAGCTACTACTGACCATCGTATCGCTCGGCTTGCTCCGCGAGCCTCGCCTGGTAAACCTGCTGCTCCCTCTCCCTCTCCATCTCTCTCTCTCTCTCTCTCTTCTGCGCGAACTGAAAGGTTCTTGCTTTCGCGAGGGTAACCGCTGTCTGAGCTTAGCTTGCTGCTGCGTTCTCGCTTGCGAAGAAAGATGGAAACGGAAGGAATAAAGAAATGGAAACTGGAATTTCGCACCGCGTGGTGACCGTTGGATTCGTTTTTGGGGTTTTTCCACGGATCGAGGGCTGGCAGCGAGCCTTGGATTCCGCGACTGCGTAACGGCGGGATCTGAGCCGTTGCCTTCCGGGGGCGGGTTTACGTGAAGCCCCGCCGTTGGATGGACGCAAGGGGAACGCGGGCCCCACCTTCGCGCTTTGCGTCTATTTCTTTACTGGTTGTTGTGGCCGGGTCTCTGTCTTTGACTCTCGTCGCGGCGCGGTCAACGAGTTCGCCGCCGCATTTCTCGGCGCTGGTTGCTCTCCCGTCGGGTCGCCGGGATTCGCCGGCGGTGGGTTGTGGCGGCGGGCGATTCGGCGTTCTTCTCGAGGCGTACGCATCGGACGCCCGCGCGGGCGGTTCGTTTTCCCGCGCTTGCGACGGAGCTAGGGCTCGAATTCAAATCCAATTCCGCCGGACGCTCCGTCGCTGAACGGCAAATTAGCTGATTCTCCGTCATCCCCTAGCTGCAACCAGCTTTGGGTCGCGTTCTCATTCGCACTCGAATTGTAAAATTTCTTCTTCGCCACTCGAAACCCCTCGACAATCAGTTCAAGCAGACCTTCCCCCGCCGGGAAAAGCCGCGACTTTGCTGGCAGCATGGCCAGCGCTGGATCCGATCTCTCTCAATTCGACATTTCTAAGGAGGTAATAATGTTTAGTGCGTCTCTCTTTCTCTTTCATTTTCTGGGTTACTCGTGACCGAGGAAGGTGTGTGATTCCCAAGTACTAATTTTTGCTTCTTCTCTCGAAATGTAGGAGAAGGACAAACTTGTGGGGGAAGTGATACGTTATGTGCTGTTCAAGAGTCACCAGAACTCGGGGTGTCCGATCAAGAGAGAGGAGCTCACGCAGCTGGTCACCAAGAATTACCGGAACCGCAACCTTCCCGCGTTCGTCATCAACGAGGCCCGCGAGAAGCTCTCGAGCGTTTTCGGGTACGAGATGAGGGAGCTCCAGAAATCGCGGCCTTCGACTAACCAGACTCGGGCTTCTCAATCAAGTAAAATTGGTTGCTTCTTATGATGATTGTGGACCCTTGTGTGTGTTTCTGTAGGAGGAACATCTAGATGGTAATGCTTGTGATGTTGAGTTTGGCTACTACCTGCGACGTATGTACATGATCAGTGTAGTCTTTCGTGAACTGATTTATTTTGTGGACAGAAAAAGAGCCAAATTGGAACTTTCTTTTGCTTACTAGGAATTGCTTTGGCAACTCTTGGGTTACGGCAGTCCTGTCACGAAAACCATGAGTTCATTTTGAATTTGGTGATGGGATTGAATTGTGTCATTTAGTTGTAATTTTTCGCTTGTTTGTGTTATATAGTTTGAATTTCTTGCTGCTAATGCATGAGGGATTAAGTCGTCAAATTACATGGAGAATTTTGGTTTATTATAATTTGAATTATCCAATGCTTTAATTTGTCTTTATCATGATGGGACACTGTGATATAGCCATGTTCTGCATTGCTGTTTCTGGTTATTTTGCTTTGACTACTTTTTCCTTGTTAACTCAGTTATAACTGGACCAGATTTCATGTTATTTTTTTCAGGTTCAGCAGACAGCAGATCCTATGTCCTCATGAGTCAGCTCCCTGCTGATTTATATAGGAGGTATGTGGAGGACGTAAATACAGCCCATCTGTCTGGTTTTACTTTTGTGGTGATAAGTATCGTGCATCTTGCCGGAGGCAAAATACCAGAAGGTTTGTTTTCCAATTCATAAACATGTCTTTTTAGTGCTAAAATGATCTATGAAAGTATGCGATTATGAAACCTGTTCTCTTTGTTTCGAACCCAAGTCTCTTGTCTGCACTCCTTTATCAAAGTTGAGATCATTTTGATAAATACATGTTGCATTCTGGATGGGGCTCCCCTTCTAGTCACTGCACCAAAATAATATGCCCAACAGATGCTATTCGGCTATTGATTTTCGTAGCTTTAGTAATCCTATTTGAAGAGAAATAATGAGTATGGTGATTTGTTATGTTATTTTATTTTATTTTTTTGCTGAATTTCAAGGTTAATAATACTGCAATGATATTGCAGATAATTTATGGCACCATTTGAGACGGCTAGGATTGCATGAAAGCAATGAAAACCACCAAGAATTCGGAAATGTCAAGCAGGCATTGGAAGCTTTAGTCCAGCAAAGGTTTAGTATTTTTTTAGGAGAATAATTTCTGTGCAGTCAGTTGGAGAATATGCATTAATCTTTAGATAAATCTTTTAGATATTTGCAGAAAGACAAAGTTACCGGACCAGAAGGTAGCATGATATTGTACGAGCTTGCTGAGAGAGCATTAGATGCCAGAATCATTGAGAAGATCAAAGAAAACATATCACAGGTACCTTGGGAGATGCAATGGCTGACTCTCTTTGGGATTTTCTGTGTATTTCTTGATGACATGCCTCAGTCATCCCAGTTAACATACAATCAGCAAGATGTGTAAAGCTTCAACATGTCTGCTAGTGCAGCCTTTTCATTGCATAATTTTTCCCTTTCCAGTGTTACGCATCCTCCAAGTGAAAAAGGAGGTTTTTGTTGCTACATTAGGGTGGTGCTAGTGATAATTTTATATGAAATACTTGTCCAACCTATGTCGTGGAGGATGGATATTCAGCACCTGCCCGCCACCACAAAGAAAAAAAATTCACACCCTCACACATGCCTACACAGAAAACAAGAAGAAAAACTGTTAAACTAGGTAGTCGATGGAATGAAATCATGTCAAAGCCCTTCCACTTTTTCTCTTTCCACTGCCTTGTTTCTTTGGGTTCTTGACCTGTCATATCTATTTGTTGATGTTGGCATTTTGTCGCCATGGCAGGTTGTGAAGAAAGATGTCACTTATGGAGACGCAGAGTAGCATCAGTTTAAGGACTGTAGCTGTAGCTACATGATAGCATTCTTACCCCTTTTCCTATCCTTATGGAAGATTCTGTACTCATGTGGAGCTGTACCCTGGCTGAATGCTGTTGTTTTGCATTTCAATGTTAAGCTTATCAAAATATGTATCTATTGAGCGGATTAATGCAAGTAAGAATGTCCTCATCAGAAATTTCTTTATGTTGGGGGTGGGGTGGAGGACCTGTCACCTGTCATGAACTTCATTGCGGTATCATTCTTTATCCCAAATTGTCATTAGCAAAGTGTGTTTTACTATACATATATGGCAAGGATACGACAATCGAGTTTCTTGTCTGGAAAGGAAGTTGCAAATGCACAGATGGCATGCAAATCCAAACGATACTTGATGGTCGGTCAAGTTGCGCTCTAGAGGAAATGACATGAGGAAGCCACAGGAGCACATGAAAATAAGCATCTGCGAAGGAATGAGAAAACAAACCTTGGACCTGCAACTCCTGATGCATTTGCAATGTTGTTGATATGGTCTCGTGGAAATCTAGGCATCATCTTACTGATTATGTGATTAGGTAGGGTGGCGATTAATTGCCATTAGGTCACGGCCTATCATTAGTAGTAATCCACCCGAGGCTTTCTAATTTAGTCTCAACTTGAATGTCCGTGTCTTTATGAAATGTCGTGCCACATTTCATTCCGACATTCCAGATAGTTCACAAGAGATCGGGAGATCAGTGTCATACAACAAATCTGACTCCAAGCAGAATCCTCTGACATGCAAATTATTGCATGACGGTTTAGTATACACAACTAAAATACCAAAATGAGCAGTGACTTAACCAACAACCATGATGATCGTGTTTTGCTACAATGAAGCTTCACAATCTACTTCCGAAGGAAATCAATATACAAAACTGACCGGTCGTCATTCATCAGGAATAAGAATACAAAGTGATCTAAACGATCATCAGATTATCAGCTGTCCGTGTTTAATGCTTAGCCTGTGTCTAAAGATGAGTTATGCAACGAGGTTCTGCTGCCGAGTTCTCATGGTGACTTGTCACACCAAGAGTCGTGAATCACACCCTCATTTGCAAAATGATCAGTAAGTCCTGCTCGTGCTTGCATCCCCGATTGAAACAGTAGCAAGGGATTTAGAAGCCCAAACACCAGCATTCCTCGCTCCTTCCTGTAAATTGCTTCTCTTACGTGGTTCTTTAATTGACTTTGATAGCTGGGTGGCCCGCTTAAAATAAGCCAGGAAATTGCCTAACAAGCTCAGCAAACCCAAGTTTTGGATGTGCCTTCTCCATGCCCACTGAACACATATGGCGAGAGTCGGATAGAGGAAGTACAGCAATCTTAAGAGCACAAACGTGGTCGCCAATGCCAGATATGTTTCATGTCTAAGCATATTCTCAGGTGATCTTGCCCACCAGAATGGGCAGCTTTCCGGCTCAGTGGTATCATGCTTCTCATAATTCGACAAAGTTCCAATTTCTTCCAATGATGGCCACTCCGAGGTTGAAGGCTTCATACCTAGCATTTATGTACAACAGCTGAGGTTTATATTCAAAAAAGAAGAAGATGCAGTTGCAGCCATACCAATTCTGACGGAAGCAAGCATCTCCGAATGAAATAAACACCAGAAACAATAAAAAGGATGGCCTGTCCCAAGGTCAAGGGCAAAAATGAAATCAGCATACTTGTATCAAGTAGCAAGAGAGAAATGCCTCATAAAAGGCCCAATCTCACACCCCCTCCAACTCTTCTTGAACACACACAGGCATGCACGAGTATTAAAAGAAAACATGCAACCAGCAAAAGAGGCACATTTTAACCAGGCAGTGATATCCCGAACGAAAGGATCAAATGCAAAAATACCATATCATTCGATCCATCAGAAACTGATCTTTACCTCAACCAATCTGATTTGTGACATAAAGCTGGCAAAGTGATAGTTATTTAGCTCAGTACTCACAAGTTGCTATCATTCACACACTGCAGATTAAAAAGAATGAAAAAGGAATCAAACAGAACCGGCACAAGATACTGCAGGACATACCAGTGATATCACTGTAGAAAGTCACAAGAGAATCAAGGGTCCGAGGGCCATGGTAGCGTACACGAACTGTGGAATTCAATATGAAAAGCATCGGGAACCCATGGACACCATATTTTGAGAGGATGCTGCAAAATTAGACCCAACTTTATTCTCAAACACCATATAATGAATCTCCAACTCTAGACTAAGGGCAAAACAAACCTTGGGCGCACAGCTGATTCTTCAATGGCAAAATGAGCAATCGAGGGATACAAAGAGGATAAGAGGGAGAAACGTGGTCTGATCACCCTCGAGAAAGGACACCATGATGCATAGAAAAGCACGGTTACATACTCCTCGCTATTCTTGTGGACCATACTCAGTGCCCTTTGCAGTGAAAGCTCATCACCCTTCATAGAATACATTTAAAAATCTCATCAAAATTTAATGGATGCATTTCATCAGGAAAAGCAAAAACCCTTGAGTTTCACTTTGTTTCCACTGCCAAATATTCTTCCCTAAAGACAGGTTTATCAGGCTCAGTCTCGTACATGCTTCCATGAAGCAACACTCATATCAAAGAACCAAACTTTGAGATGACTCTTCATAAGCTCGAAAGTCTATGCATAGAGAGCAAAGAAGCATTATAGCAGCAATTCTAGTCCTGCTGCGCTTGAAGAATGAAGTGCTAATATAAACATTGTTCCAGCATTACCTAAAAAAATGGAAAAAGCAAAAATAATTATCTTTCTAAGAAAAGATGGAGGCAATTTCCTATTCTGCGGACCAACCCTAGAAATTCAGATTCAAACTCCAAAAGAGGCCCTCAAGAAAACCTGCATAACATAACTCCGAATCTAAAGTCAATCTCTCATGCTCTCCAAGTTGAGATTGGTTCTGGCTGTACTTTTCAGCCTAATCATGCCCTGGCTCTGAACATCGATCATATAGTTTAAAGAAAAGAACCCATTTCTCCATTCCCTGTCACTCATATCCAATAGAAAACCAACCAAAACCTTCAGCTAAAATCCAGCCAAAAATCTACCCTTTTCAACACAAACCCACCAACGTCTATGGAATTCCATGAACAAAAATAAATAGAAGAAATCCAAGAAAAGGACAAAAACAAAACAAAACCAAAACCAAAACAAGAACATGCACAAACCAATCTACTACCTCGGTGACGCCAACGAACCCGACAGATTCACTCCGACCATCCAACGAGCAGCGAGAATCCCGAAACCCCACGATCGATCCCGCGAGCGTCTCCTTCTCGCAAACGGCGCCGGTCGGCGAGCCTCCGGCTGGATCCCAAACGGCGACCCACGCCATCAACATCACCACCCAAACCCTCATGGCCGCGGCCCGAAAAAAAGATGCCCCTCCACCGATCGACGGCCAACCCAGAAAGGAGAAGGAAAAAAAACGCAAAAAAAAATAATAATAAAAGGAACCGCAAAAGAGGAAAAGGATGAAGACCCAGTATATCAAACGGCCAGTTCAGCTGACCCACCAGAAGAGAAGGGACGGTGGTTGGATTTTATCGGGTGGAACGGGGGGAAGGGAAGAATCGGAAGGTGAAATTCATAAAAATCGGAACTTTACATTGAGGGATTTCATGGGGGGGAGGGAATTTGACACTTTCTGGTGCGTTGGAATATTCTTTTTCGTGTTTTTTCTTGGTGGGTTCTCTGCCTGGGAGGTGGGGAGGAGGGGAGGAAAAGATAGGAAAGGATGGAGAGTGACGAGGAGGCTTCGCCTATCGCGTTCGGCTCCTGGGGCGTTTGCGGAAGGGTGCGCGGCGGCTTCTCGCTCTCCGGTCGGTTTGGTGAGGCTGCTTTGGGCGCGGGTCAAATTGACAACTTCCCCGTTTTGTGTGTAATTGAAGCCTAAAGGACGCCTATGGAGTATGGATACACTCTTTTAGTGCTTTGAATTTCCGAGGAGGACCATTACACTCTTTGCTTTTGTACATGGGCAACATGGGTTGGCGAACTCGGCATGGTCGCCCTTGTCGATCGAGAACTTTCTAGCCAATCGTTTGTTCAATAATTAATTAGCGACGTGTTCGCGAGAATTGATGTTTGAAAGGTTGAGCGAAAATAATTTGATGTACGGAGTATTAAGTTATTACGTGACCGATAGGAAATATCGATAAAAAAAAAAAAACATGGTCCTAAGAAATCTTGGTAAATGTTGAGAAAAATTGTGAGATTTGGAATCTTGTTATATGGAGACATTGTAGGACAAAGGAAACCCAACTATTGACATTGAAAAATGTGAGGAATAAGACAAATTTATGAAATTATGCATTTGTCCATGAACACAATATTTAAAATAAGTGTGTTTATATATATATATGGAGGAAAAAATTGATTTGAGGTTTCATGAAAGTAGAAGGCTCTCTTTATGTTATATCTTTTTACCTTATAAAATAACATAGACGAATTTTTATTGAAGAATTTAAATTTACATTTCTTTTTGTGAAATAAAAAGCCTGGTTCTGCCCATGGCCGGCTTGATAGTTTTATGCATAAAATTCATATCATGCGCGGATTTGGGCTACACTTCAACCTCGGTCTTAAGAGTCCGCCCATTAATGGTGAATGCTATCTGATGAAGAAAAGCAACTCTATTTTCCAAGACGAGAGGTGGATAACCTTCTAGTTTGGCTCTCCAAAAGAACGAGTATATGATTCATTAGGTTCTCCAAAGTGGTCGTCTTCTCTAAGTTTAGTTTCTAAAACCTACTGAACTTTGGCACCATCAAACAGTAGTAGCCCTAGAACGTGATAGAGTGAATAACAAAGGGGTTATGTAATTTATTTAGTGACCAACCTTTTAACTCTTACCAAACAACTTTCATCTACTCTCAGCACTTGAAATTCAGTGCTTAAATTTTCTGACATCGCCATTTAATATTGTACTCCCAACTACTTCCATCTCTAGTCCAGCTGATACGGTTAGTCGTTGGAGACTTCTTCTGTCCATATGCATTTTGATGAGAGCTACTGAGAAGAGCCTCCTTTATTGCCAAACAATCCTGATAACACGGCAAGAAATATCTAGCTGGATGCAAGAAACCTGAGGAGAACTGATCATATTACAGTCTTGTGAAATGGAATAATGCTGTAAAAGTGAGCTACAGAGTACAGACAGCGGTAAAGATCCCACATCCAAAGCATATAGGTACGGGATAAAACCACAACCTAGCTGGACGAGGGAATCTACAACCACTAACTAAATCATCGAGGATATGCTAAACTTATTATTTGAACCTAGTACACAATGCAAGGTGCTCTTTGTCGCATATATCACAAGACAGTTTCCGGATACACCTGTAGATGTGAATTGTGCTATCCTTGCTGCATTCCAACAACCACCCTCAGTCGAATGTTTAGTGACAAACATCATAACCGGCCGTCACAGAGTCATGTGAACTGTGAAAACCAGAAAGTGTAGGGAATCGGCAGAAGGAAGAACCTCTTACCCCTTCTGAATAACTTCATCTTCCTCCAAGTAATTTACGAGTTATATTAACAATCATGAATAAGACAGGTCACCAGCAAGCAGCAATAATTGAAGGACCTAATACAACTAATGCACAACCTCCATCTTAGTCCTTGGATCTCTGTAAACATATGACAACTCTGACAAAAATAGAAGACAGATTTTAGTTAGGTTTGCTAGCTCACGACAAAAATTACATGAAACCACTAAGTCGTTACATTTGCATTCCAAGAAGTACGAGACTGGAGCGGTCAATCTGACACATTATTTATGATGAGCCCCATAAGATTCACCGAAATAATGCGCCGTGAACTCGGCTCAAATTTGAATAGAAGAAAGGCAAAATTACATGTTCCTCCGCACGCGAAATCAATGACCAGGCAAGCCTTCCAAAAGATCAGATTGACAGTGAAGCACTCGCAGTTTTACAAGCCTCATCGTTCACCCAAACTGTTGTGGATTTCGCCTAAAGACATCCTCGTTAATTATGAGCATTTAGAGAATAGTAAAGAAACTTAATCCACATTACCGACTCTTAACTTGTCAAGATCTCTCCGCCAGTAAACAGAGAATCCACCGTGAGACAGTCCGTAAGACCTTCCTCAACGACATTACACGGGCGTATACTATGAACTCAGAAGCTTGACGGTGAAAAGTCCTCACTGCCACAAGAGCAGAAGGGGAATGGCCTCTGCTACCAATCCTTCCAATCTCCAATTTGAGGACTTACTCTCCATCTGCCGTAATGCCAATGCTAAAAATTTCAGAACTGTCATAACACCTCATTCCAGTCATCTATATCCTCATCCCTGGTTCCAATTTCGTCATTTCAGCATACTTATACAACTTCTCATTGAACAACACCTGCGGGTCTTTCTTGATCAGAACACCGTTCTCATCATAAGCATCCTTCAGGAAAACTACCCAGTTCATCTCCGTTCCCGCCAAATAGAAAGTCCTGGGCTGCTTCAAGAGCATCTGGTAAGTATGCTTGGTCAAGCTGAACTCCTCCTTGAACTCGACGATATGGTGTATCGACGCCCTCTTCTCCAATGTCAAGCTCAAGAACTCGTGCAACAGGCCGACCCTATATTTCTCCGCCTCCAGAGTCCACAAATCCAAATTCGCCCCATCCGAGTAAGGCGAAACGAGCGGCAGCGTGTTCAACAGATTAAGCTTCCTCGCGTCGTCGGCATCCAAATCCAAATCCCTGTTATACTTAACGGGGAATCGAAAGGCCTTCTTCGCTCGATCTTCATCGGCCACGAACTCCCTCTCGATCTCGCTCACCGCCAAATGCGGGTCCCAATTCACGAGCTCAAGCACTCGCCTCCCATCGTCATCCGCAACCACCCTAAAGTAATCCGGATACTTCAAAGCCCTATCCCTGAAATCCTCCGGAATCCCGAACAGGGCCCGGCAGTGATGAATCTTACTCAGCGCGATTCGCTTGTCGGCCGACATCATGAGCAGCTTCCGCACCTTGCCGACCCGGTCGGCCTCCATCGCGTCCGCGATCCGCCTCTCCTCCTCGAGCAGCTCCTCCATGAGGGCCGTGAACCCGAACCACATCTTGCCGTCGGCGTGGCGGTACACCTCGAACAGGAGCGGGTGGCGCTGGAGGGAGCGGACGACCTTGCGACCGCGGGGGAATCCGAGCTCGTGGTGGAGCCTGCCGGCGTCGTCGAGGCGGAGGACGCGCTCCGGCTGCCGGGCGAGGAAGGCGCGGCACCGGACGAGGAACCGGAAGCGGGCGTCGCGGTCGACGAGGGACTCGAGGCCGGGGAGGCGGTTGGGGAGGGTCTGGACGGGCTTGGTGCGGGGGGAGTCCGGCTTCTTGCGCTTCTTGCGGAGGGACTTGGGGAGCTTGGTCTTGAGGAAGGAGGTGGAGAACGGGGAGGAGGCGGCGAGGAGGAGGAGGCGGCGGAGGCTAGGGTTTCCGACGGCGGAGGGTTTGGGGTCCGGGGTTTTGAAGATGAAGGAGATGGCGCGCCACGCCATGGATGGAGTGACGAAGGAGCAGACGGAGCTGCTGTGCTGCGGATGCTTCGAGCTAATATAGACTTGCCAATTTTTTGCCGGGGAAAATGGCACAAATGTATGGTTTTTGAATTTATTTAATGTAATATGTAATGAAATCCTAAATTTTTAACTTGTTTTACTGAATTCGTAAATTTTTGGTACATGATCAAAATAATTCCTGAATGATCAAAATAATTCCCAAACTATATTAAAATATTCAATATTGAAAAATAATATTAGATATTTTCATATAGCTTAGAAAATTGTATGAATATGTATTAAAAATTCGAGAACATTAAACAAATTAAAAATTTGGAAATTACATTATACATTAAATTAAAATTGAAGAAGCACATTGAACAAATTTTCAAAGTTAAAGATCACATTGCATATTTAATCAAAATTTATGAACTATTTATGTCATTTATCTCCTTTTGTTAAGCTACATCTTCTGTAATAAAATTTTGATAAGGGAACGCAAATGCACGGTGTCGAGCTATAACTCTGTTCCTGTTTGTCAGTTCAAACGAAAATCCATTTGAGTAAAACGAAGAATTCCCTCTGTACAGAACAACTCAAGCCATGTAAGGAAGGAGAACCACCTCGTCTCTTTTTGGCTGGAGTCTAGGCATGTGAACATGAATGACAGACGATGAACAATTCAAAATTGAGAAATTGAATGGGGGGAAGAATCCCTTGGATGTAATTCGAAGCATTTTACAGCAAAAGGCAGCTTGCTTTATTCTTCTGATTATCTATGCAAAATCTTAATCAACCTGTCTTAATAAATAGTTACAATGACACATCATAATAAAGAATTGAACCCTATATTTCTCAACTGTGGAGCGCCTCAATTGGCATAATTACAGAGTCCCTACGCCCGCCTTACGGCTCCGTAGGAGTTGTGTTGTGGTTGGTATCCACCAACGATTTCACCTGTTTTGTATCCACCAAAGATTTCACCTGTTTCCTATTAACCTTTTTGGGCTATCTTGTCTTCGTTTGGAACGGGTAGTCGTCCTTCATAGAATAGTAGTATGTTCGAAATTAAGAAACTGGAGCCAAGGATGCAATCCAATCTGATCGAAACTTCATGTGTTCCAATGTAGCGTATAACTAGCTCGATGGCTTCTTCAAAAATGGTTTCTGGCAGATGAGGAGTCTCTCATCAGTGTTGCTCTCGATTCCTATAACTCGTGCATCCCACTTGAATCGCGTGGACAGGGCTCTCGCCGACTCAATAAGGGAAGTAGTATCGCGGAATATCGCCCAACCCTGCACCAATCAATAAAGCAGAAAAGAAGTGAGTAAACAAGCAAGATTAATGACTTGTGAGCACATTCATTGCCAACAAAGTATACACATCTTGGGATGGCATCTGCTAGATGACCAAAAGAATCATATCTACAACTTTTGCTATCATGGAAACCTCCTGAGGTGTAGAATTTTCTACCACATGCTATGCTAAATGTAAATACCCATTTGCAGTCGCATAATAGTTTGTCCAGCTTGAAACGAATACAGTAGACCAGCCAGAATCAGCAAATCAACCGGATATCATCAAAGCGATTGATGTGAGAGCTCCGACAGTCAATGTATGAAAGGAATGGCAGATTAACTAATTGCAGATGTAAGGAAGAAAATCTTAAAAAGTTGATTTTTGAGAGACAGTCTTGTGGTATTGCTGAGAGATGGTATAGTGGGGTTGAGCCTTTTTGTATGATTATCATCCCCAAGGACAAACAATTGCGAGATAGCCGCTTAGCCACTCTGTAATCTTCTCATTGATGCTATGGCAGAACAAGTGATCTAAGAAACAAGGCAACTCACAGGACAATTCTCAAGAAACATCAAAACTCTAACATTGGATTACTTCCAAAAGATTAATGACAGGCCAATATTAATGATTATTTAATATGGCCATGCTACTAATAAGTCTGCAAGTCCATGTCAAAGAGGCATAATTTGTGGAGAAGATGCTCCACATTAAAAACACATCAAATATAAATGTCAAATCTCGTCATGCAGTCTTCAGTCATGGCTTTGATTTATGTGTATATCAGGATGAAGGGCAATTGGCTAGCCTAGAATACAATCACTGATCGAATGTGAAGTATAAAGCGATCAAGTGGAAGTAGCTCCAGCGGTAACCAAACCCCTCGACCAACATGTATTTATGGCCACTAGAGATGAGGAAGGGGCTACAGAAGTTTGTAATTCATATTCATCATTTATATGGTTACATATATGAATTCTGTTGCTTGGAAATGGAGAAGCAAAAGGACAGAATTATTTTGTTGCCAAAAATGGTGTTATTACTGCATGAGCACACGTCTGTAATTTTAACCATATAAGATCTCCTTCATGAACAAAAACCTTGGATAAATCAAGAGGCGAAATCCTTAGTTTCACCAGCAAAAGAAAGAATTGAGAGAGAAATCTATTCGGGGAGAGAGAGAGAGAGAGAGAGAGAGAGAGAGAGAGAGAGAGAGAGGTGGTACCTCAGGACGAAGTATTCGGTCAATCTCAGCAAAAAGATCAAGCATTGAGCATCTGCGATTCTGGCTATTTTCAAGGGAGAGAAGTCCTGACGCATGAACCATATCATAGGTTCTGGGGTATGTTGGAAATCCTTGACACCTGTGAGGGAAGCGCAAAATCAATTGATGAGAACACGTGAACTTGTGAAGCATATATATACGAAATTTTGCCAACGGTTGATAAGTAGTATCATCCAGATAATTGGTACTATGCATTATTTATAGTGCCAAGGCATTTTTTCACATTCTGCTCTACAATTATATCCTATTTTTTCTTTCCAGCAAACAACAGTTATATTCAGTGTCAGATTTTCCAAACAAACTGGCATTGTACTTCTTCTAGCCCCACAACTGAATGCCATCTCATACTGCAAGCAAAAATTGATGGGCTTCACTGCATAAGGCTCCAAAAACCTGCTTCAGTGATACGTTGCAAGAATGCATAGCCTACTGGATCCCAGATTTTCTTGCCATTTTCAAGACTTTAATGTCTAATCTCTTGTTGGCCAAAATTGTAAAAGAGTGTCCAATGTTACAAATAGCTCTGAAAGTCATCTTCTCTTAAATGTATGATGTTAACGAATAGCTGTGAAAATTCCTCCTCCTCCCAACAATTCAGATAGAATCCTAAGCTGGACAAGAATATAGTCCTTGGGATAAAAATTTCCATAGACATAACAGGAAGTAAGGCTAAAAGAAAGAGGTCAAATTACCAATCATGCCGCACACCAACAAGGCCTCTGTCAAGAATCATTGGCAGGTAGTTGGGAGCACCAGTTGGGACCACATTCATGACCCAAACAAATTTTCCTGCTTCGAGTAATGCTGCATTAAAACCACCAAAATGAGCATTCATGTCCAGTACATTGCGAACCATGTTATATGGTGGCGAGGGATCTTCATCTCCAGGCCTTTTAGGATGATCCGAGAATATCAATGGCGACAAGAGAGACCAATATTCACGGACAGCTGCTTTCCAGTTGTCTGTGTCCTCGGCAAAGTCTTCTGGATGCAGACCTGACATAATGCATTTACAAATTATCTCATCATCATTCATGACTTGATGCAATAAGTACCTACAAAAAAATGCTGAAATTACAGTATAAGTTTACCATAAAGCTTAAGTTCAGTCACATTCAAATTGGCCCTAGAAGGCCAAGTTGTCTTTTCTTCTATAGGGATCCACCGCTTGCTTCTAGTTCCTCCAATACACCCTTGAAGCGGGCTGTAGGAAGGAGATTCTATATCTTGGGCTTTACTGCAGATTGGAGGGCCCAAACCAGGGTTCCTGCTTATTTAAGCATTAAATGTAAGCATTACAGGGCTAGGAAGATCTTAATGTGCCAGATATCTATATGCATATATTTGGGTTTGCAAGCAACAGATGTTACAAACACCAATGTAAACATCCATGAAGATTGCCTTACCTGGAACTATAACAACTTGTTTTGCTAGTCTTTTTCCATATGACAGTTTCATCTTGCTGTGATAACAACTCCCAGCACAGACTTTCAGCAAAATCCTGAATGAACTTCCACCGTTTCTTATATACTTTAATACGAGTATTCCCATGAGCATTTGTAATTGGGGAAGTCCAGACAAAATATCCACCAGGTTTAAGAACCCGATCTGCTTCTAACAGGTACTTTCCATCTACAGATAGAGGAGGAATACAGGCGATAAGAGTATAGAAAGCATAGTAACAGCAAATGAGTGAGTTTTCGTTTTAGTTCCAACATCTAAAATACATCAAGATATTCTAATTGCAAGAGAATGCTATCTGAGCTGCCTTGCCAATCAATACATTAATGCTATGGTAAACCTCTTTGGAAAACTTAAGATTAGTCTACCTCTTGCTCATAATAAGTTCACACAAAAAGCACTGGTAGCCGAAGTTCGTCCACATTTCTGTGGCATTTGATGATCTCCTTGTAGAAATAATAGTTGAATGCACAGATGTATATATGACTACATCACCTCAACACGATCCGTTCATATAAATGGTCAGTAAAAATGCAAAAACGAGTCCTGATGACTTGCTTAAATTAATTTAAAGTATTCATAGGAGGAAAAATGCTCAACCTACACATATTGCTCTAAATCAACATTGAAGCCACTTGATAAGCAATATAGAAACCAAAAATGCTATCTGGCTGTGACTTTCTTCCATTTATATTCCAATCAGGAAGTATCATGATTCCGCATTAAGTAACAAAAGTAGCTCAGTTTATAGGAGATAACTTCTATTACTGATTTCATAAAAACTTCCTTAAGGGTGGATCTAAGCTCTAATCCTTTGATGGGCCTATCCTGGATATTATACAGAGCTCAAAGGATGTCAAAACAAATAAGTAATAAAATAATTTCATCACATTTAATCTGATATTTGTGAGTGGACCTCAAAGAAGCTCAAAGAGATGCTTTTTTGCCTAGTAGGCATAGTAATAAATGAGACCCTCATTTTCTCGAACACTCTTCCAAGAGTAAGCCACAAAGTTATTCATTATACGTAAATCATACTGGTTAGACAGATGTTTCATGTGAAAGATATTACAAGTAGACTATGCTTTAACAAAAGTGTCAAGAGGCACCTTTTTGGTCCCAATCAATCCCACATCTCAAGCAATGCAGCATGTCAAATGAAAGAGAAGGGTATGGCAACTGGGTTGTGTTAAGTGAACTGATCATTGCTGGAAGACCCCTTTCAAGGGTCAGTTGAACCTGACTTCCAGAAGTCTCAAAGTTTGCAATGCACATAGTCAAGAGTTGTTTGGAGAAGAGATGGGCTCCAAAACTACCATAACCACATCCTATATCCAAGATTGTTCTAACCTGAAAACCAACGCAAGGAGAAGCTCAAAGAGAAGTACCAGCAAGTGAAAATATATGATCAACATGCTCTCGGGAACATATAGCAACTAAACAAAAAGTAGGATGTAAAAGTCAAAGGTTTCAGAACTAAAATATGAAAATTGTCAATTGGCATATAATATGTCGTCTTTTAACACGAGACTGTAATGAATAACTACAACTTCAGATATCCAGCTAATAGCAGTGCCGGCACACAGTGCAAGAAAAAGTTCCTTTTACCATGAGACCAAACAGGAAGAAATTAGAAGATGAATATTTCCTTTTTAGTACACATGGATTAACTCATCTCAGGGCCAGTTACGTTTTGATTTAGCTGCAATGAAATTGCATCACAAGGAAGATGAATTTGGCCAGAAATGCTGTATATCTTGAATTTGGTTTTATGCATCTAACATCACCGTCATCCCACTGAAACTGAAGAGCATGAAACATGATAATAAGTGCAACAGCATCTATAGGAGGTAAAAGGAAACCATAGATAACACAATCCATCAATGCAGGTGGGACTAATAATCAATGGATGAATAATATCTCCACTCACCCCAGCTTTGGTGAGTTCATATTCATTGCTAAGACCAATCATTTTCGCTATTTGCTGAGCATAGTCTTCCACGCCATCAAACATTAGAGAAGCTGAACGGAAAGAAATCTGCTCTTCCTCTAGCATCATCATCCTAGAAAGGCAACGGAAGTGGAATTAATTATATGAAGGGAAATAGAAGTGTGATAAAACTAGCGATATTATTAGCATGTCCACATACCTCTTGGTCAAGCTCCCCGAAGAGAGTACCTGCTGGGCAGTAATTTTAACATTTGCAACCCAGATAATGTCTTTCCCAGTGGGCCACCTCAAAGGGATTTTGTAATTTATCGGTGGAACAACCAAACAATGTTGTTTGACAGAATGCCCACAATGTCGCTCAAACCCATTTCCATCCGAATAGCCCAGAGCAACATTTTCTGAAACATTATAGCACGGAACATAATTCTCAAACTCATCAGGACAAGCTTCCAATTCTCTCAACTTTGTCGGCCCAAGAGAGAGCTCCCCTATGTCCCACAAATCTGAAAGAACTCGAGCGTGGAGATCCTTGTAGTGCTGGTTTATGTGGCCTCTGGAAGAGGTCGAAATGGAAATTGTCCACCAAAGCGATCCGGTAACGGCAAGAATTACAATCAGGAAAAGACTGGATCTCAGAGCAAGCATTATCAAATGGTGCCGCTTCCTAGGACTCCCGGCAGAGCATGGATCGGATGCGATGCCATTCTCGAGATTAGTGAACTTAGAAGGGGAGTTACTCGGGTGAAGTAACTGCGACGCAAACTTTAGCGGCTGGTAGCTCTGGTCAGAAGAATCTCTTCTACTCAAATCTTCCTTTTCACTTCTGTCCTTCATCTGGGAATCCCACAAATCTTGGCTGCCGCCGGAGATCCGCGCCCCGGAACTCCCTCTATGCAGCGGCCTCGACATTTCTCGCCTGAATCTTCACCAAACGAAGCTGGACAGAAAAAAAAAAATAGTAGCTTTTTCAGCGATATGAACTCGAGCGCACTTCACTCAAGCACAACGCATCGAGAGAAGAAGCACAACGCCAGGAATCAATGACCCAACAGGACCCAAGACGCCAAATGCAACTGGATCAATCAAGAAGTCCATGGGGTCGGCTGGACACGACCAGAGAGCGCGTGCCGCAATCAGAGGAACCACCACCAGATCGGTGCCAAAGACAGTAGCAAGCTTAGATCCATGTACGAGGCACAGTGTTTCGTTATGGAACAAAATCGAAAACGCACGAGGAAGCAACTCGAAAAATTCGGATAAGGATAGAGACCAACCAACGGAAACCAAGACAAAATCAAGAAATTAGAAGAAAGCGAATGCATTTCGCGGATTGGAGGACTACCCAATAGCAGAATCTCCATTTATCAAAAGGCGAAAAGGAAAAGAAAAGCAGACGAACTGGCAGAATTCACTTGCGGCGAGTTCGTCACGAGCTCAAAGTTCGGCATCCGCCGAAACAGAAAGCCGTACCTCCCCCCGCAAAAGCTCCAAAAAAAAAAAAAGCGACCCAGAAAAAAAGAACAGAAAAGGAACACGGAGAGAGAGAGAGAGAGACCTGCTCGGATAAAGATCAGCTCACTCGACGACCCACGACGCGGGACGAGGACGGAGCTTCTTCATCTACAGTCGCGCCACCGGGTGCAGCACCGAAATCTTCCGGGGAGGGCAGCCTCGAGCCGGACTGCAGTCCCGATTGCGATGGCTCTCGGGAGATTCCTCCGGCTTCTCGCTCTCTCTCTCTCTCTCTCTCGCGGTGAGATGGTGAGGGGGAGCTGGAGGTGTAGCGGAGCGAGTGCGGGGAAGGGGAGTGGACGAGGCGATTTTGAAGAGAGATTTTGTAAGCAGTCCAGTCGTTCCAGTCGCGACAGAGCTCGTGAAGGCCTGGAAATAGTATTCTATTGAATCACTGTTAAAAAAAAAAAATACGATAATGGTGAACCTCTCTCTCTCTCTCTCACCTCTTTCTCTCTCTATAAAGGTCTGGACTTGAGTTGTTCCTTCGACTCCAGCAAGCGAAATTGAAAATGGGTATGCATTAAAGACGCAGCCTCGATCTTTCATTCGATGGAACCAGCTCGATCTGGGACACCCGGCATTTCAACTTCGATTCAATCGGATTTAAAGAACTCTTTTTTAGATTCAGGGTGAGATATTCTTTTCCATTTTCATCATAATCATCTTGATTTTTTATAATATTATGTGAGTCAAAAATGATATATCAAAAAGGACGAAGAGAACGCCATATAATTATTTCGAATCGAGCAAGTGTATCTTTAAAAGCAACAAACATAAATATTTTCATCATTGCAATTGAAATCATCCATATCTTTAATATGACTCCTCAATCAAATTCAAATCTTATCTAAATAATAAGAATAAAATTTCAGGGAGAATCACCGTAATGAAACAAAGCGAAAAAACCCAAATGACAAGCTGGTGAATTCCCCACGTCTCTGACCCAAAAAAAAAAGAAAATTCCCCACGTCAAAAGAAGATATATTTTCGTATGTTCATCTTTGGACCTCTTCGAAAAAATCGCAATCACGAAAATCAACAAATTCAAATTCAAATTTTTCATGGTCCAAAAAGCCGATTGCCCATCACAACGTTTTCATCATTTTCCTCTTCCTGTCAACAACTTTCGACTCCAATGACACCCCCAAAAAAAGAAAAAGAAAAAGAAAAAAAACCTTCGACTCTACCTCTGTTCATTCATCCGATGATAATGCCTTGTGAAAAATGATTTTAACTCGAGTAGCTTTCCAGCACTCGAAAAGGGGCAATCATCGCGTCCGAGACAGGGCTTCAACCTGAATCACCGACCCTAATCATTTCGAGGGCGGCTTCCCCCTGGTGCTAACGTACGTCCATTCGGAATTTTGCAAAGCGAACCCCCAGATAAAAATATTTTAACTACCCTTTTGCTTTTATCGATATAATTAAAAAGGGCTTTTTCCAAAAATATAATTAAAGATGGCAATATCTCGTAAGCGAATCCGGAACGGAATCAAATGAGGTTTTGTAAATTAGTTCGTAGAATGTATTGGATCGACACCGCGCGAGTAACAAAGAATAAAAAAAGAGTACATCGTAATCCGTTAGACGCGTAGATTAAATACCTTTTCCCCCACGAACAGACCGAAAAGGACTCGGGCCAGTGGTGCAACGGAGTAAAGTTTGGGATAAATAATGCTTAGAATTCAACTATGGAATCGGTCCTATTCAATGCTTGTGTACAGCGAAGGGCTTTCAAATTACATAGAACAGATGTGATGAGATCGATTTTATTAAATAAAGCATTTTTGTTTTTAAATGTACATCGACATTTTTATTAATTGGGCCGTTTCGCATTAAGCATAATCAATGGGTAACTCGAAAAATACATATTAATATGATTTGACTGACGAATGTATTCGCAGAATGGATGAAACAAGCGACGCGGTAAGCTCTAAAAGAAACAATGCTATGTCTTCCTTATATGATATTTACTTTAATCCGATACTACTTTTTAATTAATCTGATACTAATTTGACCACCGCGACGATCATTAATACGGCTTTAGCTGGGATTGTTGTTTTCACATTACGCAGGAAAAGAGATGGGCCACATGCAGCATGGGTCAACCTTTTGCGAGGCACTACTAACGAAAAAAAAAAAAACAAAAACAAAAACCTCGGCTGAGGTCAAATGGCGCGGGCCCCACCCCAAGCCGCTCCGCCCCAAAAACACACCTGCGCGTGGGGCCCGGCGGTGGCCCCCCGCCACCTCCCCGTCCGTCGGTGAACCGGATCGGCGGGTCGGCTGGTGGTCGAACCGGTCGCTGGGGAGGGCGCGTCGTACCGGATCGGATCTCCTCACGCTGGAGTGGAGGGAACGCGGGATTTTTATTTTAATAAAAAGAAAATTTTAGTGAGGACGAAACGAAACTAAACGCGGGATTTTGGACTTTTCGAGCGGACGAATGAACGTCGGAAGCGAGAGGGGCGGCGTTTAGCGGGGGGATAAGGATGAGCTGGACGTGATTTTGTCGCTCCGTACGGACTGGCGGCAGGCGCTCGGTGCCTGGGGACCCCCCGCGCGCTCTCCATCGGATGACATGATCACGGTCGACATTGTATATATTGATCCAGCCCAACTTGTTGATTGAACTCGTCCGGATAATCGATATGATTATTTGAAATTATGCAATTGATGATGCCAATAGCAAGGTACTGTCGCGTTTCGCGGATATTTGAAATTTATTCTCTCAATTTCGCGTGATCCGATTTTGATACTTGATTAGATTTGAGGATTTGAGTTTAAGAAGCGTTGGGATCGAGTAAATCACGGACATCTTAAAGTGCCTAAATCTTTTTGCTAATCTCGTTAGATTGGGATAAGTATGGTTATGGATTTTGAGATATAGCTAAAGAGTGTTTTTAAATTGATTGATGGGTTTTATCCAAAAATAAAAAAAAAAAAAGTGATTGAGGGGTTTGTGTTCAAGCTTTACCTTGAATTCATACCGAAACTTACTTATCAATCGAGTCATAAGCTCGAGTTTCTAAGCTTGTCCAACTCAAGTCTAGCACTAAGCAAGTTGACTCGAGAGCTCTCAAATGATTTGACTAATGCTATGAGGACAGATTTTGCGAAAATCAACAATCTAAAAGTTGAAGGACGTGTTTAGATTGATTCCGAAATTTTTGTTTTATACTAGTTCGAAATTTCACGACTCGCCTAATTTGACTTGGCTTTTATTTGGAAGCACTTGAAACTCCCACGTTATATAATCTGCGCACGTCATTGGTCAGGAATCAATCGATGGGGCGCATACCCCGTATCAAGGAGGACTAGGAAAATATTTCACGAATTATGGCCCACCCATGAAATCATACACCTTGGAGCACCAAAAAATGAAAGAAGATAATTTTCCGGAAAAAAAAAAAAAAAAAAAAAAAGGTTTTCGGGGTGTTGGCCGTACCATGTTTCCGACCCGGCGCAATCTGTCAGAAGGATTAAATTCCGGTTTGCACCGATCTGTCCGATCGGTGCGATTCTACCTAAGAAAACAGGAAGAAAAGCTGCCACTGTGGGGTTCCCTCGCCGCTATCCCGTCTTCCTCTTTATTATTTAGAGTAAGGACATAACTGATTCTGAAACTTTAATTCATTATATGATGTGATTTTTTTATTTTTAATATATTTAATATGATTCTTATACTTTTATTCAACGTGTAGTGCGATTCTTGAATTTTAATTTTATTCGAATACATATTCAATATAATTCTTAAATTATATGTAATGTTAAATATTGTCATTCAATTAATTCATTATTATGGATTATTTTGAACATTTTCATATAATTCATAAACTAATATACCAAAAGTCCATGGAATAAATTGAACAAATAAAAAATTTAAATATCACATTAAACATCAAATCAAAGTTCAACATTTACGTTATTTATCATTTCTATTTACACTGGCCTTCTAACCAATGCACAAAATGTTCCTGGTTTGATTTTTTGCATATATGTTATATAATTTGGCTTTGAAATTTTACCATTCAATGCTAAATGTGTGACATCCACCATACACAAAACGTACATACATTTCGCACTTTTAAGTCGCCATAATTAATTCTCATAATTTTTTCAATAGATTGAAAAATTATAACTTCTCAACGGAGATTTAAATAGAGCTTATTAAAAGGGATTGCGGGTCCATCTCGACACACTTTTATTACACCCGGTAAAGAAATCTCCGATGTATTGTCGGGGCAGAAGCCAAAACCCGACTTGGTGAGGCGAGATCGGAAACATCTGTTATATACTTAGCTTAGAGGCGATACGTAGGAGCATGATCCGAATATTTTTCATGAAAAATTCGACATTTCCGACTTTTTGACATTGTTATAATATATATGGTTTTATGTCATTAGAAATGTGAAGCCATACTTTGCTGCGCAGGGCAGGGCGTGACATGCATTAGTTTTCCATGCATGTAATGCGTCGGTGCTGATACGTTAACTACGTTCTGTCATTGCGCCTTTTTCTCTTGAATGACAAAGTGGGAACCAAGATGGAGAAAGCACAATTAAAATTTACCAAAGATGGCAACTCCCTTTTGGGTCGTTCCTTTCTTTTATATCCAAACAATCATCTTCTGACCTAGTGGACCGTCGTGTGTGGCTAAACAATTGCAACGTATTGCTTAAAAGTAATTAGATCGTTGAAAATGTTTTTATTATCAAAATTTATTCATGAATTTTTTTTTTTATTTATAAACGATGAAAACACTTATCAGTCATGCATTTTATGTAAGTAATACAAGTGATCACTTTTAGACAAATCATTTTTCAAATAATTCATTTTTAACGAAAATAAACAAACCATTCTCATTTACGAACCGCATTTTATTGGTCGGAAAAAATAAAAGAGGGAAAAGTTTCGAAATATTTCAAAGTTAAGATAGTCTCCGACCACGTTACGCTTCTAGAGTTACGATGTAATGGGACAGCTAGGCAAAGGAGGGGATGATTTGTTAGCCCACTTACGAGACCGTGGTATGCGGATTATAAAATGATTTCTGTTTTAATCTTTAATGGACAGGTCAGACTCCATTTAATTAGAGCAACAAATCTATATCTTGAGCATGAAATCACGAATCCTAAGTGGATCTCCATCTTCCATTTGACCTTTCCATCTTCTTGTCCTTGAATCCTTAGCGGATCTTGATCTTTCCAGAGTGTTTTATGGACTAATTTCACTAAAAGGTCGTTCTTGGTCTTTTAGAGCACTTACCATGAAATAATTTGATTTTTGGCGTAGTGTTCGTTGGAGACATCCTTTTTCTCGAATCAAACTAATCATATGCTAATGACACACGAATATGTTGTTATACACTTTGAATTTAATTGGATCAAGCCAATCACATATGCAAAATTTGCGAAACTTGGTCGAGTCCGTCATAAAAACAAATTTTACATGTAATTATTATGTGGCGTAGATTTTTTATTTTATTTTATTTTAATGTTCTCTAGTGTTGATCTTACTACCCTAGAAAAAAGAAGTCCAACTGAAGACCTCTATTGCTACCCAAAAGTTAAAGCTAATCAAGGAAGTCAACAGCATACCACGTGAGGCCGGTGGGGGGTTTGACTCGGCCAACATGTCTAATTTTTTTTATTTTGTTTATTTTTTAGCTAGGAAATATCTGCCGGCTCCTTTATTTCACTAATTGTGGAATAGGGGACCAATAAAGAACTAATAAATAGACACTCTTTGCGCAATTATCGCCTAAATAATTAAAAAAAAGTAAAGAAAATAAAAGAAAGACAATAGTCCAAGACCAGACACCCATATTTTCTGCAACAGCCAGCGGCAATAAAAGTCTAGCTAGGCCCGCGAGGCCAACATCAAGCTGAAGATATAAAACTTCATGGTGGTCCTTGGACAGATGATCAATAGTCAATCGATAAAAAGACAATTTTAAAAGTATGAGTTATGATTCCAAAATGATGCTTCACATAAATACTGAAATTATATGTCGGGTATTTTTCTTTGGACAAGGACATTGAATCGATTTCCATGCATCACGCAAAATGCAAGAGACGTGTTCTGTCCATGAAAGACCGTCAATTTTTGAATGGGGTTAAATGCATATGTATCATGCAGGACCACCAGAAAATTTAATTAAAAAGGCCATTATTATGGGTTTCTCAATCCACTAAAACCATATATTGCTAATGGGAGGATCCATGCGAACAACGGCCGGGGACAAACTTTAATATTTAAATGCACGAGCTAAAAATTTTAGAACTTAAGTGTCAAATTGATACTTGTCTGCACGCCGTATCCATCCCAGATTTATTTATTTCGAAAGCTTCTTACCCATTTTTCTCCTTTTTGTAATTTGTGTGATCGTTCTTCTTCTTCCTTTTTTTTACTGAGGCTTCCGCGTGAATGGATTTGCTTGCGATTAAATGAACTGGACTAAAAGCATATGTTCTCACCATCAAATTTTTCTTCTTTTCCTCTTTTAAGCTCTTTTTTTTTCCCACTTTTTCGGTTTCGATTTTGCTTTGACGGACCAAAGGTTCGTGGCAAAAGAGGTCGTCAGCATAATGCAAGAATCAGGATAGCACTTTTTTCACTTGCTTTTTTATGACATATCGAATCGAGAATATCACCTTTTTCGTTGTTACCAATTAAAATAATAATAATCAACAATCACTAACTCTAATGCCGGAGGAAATTAGGGGATTTTGCCTGTGGCCGTCTTTAGCGCATCTCACCTCCCGTGGATTGGGCATCATGCGCGACCAGAGTCGTCGAGATGAAACCCTCGTTTTGTGTCGGTCGAAGTTCGAAACGGGCTCCGCTTATTCTTCGTGTTGATATAAGTATAACTCCGAATCTGCAAAAATCTTCCGTTTCTTGTTAATCCTAGACCTGTCAAAATTGGTGGGTTGGATGGGGATCGGGTCAAGTAGGAGATGATCCAACCTAAATTGATCCATCTTTTTTAATGCAATACGAATTTAATGATCCATATCCGACCAAAACGTATACCCTACACAACCTCTATTACTAAAGAATTTCTATATTTGCCCAATCTAGGAAAATTCACGAGCCAATGAGCGTGAGATCAAATTGTAGAGATAGGTTTGGTAATATCCATATTATTTTTGGGTTTTATCATTCTAGACCCATTTAAGATCTATGTACTGAATATAACTAATTCATATAATAACTTAGCTTTTCAATTATGAATTAAGAAATAGGTATATAACTCATTTTGACAGGTCTAGCTAAATCTACCACCTCCTACTCTTCTTTGCCTATATGCATTTGATTTAATTGCGTGAAAAAAAAAGGGGGGAAAAGTATTGAACAAGTGATTCAAAGAGAGATTTGGAGCACGTTAACATTGCGGATGATGCAATGCTCAAGTAGAATTTCCTTAGATGTTATCGATCGGTATAATAAAATCTACATAAATTATTCGAAGGGGTTTGTTTTCGGTATTCGAGTGAATGTGCATTAATGAGCATGCAAATGCAAAAAGAGGCTCTGAATCGTGTACGGGGGGCAAAGCTAACTCCATGTGCACCGATGAATGCATGCCCGGAACTCCAAGATGCCTCTTAAAATCTCTATATTCCAGATTTCACCGACGGCCAAAGAAAATCCAAGAAACAAAGCTACCCCACTTTTTAATACATCCGCCTAATATTGACAAAAAAAAGCTCTAGAGATATATATATAAATCGACAACATGCAATGCATGTGATTCAATTATGACCAATTATGCTCTTCCCCGGCTGAAGAGATTCATTGAACTCCCATCGGCGATAGTGAATGGTGTCAAAACTGAGTTAGATATTATGGGGGTGATGGAGACCCTAGGGCTTGATGGTATCGGTCCTTTGTATAATATAAGGTGAACCAATAACCCGTTTTCGCTTGTCGCGTTAGGATCTGAACGTGCGTGCAGATCTCAACACTGGGCGACGAAGAGGTCCGAGAGGAGGATCAAGGCGATTCCTCCCCGCAGCTCGTTGGCAAAAAAATGGTAAAAAAAATTGGCATGATGAAAGACAGAAGGAGTTTGTTTTTTTTCTTGTTTAGGCGAGAAGAGGCCGATGATTCGCGTCCTTTCTCCATCGTCCTGACAATTGCAATTGACGTAGCGATACTAGCAAGCTTAGTTTGGTCCATACAAAATCATTTTCATTCGGCCTTCGAAAGCCGACGAGGCCCGAATCGACGGCCCCAGTTTGGGGACACGGAAAAGGATGGATGGAGGCCTGCTGCCTTGCGTGAAATCGCATGAATTCGTCGTCCGACTCTCGGTTGAAAGAGGCAGAACGACATGTCCAAAAAACGATTGCAACGGCGAGAACATTGTACGGATGGAACATGCTTATCAAGTACATTCGAGAAAGGAAACACATGGGTCACATGCGACTTGAGCGGGACTGATTTTAGACCCATGGGCCATGGCTCTTTTTCTTACGATTAAATAACCCCTAACTTACCGACCAAAAAAAAAAAATTACCCCTAACTTTGCATCTTCTTTTGGTCAAGATTGCTTTTCTAATTACATAATATATATATACTGTATAAGGGGATAATAAGATAAATGGCCCGTGAAATTTGTTCCAACATGTAATGTGATCCATAAACTTTTAATTTATTTAATGTGATTCTTAAACTTTTGATAAATGTTTAATTTAGTCATCAAATTATATATAAATGTTCAATGGTGTCATTGCACTAATTCATGTTCAAGGACAATATTGAACATTTTCATATAGTTTAGGAATTAAATTAAACATATACAAAAAATTCAGGGATCACATCAAACAATTTAAAATGTCATGATTGATATTACACATTGAGCTAAAATTTAGGAATTACATCGAGTAAATTAAAAGTCCATGCATCACATTACACATTGAGACAAACTTTAGGAACCATGTCTATCATTCTTTGTTCCCTATATATTTATATATGTAACATGTGTTTATGTGGTGTGTTTTCCACTATCCAATCTCCATTCAGTCATATTGTGGCTGGTATTTTTCTTAAGAGAATTTCATTTTTAATTTGATTCCTCTACTTCTTCTTTTTTTTCAGCCATACGCTGTTTTCTTTATGTAAAATTTCATTCGATTGATGTGAATAATTGTAACCTATAAATTAGAAGTCTGGTTGGATCATATTCAAAGGATGGCCTATTGATAATCTACAAACTTCATCTATACGCACGCAACTTCGATCCTATGAACATAAACTTTTATTTCGCCTATAATTTCACGGTTTGATAGTTTTGCAAAGAATATGTTCTATTTCATAGGATCGTAACACCATCAGAGCCTCGCGAAGTTGTTCAGGACGAGTAAAGCACTAAACCTGCGAACGCCAAATCCCAAAATCTCGACAGAACAGAGGCTCGAGATCAAGCAACCAAACACGAGAAACCAATCATGGTCTGACACCAGGCGAGCTGGAGATCTTCTTCTCCCTGCTGCCGTGTTACCCTACCCGCCATACGAGATGAAACCTGCGAACGCCAGCCATCGAATCTCGATCAAGATCAAGAAATCACACCCACAATCATGCCACCGACCCCATGCAAGCTGGAGATCCTCTCTCTCTCTCTCTCTCTCTCTCTCTCTCTCTCTCTCTCTCTCTCTCTCTGTGCCGCGTCCTACAGTAACAGAGCAAAGAGCTCGTGCCAAAAAAAGAAGGGTCGTATTCAATGGTAGGGCGGCCTCTGTCCGTCCCCGTCCGAACCATCAAAACGGCCATGACCGCAATGCCACGAGATGAAGCAATAATTGCAGAAGCTGGAGATCCCGGAGGTGACCCCACGAGGCTGCTCGAATTGGGCATGTGACGTGCTTTCAAAATCGCAATGAGAGGCGAGTTCACCAGGATCGCCCATTTGCGGGACTTTTGATTCAGGATCACATACCCGCGTGCGCACTCCCATTTTTTAAAAAGGCGAGGCAATCCATGTGACCACGAACCCACTTGGACAGACGGGTTATTTTCCCTCCATTTTTGGATGTCGATTGGTTATGAAAGTTGCGTTATTGCGATTTGTAGTTGCAATTCCAAATCCACATATTCTTGAGAAAAGTATCTTGATATATATTTTTTTTAAAATAATAATAATAATTAAATCTCTGTGCTGTACTTTATTTAATCAACTCTTTCTACTTTCTTGAATTCTCTAGCCAAAGTCCCTCCGTTGCCAAATCCAACCAGATTTAGGGACTTGGCTGTAGGACGATGCCCAAAAGTGATGCGGATAGGACATGCGGATGACCATGCGTATGCGTGCTGAGAGGTTTAGCTGATATAGACAACATTACAGGTGAGATTTTGTTGATGAGGACATTGGAAAATGATACCATGTTACACATAAAGTCATCCGATGACCATGCTTGCTGAATATGGTAAGATTCAGTGTCAGAGGACTTGATTAGAAAGTTTATGGAAACAGAACAATTTAATTGGACTAATTAAATTTAAAGTGACTTGATTATAATATTCGTGAAAATATATAGATAGAAAGAAAAAAAGAAAACTATCGACAAAAGGATAAAAATAAAAAATAAAATCCGGGAGCCATCACAGATAACATAATATAAAGCAAAAAGAACATCGAAAACTCCGTTTTGCTCTAGAGGCTTTCGATGGACGTCAGAGGGAGAAAACAAGGATGATGCAATGGGCGAGCTGATCCTTCAGGGGAAATTACCGTCCCCACCATCAGTACTTCGGGCAGAGATTGCAGTAAATGCGAGTCGCTGTGCCCGAAAAGATAGGCTAGAGTCATAAAGAAGGGGGCTCTCCTCATTCGCAGAGTTTCGATGACTTTCCGCATGGGGCACTTCCTCGTCCTAGGCACGGTCGAACCCCTTCGTGACTGAGAACTTCCCGCTTACGGTCGATGCTGGTCTTTATATGTTCTGATGGCCTGAAGAAGATGGGGGGAGTTCGTAAAATCTCTCCAGAAATCATTACTCGTGAGTCGATAGAATTTAAAACCACCTTTACATTCTTGCACGGTATTGTTTGCACAAAAAAGTGACCGGAATGTCGACATGTGATTACAATAACAAGTGACTAAGAATTGTCATTCAAAGAACGGTATTGGTGTTGATGCACACTGGCGATCCCCACCGATCCATTGTCAATATGCGGCAACCTCAGTAGGGATTGTTGGACTATCGAGATGGACAACATATTGGGATACAATTACGAAATCGAAGTTACTGGAGAACAAGGTTATTGCTCTAATTTTGTTTTTTTCCCAAATTTCATATTCAAGAAGATGCCTTTGGGAGATAAATGTCGGCCCAAATGACGTCTTATTACATCTGAAATTTGGGCAATAATTGAAGCAATTAGGGGTGATTTTCTTCTATTGCTCTTACTCTTAAGAGAGTATTCCTTCCATCTCTCTCCGAGATATTGCGGTCAAAGGGCTTGTGCTCAAAACACTTGTCTCGAGACACTGAAACAGCTCGTGCTCGTGAGTTTTCCATCTCATGGTCATTAAGAGAAATTTTGAACTAAAGGATAATAGGAGCAGATTTGTGACTCAAGTAAAAGTTTATGGTTTTTTTATGAAATAAAAAAAAATTATCACAGAAATGAGACTAAACCTAAAGTTGGGAGGTTTTTCATGGAACAAAGAAAACTTATGGTAAAATTGGGACTAAACTAAAAGTTTAGGGATTTTTTTTAAGGGTACATACCCAAAGATGTCGAGTTAATTAGATTAAGGCTTGCAGAGTGTTTTACGAGCTATTAGATAACACAACCATTAATTTTTTGTGTGTGGTCGAATCATCAAAAGACAGAAAAAAAATTCACGCTGAAGTTTGGTCTGCATCGTCAGATAAAAGACAAAAAGCTAAAGCGATTGTTTACCTCAAAGGGAAAGTATGTACCGACCGGACGAGTTGATCATAAATGCGAACATTCACCGTTAAGATCGGAGGGACCAACGACCCCATGCGACGTTAAAGAAGAAATGGGACCCTGTTTTTTGATGAGATCTGACAGTCTCGCACCGAACGGCACGCCATCTCTATCGCCATTCCCTCACTCTTTTTGCGGGGGGATGCAAGACTGGGTCTCTAGCCTGTACTTTCGAGTTTCGACCTCTACCATTGTCGCGCAAGATGGACCCTTTTGACCTCCATCTTGCCTCTTCTTATCAATCCATGTCTAGGGCATCGCCCATCTGATCTTACGGTCTGACGGCTTTGGAGTTTCGACCGAGAGAGAGCGAGATGAAGCGGGAAAAGTTTGCACGGTGATGGTAGGAAGGTAGGTAGCTGTGAGCGACGCGAGTATATAATAATGATGCAGAAGGCAAAAACCAAGATTGCATAATCGACATGAAAACATAGGCTTATGATATCAACTTAAGAGAAGGATCAGTCGGGCACTGGCCAGTTTGGACCTCCATGCTTGGGAAAGGCACCAAAATATGGCTCGGTTCTTCGGCCCAGTGAGAGTTATTGATGATTTTCTTGAGATCTTTCATCGATTCATTCATAAATACAAGAATAATTTCTGAAAGTAGACACGGGAGCAAAGGAACACACCCTTGAGTCCATACCAGATAAATCGCTCCGACTGTCCATGCCTGACGTGTTGGTTGCAATAAGATTAATAGCTAATCGGCTATGGATTGTATCTCTTATCTCATTTTATCAACGGAGCATGTCGTGGCCGCGAAGTTGCATCCGACTATAATTCGATGCAAAGAAAGATTTGTCATCAGATATAAATTCATCATATAAGCAGAGCCAATGTCAAGCTGATGCAAAAATCATGAATGCACAAAACTGAGTAATAAAAAGAGAGAAGATGAGGGACAAAAGGGCAAAAACAATGGGGTGAGAGAGGCTCGAACTCTCGACCTCAGGATAACTCAGAAGCTATGAGACCTACGCGCTAGCCAACTGCGCCACCACCCCAATGTTTCTTTGCGGTAAGAATAAATCTAATTAAATATAATCTACAATTAGTGTTTTTTGCTCTACAATTATTTATTGACTAGACTGTTGTTACCCACATGACTCAAAGAATATGTATCTTCAATTCTACACTCTATTATCTTATTCCTTGGATTATTTGTACCAATCGAGTAAATATAGCTTACTATTCGTTATTTTATCAATGGGCACAGTTAATTTTCGATCATTTCTTACATCTCCGGGAGAATTGAAGCGTGCAAGAATGATTTGCATGACTTGGGACGAAATGTACTTATACTGGGTTTTTTAAAGGATCGAAGCATTTGGCATTACATAAAATGTCTAATTTTAATTTGATGAGTAGCCCAATATTAGGCTACAGAAGACACGTCCATGAATTTTAAAGCAGCAGACGCGGCTATACCCCGAAACAAGCAATAGCATCAAAGGCCCCCTTAAAAACTTGATCGAGGGCCGATAGCTCGAGAACAAAAAGATCGAGGCCCTTATCTGCAAACTGTTATGAGGCCTAGATGCACAGTTCCTCCATCTTCTCAGTTTCTCTCCTCTCTTTTCTCTCCTTCCTAAGGGGCATGACGAGATTCATTTGACTATAGAAAATTAGGCCATACAACGCCAATGTAAGAAAGTAAAACGCAGGTGGAAAGACGCATAATTTCTTGCTCTGCGTGAAAAAGAAGTAATAAAAAGAGATTTTCCCCCCCCCATCCTCACAAGTGCCATGTAGCTTGACATAAAGTTATTTAAAAAGATAGGCAAATTCATAATTGTCTTGTGACTTGTTACTAGCTATATATATTATCCATGGACTCAATGGCTATATATATATATATCTTCTTCAGTTCTAGGACATAGATTGTATCCAGACACATAAATATTCTCGAACATTTGATTATATATTTGAGTGATGGAGGATGCAACATATTGTCGATCTATCACTCTGTGCGGAAAAAGGTTTCAAAAATCAGAGAATCAAATAATTTTATCATCGTGGAAGTTTTTTCAAGTTTTTTTCTTTCTTGGGTTGGCCCGAAAATTTATTTAAACTATTAGATGAAGAGAGCATGATGCACATTGAGTATTCCAATACGTCTCTTGATAAGATGAAGACCAGTGCGGAACGATTAAATTAAACTCCCTTAACGCGAAGCTCATATGCATGGTGCTTGAACATTGGAATATGGAAAGTATTATGAACTTATGCATGGATTATGTCACATGAAGATACCTGGGTGCAAAAAATATCTCTCGAGGAGTGGTACTGATGAGGGATCATCTCTCAAGGTAATATCCGTTCTGGCCCATTTCATTACGAAAAAAACAGTAAACACTTTCCCAGAGGTCACTCATCTAAGTAGTGTTCTAATTTGAGCATGTTTAATTTTGGAGTTTCAAAACAAAGCTTGCCGTTATGTTAAAATGCGCCTCTGTGAATTAATCTTAATTTTTACATATATATTCTAGGCATGCTTCCCCGCTATTTGACATGCAATTCGCATTCCTACCTTTTTCACCATCCTAAAAGCTCGTTAGGAGGCGCTCCTTATTCGAGCCGTCTGGCTGACAACTAGTACTCACTCTACTAGATTCGGTGCGGTTCATCCCCAAACCACACACCTATTAGAGGGGGTCCTGCTCCGATACCATATTGTGATATCTCTAAATTAATTTGCTCGATATATTATCCGCTTTGACTCGTCCCATTCCGAGTATCACAGTTTTGTTAATTAGCATATAGGCAAACACTTTCCTAAATGGTCACTCGTCCTTGTAGTGTTCTAGGCCTAAGCATATTGAACTTCGGAGTTTTAAAGCAAAGCTTATCATTATGTCAAAAGGCATCTATATGATTTAATTTCAATTTTCACATATATATCACGGGCACTCTTCCCATGTTCAATGTGTAATTCGGTTCATTCCTACTCTCTTTGTCGTCCTAGAAGCTTGCCAGGATTTCATTATTTGAGCCCTCTAGCCTTGGTGACCTCACTCCACCCTTGTCAGATTGAGTCGTTATAGCGATATGATCAAATAATATACGATTGGAAAGAGCTATGTGCCTAGTTTCAAATAAATCAAGTTTCACCCAATTCGGAGTCTTTTAAAGGAAATTATGCCTATGATACTAAGTGCTGCTCCGGAAAAATCGAGATAATAGGTTTTCTGTTGACTTTATTAAGTCCTATGAAATGCAACTTCTTCCTAGATTCATCAGAGTCAAGAGTCAAGTTCAGCATTTAAGTTTTGTCCAGAGATTGTTCCTCCTCCTGTAGAAATAACAAGAGTTTGGTACGTTCGAATTTGCCATTGCTTGAAGAGATATTCCTAATTACGTCTATATAAATCTCCCTAAACTTTTTTCGAGAGCTAGAGAGTACATCTTGCTTAACGAACTTTAATTCAAGCTCTTCTACTATAATTTCGCTTTAACTTTGCAGTTTTCCTTTTGTTATGGATTCAATTGAGTGATCAGTCGTATGCCTTGTATCTTCATGATATAAATTTCTTACGCGACAAGCATCTCTTGTAAATTTTAAACTTTTCTTATTAAAATTCCAACCTCTCCAGAATTAGGTAGACAAAATGATTACTATAAATTCACTACGACAAAAATGGTTCAAAGCTGTCGGACCGCTGCACAATCTAAGGGGAATTACTTACTGTCGACTCAAATTCGAATTGCAGCAGGCCCAAGACTTGACAATATAAGGTAGAGATATAAATGAAAGGTCCCCCATGCACGTCCCATACTTGGGAACTCTTCATCTCCGCTCTCTCTCACGAAACCTCTCTCTCTTCTTTTTCTACTCTAACGTCAATGTAATGTAGGTGGTGGGCGTTTGACTAATGAGCTCGCGCGTGCACCAGACCATTCGATACATTGCCAGAAATCTTTAACCCTCTGGAGTTAACTCCTGCTAAAACAAGGAGCCAAAGGGGCCACAGGAATTAAGGCAAATATGGTTTTCCTTTCGACCGGTGAATGCAGGTGGAAGATTGTTGACAGGAGCAATTTATGACCCCCTTCGTTTTGAGGCTGTACGCCAAATTATTCTCCAGCCACCCTACCTCGGTTTCTCTCGTTCTTTCTCTCTCAAATTACTCCGATCTGCCTATTTATATTCTTCAATCTCTAAGTAAGATCGACGCTAGAAGTCATCGTTCCGCGTTCAATAAATTACCCTTCTTAACGAATTCCCAGTCCAGGGATTTCATCCCTTTTTCTTTTGGGACATTTTGTGTGTGTGTTGTTGCATGATGGAGGAGCTTTCGGATTATAGTTCATGCGGCTCCGCTATCATGGCCTCCTCCAGTACTTGCCATGAGGCTGAGAAGTCAGAAAACGTTGACGTGTCTCCGAACAATGGCATGGGAATTCCCTTCGAGCCACTGCCTTTGCTGAGCTGCTTCGCCATGGCTCTGCATGAAAACCCTAAAGGCGCTAACCCTAACGCTAGTCCGTGCAGAGAAGATGGGGATGACGTCACCGTGGCTCTCCAAATCGGCCTCCCTAATTATTTGGGTGGATCGGCGCGTTCTTCCTTAGAGATTACGAGCCGGAGTGCGCGTGTGGAAAGATATTGGATCCCTACTCAGGAACAAATCCTCGTTGGATTCACCCATTTTTCATGCCATGTTTGCTTCAAAACGTTCAACCGCTACAACAATCTTCAGGTGAGAAGAAGCTGAGAAGCGATTGGTGGACATTTTTTTGACCATTGGTTAGCTAAACATCATGCGGTAACACGCATCTATGATGAAAACCAACCTCGACGCGTGTGTTTGAGATCAAGTGTTGGCGAACTGGTCGGCGGATTGGATGCGCCGTGCCTTTTCTGTGGACGTGAGGCTAGAACTCGAGCCCATTCAATGAGTTGTCGTGTTTCCTCCTCCTAGCTTCTGCATGAAAATTAGTGTTAGGGCTTTCTTATGACACGGGTTAAATCATCTAATGCCTTGGCCAGATCTTTTAACAAAAATCACGTGTCGCTTCTCCTCGTGAATTCGTGTTTAGATGCATATGTGGGGCCACGGTTCACAGTACCGCCGAGGGCCAGAGTCTCTCAGGGCACGCAGCCGCGGGCCATGTTGGGGATACCGTGCTACTGCTGCGCCGAGGGGTGCCGGAACCACATAGACCACCCGAGGGCCAAGCCACTCAAGGACTTCCGGACCTTGCAGACACACTACAAGCGGAAGCATGGGTCGAAGCCCTTCTTATGCCGCAAGTGCGGCAAGCCCCTCGCTGTCAAGGGTGACTGGAGGACCCACGAGAAGAACTGCGGCAAGCGCTGGCTCTGCGTTTGCGGCTCAGACTTCAAGCACAAGAGGTCGCTCAAGGACCACATCAAGTCATTCGGCCCTGGCCATGGGCCTTTTCCTCCTGACTCGTTCGACATTGGGGTCGAGGTCTCGGGTGGTTCTGTAGCACCGTTCATGTTCGTCTGAGTCTTAGATGCTTAAATACATAAACTCACTCCTCTTTGCAAGTTGAAGCCGAGCATCTCCCTGATGTATCTTTTTACATAGTGTGACATCTTGGGTGAGTCCTACCGATTATGGATTATTGCATTGTCATGTTGAAAATATATATCGTGCTCTTTAGCGAAATTAACTTTACACGGATCAATTTAGCGAAATTTTTCTCCCGTATGAATCGGACTGTAATCTAAGTCTATGCTGCCAACCTTTTTTAAGAACAAAAATCAAGTAAAGTTGAGGTTGACCCCAATGTGTCCATTAAAGATTGTTTCTATAAAGACTGCCTTGAATTTTCTAGCATTGAATATGATCATATCCAGAATTCTCTTTGACGATTATGGTCCGTGTGAGTGAAGGTGATGTCCTTCGTCTACCCTGTCGTCATTTCCAATGCATATCTGGAAAAAAAAAAAAAAGATGAATAAATTCGACATCACATTAACAATACATGGTATTAGCATAAAATAGGTTACTTCATACTCGTAAAAATTTGATCGGACACCATAACTAGATGATATTTATCGAGCACTCCACCAATACCATATCTTTTGATACCCGACAATCGAATCATGAGATATCGAGTTTCTAAATCTAAATTCGTCTGATTAGTATTATCATTATTATTTATGTTATTAGAAGCTCCGAAGTTTCGTCGACTAGATGCATATATTTGTGTTAAATTATTTATCTAATTTCTAGAATCTAACTAGAGAAGTCAAGAAAAATCCTACGACAAAAAATCTGGTACTTGGCGACAAAAGAATTGACCAGAGTCCACTAAATCTGTGTAGAAAAGTACACCCATTTGACAACTCTTGTTGAGGTTTAGAATTTAAAAAAAAAATCTCTGACTTGAACAGACATTTTTCTCTTTGCGTGTCTAAGTCGGCATCGTTCGCCTATAAATAGGGAGGGGGACCTAAAATCTACTGGGTCGACCAACGAGTTCTTCTCCTTCCCCTTCCCTTTGTAATTCTCTTCAGAGAATAAAATTCACTTTCATATACATATCTTCTCTTGTCCCCTCCAAGGCAAATCTCATCATACTCACTAAAAACTATCAGTATTAGTTTCCGCTTCCCAACAATATGCTAATAGAGACTATGAGCTTTTTGAATGATCGAGAATCGCTTTGATTAGACTCGAAGCGACCAAGAAATCGCAATTGGTTTATAAGGATGAAACAGGAAATAGAAATAAAATTGTAGGGCTTTTTGCCGTTGAGAGAATTGCGAGATTCCGAATTTGGACTAAGGAGATGTGTGCACTTGAAGTTTAGTGAGCTGAACTGAAATTAGCCGATTGCAGAGCGCCGATGGCATTGGGGCGGACCACCGTGGTCCACAAACTCCTCCCCATCCTTGTGACTCGAGCCACTGTTGCTCCACTGATTACCATCGTCGCGATGATTCACAAAATTTAATGAGAATAATTGAGGAATTCTCTTTGTACGTAGATAACCAAAAAAGCCCATAGTCTTTCTTGACAGAGCATGTCCGCTCCAAGCAGCTAAAGATAATAAGCTCCTAGCCATTAATTGAGAGCTCTACTACCACATAAGAGTGGTGCACTCGTAATTGAATTGGCGAACTCATGATCAGATCTAGATGTTAATGAAAACATCGTTATTTTTTTAGGACATTAACAGAAGAGTCCTAAGACTATTGCATCCGTCGAGTTACGTGGCCAGCATCTATTTCGTGCTATTCTTGTTACCAAGAAAGGTTGGAGAGTTTGGATCCAATGCTATCACGGCCTCCCTTCGCTTCCTCATTCTAGCGTTGCCTCATGAAGAAATCAACGCGAATGTATGTACGGAGAAAACAATAAAAACATGGGAAAACACTTCATTGCATTTCAACCAACAAAAAAAAAAAAAAAAACATTTCATTGCAGGTTTGCAGTCGACTGTTTCACCTGAATGCCACTGGAAGTGACGCAACTTAAGTTAATACGGGCCTAGATAGGATCTAAACAAGACAAGAGGACTGTCTACGGAATTGTTCGGATTCTTTCCCCAGTCGCAAAACAATGTCCGAGCAAGCTTAATCTCTTCTGGGTGACAACAGCACCTTGTTGATCACCTCGTCTAGGTTCAAGAACGACGACCCGGAAGGATGCGTGGCCTCTCGGGCCATCTCCTTCCACTCCATCGCCTTCCTCTTCATCTCCTTCCCTCTCTCCCCTCCATCAGCTCCCTCACCTGCCTCTCCACCTCGTCCCTCCTCACCTCGTTGTTGATCTCCATCCCGATCCCCCACTCCTGGCAGCTGTATCGGCAGTTTGTTTGCTGGTCCGCGAAGAACGGCCAACACATCACCGGCACACTGGCCGCGATGCTCTCGATTGTGGAGTTCCACCCGCAGTGGGTCAGGAACCCGCCGACAGCCGAGTGGCTGAGCACCCGCTCCTGGGGGCACCAGCTCGCCAGCAGGCTCCGCTCCCTCGTTGCGGCCAAGAAATCTGGAGGCAAGATCGCTGTGTTGCCGATGACCAAGTTCGGCCTGATGACCCATAGGAACACCTGGCCACTGTTCGCGAGCCCCCATGCAAACTCCACCAGCTGCGCCGGCGACATCACTATGATGCTCCCGAAGTTCACGTACACGACCGAGCCGGGTGGTTTCGAGTCGAGCCACTCGAGACAGCCCAGGTCTTCCTTCAATAGGTTGGACCTGATCGGCCTGGTGTCATCATCGGATAGTTGCTCCACGAGTAGATGAATAGGGCCGACGGTGTAGATGGGAGGGAACATGGCCTTGAGCGCGTCAAGGACCTCGTGTTCTAACTGCTCAAACGTATTGAAGACCCAGGCGGAGGCTCTCTTCACTCTCGCATACTCAACCAAGCAGAAGTTGAGCATCGGGTCGTTCGGGTCCATGGTTCGAATGAAGCTCGGCAAGTCTCTCAAGCGGATGTTTCTCATCCCGGGTATCCAGTCGATGACGGTGTCCAAGTACCCGTTTGTCAAGTAGCTCGCATCTGCAAATTGAGAGTCGATCAAGTTAACCGGGTGACCATACACGGCCATGATCCTCATAAAGGGTCAGATTCTCTTAAAATTTAGAAGTGCGTCATCAAGGTCTCTTCTGTTCCTACTGTGTCCGTCGGTGTTTATGGTGTCACATGGAAATATTTGTGTTGTCAATTCATTTGTTAGACTTAGATTAGGGAAAGCGTTAGAATATTGTCGAAGGATATACGAAGTGATTTCGTAAGCCCCTAAATCAGATAGTTATTTAGTAATGAAATTGTTGTATACACACTGATCGTATAAATCAGGAACAAACAAAACTGAAGAATATAACAGCAAGCCAAACCGAAAAAAATAACAAAGAAAAATCTTTAGGTGTATAAAATTTGCTCGGTTGACATGCTAAGTGAGATCACCTAAATCAGACAAGTTATTTAGTAATGCATACCTTTGAGTGGAGCAAGACCCTCGTCAATGAGACTACGAAACTGCAAGAAGCCCATGAATGCGCACGCGCTTATTGGCGAGAACAGGACCTCTGGCACGCCGACTGCCTCGGCAGCGTCGAGTGTGAAGGTCGTCGAGCCGTCCGACACCACACAGCTCACCGGTGGGGAACCCGATGTCGCGCTCTCCTCATTGAGCCTCTTGAGCAGGTCCTGGAAGTAAGGCAAGCAGCACTCCTGCGTGGACTGGCAGAGGGCTGGGATGTCCTGGGTGGCGTCGTCGTCGGAGGGCGGGAGGCCGTCGGGGATGGTCCGGAACCGGAAAGACGGGAGGCCGTCAAGGGACGAGGGGCCGCAGGACCGCAGGAGGCGGTTGTGGTTGTACTCGGTGTTGACGAAGGTGACGTGCAAGCCCCGGTGGTGAAGGAGCTTGGCGAGGTTGAGCATGGCGTTGATGTGGCTCTGCGCTGGGAAGGGGATGCACACCGCGTGTGGCTTTTGGGTCATCTTTGTCGCACCCATCTCTATATTCTCTTCTCTGTGTTTTGAGTGTTTTGTCGTTTGGGTACGAAAAGAGAGATGTCAATGGCTGTGGGGAGAGAGGGTATGTTGGGTATATTTATAGGCCTTTCCGACATTTAATATGTGTTGCTTTGTTGGTTCGTTTGATGAAAAAATTCAACATAGCATAATATTCGCTTGAGTATTCATGATTTGGATAATTTAAAAGAATGAGTTAAAAGAAAATTTAAATTTAGGAAAATGACTTCACTTTTAAAAGTCAATTCAGAATACGACTTGTCTTTCACCAACAACAAAATGATTCTTAGACCCAAGTGCTTAGTAGCTAGGCCCCAGTTGCTCAACCTTAGAGGCTAGCGGCTAAACTCAAACCACTCCTTGGTAGCTATATCGCAGACCTTGCGCCTAAACTCGAGTTCTAGGGTTGTACGTTGAGAATTTTTTTTCTAATACGCGTTTCATTGCTTTCTTATGACAAGTACATATAATAAGAAATATGACTTCCATATTATTAGCAAAATTAACAAACACAAAAGAAAAAAAATCATTCTTTAAAAATAATTTTATCCGAAAATATTTTCCAGTAAAATTCAATTCCTGTAAAATAATCGGCGTCATTAATTTGGTAAGGAGAAAAATGGATTTGTAATTAGGAACATGAATAAACCGATGGATGTTCAAATAAGTGAAATATTTTTAAGAAAATAATTTACCATTTGTCCACATTAATTTATAGATCAATTGTACACAACTACCATCATTACTCACGGGTTCCCTATATTGAAATCGACAAGTCATTATTGAAAGGAACATGTGTATGTTCGCAAAATTCAATCTTTCGGGCACAGAGAAAAAGAAAACACAGTATCCAAGTAATTTAAAAATTCTATTTGATACTATTTTGACATTGGATTTTTAATTCTCTTTTCGGAATATTTATACTGTTTTCTTTTGGATTTGATGACTCCGATATCTTCTAGAGTGTCAAAACTTGCACGTCAAGAACACCCAATAGTTATTTCGTCCGAAATTGAAGGATTTGTTTCATAAAATCCTAAAGCAAATAGCTTGAAATTAAAAAAAAAAAATTGAGTTTCATAATCGAATATTGGAATATTGAATTTGCTTCCCGGGATCCTAGAAGAAAATAGGCAAGCTTCATTTGTTTTGCGGACGATGAATGATTTGAAATACATTTTCCTAAAATTAATGTTTAAATCACTTGAAATAATTAGGTAATAGAAAATTCTATTATTACCAGCCATAATTAAGTCTAACATATTCATTGATGGTGAAAATATTTTTTGTTCATTCATTTTGCCAAGCAATTATTTTTAGGAAAATGTTATGCAAATCATTCATTTTCCATAAAATAAATGCACCAATAGCGTCTTATCAAATATGAAACTATGAGTATTATTTGTTAGCTTCAACCTTTTTTAATACTACGATAGGCAAGATTCTAATTCTTATATAGATGTATTTTTCATCAAATGAATTAAGTAGCCTTCCTTTTTCCTTTTTTACCTTTTACCACATATGTAGCAGTTTTCTTACTTAGCAAATTAATTACTTTTTTGACTTAATCAAAATCTTTCAAGTCAAAACTTACTATGATTACTGGCCGTGCTCTTTGTGATAATTTAGGAATCCGACAGCATGAATATAAAGGCTTGACTATTTAGAGGCTTATCAAACACCTTGCAAGCGTCATAACTCGATTAAGCATAAGTATATAGTCTATGCTAATATCCTAACTTCAAAGAGTTTACGTGCATTTTATGGATTTCAACAGATAATCTTCAATTTGTGGGCTAGAGATCCATTTAAGGTTAATGGAAAACGGTCCATTTAAGGTTGGTTAGCTAGTTGTGTATTCATATTAAATAATTAACTCATTTTTAATCATAGGTTTTATTTCGTTAGAGTCTAATCGACAATGAAACGTCTTTTCGAAAGTTGTTCTTCGACTTTTGATAAGAAGAGACAGGTTCTGTAGTGACTCTAGATAGAAAATATTTAGGAGGACAAGAAATAACTGCAAACCTTTATTTCGAACTTTGAACCAAATTGTACATAAAACCATGGTGGAATTCAATCAACAACAAGGCTTGAAAATACAACAATTTCCATAGTAATACACATGCATGAACTGTGTCGGAATTTAATCGATAACAAAGCTCGATCACGTGTAAAGACGTAACATTGGTAAAGATGTGTTGACACCTAATTTTGGAAAAATAAAATTGCATTTTGAACAAATAAAAGGAAAAAATGAAAGAAAATGGGGGCAATTGATTTGATTGATTATACATGGAAATTTGAAATTCTGATGGGTATTCGGATTTTGCTAAATGCGGAAGCAATTGAATAAGGGGCAAGAATTTTTGTAAAATGGAAGGAATCAAGTAAAATCGAGCTGATTGCGAAATCACGTTCCGATTTGCGGCTTGATTTAATGCAACAAGAAATGGCAACTCGGGAAATGCCATGTAAAGAGACCATTTCGAATCACTATAAAAGAGAGGCTCACTTTTCATGACAGGAGGAGGAGAGTGGAGCTCACAAGGGGAAAAAATGGTGAGAAAACGTAGAGAGGTTCGATAGACAATCTCTCAGAGAGGAGGCGATTTGCAAATAATTCAGAGCAAATGTGAGGAAGTCCTCTTGACGATGCCCCATGTTCATCATGCTTCATGGCTATTGACGACAAGCATAAAGCTAAGTCGAGCTTCTTCTTTTTTTTTTTTTTTAAGTTTGATTGTGTGCAATTCCAATTTGCTATTCGCACTAAGGTGATTTTATTTTTCTTGCCTAGATTAAACTCCTACATCTCCGACGATAATTCCAGCAGAAAAGACATCGAAGTGGCCAACATACTTAAGCGCCGATTGCCATCCAAAGTGATTTCACTATGATAAAACCGGGTTGTTTCTCTCCCTATTAAAGTTGTTCACCCCATATTTTCACCTAATTTACTTTGTTTTGTTCTGATGTTGTGGTCACAGGCAATTCAATGCCAAACAAAAGGCCACACAATTCCATATTCCACCATAATTGATAAGAGAGAGACGGCAAGATAAGGGGGCGTCCACTCAAAAAGTTCTCGGAGGAGACTAGCAAATGATCAAATCAAGAACTAGCCATATGCCCACCAATGCTGCTGCAATTCCCCTCCTTTAGTTTTATTTTTATTTCTTTCTTTTGTTTATTTTATGTTATTTTATTGTGTTTTAAATTTTGTGATTATTGTTTAAGTTAGAATATGGTATGTCAATATTCATTTCATGAATCTCGTATTTGTCCAAATTATTATAATTATTAATTTGATCCGTAAGACGTCGGATCATTTTTTTTAATTATATTAATTTTTGGGCTTTTTGATAGAATTTCAATTGTTAAATCAGATAATTATTTAATTTGGTCCGTAAGACTTCGGATCAAATTTATAATTATTTTGATCTCTTTGTTGTGATAATTAGGGTTAGAATAACCGTTAATTTGACCTGTGAGACAACAGGTTATTTTTTCGATTATTTTAATCCTTTCTTGCTTTATTTTGTTTATAGTTTAGATTTAATATTTATTTAATAATTAATTAAAAAAATCAAAATTCTGCATGAGCATATAGGTTTCGTAAATCAGACATGTAGGATTAGGTTTATGAAATTTTCGTCATCTAGTGATTATTGCTAAGTTCATTGCTCGTCATTAGAACTAGGTCATTTGATTAAATTGCATATTTAATTGTTGCATTTCTTTAATTTCGAATTTCATGAAAAAAAAAATAGAATAAATTCATTTCATGCTTTAAGATGGATTGCATGCTTATTCATGTTATATAGTTTAGGTCATATTGCCAAGTCATTTCATGTTAAATTAGTAGCATGCATTGCACGACTTTCATTAAATAAAGTGAAAACAAAAAATTGAGTGATTGCTTATTAATTAGAAATCATATCTAGGATTATTGATATGAATTCCGACCTAACATCGCAGATTGCTTTCGTTGCTTTGAGGTAAGTCCTGCATTATTTTATTCGCTTTCTCGGGTGTTAAATTGATGGTTTGTGCACTCGCATGATCGCCTCACACGTTAGGAAAGTGAATTAAAATCAAATCAAGCTGCCTGTAAAACATTTTTTAAAAAATTAAAAAGAAATGATACCGAAAGGGCACTAGGATAGTCTAGTGTAACCAAGTCCCCGTACCCTTAGTCTCTGGTTCGTAGGAGTAAAATAATTCTCCCATTATTTTGCTTAGGTGTCTAATCGACCTACCAAAAACAGATTAGTGGCGACTCTTAGATAGTATTTTGCATGTTTAAAAAGTTTAGACTCAAGTCGTGATTTGGTATGGGCTTGGGAGAGCCCGAGCTAAGTTTAAAAAAAACTTAGCAGTCCATTAACCTAGTTTTAGGCGGTGAACCCGAAAAAATTAGGCCGCGACAAGATGTAATGTCAAAATTTAATTGACGGCACAACATCCAGGATATAGATGCACATCGGAATTGAATTGACGACCAAGAATCGGGATAAAGATACGAGTTGGAATTTAATCAGCGATGCGAATCGGAAAGCTATAACTAAGGAAAAATAAAATGTAGGAACGTAAAAATAATAAAAGATTACATTTTGATTGTAGAGGGGAGCTTCTTCCAATTGGTAGAACTTGGTATTTATAAACCTTCTCTCATAATCGTTTGGGGGCAGTTTCTTCCTAGTTAAATTGTACACTTCCGAAAATAATAGTCCTATATTGCCACGTTGTCAACCCCCTTCAAAATAGCAGCCTTATCTCCGAGGAGTTGTTCATTTCCCACATTTTCAATTCCCTTCAAAAAATAGCAATCTCAATCTCCATTTTCACCTAACTATCCTCCACGATCTCCTTAATGGATCTTCATATGCATTAGCCTTGGTGCAATTCTTTGAGTGGATTATCTTGGTCCTTAGTTAAGATGCTCATTGACATCTTGGGCAAAACAATCTGCAATCATTTACCACTTGTCAATCTATGCCAACATTTATATCCAAGTCAACAAACATCATGTAATATTGACCAATCTTCAATCTATTAAATTGGCTTCCTTCACGGATGATTAAATATGCTCGTATAGTATATTCTCCACTCTTTTCCTTTTTTCTTCGTTAATTTTGATGGTTGTATATGATGTTGTTGAGTCCACTTTTGTTGCTTCCGAATGATCGTAGCATGTTGATAATAGTTAAATATCGGGCACTTTTGGGTGTCAATAGGTTTCAAATACTAGATTAGTAAAATAAACTTTAAAAAAATAAGTATCATAATTATTGAAAACGTTAAAAATGGAAAACTTTCCTCGTTATATTGAATTGTTTTCGTTTGCGGATTACGTACCGCATGATCCATGTTGACCTCAGCATAGGAGAAAAGAATGTATATAATGTCAGTGAGCCGCAAATTGCTTCGCCTCGCGTCCCTCGGCTCATTTAATAAGATCCCCTAGGCAATGAAAATTGATTTGCTAGGTATTTCAGTTATAAAAAAAGTTGTTAAAGGATGTCTTGAAATACCGATTAATCATAATTTATTCGAAATATATCAGTTTCTAAGTGATTAGTGGAATGTAACATGAAAGCAATTGGTGCATTCAAAATTATGAAATTTTTTCGGTTGATTGCTTAATAAGTGTATCAACGGCACTCAACGACAAAATCCTAATTATAATTATTTCTTCAAACTATTCTCTAAGGAAAACGTGTCGGGCAACGAGTTTAAAGAGGAGAAGAAATTCATTTGGTCTTCTTATTAGAGGAAGTGGTGGCAGAACAAAATAATACTATTATTATTATAATTATCATCATCGTCATTATTATTATTATAAATGACCGGCCACCATTTCATTGTGAGCTTTGCTTCGTGAACGTAGGGTGGAAAAAAAAAATTATAGGATAACAATTATGCGGATGCCATTTGCACAAAAATAAGTGAAAACAATTCCGAGCGACGAGACGGGAGTTGATAAGATCCAGACAAGGGGACCGTCGAAGGAGTTCTTTTCATACATTCCGCAATCGCACTCGAATGACCGAACAAACTTTAATCTCTTCTGGCCGACAGCAACACCTTGTCGATCACCTCGTCCAGGTTCAAGCACGACGACCCAGATGGGCGCGTGGCCTCTCGGGCCATCTCCTTCCACTCCATCACCTTCCTCTTCATCTCCTTCCCTCTCTCCCCCTCCATCAGCTCCCTCACCTGCCTCTCCACCTCGTCCCTCTTCACCTCGCCGTCGATCTCCATCCCGATCCCCCACTCCTGGCAGCTGTAACGGCAGTTCGTCTGCTGGTCTGCGAAGAATGGCCAGCACACTACTGGCACGCCGGCCACGATGCTCTCAATCATCGAGTTCCAGCCGCTGTGGGTCAGGAACCCACCGACCGCCGGGTGGTTTAGCACCTGCTCCTGGGGGCACCAGCTCGCCAGCAGGCTCCGCTCCCTCGTTGAGGACGAGAACTCCGGTGGCAAGATCGCCGTGTCGCCAACGACCAAATCGGGCCTGATGACCCATAGGAATGTTTGGCCGCTGTCCGCGAGACCCCATGCGAACTCCACCAGCTGCGCTGGCGACATCACTGTGATGCTCCCGAAGTTCACGTACACAACCGAGCTGGGTGGTTTCGAGTCGAGCCACTCAAGACAGCCCAGGTCTTCCTTCCACAGGTTGGACCCGATTGACCTGGTGTCGTTATTGGGTAGTTGCTTTGTAAGGAGATGAAGGGGGCCAAGGGTGTAGATTCGAGGGAACATGGCCTTGAGAGCGTCGAGGACCTCGTGCTCTAATTGGTCGAACGTGTTGAAAACAATGGCCGAGGCTCTCTTCGCTCGCTCCGTCTCTCTCAAGCAGAAGTCTATCATCAGGTCGTCCTTATCAGTGGTTCGGAGGAAGCTCGGCAAGTCTCTCAGGCGGATGTTTCTCATCCCGGGTATCCAGTCAATGGTGGTGTCTAGATACCCGTTTGTCAAGTAGCTGGCATCTGCAAATTGAGAGTCGATCAATTAAACCATTCGACCATTCATGGCAACGTTGTTACATCTAAAATTCTACTTTTGACGGTTGACTTAGTTAAGTACTTAGAAAACTATGATATAGTCCCCCACTGGCTAATCATGTAAATCAAGAATGAACAAAACTACACAATAAACGCTAACCAAATCCACAAAAGAGAAGAAACCGTAGATCTGCCAAGTGAGATTAACTAATTAAACCAAATCGGACAGTTATTTAGTAATGCATACCTTTGAGTGGAGTAAGACCCTTGTCAACAAGACTACGATACTGCACGTAGCCCATGAAGCCGCACGCACTCGCCGTCCAGAACAGGACCTCCGGCACGCCGATCGCCTCAGCGGCGTCAAGCGTGAAGGTCATCACGCCGTCTGACACCACGCAGCTCACCGGTGGGGAACCCGACGCCGCGCTCTCCTCGTTGAGCCTCTGGAGCAAGTCCCGGAAGTAGGGCAAGCAGAACTTACTCGTGGACTGGCAGAGGGCGGGGATGTCCTGGGTGACGTCAGCAGCGTCAGAGGGCGGGAGGCCGTCGGGGATGGTGCGGAACCGGAAAGACGGGAGGCCGTCAAGGGAGGAGGGGCCACGGGAGCGGAGGAGGCGGCTGTGGTTGTACTCGGTGTTGACGAAGGTGACGTGGAAGCCCCGGTGGTGGAGGAGCTTGGCGAGGTTGAGCATGGGGTTGATGTGGCCCTGGGCCGGGGCGGGGATGCACACTGCGTGCGGCTTTTGGATCATATCTATCGAACTCATCTCTCTCTCTCTCTCTCTCTTTCTCCTCTGTGTTTTGATCGTTTCTCTTGCTGTTGCTGTTGCTCTTTTCTGGGCGAGGAAGAAGAGATGGGAATGGCTATGGGGGCGAGAGAGAGGGTACGTGAGGTTTTGGTGTATTTATAGGCGGGGCGAGATCGAGAGGGGAAGGCGGGTGGCACGTCGGCGATCAATTCCGGCCGACTTGGAAGACGTGAGAGACACGTGATGCGGTAAGGGATGAGAAGAGCGTGACATGGCTCGAACGGACGGTCAAAATACGGCTTCCGTTTCTTTAATAGGGGAAAAACGGCACCACCTCGTTCAGGTTCATTTGTAGATCTCACGATCCAAAAATTGGGTCGACGTCATGATCCTTGGCGTGTTCGGTTGTTTACGCTATAACATAATGATTTATTCATTTTTATGGGTTTGACTAATTCAAGAAAAATTAGGTAATTTTTAATTTTTTGGATACGGCTGTCATCAATGATTAGGTTCAAGTACCTAACAAGCATATCCAGGGTTCCTGATGACTAGTTCTTAGAAGCCAATGGTTGGATTTAGATTCTTGATGCTTGGACTATAATTTGGCGAGTTTAATATATATTAAGGATATGTAACAAACACCAAATGATGGTCTAACAAACGAAATATGTTCGAGAACCAATTCCATCTATTTATATTATCTGTAGACTAAATTTATGCCATTATCATCCCCATTCCCATGTTCTCTGAATTGAGCTATGTGAGTCATTGTTGAAAGCAGCATATGCATGCACGCCTAGTGTGAGCAAAGCTTTTTGACATGCATCATGCACTTATAAGAATTCAAAACTTATAGGAAAAAAAATATTACGTGATTTACGAATCCAATTCCATTTCAATCGTCAATCAAGTGAACCTACGTTGAGATGCGCATAATTGATAATCTAGATAATAATAGTTCGCATAATTTTCAAATGATACAATATACTTTTCGAAATTTACCTTAGCTTGTCAAATTAGACCAAAATTGTTTTTTGGATTGTTGTAATCCATTTTCCTCTCGTGTTCCAAAATTCCGGCCACGGAGAAAGGTAGTGCAAACTCTATTGCGTAGCCATATTTGAGCAAAAGTGACCAGAGAATGTGAACTACACTTTTCTATTCACATGTTCCCAACTTTATTTGCAGTGGTGATTGGATCTTGGTTCTCTTTTGAATTTGATGATTGAGATTTCTCCTTAAGTGTCGATAGCCCTATTTCAAGAACTCGTCCGGAATTAAGAATATGTAGAATATAGTTGAAATTAAAGATTGAATTTTAGGTGATGAGAGAATTATTCGATAACATTAGCGAAATACCGTGGTCCATAAATTTTTTTTTGAGAGGTTAAAGGCCATGGATAGATACTATCTACAACCCATATCTCTTATTCGAGCTCATATTCTTCCATCCGTTTATTCGTTCCTTCATTGCCTCTCATCAGTAGATCTCAAGATTGGGTTCCGTGCTTGTGCCACCGATGAATTAAGCAGCCATTTTTTCCATCTTTTTCTTAAATGAAACCAATTACGTTACGTAGCCATCTTCTTTTTTCTTCTTATCGCATAAAGTAGCAACTTTTTGGCTGAGCAAATCAAGTGATTTTTTTGACTTTATTGAATATTTTTAGTCAACTCAAGTTATGCTCGCCAAACATCAAATGGGTTCAAAAGGCTAAACAATCTAGCGGCTTGCTTCACACTGCACACCTCATGAATCGATTAGATATAAGCATTCGGTCTATACACGTGCCGTAACTTGAAAGAGTTTATATGCAATTAACCGGATTTTAGCGGAAATACCCAACATAGTTTTCGGTACATTTGAATTTACTGGTTTAGTTAGTGTTGAGGTTGTCCCATATCAATTGTTGAAGGAGTTGGTGGTTGGTTTATAAGTGTGAGGGAAGACCTCACCCTTTGAGCTAGTTTTTGAATCGAGAGAGACCCAAAACCATTCAATACTATTATTAAAGCCCAGGTTTGCCAACAAGTCTAGACTCGAAAGTCACATGGGAGAGTTAGGGGTTGCTGTTCTTCGACCCTGGCTCGATTTGTGAAGGGGAGATTATTGAGATTGTTTCATATTAATTGTGAAAGGGGCTAATGGTCAGTTTATAAATATAAGAGAAAACCTATCTTTTGAGCTTATTTTTAAGGTGGGAGAGATCCAAACCCATCCAACAGTTAGCTAAATGCTTATGCAAATTCAACAACTGGTTTTGACTAACAAATTGCAAATCTCAGGCTAGTCGAATAAACTTCACAAGCAAATGACTGAAGAGGTTGAAATTTGAAGAACTTTTCTTCCTATGAGGTATATTTTCTTCGCGGGTTACGTACCGCATGACCCATGTCTGACCTCAGCAATGGAGAAAATGTTTAAAAATTTCGGTGAGCCCATGCGTTGCCTCGCCTCTTTACCCACACGCTCATTTAAAATAATGTCTTCTATTGTTTGGCTAAGAATTTTAATTATAGGGACGTCTTTAATATTTTATTCAAAATAAATTATTTTTCATGGCATTGGTTTAACAAGTGTCTCTAGGACACTTTTTAACAAAATCCCAGTAGTGTCATTGTCTATTCGAATTGAAATGTCAGAATGGGTCGATGACTTAAAAAAAAGAAAAAAGAAATTCAATAAGCCTTCTTCTAACAGCAAGTGGCGGCCGAATAAAATAGTCAATTATTCCACAAGCCATCGACTCCATATAAGTCCAAAGTTTGGAAAATAAGAATGGTCATTAATAAGCGCCCCTGTGGTACTAACTAAATGATTTAAAAACAAAAATACACATTTCTTAACATACTGTGAACATAAACGTAATTACCAATATTAACAGTAACACTTAAACGTTTAATTGTCAAAACATATTTAACGAGACTTAATAAATAGCCTAAGGACACTCTTTAACATTTTATGATGCGTTTGTTTTGCGAAAAATGAATAATTTGAAAAATATTTGTTTGAAATATCACTTGGGTCGCTTATGGACAAAATATATTTTCATCATCGGTGAAAAATATTTTTTATTGATTAATTATTTCAAACATACAAGCTTTCATCTTTAAAAAAAATATTTTGAATTATATAATTTTCACATAATGAACGGAACCTTTTCAACGTACATTCATTCGATTTTGTAACTTGGGTCTGTACTTGGGATTTATAAGGGAGTCGCCCTTCAATGAGGTAACTAGGAGATGAGGCAATTAAAATGATAAATACACCTCTCAGTGCTGTCCATATTTCATAAGTTACGTATAGATTGGTGGGCCGAGCAATGGCCACCGAATCATGAAAGGAAACTTGACCCGAGATATCCTCATCCCCAACCGGTCTCCTGGCCGCCACTGAAATAGCTCCTGTCTCATCGCCGGACTATTCACCGTCCATTCCAGTGCCGGTTGGGACATTAGGGGCCTGACCGGACACGATGTGTGGAACCATATTTGGAACCCACCGATTGAAAAGCTAGTCGGAGCTGATGCACGACTAATCCTTCAAGGATATGCAGGATCGAAGGGAGATAATATGCGCATTCTCAAGAGGTGCAGATAATCGAGGTAAACATTCGAATAATCTCTGACAGAGAGAAATATCTAGAGAAATATCTCCGGTTGGAGGCAGTTCCTTCCATTGGGAAACTGACATCAACACGGTCTCTTGCTGACTGTCCTGCATCGAGGCTAGACCATGAAGCCAGATTCAACTTATGTAAAATGTCTCCAACATCCATCAAATAAAAAACAAGTGAGGAAACAACGTCGGGGTAAGTATATTATCAGTATCAAAAATTATGTACGATGCTTATTTTGGTGCCAAAAGTTTCCGTCGGATCACTTAAGTGCCAAATCAGAGGAAAAATGATCACTTTGGTGCCACCGGCAATAGATTCCGACCAAAATGATTACGTGGCTTCTATATTTAAAAAAAAAAAATTAACATAGCTCGCTCGGCCGCCGTCGCTCAACTGCAGCTTGCGACGAGACTGAAGTTGATACAAGCCTGGCCAGGATCTAGACAAGACAAGAGGATTGTTTACGGAATTGCTCATAATGGCAAACAAATGTCCAAACAAGCTTAATCACTTCTGGGCAACAACAACACCTTGTTGATCACCTCGTCCAGGTTCAAGAATGACGACCCGGAAGGACGTGTGGCCTCTCGGGCCATCTCCTTCCACTCCATTGCCTTCCTCTTCATCTCCTTCCCTCTCTCCCCCTCCATCAGCTCCCTCACCTGCCTCTCCACCTCGTCCCTCCTTACGTCACTGTCAATCTCCATCCCGATCCCCCACTCCTGGCAGCTGTATCGACAGTTCATCTGCTGGTCCCCGTTGAACGGCCAACACACCACTGGCACACTAGCCGCGATGCTCTCGATTGTGGAGTTCCACCCGCAGTGGGTTAGGAACCCGCCGACAGCCGAGTGGCTTAGCACCCGCTCCTGGGGGCACCAGCTCGCCAGCAAGCTCCGCTCCCTCGTTGCGGCCAAGAAATCTGGAGGCAAGATTGCCGTGTTGCCGATGACCAAGTCGGGCCTGACGACCCATAGGAACACCTGGCCGCTGTTCGCAAGCCCCCATGCGAACTCCACCAGCTGCGCCGGTGACATCACTGTGATGCTCCCGAAGTTCACGTAGACGACTGAGCCGGGCAGTTTCGAGTCGAGCCACTCGAGACAGCCCAGGTCTTCCTTCCATAGGTTGGACCTGATCGGCCTGGTGTCATCATCGGATAGTTGCTCCACGAGTAGATGAATGGGGCCGATGGTGTAGATGGGAGGGAACATGGCCTTGAGCGCGTCAAGGACCTCGTGTTCTAATTGCTCAAATGTATTGAAGACCCAGGCGGAGGCTCTCTTCACTCTCGCAAACTCAACCAACAAGAAGTTGAGGATCGGTTCGTTGAGGTCCGTGGTTCGAATGAAGCTCGGCAAGTCTCTCAAGCGGATGTTTCTCATCCCGGGTATCCAGTCGATGACAGTGTTCAAGTATCCATTTGTCAAGTAGCTCGCATCTGCAAATTGAGAGTTCATCAAGTGAATCGGGTGACCATACAAGGCCATGATCCTCATAAAGGATCAGATTCTCTTAAAATTTGGAAGCGTATCGTCAAGGTCTCTGCTGTTCCTATTGCGTTGTTCGATGTTTATGGTGTCACATGACAATATTTGTGTTGTCAATTCATTTGTTAGACTTAGATTAGGGAAAGCATTAGAATATTGTCGAAGGATATACAAAATGATTTCATAAACTCCTAAATTAGATAGTTATTTAGTAACGACATTGTTGTATACACACTGATCATATAAATCAGGAACAAACAAAACTGAAGAATATAACAGCAAACTGAACCGAAAAAAATAACAAAGAAAAATCTTTAGGTGTAAAAATTTGCTCGGTTGACATGCTAAGTGAGATCACCTAAATCAGACAAGTTATTTAGTAATCATACCTTTGAGTGGAGCAAGACCCTCGTCAATGAGACTACGAAGCTGCAAGAACCCCATGAATGCGCACGCGCTTATCGGCCAGAACAGGACCTCTGGCACGCCGACTGCCTCGGCAGCATCGAGTGTGAAGGTCGTCGAGCCGTCCGACACCACACAGCTCACCGGTGGGGAACCCGATGTCGCACTCTCCTCATTGAGCCTCTTGAGCAGGTCCTGGAAGTAAGGCAAGCAGCACTCTTGCGTGGACTGGCAGAGGGCTGGGATGTCCTGGGAGGCGTCGCTGTCGGAGGGCGGGAGGCCGTCAGGGATGGTCCGGAACCGGAAAGACGGGAGGCCGTCAAGGGAGGAGGGGCCGCGGGACCGCAGGAGGCGGTTGTGGTTGTACTCGGTGTTGACGAAGGTGACGTGGAAGCCCCGGTGGTGAAGGAGCTTGGCGAGGTTGAGCATGGCGTTGATGTGGCTCTGCGCTGGGAAGGGGATGCACACCGCGTGTGGCTTTTGGGTCATCTCTGTCGCACCCATCTCTATATTCTCTTCTCTGTGTTTTGAGTGTTTTCTCGTTTGGGTACGAAAAGAGAGATGTCAATGGCCATGGGGAGAGAGGGTAGGCTGGGTATATTTATAGGCCGATCCGACATTTAATACGTGTTGGCTTGTTGGTTCGTTTGATGAAAAAAATCAACATAACATAATATTCGCTTGAATATTCATCATTTGGATATTTTAAAAGAATGAGTTGAAGAAAATCATTCCAATCAATCAAAATATCTTTTTAAATTTAGGAAAATGACTTCACTTTTAAAAATTAATTTCGAATACGGCTTATCCTCCATCAACAACAAAATGCTCCCCGATAATGGACCCGAGTGCTCAGTAGCCAAGCCCCCCAGTTGCTGGACCTTAGAGGCTAGCGGCTAGACTTGGATCACTCCTCGGTTGCCAGATCGCGTCTAAACTCGAGTTCTAGGGTTGTATTCGAGAATTTTTTTTCTAATACGTGTTTCATTGCTTTCCTATAACAAGTACATACAATAAGAAATATGACTTCCATATTATTAGCAAAATTAACAAACACAAAAGAAAAAAGATCATTTTTTTAGAATAATTTTATCTGAAAATATTTTCTGGTAAAATTTGATTCCTGTAAAATAATTGGCGTCATTAATTTGTGAGGAGAAAAATGGATTTGTAATAAGGAACATTAATAAACCGATGGATGTTCAAATAAGTGAAATATTTTTAAGAAAATAATTTACCATTTGTCAATTTCAATATACGTAACTCGTGAGTGATGATGGTAGTTGTGTACAATTGATCTATAAAAAGTCAATAATGACTTGTCAATTTCTTCGTGGTTAAAACTGTAGTTCGACGCTTCCAAAAATAATGGTCCTATATTCCCATGTTGTCAACCCCTTTCAAAATAGTAGCCTTATTTCCGAGGAGTTGTTCATTTCCCAAGTTGTCAATTTCCTTCAAAATAGCAATCTCAATCTCCATTTTCACTTAACTATTCTCCACTATCTCCTTAATGGATCTTCACATGCATAAGCCTTGCTACAATTCTTTGAGTGGATTATCTTGCTCCTCAGTTAAAATGCTCATAAAAAAGTTGGGCAAAATAATCCGCAATCATTTACTACTTGTCGATATGTGCCAACATTTATATCCAAGTCATCAAACAACATGTAATATTGACCAATCTTTAATCTATTAAATTGGCTTCCTCCACAGATGATTAGATATGCCCGGATAGTATATTCTCTACTCATTTCTTTTTTTCTTCGTTAATTTTGATGGTTATATATGACGTTGTCGAGTCCACTTTTGTTGCTTCCTAATGATCATAGCATGTTGATAATATTTAAATATTGGGCACTTTTGGGTGTCAACAGGTTTCAAATACTAGATTAGTTAAATAAACTTAAAAAAAAATAAGTATCCTAATAATTGAAAACGTTAAAAATGGAAAACTTTCCTCGTTATATTGAATCGTTTTGTTTGCAGATTACGAACTGCATGATCCATGTTGACCTCAGCATAGGAGAAAACAATATACGTAATATCAGTGAGCCGCAAATTGCTTCGCCTCACGTCCCTCGGCTCATTTAATAAGGTCCCCTAGGCAATGAAAATTGACTTGCTAGGTATTTTAGTTATAAAACAAGTTGTTAAAGGATGTCTTGAAATACCAATTAATCATAATTTATTCGAAATATATCAGTTTCTAAGGGATTAGTGGAATGTAACATAAAGCAATCGGTGCATTCAAAACTATGAAATTTTTCGGTTGATTGCTTAACAAGTGTATCAACGGCACTCAACGGCAAAATCCTAATTATAATTATTTCTTCAAACTATTCTCTAAGGAAAACGTGTCGGGCAACGAGTTTAAAGAGGAGAAGAAATTTATTTGGTCTTCTTCTTAGAGGAAGTGGTGGCAGAACAAAATAATACTATTATTATAATAATTATCATCATCATCATCATCATTATAAATCCAATGCTATGACCGGCCACCATTTCATTGTTAGATTTGCTTCCACAATATAAGCAACTTACTTTATCCTAAGCTTTGCAAGAGGATACGCAAGCGCGGCAATTCAACTTGGGATCCAAGAAGGAAGGGCAACATGCTTACTAAGGGTATGCAAAAGTACCGAAAACAACTTAGGACTGGATCGAAATTGACAATGAAATAGGTGGCCGGTCATAGCTTTGATTATGGTGGATTCTTATGTCAGACAGTGTGTTAGAGAGAGAGAGAGAGAGAGAGAGAGAGAGAGTTTTAATTCCGTGGGGCTCCATACATTCTGATCTTACTGGTGGGGATTTACGGGGTTAAGCATTATGATAAGGATTAACGTTTAGGTAGAGAGAGAATCGAGAAGGAAAGTCTTTGATGTGGAAAGGAGAAAGCTTTGGTGCGCATTGGAACGTCTCTGTTCTTCCTAAAAAGCAAAATGTCCATCCATCCGCTCTCTTTTTCAAGAATTTTTCCCATCCCTTTTGTGAAAAGAAGAGTTTTTTTCTTTTCCCTCTTTTCCCCGAAGGGGTGTGCATCGGGTGGGGGATCCATTATTGATCCATCCGCCGTGGTGGAGGGGTAGGTAGACGTCAAAGTCGTGGGCCTAAAAGGTCAAGCGTTTCGACTGCAGCAAAAGAAGATCCCCTCGCTCCCCCCTTTCCCTTGCCTACCCTCGAACCCCCAGATCCAAACAAAAACTCAAAAGCGAGATAAAAGAGATGCGAAAAAAGAAAAGGTCGCGCCAAAAGCAAATAGCCACTGAAGAAGGTCACATTGTGTTTTTCCTCTTCTCTCTCTTTTGTGGCTGCAGACACCGCCGGACGACCTCGTGGAGGTATCTTAGCGAGGAAAAGATCGAGCAGAGCCCTCTCCGAAGGACAAAAGTTCTTTCTGCTCGTTCACGTGTGTGCAGATTCGAGGGGTCCTCGGGATTCCCTGCTTTTATAAGGAATAAAAGGATTGGTCCAGCAGTAGTAAAAGACCGGAAGCCACGTGCTCGGGAAATTGTCAAGAGAGAGTCCAAATCCGAGCTCAAACCCACGACCTACCTTGCCAATGAATTTAAAGCCAACTTAATTATATTAACTGTTCCAACGTCACATCAATTTTTCAATATCGAATTCCCTAACACATTTCCTACGTGTATCGCGATGATTCTTGACCTGAAGAACTCGGATTTAAGTAAGGGGTCACGATGATAAGTTGTTATCCTTGTTCCCCGCGAGGTAGCCGGCTGCGTTACGATTGCGCCCATGGAATTTTATTGAAGAAAAGATAAGAGATTATGGGCTTAGTTTACGGCTGATTGTGACTTTTTTAACAAGATTATCTACAGAGAGTCCATGGAGTGGCGAATTTGGCCCTCTCAAGAGCTATCGAGGTTGATGTATGTTGGGCATCGAGCATCTTCATATCTTTGTCAAGCGTCACTGCTTGAGGCTACTCTGGTGTCACCGCACCTAAGTCGAGAAAACTCGAAGCCCTTGCCTGGGCCGGCGGTGGTGCTCAGAGGCCTTGCCATAGCCTTAGAAGACGATAAGCAATAGCTCCCTTTGTTTTTTGTTTTTTGTTTTTGTTTTTTCTTTCCTTCTTTTTTGTTTTAACTTTCTAAGTTACTTTGCAATAATTTACAACGTAAGTCATTAACTAAACGGTATTTTATTTATTTATTTAGCAAATACACCTTAAGTCAAATATCTTTGCGGAGATCATTGGCCAAGATAAGATGTGAATCAGCAATATTGCCTAGAACTGGGCTCTCTTTCGCAAGTTTGTTTAGTGTTTGTTGTTTTTTGGTTCGGTTTGTTATCGAACTGTCATGGCGCTCGGACTGAATGTTTCGCCATTTTTTTTTTTTTTTTTAAATTGAATTTTAATTTTCTTTTTCCTCATTCCTATTGGGAACAGTGAGCGACGGCCATAGGCAAGCTCAAGGCTTGCCTAGTGTTGGCCTTGGGTAAGCTCAAACTCGCCAGGATTTGGCGAGGTTGAGCCTCGTTGACTTGTGCTTGTGGCAGGTCGTCGGCCATTGTGAAGGCCCAACAACTAGTTGAGGGAGAAATAAAAGGAAAAAAGAAGGAAAAAAATAAAAAGAAGAATATAAAATTAAAATTAAAAATTCGAGATGAGCAATTCCAAAAAATGCTTTCACCTCTTTAAGTTTAGGAATCCACTTTTCTAAATTGATACATGAATATTTTCGTTGACTACAAAGTATTTTCGTTTGACTAGTTATTTTTTGCGAATCAAACAAGTGAAAATCCTGAAAATTAATTTTTGAAAAACACTTTTTTTGAAACAAATACACCCTCACTTTTTACTTAGTCTAAATCTCTTAACTCATGCACTTTTTTTTCTCAAAGTCAACTCCCAAAACATTTACAATGCTCCCATATTGTCAAGTAAAATTCGCAATTGATTTTTTTTCACAATTTTATGAAATCAGAACAATAATTTAAATGTTGGCGAGTACTTTTCTTTTTTCGAAAATGTTGGAATAAGATTGGTTATATCTAACATGGATCCTCTGGTGTCAATTTACTTCCAAGATTGCAACCCGCCACTTGAAAGAAACAATACACGGAGACTCCTGCAATTAGAAGGCATCATCAAAATTCACCGCCAAGTGATCGCATAGTGAAGTGGCAAATTATAGCAATAATTTGATATTAGAGACAATGAGCTTTTTGAATGATCAAGAATCGCTTTGATTAGATTCGAAGTGACCAAGAAGTCGCAATTGGTTTATGAGAATGAAACAGGAAATAGAAATAAAATTGTAGGGCTTTTTTCCGCCGGGAGAATTGCGAGATTCCGATATTGGACTGAGGAGATGTGTGCACTTGAAGTTTAGTGAGCTGAACTGAAATTAGCTGATTGCAGAGTGCCAATGGCATCGGGGCAGACCACCGTGATCCACAAACCCCTCCCCGTCCTTGCGGCTCGAGCCACCGTTGCTCCACTGATTACCATCATCGCGATGATTCACAAAGTCGTTAAGGAGAATAACTGATGAATTCTCTTTGTACGTAGATAGCCAAAAAAGCCCATTGTCTTTCCTGACAGAGCATGTCCACACCAAACAGCTAAAGATAATCAGCTCCTAGCCATTAATTGAGAGCTCTACTACAACATAAGAGTGGTGCACTCGTAATTGGCGAACTCATGATCAGATCTAGATGTTAATGAAACATCGTTATTTTTTTAGGACATTGACATAAGAGTCCTAAGACTATTGCATCCGTCGGGTTACGTGGCCAGCATCTATTTCGTGCTATTCTTGTTACCAAGAAAGGTTGGAGAGTTTGGATCCAATGCTATCACGGCCTCCCTTCGCTTCCTCGTTCTAGCGCTGCCTCATGAAGAAATCATCGCGAATGTATGTACGGAGAAAACAATAAAAACATGGGAAAACACTTCATTGCATTTCAACCAACAAAAAAAAAAAAAAAAAAAATTCATTGCAGGCTTGCAGCCGACCGTTTCACCTTAATGCCACTGGAAGTGACGCAACTGAAGTTAATACGGGCCTAGATAGGATCTAAACAAGACAAGAGGACTGTCTACGGAATTGTTCGGATTCTTTCCCCAGTCGCAAAACAATGTCCGAGCAAGCTTAATCTCTTCTAGGTGACAACAGCACCTTGTTGATCACCTCGTCTAGGTTCAAGAACGACGACCCGGAAGGATGCGTGGCCTCTCGGGCCATCTCCTTCCACTCCATCGCCTTCCTCTTCATCTCCTTCCCTCTCTCCCCCTCCATCAGCTCCCTCACCTGCCTCTCCACCTCGTCCCTCCTCACCTCGTTGTTGATCTCCATCCCGATCCCCCACTCCTGGCAGCTGTATCGGCAGTTTGTTTGCTGGTCCGCGAAGAACGGCCAACACATCACCGGCACACTGGCCGCGATGCTCTCGATTGTGGAGTTCCACCCGCAGTGGGTCAGGAACCCACCGACAGCCGAGTGGCTTAGCACCCGCTCCTGGGGGCACCAGCTCGCCAGTAGGCTCCGCTCCCTCGTTATGGCCAAGAAATCTGGAGGCAAGATCGCCGTGTTGCCGATGACCAAGTCGGGCCTGATGACCCATAGGAACACCTGGCCGCTGTTCGCGAGTCCCCATGCGAACTCCACCAGCTGTGCCGGCGACATCACTGTGATGCTCCCGAAGTTCACGTACACGACCGAGCCGGGTGGTTTCGAGTCAAGCCACTCGAGACAACCCAGGTCTTCCTTCCACAGGTTGAGCCTGATCAACCTGGTGTCATCATCGGATAGTTGCTCCAGGAGTAGATGAATGGGGCCGATGGTGTAGATGGGAGGGAACATGACCTTAAGTGCGTCAAGGACCTCGTGTTCTAATGGCTCAAACGTATTGAAGACCCAGGCGGAGGCTCTCTTCACTCTCGCAAACTCAACCAAGCAGAAGTTGAGCATCGGGTCGTCCGGGTCCATGGTTCGAATGAAGCTTGGCAAGTCTCTCAAGCGGATGTTTTTCATCCCAGGTATCCAGTCGATGACGGTGTCCAAGTACCCGTTTGTCAAGTAGCTCGCATCTGCAAATTGAGAGTCGATCAAGTGAACCGGGTGACCATACATGGCCATGATCCTCATAAAGGATTAGATTCTCTCAAAATTTAGAAGCGCATTGTCAAGGTCTCTGCTGTTCCTACTACGTCGTTCAATGTTTATGGTGTCACATGGCAATATTTGTGTTGTCAATTCATTTGTTAGACTTAGTTTAGGGAAAAATATTAGAATATTGTCGAAGGATATATGGAATGATTTCGTAAGCTCCTAAATCAGATAGTTATTTAGTAATGACATTGTTGTATACACACTGATCATATAAATCAGGAACAAACAAAACTGAAGAATATAACAGCAAACCGAACCGAAAAAAATAGCAAAGAAAAATCTTCAGGTGTAAACAATTTGCTCGGTTGACATGCTAAGCGAGATCACCTAAATCAGACAAGTTATTTAGTAATGCGTACCTTTGAGTGGAGCACGACCCTTGTCAATGAGACTACGAAACTGCAAGAAGCCCATGAATGCGCACGCGCTTATCGTCCAGAACAGGACCTCTGGCACGCCGACTGCCATGGCAGCATCGAGTGTGAAGGTCGTGCAGCCGTCCGACACCACACAGCTCACCGGTGGGGAACCCGATGTCGCGCTCTCCTCATTGAGCCTCTTGAGCAGGTCCTGGAAGTAAGGCAAGCAGCACTTCTGCGTGGACTGGCAGAGGGCTGGGATGTCCTGGGTGGCGTCGTCGTCGGAGGGCGGGAGGCCGTCGGGGATGGTCCGGAACTGGAAAGACGGGAGGCCGTCAAGGGAGGAGGGGCCGCGGGACCGCAGGAGGCGGTTGTGGTTGTACTCGGTGTTGACGAAGGTGACGTGGAAGCCCCGGTGGTGGAGGAGCTTGGCGAGGTTGAGCATGGCGTTGATGTGGCTCTGCGCTGGGAAGGGGATGCACACTGCGTGTGGCTTTTGGGTCACCTCTGTCGCACCCATCTCTATGTTCTCTTCTCTGTGTTTTGAGTGTTTTCTCGTTTGGGTACGAAAAGAGAGATGTCAATGGCTTTGGGGAGAGAGGGTAGGTTGGGTATATTTATAGGCCTATCCGACATTTAACATTTTACGGTGTGTTCCGCATAAAATGAATGATTCGGAAAATTTTTCTGAAAATATCATTTGGTCACTTAGGGACAAAATATATTTTCGTAGTCCATGAAAAATCTTTTTTTATTAATTAATTATTTCAAACAATACAAATATTCATCTTTAAATAAATATATTTCAAATTATATAATTTTTGTGAAATGAATGGAGCCCTTTCAACGTACATTCATTTGATTTTGCAACTTGGGTCCGCACTTGAGATTTTTGATGGAGTCGCCCTTCAATGTAGTAACTAGTAGATGAGGCAATTAAAATCATAAATGGACCTCTCAGCGCTGTCCGTAATTCAGAAGTTACGTATAGATTGGTGGGCCGAGCAATGGCACCGAATCATGAAAGGAAACTTGACCCAAGACATCGTCATTCCCAACCGGTCTCCTCGCCACCACTTAAATAGCTCCTGTCTCATCGCCGGACCATTCACCATCCGTTACCTAAGAAGTACCAATACTCTCCGGAAGCCTTCGAGTCGTGTCTGACACTCCGACACGTGTCCAACACGTGGTCAATTCTTCCCGACACGCTCCGACACGCGAGTCCGAAATTCCGACATGCGACTCCGACACGCATTGGGTCAATTTTAAAAATTTTAAATACTTAAGGGGTCAAAATATAAATATATGAAAAATAATGAAAATAACAAAAATAATGGGGAAAGAAGAAAATTTTCATTTTCAAGTTTCTCACTTATAAGTTTTGACATTTCTGCGAGTGACGATGGAACGGCCCTCTTCTTGCCGGAGTAGCTCCACTGCCTCTGCAGACTTAAAGTTATGATTTTTTTTTTTTTTTTTGCTTCTTTTCGCCTCTCGCGGGCATTGTTTGTGAGTTATTTCTTTTGGTCACATTTTCCATGGCAAATTTAGTTATTTCATTTTCTTTTGATCGTATTTTGAGAGTTCTTGTCCTGGATTTTCATTTTTCTCGAACCTTGTTTTGTAGAGGAGCTCCAAGCCAATCTATATCATGAACTCCGAACTCGGTCTAGAACTATAAGAAATCTCATTAATTTCCGACAAGTGTAAATAAAAGGATATATTCCTTCAAATTTACTCTTTTTTGTTTGCAATTTTTGAATTTCTCATTCAATATCTATCAAATTAAAAAAAAAAAATGATATTAACAAATGTTGGATTAATATGTTTAGTATAAATTAATTCAATGTTCTTTTTATTATTATTTATTTATTTTTGCATTTATATATAAAAATTAATGTGTCGAAATTCTCTATTTTTTGAGAATTAATGTGTCGGCGTGTCGTGTCGTGTCGTGTCGTGTGTCGCGTATCCGTGTCGGTGTTACATAGTCCGTTACAGTGCTGGTTGAGACAATGGGGGCCTAACCGAACACGACGCGCGGAACCATATTTGGAACCTGTTGATTAAAAAGCTAGTCAGAGTTGATGCATGACCAATCCATCAAGGATATGCATGATCTAATGGACATAATATGCGTACTCTCAAGAGGCGTAGAGAATCGAGGTAGACATTCGAATAATCTTCGACAGAGGGAAATATCCTGAAGAAATATCTCCAGTAGGAGGCAGTTCCTTCCATCGGGAAACCAACATCAACAAGGTCTCCTCCTAAGTGTCCCGCATCGAGGCTCGATCATGAAGCCGGATTCAACTTATGTGAAATGTCTCCAACATCCATTGAATAAAAAACAAGCAAGGGAACAACAACTATTCAGCAACTCGTGCAGATTTTCCAATCCAAGTTATAGAACAAAAGTTCTCTCCCCGTATCTTGACCACAAAAAAAAGAAAAAAAAGAAACTTCCACTTGCAAAACTTACCCTCGCCTACCAACTTGGTCAGACATGGGGATAATTTCTCTCGCTCTCATCTATTTGTCTGGTTGCACATTTTATTTCGAAGAATCGAAATAAATTCTTCTTCTTTTTGTCACGACAATATAGTACAATGCTAGTTCGACTAAAAAAAAGTACAGTACAATGGGAAAAAGCACCAAAAAAGTTCTAAACATTTTGTATTGATATCAATTCAGTACTAAACTTTTCAATTAGACCAATTTAGTCCTAAACATTTTCATATTGGTACCAATTCAACCAATTTAACTAATTTAAGTTGGAAATTACTGACGTGGTCGCCAACAGTCTTATGTGGTGCCACATGGACAAATTTTATAATTTTTGATATTTTTCAGATTTTTAAATTTTTTTTTTTTTTTTTTCCTTTTTTTCTCTTGTTTCTTTTTTTTTTTTTTTCCTTTCTCCTTACACCTTTGTAGCGAGGTTGCCGACCGACCATCGTCGGCCATAGGCTAATTGGGGCAAGGGCCTCCGTGCCCTCACTGCCATTAGCAAGGGCCACTGTGCCCTCATCGACCACAAGTGAGGGCGTAGGCCCCCGCCCAAATCCAGGCAAGGCCTAAAACCCTCACCCATTGGTCGATGAGGGCGCAACAACCCTCGTCGACCAAGGGCAAGGGCCTCTACACCCTCGTCAGCCATAGGCAAGGGTGTGAAGGCCCACGCTTGTGGCAGGGGAGAGCCGCGACACCTTAGGCGAGGTCGTCGTGGCCCTCGCTTGTGGTGGGCGAGGGTGTCGTGCCTTCGCCTAGATCTGGGCAAGGCTGTCGCACCTTCGCCCGCCATGAGCGAGGGCCGTTGCGCCCTCGCCTGTGGCCGACGAGGGCGCAGAGGCCCTCACTGGCCAACGAGCAAGTGTTTCAGCCCTCGCTTGAATTTGGGTGGGAGCCGACACCCTCGCTTGTGGCTGGTGAGGGCGTGTTGGCCCTCGCCCCAACCAACTCGTGTCCGACAATGGTCGATTGTCAATCTTATTGGCCAAGGGGTAGGAGAAAGGAAAAAATAAAAAGAAAAAAACAAGAAAAGAAGAAAAAAAAAGGAAAAAAAATTAAAAATCTAAAAAAATATAAAAAATTATAAAATTTGTCCATGTGGCGCCGCTTAAGATTGCCGGCGGCCACGTCAGTAATTTCTAGCTTAAATTAGTTAGATTGATTGGGACCAATAAGAAAAAGTTTAGAACTAAATTAGTCTAATTAAAAAGTTTAAGACTGAATTGGTACCGACGTAAAATGTTTAGGACTTTTTTAGTATTTTATCCCAATGCAATGCTAGGTGCACCATGTTGTAGGAAGAATTTTTCGTTCTCATCTAAAGTCATGGAAAGTCTTCCATCAATCTCCAAAATGAAGATGAAAATTCTCACATCGTGGGTTTGACTCATCTTTGAATAGACAAGTTCGAGTTTTGTACCCAAGAACATATAAGGATCCATTGTTGTTGGGACATGCATTGCAACGAAAGTTCGATAAATGGAGAAAATGGGTTCAATTAGTTACCTAAGTTGACTCGTACTAGGGCTCGGGCTGCGGACCTTTCTCTATGCCCTTTTTAAGTGATATATATTTTAGCCATGTTGACTGATGGGCTAAATTAGAATGTTTGTGGGAAGGAATCTCTTAAATCATTGCAGTTATCCCGACTGGGATTTCCATTCCATTACGGTTGTGTTTTATTTGTTTACCTACTTTTGTTTCTTGGGAAGGATCCGAATATATTGATTGAAATTCAAATTAACTCATTTAAGGACAATTTTAGGCATCAAGCATGAATTCTTGTGACACGCGATTTCAGTTGACTTAAATGGGCATTTTGTCATGAGAAAGTATGATCATGACGGCACAACCAAAATTTTCACTTACGACACCAAGGAATCCCAATGGCACATTTGTTTAGCTAATGAATGCATTTGCAAATGTTGTGTATCTATTGATCGAAAGTGGTCGTTTTTTTTTTTTTTTTTTTTCAAAGAAAGTGGTCGTTTGAGGACAACGAATTTAGGCATCAAACAGAAATTCTCGAAATGCACGGTCATGATGGGCTTAAAAAATGACATCTCGTCGTGGGAAGTACGTAGGGCGATGTTCCTGGCACGACCAAAATCGAGTTTCCACACGGAGGAATCTGGCCGACCCATTTGGAAGATGTGTTAGTTGACGAAATGATTGACGTGTACTCGCTGGCCGCAGAAGTATGGAAAGATGATGATGGATGAAGGTACAAGGATGGCAACGACTTCAAACTGGAAGGAGGGACCCGGGAGTTCCATCAGTATCCTTCTAAATATTATTTTTTTCATTTTGTGAAAATCCTCTAATCTTCTAATTGATTTTCTAATTATCATACAAAACTTGTAAGTTATGTGATCACCGGTATCAACGAGCTATATCAGACTATTACAAGCCACAACATATTGCTTATTTTTTAATCCTTCATCAACTCGTTATATTGGTATTTATCCTTTTCAAAACATTGATAATTTTGTTCTCAGTGCATTAGATTAAATTAACAAATCAAGGAGTATTTTTTGCATTTTTCTAATATTTGTATTTTTTAACATTGATAGCAAAAGGACATCAGATACAAAAATTTCACAAATTAACATTTTATATCCTTAAAAGACATGTGCACTAATTGTGTAATGGAAAATAAAAAATCCAAAAAAAAAAAAAAAAAAAGACAAAGGAAAGGCAAGATCCTAGAACTAAAGATGTCCTAAAATGCAGACCAAGTCGTTTGGTTTGTAATATAAGATAAAGGACGCATATCTTGTTGGGCTGTGGGATCCTTGTGAAATCCGTATGATGAAGGAGATCCTCTCAATTATAGTGCTATTGGGCTTTTTGGAAAAAAAAATCAATTTCCGTGGACTATGATAAGGACTAAACTTGAAATGACGCTGGTTTAGCTTTCGACTTTGACTCTTCAAAGTCGGTTGGAAAAATGTTAGGTTGTCATATAAATTTTTCTGGGCCCACTTTGAGGAAATGTCAACATTGCTTTCAGCATTTTTGGATGGCAGCTTCCATGGTTAATGAACCTTTTCTTTTCTTTTTTCGAAATTGCCCTCATTAATATTTTCCTATTCTAATCTTGTGCTCGACCATTCATTTTCTCCAACGGTTGAAGTCCTAAGCAGTTGTGCTTGGTTCTTCACTGGAAGTCACTCATCGAAGGTCTTTGCCTAGGTCTCCAATAAGGGCAGCCGCACTCGGGTCCTTGCCTAGTTCATCTTCTCTAACGCTGCCCTCGTGACTATTAGGTGAGACCTGAAGGATCATGGCTCAAGCGAGATCTGGCGAGTCGAGGGTTATCAAGAGCTACCAAGGTTGATGGCCGAGCATTGCAGATGTATGCAAGGCATCGAGCATCTTTGTATCTATGTCAAGCATCACCACTTGAGGCTACTTCGATGTCACTGCACCTAAGTCAAGAAAACTCGAAGCCCTTGCCTGGGTTGGCGGCAACCCTCGGAGCCCTCGCCATGGCCTTAGGGTTTGTTCGTTTCGCGAAAAATGACTTCCGGGAAAATGTTTTTTGGATTTTCCGATGTTTGTTTCACGGAAAATAAACTAGTCAAGAAAATGTTTTCCATCATTGGAAAAAAACAACCTTTAAAGTGGGAAAACGTTTTCCACTTTTGAAAAGTGAAAACGTTTTCCATGACTTCTTCCCTCTTACTTTTTTTTTTTATTAATACATTTTCATTTTATTTTTATGCTTTTTTTCTTTTTTTTTTTAAATCGAGTTTTTAATTTCTTTTTTTTTCTTTTTTTCCTATTCATCTTCTTCTTTGGCCCGACTGGCCATGGCGGCGTCTGGCGATTGGCTGCAAGCCAGCGGCCAGCGACTGCCTAGGCTCCGCCTAGATCGGGCCTCGCCAGATCGGGCGAGGCGGAGCTCTCGCCGGCCAGGCGGAGCTCGCGGCTCGCCGATCCGGTGAGCTGGGCGGGGCTCGGGCCTCGCCCGTGCTTGCCGCGAGCCGCCGGGCTTTGGCGAGCCGCGAGCTCGCGGGATCCGGCGGCGGAGCTTGGGCTCCCGATCCGGGCGAGCCCGAGCTCCACCGCTAGATCCGGCGAGCTCGCGGCTCGCTGAGCCCGGCGAAGCTCGCGGCGAGCTTAGGCGAGATCGGGCCGAGCCTCGAGCTCGCGGGTTTGGCCACCGGGTCTTGGTCGGTCGCCGGGTAGCCGGCCATCATCAAGCGGGAAGGAGGCGGTGGTGGTGGAAGGAGGAGGGAGAAGGAGGAGGAAGGAGGCGGAGGCGGAGGAAGGAGAAGGAAGGAAGGAAAAGAAAAAAAAAAAAAAGAAAGAAAAAGAAAGAAAAAATAAAAATTTCGATTTTTTGAAAAAATATAAAAAATAAGATTAATTTTTTGGTCAATTAAAAATATTAAAATTCAATTTTGATAATTTTTCCCAAACAATTAAATGAGCTAACAAACGGTGGAAAATATTTTCCACTCAAATTTTAGATTTTGGCGAACACCTAGGAAAATAAAGTCATTTTCCTGGAAAATGATTTTCAAGAAAATATTTTCCGGAAACATGATATTTTCCGCTAAACGAACGGACCCTTAGAAGACAATAAGCAATAGCTCCCTTTGTTTTTCCTTTTATCGTTTTAACTTTCTAAGCTACTTTGCAATAATTCACGACAAAAGTATTTAACTAAACTGTATATGTTTTTGGGGACTTTTTAAATATTGTCTAGCTCAACACCTCCTCTCTTAGCAGCTCTCGCTCTCCGGAATGGCTTCCCACTGTGCATCATCCATTCGTATTCGCCCTCCCCCGAACGAACTGGGCTCTTATCTGCGAGTTTGTTTAGTTTCTGTCATTTTTCGGTTTGTCCGGGTTATCCAACTGTCAAGGCACCCGAATTTTTCTTATCTATTACCTGCACAAAGACCCGACTTGAAAAAGCCGAAATTTTCGGTTCGGATGGGATCTTTTTTAACCCCTGGGTCTAGTCCAATTGGGCACAAAGATAGATAACCAAAAGAGACCGGTCCCGAAACATATTCCAAACAACGGATAGTTCGGCTCGGCTCATTATGACGGCCCATACCCGATCCAAATCCAAATTGGGTTTCGTATAATTTCCCACTTTTATAGGTTTCACGCACCCTATCTCGACATGTCCATCGACGTTGACCGGAAGCCGGAGAAATTATCAAATATTCTGCTCAATTTTAGTCAGGATTATCGCACACGTAGTTTGGTTAAGCGAAAACCGCACATCATCCATACTTTTGCTCAATTGATTGCACATGGTGGACCCGATCTTTGGGTTTCGTACTAGGCCGACATCGATGGATTTGTCATTTTCAATTTGTCGGAACGAGGGCCCAGGGAACTTAATTGAAACTTAATTGGAAAGTTTCTACAAGTTTGACGATATATGACACAAATTACAAAATTGAGAACTTAAAGAAAACAGTGCAGATTTCGTGATCATATGCATGTCGTGGGTTAATTTTTCAATAAATTCAGTCTCTATTTGAAATGGCTTTTATGGTGCATCTATTTCATGGAAAATTTTAGGAAAAAACATTTTTAAGGACCATGGTTAGTTTTCTTTTATTTGGGAATTTATGATGGAAAACAATTTTTTTTTTTAATGTTTGTATCTTATTTGAAAATGATTTCAATCTCATGCTTTTATCTTAAACAAAAAATAAAATCGAATTTTTAAATATATTTTTCATTTAAAAAAAATTAAACTTTTATTATTATTATTTTTAAATTAAATTTTTTTATTTTCTTTTTCCTCGTTCCTCCGCTGCGACCAGTTGGCAACGGCCATAGGCAAGCTCAAGGTTTGCTTGACGTTGGCCTCGGACAAGCTTGAACTCACCAAGATTCGATGAGGTCGAGCCTAATTGAGCCGTGTTTATGGCCGATCATTGGTCATTGCCGAGACCTGACGATTGGCTGAGGAAGAAATAAAAAGAAAAGGAAGGAAAATAATAAAAATATAGGTGGTGGGCGTTTGAAGAGGGTCTTAAGTTGCTTCTGTCAACAATCTTCCATCTGCATTCACCGATCGAAAGAAAACCATATGCCTTAATTCCTGTGGCCCCCTTGGCTCCTTGTTTTAGCAGGAGTTAACTCAAGAGGGTTAAAGATTTCTGGCAATGTATCGAATGGTCTGGTGCACGCGCGAGCTCATTAGTCAAACGCCCACCACCTACATCACATTGACATTAGAGTAGAAAAAGAAGAGAGAGGGTTTCGTGGGAGAGAGAGAGAGAGATGACGAGATCCTAAGTATGGGACGACGTGTCAGGTGGATCTATAGCACCGTTCATGTTCATCTAAGTCTTAGATGCTTAAACACGTAAACTCACATATCCCTGATGCATCTTTTTACATAGTGTGACATCTTAAGTTAGTCCTCCGAATTATGGATTTATTGCATTGTCATTGTGAACATATATATCGTGCTCTTTAGCGAAATTGACTTCACACGGATCAAATTAGCAAAGTTGTCTCCCATATGAATCAGACTGTAATCTGAATCTATTATGCCAACCTTTTCTGTGGTACAAAAATCGGGGAAAGTTGGGGTTGACCCTAATGTTTGCATTAAAGATTGTTTCTATACCATTCCCTTTAAGCCTATAATCAGCGTGTCTTGGATTTTCCAGCATTGAATATGATCGTATGCAGAATTCTCTTTGACGATTGTGGTCCGTGTGGGTGAAGGTGATGTCATTCATTTGCCCTGTTGTTATCACGTTAGCAATACACGGCATTATCATAAAATGGGTTACTTCATACTTATAATGATTCGATCGGACACCATAATTGGATGGGATTTGTCAATATCGATACCCAATCTTTCGATACCCAACAATCGGATCGTTAGATATCAAGTCTCTGAATCCAAATTGTCTGAATTTTTATGTTATTAGAAACTTCGAAGTTTTGTTGGCTAGATGCAAATATTTGTGTTAAATTACTGATCCAATTTGTAGAATCTAGCTAGAGAAGTTAAGAAAAATCCTACAACAATATCTGGTACTTGGCTGCAAAAGAATTGACCGGAGTCCACTAAATTTGTGCAGAAAAGTCCACCCGACCGGTCTAGCTGAGGCTAAGAGCTTTAAAAAAATCTCTGACCATGTCTAGGTCGGTATCTCACGCCTATAAATAGGAGGGGGGACCTCCAATCCAAAGGGTCGACCCACAAGTTCAGCTCTTTTCCTTTCCTTCGTAATACTCTTCAATCTCACGTACTCACTTAAAAACTATTGCTATTAGTTTTCGCTTCCCAATTATTTCATAATAGAGACAATGAGCTTTTTGAATGATCAAGAATCGCTTTGATCAGATTCAAAGAGACAAAGAAGTTGCAATTGATTTATAAGGATGAAATAAGGAGAAGAAAGAAAATGTAGGGTTTTCTATTGCTAGGAGAATCGTGCCATTCTGATATTTGGACAAATGAGATATGTGCACCCGAAGGTTAGTGAGCCAAACTGAAATTAGCCGATCGTAAAGTGCCGACGGCATCAGGGCGGACCACCATGATTCGCAAACCCTTCCTCGTCCTTGCGACTCGAGCCACCATTGCTCCTCTAACCACCATCATTACGATGGTTCAAAAATTCGTTAATGAGGAATAACTGTGGAATTCTCTCTGTGTATAGATAAATAGAAAAGCCCAAGTGTTCCCTAAGAGAGTATGTCCGCTCCAAGTAGCTAAAGATAATCAGCTCCAAGCCATTACTTAGAGCTCTATTACCACATTAGACCATGCATGACTGGTGGGCTGGCGATGGTGGACTAGTGCACTCGTCACCGGCGAACTCATGATCAAGTCTAGAGGTTAATAAAAAAAACTTTAATATAGTCTTAAACCTATTGCACTCATGCTTATTTAGTTTTGAACATTTAAATTTAGCCAATTTAGGTCTTAAACCTTTTGATAATTTACCAATGAAGTTCATTCGGTTAATTTTGACCGAAAATTACTGACTAGATGTTAGTCATCCTATGTAGTAGCACTGGCGTTGACGTAAATAATTATTGTAATTTTTAATTCTTTTTTGAAAATTTCCACTTTTTTTTTTCTCTTATTTTCCTCCACCGATCAAGGGTGATTATTTGCCTGATGTGGATGTTGCAGCCCTCACCCTCACCCGATTAGGGAACGCAAGCCTTCGCCAGCATCTTTTAAAAACAAAAAACAAAAAGGGCGGAATAAATTTAAAAAAAAATACAAAAATTATCAACTTCAGCATCGATAATTTCATATTAGATGCCTGTCATCCATGTGAGAAGATACTCCAAGTGATAAATATATTAGATGGCTGTCATCCATGTGAGAAGATATTCCAAGTGATAAACATGTTAGACATGCACAAGTCCATTGAATTCATCCATATTGCAGAAATTTTCGATTTTATTAGTCCTCTCTCTCCGGTACTTTTTCTTCCTTTGTCTATCAAGTCTCTTGCTCCCTCTCCAGGCACAACTCACCACAAACACACATTCTCTCTCCTCCATAACAACCTCCCTCTCTATCTTCCCCATCATAGAGACTGAAGAAGCACCTTCGACGCCAGTCATGATTCCAACCCCTCTCTCAATCTCATCCACAACACCCTCGATGATCGCCTCCAAGTCTTTCCGAGCTCCTAGGAAGTAGCGAATCATTCGATCGAGAGTTTCGGAAGCTTCACCTCCCCGATTTTGAATTTTAAGGCCTTTGACGACACTTTCACTGTAATGACAGACGTCATCGCTTATGAGTTTAGATCAGCATGGTCAAGAGAGAGAGAAGAAAAACAATTTGAAATTTTTCGCTATGTAAGTATGTGGATAACATAAATTGAGGGTTGAATGGATTTATGTAAATCTAACGTGTCTATTACCAAGGTACCTAGTATTTTCTTGTCGTTGTGTTATATATGTGACCAAGAAAGGTTGCAAGAGTTTGGATCCAATGCTATCACGGGCCACCTTTGCTTCCTCGTATTGCCACTGCTTCATGAAGAAATCGACGCGAATGTATGTACGGAGAAAACGCAATAAAAACATGGGAAAACACTTTATTGCAGCCGGATGTTTCACACGCGTGCCAACTGCACAGAACTAAATGAAAACAACCGGAACTTGACGAGACCGGAGTTACTAGGGGCGTAGATACCATATAGACGGGGCAATACACAACAGGACTGTCTACAGAATCGTTTGGATACTCGCCCCAATCGCAAAGCAATGTCCGTACAAGCTTAATCTCTTCTGGGCGACAACAGCACCTTGTTGATCACCTCGTCTAAGTTCAAGAACGATGACCCGGAAGGACGCGTGGCCTCTTGGGCCATCTCCTTCCACTCCATCGCCTTCCTCTTCATCTGCTTCCCTTTCTCCCCCTCCATCAGCTCCTTCACCTGCCTCTCCACCTCGTTCCTTTTCACGTCGCTGTCGATCTCCATCCCGATCCCCCACTCCTGGCAGCTGTACCAGCAGTTCGTCTGCTGGTCCCCGAAGAATGGCCAGCACACCACTGGCACCCCGGCCGCGATGCTCTCGATCGTGGAGTTCCACCCGCTGTGGGTCAGGAACCCACCAATCGCTGAGTGGCTTAGCACCCGTTCCTGGGGGCACCAGCTCGCCAGCAGGCTCCGCTCCCTCGTTGCAGCCAAGAAATCCGAAGGCAGCATCGCCGCATCACCAACGACCAAGTCTGGCCTGATGACCCACAGGAACGCCTGGCCGCTGTTCGCGAGCCCCCACGCAAACTCCACCAGCTGCGCTGGCGACATCACTGTGATGCTCCCGAAGTTCACGTACACGACTGAGCTGGGTTGTTTCGAGTCGAGCCACTCGATGCAACCTGGCTCTTCCTTCCACAGGTTGGACCTGAACGGCCTGGTGTTATTATCGGATAGTTGCTTTGTAAGGAGATGAAGGGGGCCAAGGGTGTAGATGGGAGGGAACATGGCCTTGAGAGCATCGAGGACCTCGTGCTCTAATCGGTCGAACGTGTTGAAAACAATGGCTGAGGCTCTCTTCACTCGCTCGACCTCTCTCAAGCAGAAGGGTATCATCTGGTCGTTCGGGTCAGTGGTTAGGATGAAGGTCGGTAAGTCTCTCAAGCGGATGTTTCTCATCCCGGGTATCCAGTCAATGGTGGTGTCTAGATACCCGTTTGTCAAGTAGCTGGCATCTGCAAATTGACAGTCGATCAATGAAACCGTTTAACCATTCATTATAACGTTCTTAAATCTAAAATTCTACTTCTCACAGTTGACTTTGTTAAGTACTCAGAAAGCTACGACACAGTCCGCCACTGGCTAATCATGTAAATCAGGAACAAACAAAGCCACACAATATAAACCCTAACCAATCCACAAAAAAGAAGAAAAATCATTAGCCGTAAATCTGCTAAGTGAGATTACTTAATTAAACCAAATCGGACAGTTATTTAGTAATGCGTACCTTTGAGTGGAGCAAGACCCTTGTCAATAAGATTGCGATACTGCACGAAGCCCATGAAGCTGCACGCGCTCGCCGTCCGGAGCAGGACCTCCGGCACGCCGATTGCCTCTGCAGCATCAAGTGTGAAGGTCATCCCGCCATCCGACACCACGCAGCTCACCGGCGGGGAACCCGACGTCGCGCTCTCCTCGTTGAGTCTCTGGAGCAATTCCCGGAAGTAGGGCAAGCAGAACTTACTCGTGGACTGGCAGAGGGCGGGAATGTCCTGCGTGGCGTCGGTGGCATCAGAGGGCGGGAGGCCGTCGGGGATGGTGCGGAACTGGAAAGATGGGAGGCCATCGAGAGAGGAGGGGCCGCGGGAGCGGAGGAGGCGGCCGTGGTTGTACTCGGTGTTGACGAAGGTGACGTGGAAGTCCCGGTGGTGGAGAAGCTTGGCGAGGTTGAGCATGGGGTTGATGTGGCCCTGGGCTGGGTAGGGAATGCACACCGCGTGCGGCTTTTGGATCATATCTATCGAATCCATCTCCCTCTCTCTCTCCTCTGTGTTTTGATCGTTTCTCTTGCTGTTGTCTTGCTCTTTTCTGGTTTTGGTCTATTTATAGGCGGGGCGAGCTCGAGAGGGGAAGGCGGGCGGCACGTCGGCGACCAATTCCGGTCGACTTGGAAGACGTGAGAGACACGTGATGCGGTGAGGGACGAGAAGAGCGTGACATGGCTCGTTCACGTTCATTCGCAGATCTCATAATCCAAAAATTGAGTCGACGCCATGATCCTTGGCGTGTTTGGTTTATTTTTTTTCCGCTAAAAAAATAAATAAATAATGATTTCTTTATTTTTAGTGGTTTGACTAATTCATGAAAAGTTAGGTAGTTTTTATTTTTTACATACGGCTTGATATCTACTATTACAAGACCGCCATTAATAAATAGATTCAAGTGCTTGATGGGCGGATCCAAGCTCCTGATAACTAGATCTTGAAAGCTAGTGGTTGGATTTAGATCCTCGATGCTTGGATTGTAATTTGACGGTTTTAAACACCAAATGATGTTCAAACAAGCGAAATATGTTCGAGAACTGAATCCATCTGTTTATATTATCTTACAAGCTAAATTTACACCATTATCATCCCCATTCCCGTATTCTCTATATGGAGCTCTATGAGTCATTGTTGAAAGCAGCATATGCATGTATGCCTAGCGTGAGCAAAGGTTTAAGACATGCGTCATGCACTTATAAGAATTTGAAACTTGCGGGAAAACAAAATATTACTTGATTTATAAATCCAATTCCATTTCAACCGTCAATCAATCAGGTGAACCTATATTGAAATGTGCATAATTGGTAATCCAGATAATAATAATTCACATAATTTACGAATCATGCAATATACTTCTCGAAATTTACCTTGACTTGTCAAAATAGACAATGATTATTATTTGGACTGTTGTTATCCGTTTTCCTCTCGTGCTCCAAATTCTGACCATAGAGAAAAGCAGTGCGAATTGCGCTAAGAAGCCAATGAGTGAAGGTGACCGCAGAACACACGCTGCATTTTTCCATTTACATGTTCCCAGCTTTGTTTGTAGTGGTTATCGGATCTTGGTTCTCCTTTGGATTTGATGATTGAGATTTCTCCACGAGTGACGATAGCCCTATTTTAACAATTCATCCAAAATTAAGGATCTGCGGTAGATAGTTTAAATTAAAGATTGAATTTTAGGTAGTGAGAGAATTATTCGATAACATTAGCAAAATACGATGGTCCATGAAAAGCGTATTGAAAGGTGAAAGGCCATGGAGAGATACTGTCTACGACCCATGTATCTCTTTTTCGAGCTCATATTTTTCCATCCATTCATTCGTTCCTTCATATGCCTACCCACTAGTAGATCTCAAGATCAGATTTCATGCTTGTGTAGCCGATGAATTAAGTAGCCATTTTTATCATCTTTTTCTTAAACGGAACGAATTACGTTGTGTAGTCATTTTCTTTTTTCTTCTTATTGCGTAAAGTAGCAACTTTCGTGCAGAGCAAGCTAAGTAATTTTTTGACTTTATTGAATATTTTTTATCTACTCGAATTATGCTTCCCAGACATCAAATGGGTTCAAAAGGCTAAGCAATCGGGAGGCTGGCTTGACTCTGCACACCTCATGAATCGATTAGATATAAACATTCGGTCTTTACGCGTGTTGTAACTTGAAAGAGTGTACATGCAATTAGTCAAATTTTAGCGGATGACTTTTGGATTTTGAGCTAAAAATATCCAGAACAGTTTGTAGTACATTTGAATTTACCGGTCCAATTAGCTAAATGCTCATGCAAATTCAACTCAACTGTTTTTGGCTGACAAGTTGCAAATCCTAGGCTAGCCAAATAAACTTCACAAGCAAATGACTGAGGAGGTTGACATTTGAAGAACTTTTGCTCTTATAATGTGTATTTTTTTTCGCGGGTTACGTACCGCATGACGCATTCTTAACCTCAGCAATGGAGAAAATGTTAAAAAATTTCATGCATTGCTTCGCCTCTTGCCCATGCGCTCATTTAAAAATAATGTATTCTAGAAAATTCTTTGGCTAGGTATATTAGTTATAGGGACGTCTTTAATTATATTTTATTCAAAATAAATTATTTTTCATGGCATTGGTTGTACAAGACATCGCCAGCCTACTTTGTTTTTTCCTTCTCATTTGACCAACGCGCTTTTGATATTTACAATTATCCTAGCTATTCCCCACCCTATTCCCCCGTCCGTGCCGACCGAATAAAATCATCAATTATTCGACTAGCCATTGACTCCATATAAGCTCCTACGGGACTAATTAAATGATTTAAAAACAAAAATGCTCATTTCTTAACATACTCCGAACATAAAGGTAATTAGCAATTTTAACAGTAACACTAACACGTTTAAATTGTCAAAGCGCATAAGACTTAACAAATAGCTGAAGGACACTCTTTAATATTTTACGGTATGTTTGTTTTGTAAAAAATGAATGATTTGAAAAATATTTTTATAAAAATATCACTTGTGTCACTTACAAATAAAATATTTCCATCGTCCGAGAAGTTATTAAATATTCTGCTCAATTTTGGCTAGGATTATTGCGCTCGTAGTTTAGTCAGCAGAAACCGCACATTATCCATTCTTTTTACTTGATTGATTGCTTATGGTGGAACCAATCTTTGCGTTTCGTACCAGGCCGACATCGACGGATTCGTCATTTTCAATTTGGCGGAACTAGAGCCCAAGGAACTTAATTGGAAATTTTCTACAAGTTGGACGATATATGACAGAAATTACAAAATTGAGAAGTTAAAGAAAACAGTGCAAGTTTAGTAATCAAATGTATATCGTGGGTTAATTTTTCAATAAATTCAGTCTCTAATTGAAATGGTTTATAGAGTATGTTTGTTTCATGGAAAATTCAATAAGAAAACATTTTTTAAGAATACGATTTGTTTTCTTTTATATGGTGATATATGATTGAAAATCTTTTTTTATGTTTGGATCTTTTTGGAAAAGAATTTCAATCTCATGCCTTTATCTTAGGCCAAAAAAATATTTTTTAAAAAAATTGAATTTTTAATTATTTCCTTTTTCTTTTATTTTTTAAATCAAAATTTTAATTATCTTTTAATATATTTTTTTTTTTTCTTTCCTTTTCTTTTTCCTCATTCCTCGTTGTGACCAACTGGTGATGATCATAGGCAAACTCGAGGCTTGCCCAACATGGCCTTCAACGAGCTCAAATCACCAAGATTTGGCGAGGTCGAGCCTCGTCGGCCCATGTTTGTGGCTGTTCATCAGCCATCACTGAGACATGATGACCGATTGATGGAGAAATAAAAAGAAAATTAAGGAAAAAAATAAAAATAAAAATAAAAATAAAAATTTGAGATGAGCAATTTCGAAAAGTGCTTTCACCTCTTTAGATTTAGAAATTCACTTTCCTAAACTTATACGTAAATATTTTCATTGACCGAAAAGTTTTTCGATCGACTAGCCATTTTCCATGAAAGTCTGAAAAATCAGTCCCCGAAAAATAATTTTCCCAAACAAACACATCCTTACTTTTTACTGTTTTACTTAATCTAAATCTCCCAACTCACGCACTTTTTTATTTCTCAAAGTCAAAACTCCCGAAACATTTACAATACTCCCATATTGTCATGTGAAATTTGCAATTGATTTTTTTCACAATTTTTTTTTTTTTGAATTCAGAACAATAATTTAAATGTTGGCAAGTAATTTCTTTTTTTGAGTATGTTGGAATAAAATTGGTTATATCTAACATGGATCCTCTGGTGTCAATCTACTTCCAAGATGGGAACCGCCGCTAGAAACTTTGAAAGAAATAATACAAAGAGACTCCTGCAATTAGAAGGCATTATCAAAATTCCCGCCATGATCGCATAGTAAAGTGGCAAATTATAGGAATAATAAAAATGCCCATCATAATAATGGTGAAAACCGGATATACTCAAATTATATCAAGCATCCCTTTTATGACATCACTATGTACAGAGCGAGAAAATATTTGGTACACTTGGGGTGCGAAGTCATCTTCTTACTAGTCCATTTAATGTATGACATGTGTCCATAAAGGGTCCCACTTGTAAGATTTTTCTCTCTTCTTTACCCTCTCTTTTCTCTCACCTTTTTTATTCTTGTTTTCTTTTTGCAGACAACCTTGCACAATGCCGTCTCTTCCCCTACCCGCCTCTCCTCCCTTCGGGTCTCTCCCTCACCTGCATGGCGATGACAATCATTCACCTGCCATCTCCCTCACCTGAGCCTAACCTTTGCACCTCCCCCGCCAGCGACGACTCCACCAATGAAGTCATCCACCAGACCTGTGACCCCTTTGGGTCCAAGAACAAGCCCAAGTCCCTCCGTCATCATCACCCGCGACCCCAAGCCCACCTTCTCCCTCTCCTTCTCCCTTATGCCCCGCATCCTCAAGGTTCTCTGTGGCTCCGCCATCATTGTCTCCCTTCACAACTTCCGGATTCGACGAGGGCTCAACCCTCGCCAAATCCAATGTGGTCGCCTCTCACCCTAGGTGCAAGAGTCGACCCCTCGCCTGGAGAGGGCGACCCTGGCCTGTGGCCGGTCGCCGGGCATGGCTATGTACCGACCACAGGCCAAAGGGAAGAAAAGAAAAAAAAAATAGAGGGGAAAAAAAAAGGACTGGTGAAGAAGAACAGAAAAAATTGAAAGAAGAGAGAGCAATGAGGGAAAGAGCTCGAGAAAAAAACTATTTGTGGGGTCCTTTTATGGACACGTGTCACGTATTGAATGGACTAGCAAGGAGATGTCTTGGCACTCCAAGTGTACCTAATATTTTTTCGTATAGAGCAGGCATCTACACAGCAGGAAGCCATGTGGTAGCTCAAGAGAGTTCTCTCACACATCATAGGACTATAGAATACTGTGACGTCGAGTCAAAACAGTGCGGGAAATAAATCCTTCCTCCCGTTCACCCCCTACGCTTTGTAGCTCCCGACCGTCCCAAAATCCACCAGTAGCTCCCTAGCGTAACCTGGGTCCCTTCTCGAAGCTTCCCATGCAAGCTGACGCCGTGTTTGTTAGTGTGCCAATCGCACCAACCATGTACCTATCCCTAAATGGGTATAAGAAGGACATGACTCAGATGAAATATCTCATGAGAGATATGGAATAAATTGAATAAGATATCTAATATTCATAATACAAATGTTATTTTTTCAATAAAAAATTTTTAAATTAAGAAAATCTTAAATTATATTTGAATTCTAATATACATACTTCTTGTTAAATTTAAATTTTTCCTATTAAAATTCCAACCTCTCCAGTAGATAAAATGATTACTATAAATTCGATTAGACAGAAATGGTTCAAAGCTATCAGACTGCTGCACAGTCTAAGGAGGAATACTGTCAACTCGAATTCGAATTGCAGCAGGCCCGAGAGTTGACAATACAAAGGTAGAGATATAAATGAAAGGTCCCCAATGCACGTCCCATACTTGGGAACTCATCTCTCCGCTCTCTCACGAAGCACCTCTCTCTGTCTCTCTTTGTCTCTCTGTCTTTCTCTCTTCTGTTTCTACTCTAACGTCAATGTAGCGTAGGTGGTGGGCGTTTGACTAATGAGCTCGAGCGGGCACCAGACCATCCGATACATTGCCGTAAATCTTTAACCCTCTGGAGTTAAACTCCTGCTAAAACAAGGAGCCAAGGGAGCCACAGGAATTAAGGCAAATATGGTTCGACCGGTGAATGCAGATGCAAGATCTTTTACAGGAGTAATTTATGACCCTCTTCGTTTTAAGGCTGTACGCCAAATTATTCTCCAGCCACCCTACCTCGGTTTCTCTTGTTCTCTCTCTCTCTCTGATTACTCCAATCTGCCTATTTATATTCTTCAATCTTTATGTAAGATTGATGCTAGAGTCGTTCCTCATTCGAGAAATTACCCTCTCAACAATTTCCCGGTCCAGGAATTTCATCCCTTTTATATTTTTTTTTTATTATTAAGTTTCTTTTTTTTTTTTTTTGGGTCATTTTTTGTGTGTATTGTTGCATGATGGAGGAGCTTTCGGATTATAGTTCATGCAGCTCTGCGATCATGGCCTCCTCCAGTACTTGCAATGAGGCTGAGAAATCCGAAAATGTCAATGTTTCCCCGAACAATGGCGGGGGAATTCCCCTCGAGCCACTGCCTTTGCTAGCTGCTTGGCCATGGCTCTGCACGAAAACCCTAAAGACGATAACCCTAACGCCAGTCCGTGCAGAGGAGCTGGAGCTGGGGATGACGCCACCGTGGCGCTCCAAATCGGCCTCCCTAATTATTCAAGCGGATCGGCAGGTTCTTCCTCAGAGATTACAAGCCGGAGTGTGGTCGTGGAAAGATATTGGATCCCTGCTCCGGAACAAATCCTCATTGGATTCACCCATTTTTCATGCCATGTTTGCTTCAAAACGTTCAAACGCTCCAACAATCTTCATGTAAGAAGAAGCTGAGAAGCGATTGGTGGACATATTTTTGGACCATTGGTTAGCTAAACATCATGTAGTAACACTCATCTATGACAAAAACTAATCGCGATGTGTGCGTTCAAGATCAAGTGTCGCAAACTGGTCGGCAGACTTGATGCGCGGCACCTTTTTCATCGACATGAGGCTAGAACTCGAGCCTCTTCAGTGAGTTTTCGTGTTTCCTTCTCCTAGCTTATGCATGAAATCTACTTTACTCCCGGTTGATCATGATATAACTATATAGTTATATCTAGTTAAAATGATGTAGACAAAAAATTCCCACAAACATAACAATGAGTTTTGTGATTTTATTCTGAATTGGCTTGTGAATTATGAAGGATGTTATTGTGAGTTTGTGCTAGTGTTCAATATCGTTATGAGTCTATTGAGAGGCTTGTAGGTAAACATACTAGTTTAAGATATCTTTGTGGGCTAGCCACTGGCAATAGAGACCTTGTCAAGGGGGGAGCTTGGTAGCCTTGTTTTGAGGCGTTATGTGTGATCAAGTTAAACATTTGAGTTCAAGATTGACTAATGGAATGGACGATTGGCATGTGATTTTAATAAGATTAATCAATAAATAAACCATTGATATGTGATTGATGAGATTAATCAATGGACTAGATCATCCATTAATGTTTGTTATGATATTACTGATTTAATAATACTATTATGATATGTATATAGTTATGTTAAAGCAATATTATTCATTCTTATCCTGTATGTGTATTATACTAGAATTGAGATAAGTGAGTTTTGAACATTATTTTGTAAAGTGTATAGTAGATGCTTGATCTACCTAGAAGAGATACGCACTACTCACTTGACTATGGTTGCTCAACTCTTTCCTTCCCAAACATTTTAGGTTCCTCCATTAGTAGCCATTAATACTAGAGTGCTATCAACCGAGGCTTTTGGGAGCTAGACTTTCGGGTATGATTTGAGGCGGTGTCTTGGGGCGGAAGGATGGCCTTGTTACTCCTCCATCCCTATAGGATTTGAGGTGTGACATAATCAAAATGAACTCAAATTGAGCTGCGGGTGATTCGTCAATGCTAATGTTGACTGACTCACTTCACACTCAATTTGAGTTCATTGAGTGGAGTCGGAAAAAGAAGCACCTTTGTATGGTTTTAGAAATTGTGATTCTCAAAATCCTAGCGGGGTATGTTTTAGGAATATGGACATCACAAGTTAGTTTTTTGTCGCTAGGAGAATCGTGCAATTCCGATACCAGACAAAAGAAGTATGTGCACTCAAAGTTTAGTGAGCTGAACTGAAATTAGCCTATTGCAAAGCACCAATGGCATCACGGCGGACCACCGCAATCCGCAAACCCTCCTCGTCCCTACGGCTTGAGCCATTGTTGCTTCTCTGACCACCCTTGTCACGATGATTCACAAAGTCATTAATGGCAATAACTGAGGGATTCTCTCTGTATGTATAGATGAAGATGTTAAGAATATAAGAATTCCGAAAGAAAACTCTGGTGAAACTACAACGAAAGAAGCAAATGAAAGGGTTGCTGCTGCTAGGAAAAAGATCAGTGGAAGTGAAGTGCGCAAACTACTCAGTGACAATGTCAGCCACAGCCACGTGTATCTACATAATGATTCATCAGTAATGAAGATTTCGAATAACACGTGCTCAACTTAGAGAGAGAAGACCGTGTGATGAAGAAACTGTTATTCAGTTTTTGTGTGCATAATAGATTGTAACAACTCTCTTCTTTCTGTTTTCTTCCGGTTGATTGTATTCGATAGTTCTTAAAACTCATCTTTGTCGAGCTTATGAATATATACAGAAAAACAAAGCAAGTGTTCATTGATGCTTTGAGATGAATAATTTTGTACTATGAATACATTGAAAGAAAGGAAGATTCAAGAGTTTCTTGCTCATTCCTCAGTTTCCATTCATTCTGTTCATCTTCACATGGTATCAAAGTTGGCAATCATCCTTGTTGGATAGTCTAATTCAGCAATTGCTAGCTGAATTCAATCGAAGGAGCTGAAGTTACAGCAAATCGAAGAAGCTCCTAAACTTCACTGATTACATCTCTCGGTTCTATTTTGTTTGTTGATTTGAAGATAGCAAAGTGCTAAACTCCATCTTGTAAGTTCAAAAAAAGGTAATCGTGATTACAATCATAACATCACCATTATCATCATCATCAAAGCTATGAGAACACGAAAATGGTAGCAAGAACACAGAAATACCCTTTCCCAATACATGTCAATATCTCCAATTTTGTCACAATCAAGCTTGTTGAAGACAATTTTTGTTATGGTAAGCATAGTTCCATAGATTTCTTCAAAGCCAAGATCTCTTTGGCTTCATTAGTGGTGAAATTCCATCACCTCCTTGAATGTTACAATTTGAAGTTGAAGGCTGTGAAACTGAAGCTATAAATCCATATTACACAGATTGGACAAAAACTAATCAGCTTGTATCTTCATGGATTAGTGGAGCTGTATCTAAAACATCTTGAGCTTGATCATTGGTTTAGAAACTTCCTATGAGGTATGGCAAACACTTCTCAATCATTTTACACAAAAATCAGTTGCTAGAGAATTTGAATTGAGAGGAAAACTACAAGCTTGCCAGAAACGAGATGGAGTTCTTTTTGTTTATCTCAGAGAATACAAATCCATCTGTGATCAGCTAAATGCGATCGGAAAGCCTGTAGATGAGATAACCAAAATGTTTGGTGTTCTAGAAGGACTAGGTTCTGAATATGAAAATTTTTGAACCACTATATACTGCCTGAAACCCCAACAAGAATATGATGAAGTAATAGCACAACTAGAAAGATTTGAAACAAGGCTGCAGAACTATTCCATGAATTAGTATAGCCCCAATCTAGCTTATTTTGGACAAAGAAAATCTGAAATACAGCAGAAAGGAAACTCTGACAAAGAATATATTTCTCAGAACTCTAGTTTTGGAGTTCAAAGAGGCAATTACAGAGGGGGACGTAACTATGGTCGAGGACGTGCTATTAATGGTAGAGGTCGTGGTTATGGATATTCTGGAAGAAGTCAGAACTACAGAACAAATAGCTTGATTCAGGATCAAGGGGATCAGCAATTCGGGCAGAAAAATGACTTGCCTGGATCTGGATAGGGATTTCGACCATATGCAAGTTACTCACAAAGGTATCAAGACATCAAATCTTATCCATCTTCGACTTTAACATTCAATAAACACCTGCAGGATGAGAAAACAACAAAAAATGCTCGATTGGAGTGCCAAATTTGTAAACGTCCAGGACATCATGCACTTCGCTGCTGGTATCGATTTGATAACTCATATCAAGCTGAAGAAATTCCAACAGCATCGTTGTGTCGCCAACGACCAAATCGGGCTTGATAACCCACAGGAATGTTTGGCCGTTGTTCGTGAGACCCCATGCGAACTCCACCAGCTGCACTGGCGACATCACTGTGATGCTCCCAAAGTTCACGTACACAACCGAGCCGGGTGGTTTCGAGTCGAGCCACTCAAGACAGCCCAGTCTTCCTTCCACGGGTTGGACCCGATTGACCTGGTGTCGTTATTGGGTAGTTGCTTTGTAAGGAGATGAAGGGGGCCAAGGGTGTAGATTCGAGGGAACATGGCCTTGAGAGCGTCAAAGACCTCGTGCTCTAATCGATCGAAGGTGTTGAAAACAATGGCCGAGGCTCTCTTCGCTCACTCTGTCTCTCTGAAGCAAAAGTCTATCATCAGGTCGTCCTTATTAGTGGTTCGGAGGAAGCTCGGCAAGTCTCTCAAGTGGATGTTTCTCATCCCGGGTATCCAGTCAATGGTGGTGTTTAGATACCCGTTTGTCAAGTAGCTGGCATCTGCAAATTGAGAGTCAATCAATTAAATCGTTCGACCATTAAAATTCTACTTTTGACGGTTGACTTAGTTAAGTACTTAGAAAACTATCATATAGTCCGCCACTGGCTAATCATGTAAATCAGGAACGAACAAAACTACTGTTGACACCTAATTTAGGATCAAACTTATTTTTTAGAAAATAAAATAGAAGATAATAAATAAAATAAAACATTTGGGTTTATGGAGGGAGATTTCAAAAAAAGATTGAATAATGAAGCATTTTTCTTGTTGAACACATATCTTCGTTTCAAAATTTAAAAAATTCAGCGGTTGTGTGATTCTAGAGCCTTTTTATTGTTGGATGGTTGAGTGAATATTTGCAAATCTTCAACAACTTTAAGCTTTTCCACTATAAAATGCGAGGCTTCAAAACCGAGCAAAGGGAAAAAAGGCTTTTCACTCGGTTTCAAAAGATTCACAAAAAGGAAATGGAGTTTTTTGTGAAAGAAAAGTCAAAAAGCTGAAAAGGTTCTGCAGAAAGAAGAGCAGAAGCTTTTTCCCTTCTGTTGACAGTAGCAGAGAGAGAGAGAACTACCGGTGAGATAGACGTGGGCTAGCAAAAGCGAGGAGAGAGAAAGAAAAAAAAAAAAATACTGTTCTTCTTCTCCAGCGAACATGCCTTCCGTCTGCCTCCTCTCCAACTGCACGCCACCATCCCCGACGCTTGTCCGCCGCTGTGCTGCCGCTCCTTTTGGTGAACCCATAGCAGCACCTCCGTTGCCGCTTGCTCCCCTACGATGCCGCCTCTGCCCCCTTGCCTCGACATTTGATGCCGTTTCTGCTCCTGCTTCACCGACGCCCTCCGCGAGTAGCACCGACTCCCGGTCGTTGCACTTCCGAAGCTGTGACCTGCAGATCCCACGATGGTCCCGCTTCCGATCAATGCCTGCACTTGGAGTTTCCCCACCCACGACGCCCTTCGCCGATGGTCCGAGCCGCTGCCGCACGCATCTGCTCCACGCTACTCGACCTCGAGTTGCACCACCGTCAACGTTCCTGCCACGATCCTGCCAATAGCCGCGACGCCTGATGCTGTAGCCCCAAAACCAGCGATCGACGTCCCTGCTCGCCCCGACGCCACTGCTCACCACCAGCACAGTGACCCGCGACCCAGTTGTTGCTCGCCGGTCACCGACACCATGCCTCCCTGCTGCCGAGTTCTCTTCTGCAGCATCCCGCTTCACCTGCAACGCCCGTAGCAACCGCTCACCGAGCCACCCGCCTTCTGCTGCTCCTGTCGTTCACACTCGGCCAAATTACACCCCCACATCGAGACGTGATTTTTCCTTGGGGCTATTCTTTATTTTTTCTTTGTGCCTGTGTTTTTTTTAGCAACAAAAAGCTGTGCCCTTGACTAGGTAATTTCTTTAGGCTAAATTTAGATCAAATATTCTGTTTCATAGTTTTTTTTTTAATTTTAACTTGATTTGTTCTGATTTATTTTTTATTATTATTATTTGATTTAGGAAATTGGTCATATTAAGTGATGATAATAAAAAAATATTGAGCTGCGAGACGTCGGGTTAGATTTTTGATTATTTCGACTTTTTATGGCAAAATTCATGAATTACTTTGCATCATTGATTCATATTAAAATAATATGCCATTGATTCACATGGATGGATTTTTTATTTTGGCGTGTTATTGTTATTTGCTCATCACATATCATGCATCATATTAGGTATTTAGGTCTATACACATTTCATATTTGAAGCAACGCATTTTAGTTTTTAAGATTCATGTAGAATTAGGATGATTTTCCTTTAATAAAACCAAAAAAAAAAAAAAAAGAACAAAAAAATGTTATTTAGGTTATATAGATTTTATAATGTGCACACCACATGTTGCACTTTAATTAGTGGGTCATAGGTTAATGTTTTAATATTCCCGTGTAGTTTTTTTTTTTTTTTTTTTTAAAAAGAAAAGCCAAAGATTATTATTGCATCATTATGTTGTTTCTTTTTAATAAGAATTATAAGTAATTTAAAAAAAATAAAAAATAAGAGAAAACACAAAAGGTCATTTATTTGGTTAGTTAATAGGCTAATTCATAATTAATCCCATTTTATGTCATCATTGTTTAGTGTAGGCTGCATACATTAAAGAAAGAATCATTAAAAAAAATCATAAAAAGAACATGCATATAGAATTATTATGTCATTCATCCCATATCATGAAACGCATGCATATTTAGGATTTTATAAATTAGATTGCATACATATAGTGATAGTTCAAGTTATTCATCTCACATATCATTAAAGTAAAATTCATGCATATCAAATTTAAATTAAGATTACATTTAATTAGATATCATGTCATTTAGAAAATCATGTTTAGGGCATGCATTTTATTAGCATTGTTGTAAATGTTTTTTAGATGATAGACTTTAATAAAGTTATAGTTTATGATTTATTACGAATCTAGCATTTTGGTTTATTGAATGTTATTTCATTGATTGTGCACCCGCATGATCACTATTTGCATGTTAGTATCTTAGGTTAAAATTAATTAATAATGCCTGCAAAATATTTTGAAATTAAAAAAATAAAAAGGTACCGAAAGGGCGTTAGATTAATCTAGCGTAATTATGTCCCCGGACTTATTGAATCTCTCGTTCGCAAAAATAAAGTATTCTCCCATACTTTATTTGGGTTTCTAATCAACCCTAATTGGTTAGTGGCGGCTCCAAGTTGAGTATAATTGCATGTTTGAATGGATTAATTCATTAGTATCAAGTTGCGATTGATAGGACTTGGAAGGGTCCACGTCAAGTCCACGGCTTAGTAATCCATTAGCATTCTTTAAGTAATTCACCCTCGGGAAGGTCGCGACAACTACACAATAAACACTAACCAAATCCACAAAAGAGAAGAAACCGTAGATCTGCCAAGTGAGATTAACTAATTAAAACAAATTGGACAGTTATTTAATAATGCATACCTTTGAGTGGAGTAAGACCCTTGTCAACAAGACTGCGATACTACATGTAGCCCATGAAGCCGCACGCACTCGCCATCCAGAACAGGACCTCCAGCACGCCGATCGCCTCAGCGGCGTCAAGCGTGAAGGTCATCACGCCGTCTGACACCACGTAGCTCACCGGTGGGGAACCCGACGCCGCGCTCTCCTCGTTGAGCCTCTGGAGCAAGTCCCGGAAGTAGGGCAAGCAGAACTTACTCGTGGACTGGCAGAGGGCGGGGATGTCCTGGGTGACGTCAGCAGCATCAGAGGGCGGGAGGCCGTCGGGGATGGTGCGGAACCGGAAAGACGGGAGGCCGTCAAGGGAGGAGGGGCCATAGGAGCGGAGGAGGCGGCTGTGGTTGTACTCGGTGTTGACGAAGGTGACGTGGAAGCCCCGGTGGTGGAGGAGCTTGGCGAGATTGAGCATGGGGTTGATGTGGCCCTGGGCTGGGGCGGGGATGCACACTGCGTGCGGCTTTTGGATCATATCTATCGAACCCATCTCTCTCTCTCTCTCTTTCTCCTCTGTGTTTTGATCGTTTCTCTTGTTGTTGCTGTTGCTGTTGCTCTTTTCTGGGCGAGGAAGAAGAGATGGGAATGGCTATGGGGGCGAGAGAGAGGGTACGTGAGGTTTTGGTCTATTTATAGGCGGGGCGAGATCGAGAGGGGAAGGCGGGTGGCACGTCGGCGACCAATTCCGGCCGACTTGGAAGACGTGAGAGACACGTGGTGCGATAAGGGATGAGAAGAGCGTGACATGGCTCGAACGGACGGTCAAAGTACGGCTTCCGTTTTTTAATAGGGGAAAAATGGCACCACCTCGTTCACGTTCATTTGTAGATCTCACGATCCAAAAATTGGGTCGACGTCATGATCCTTGGCGTGTTCGGTTGTTTACGCTATAACATAATGATTTATTCATTTTTACGGGTTTGACTAATTCAAGAAAAATTAGGTAATTTTTAATTTTTTGGATACGGCTTGATCTCCGTTATTGAAAACCATCATCAATGATTAGATTCAAGTACCTAACAAACATATCCACGGTTCCTGATGACTAGTTCTTAGAAGCCAATGGTTGGATTTAGATTCTTGATGCTTGGACTATAATTTGGCGAGTTTAATATATATTAAGGATATGTAACAAACACCAAATGATGGTCTAACAAACGAAATATGTTCGAGAACCGATTCCATCTGTTTATATTATCTATAGACTAAATTTATGCCATTATCATCCCCATTCCCATGTTCTCTGAATTGAGCTATGTGAGTCATTGTTGAAAGTAGCATATGCATGCACGCCCAGTGTGAGCAAAGCTTTTCGACATGCATCATGCACTTATAAGAATTCAAAACTTGTAGGAAAAAAAAATATTACGTGATTTACGAATCCAATTCCATTTCAATCGTCAATCAAGTGAACCTACGTTGAGATGCGCATAATTGATAATCCAGATAATAACAGTTCACATAATTTTCAAATGATACAATATGCTTTTCGAAATTTACCTTAGCTTGTCAAATTAGACCGAAATTGTTTTTTGGATTGTTGTAATCCGTTTTCCTCTCGTGTTCCAAAATTCCGGCCACGGAGAAAGGTAGTGCGAACTCTATTGCGTAGCCATATTTGAACAAAAGTGACCAGAGAATGTGCACTGCACTTTTCTATTCACATGTTCCCAACTTTATTTGCAGTGGTGATTGGATCTTGGTTCTCTTTTGGATTTGATGATTGAGATTTCTCCTTAAGTGTCGATACCCCTATTTCAAGAACTCGTCCGGAATTAAGAATCTGTAGAATATAGTTGAAATTAAAGATTGAATTTTAGGTGATGAGAGAATTATTCGATAACATTAGCGAAATACCGTTGTCCATAAAAAAAAATTTGAGAGGTTAAAGGCCATGGATAGATACTATCTACAACCCATATCTCTTATTCGAGCTCATATTCTTCCATCCATTTATTCGTTCCTTCATTGCCTCTCATCAATAGATCTCAAGATTGGGTTCGTGCTTGTGCCACCGATGAATTAAGCAGCCATTTTTTCCATCTTTTTCTTAAATGGAAACAATTACGTTACGCAGCCATCTTCTTTTTTCTTCTTATCGCATAAAGTCGCAACTTTTTTGCTGAGCAATCAAGTGATTTTTTGACTTTATTGAATATTTTTAGTCAACTCAAGTTATGCTCGCCAAACATCAAATGGGTTCAAAAGGCAAGCAATCTAGAGGCTTGCTTCACACTACATGCCTCATGAATTAATTAGATATAAGCATTCGGTCTATACACGTGTTGTAACTTGAAAGAGTTTATACACAATTAATCAGATTTTGGCAGAAATACCCAATATAGTTTGCGGTACATTTGAATTTACCGGTCTAGTTAGTGTTGAGGTTATCCCATATCGATTGTGAAAGATGTTGGTGGTTAGTTTATAAGTGTGAGGGAAGACCTCATCAATTGAGCTAGTTTTTGAATTGAGAAAGGCCCAATACCATTCAATACTATTATTAAAGCCCAGGTTTGCCAACAACTCTAGACCCAAAAGTCACATGTGAAAGGGAGAAAACCTTACCCTTTGAGCTTATTTTTTAGGTGGGAGAGATCCAAAACCATCCGATAGTTAGCTGAATGCTTATGCAAATTCAACAACTGGTTTTGACTAACAAATTGCAAATCCTAGGCTAGTCGAATAAACTTCACAAGCAAATGACTGAAGAGGTTGAAATTTGAAGAACTTTTCTTCCTATGAGGTATATTTTCTTCGCGGGTTACGTACCGCATGACACATGTCTGACCTCAGCAATGGAGAAAATGTTTAAAAATTTCGGTGAGCCCATGCGTTGCCTCGCCTCTTTGCCCATACGCTCATTTAAAATAATGTCTTCTATTGTTTGGCCAGGAATTTTAATTATAGGGACGTCTTTAATATTTTATTCAAAATAAATTATTTTTCATGGCATTGGTTGAACAAGTGTCTCTAGGACACTTTTTAACAAAATCCCAGTAGTGTAATTCTCTATTCGAATTGAAATGTCAGAATGGGTCGATGACTTAAAAAAAAAAAGAAAAAAGAAATTCAATAAGCCTTCTTCTAACAGCAAGTGGCGGCCGAATAAAATAGTCAATTACTCCACAAGCCATCGACTCCATATAAGTCCAAAGTTTGGAAAATAAGAATGGTCATTAATAAGCGCCCCTGTGGTACTAACTAAATGATTTAAAAACAAAAATACACATTTCTTAACATACTGTGAACATAAACGTAATTACCAATATTAACAGTAACACTTAAACGTTTAATTGTCAAAACATATTTAACGAGACTTAATAAATAGCCTAAGGACACCCTTTAACATTTTACAGTGCGTTTGATTTGCAGAAAATGAATATTAGTTTTTTGTCGCTAGGAGAATCGTATAATTCGGATACCAGACAAAAGAAGTGTGTGTGCTCAAAGTTTAGTGAGCCGAACTGAAATAAGCCTATCAAAAAGAACCAATGGCATCACGGCGGACCACCGCAATCTGCAAACCCTCCTCGTCCCTGCGGCTTGAGCCACCGTTGCTCCTCTGACCACCCTCGTCACGATGATTCACAAAGTCGTTAATGGCAATAACTGAGGAATTCTCTCTGTATTTATAGATGAAGATAATCAGCTCCAAGCCGTTACTTAGAGCACTACTGCAACATTAGACCATTGCATGACTGGTGGGCGGGCGTTGGCGGACTGGTGCACTCGTCATGGACGAAGAAAGGCTGGGAGAGTTTGGATCCAATGCTATCACGGGCTGCTTCACGAAGAAATCCACGCGAATGCATGTACGGAGAAAACAATAGAAACGTGGAAAACACTTTATTGCAGCCTACCGTTTCAGACGCATGCACAGAATAAATGAAAACAACTGGAATTGACGAGACCGAAGTTTCCACGGGCCTCGGTACGGTCCAGACAAGACACGAGGACTGCCTACGGAATCGTTCGGATACATGGCCCAATCGCAAAGCAATGTCCGAACAAGCTTAATATCTTATGGGCGACAGCAGCACCTTGTTGATCACCTCGTCCAGGTTCAAGAACGATGACCCGGAAGCATGCGTTGCCTCTCGGGCCATCTCCTTCCACTCCATCGCCTTCCTCTTCATCTCCTTACCTCTCTCCCCCTCCATCAGCTCCCTCACCTGCCTCTCCACCTCGTCCCTGTTCACGTCGCTGTCGATCTCCATCCCGATGCCCCACTCCTGGCAGCTGTACCGGCAGTTCGTTTGCTGGTCCCCCAAGAACGGCCAGCACACCACTGGCACACCGGCCGCGATGCTCTCGATCGTGGAGTTCCAGCCGCAGTGAGTCAGGAACCCGCCGACCGCTGGGTGGCTTAGCACCCGTTCCTGGGGGCACCAGCTCGCCAGCAGGCTCCGCTCCCTTGTTGCGGCCAAGAAATCCGGAGGCAAGCTTGCCGCGTCACCGACGATCAAGTCCGGCCTGATGACCCACAGGAACACCTGGCCGCTGCTCACGAGGCCCCACGCGAACTCCACCAGCTGCGCCTGCGACATCACTGCGATGCTCCCAAAGTTCACGTACACGACTGAGCCGGGCGGTTTCAAGTCCAGCCACTCGAGACAGCCCAAGTCTTCCTTCCACATGTTGGATCTGATCGGCCTGGTGTCATCATCGGATAGTTGCTCCATGAGTAGGTGAAGGGGACCGATAGTGTAGATGGGAGGGAAGATGGCCTTAAGCGCGTCAAGGACCTCGTGCTCTAACCCCTCAAACGTATTGAAGACCAAGGCGGAGGCTCTCTTCACTCTCGCAAACTCGACCGAGCAGAAGTTGAGGATCGGATCGTCCGGGTCAGTGGTTCGAACGAAGCTCGGCAAGTCTCTCAAGCGGATGTTTCTCATCCTGGGTATCTAGTCGATGATGGTGTCCAAGTACCCGTTTGTCAAGTAGCTCGCATCTGCAAATTGCGGGTCGATCAAGTGAACCAGGTGACCATACACGGCCATGGTCCTCATAAAGGGTCAGATTCTCCGGAAATTTAAAAATGCGTCGTTCGATGTCTATGGTGTCACACGGCATTATATGTGTTGTCAATTCATTTGTCATACTTAGATTAGGGAAAGCATTAGAATATTGTCGAAGGATATACGAAATAATTACGTAAGCTCCTAAATCAGATAGTTATTTATTAATGACATTGTTGTATACTCACTGATCATATAAATCAGGAACAAACAAAACTGAAGAATATGACAGCAAACCAAACTTTTAAAAAAGAAACAACAAGGGAAAATCTTTAGCTGTAAAAAAATTTGCTTGGTTGACATGCTAAGTGAGATCACCTAAATCAGACAAGTTATTAAGTAATGCATACCTTTGAGTGGAGCAAGACCCTTGTCGATGAGACTACGAAACTGCGCGTAGGCCATGAAAGCACACGCGCTCATCGGCCAGAACAGGACCTCCGGCACTCCGACTGCCTCAGCGGTGTTGAGTGTGAAAGTCATCGAGCTGTCCGACACCACACAGCTCACCGGCGGGGAACCCGACATCACGCTCTCCTCGTTGAGCCTCTCGATCAGGTCCTGGAAGTGGGGCAGGCAGCACTTCTGCGTGGACTGGCAGAGGGACCGGATGTTCTGGGTGACGTCTCCGTTGGAAGGTGGCAGGCCGTCGGGGATGGTGCGGAACCGGAAAGACGGAAGGCCGTCAAGGGAGGAGGGGCCGCAGGACCGCATAAGGCGGTTGTGGTTGTACTCGGTGTTGACGAAGGTGACGTGGAAGCCCCGGTGGTGGAGGAGCTTGGCGAGGTTGAGCATGGCGTTGATGTGGCTCTGCGCTGGGAAGGGGATGCACACTGCGTGTGGCTTTTGGGTCATCTTCTTCCGCGTCTTGAGTGTTTTCTTCCTTTCGGTATGGAAAAGAGAGATGGCAATTGTCATGGGAAGAAGGTAGGTTGGGCTACATTTATAGGCCGTGAGACCCTTTTGATATACGTCGCTTTGTTGGCGGGTTTGATAAATCAACATTAAATAGTATTTGCTTAAACATTCGCCATTCAGATAATATAAAAAGATGAGTCCAAAGAAAATCATTTCGATCAATAACGACATCTCCCTAACTTTGAGAAAATGGATTTTCTTCAGAAAATCATCAACGATTTTTCCGAATACGTCAAGATCGCCCCTAATGATTGGATCCAAGTCCTTAACAGGCGAACCCGAGGACCCCAGTGGACGGACCATAGAGGACAGCAGCTAGACTTGGATCCTCGACGTTCAGACGTTGGGCCCTCGGTAGCCACAAGTTTTAGGGTCATACTCGAGATTTTTTTCTCTTTTTTTTGTCGTGCGTTTCCTTACTTTCCTATAACAAATGACTTCCATCTTATTAGCAAAAGTAACCAAGCACGAAAAAAAAAATCATTTTTTAAAGAAATTATCGGAAATATTTTTCAATAAAATTCATTTCTTATAAAAGAATCAGAGTTATTAATTTGGTGAGGAGAAAAATGGATTTGTAATAAGGATTATTAACAAAGGTTAATGGTATCAAAACCCAAAATCGGTATTGTCGCGACCTAATTTTCGGTGAATTACTTAAAGAAAGGCTAATGGATCACTAAGTCCGAAGACTTGGCGCAGATCCTCCCACGTCCTATCAATCGTGACTTGATACTAATTAACCCATTTAAACATACAATTATATTTCAAATTAGAGCCACCACTAACCAATTATAGTTGATTAGAAACCCAAATAAAGTATGGGATAATACTTTACTTTTTGCGAATCAAATATTCAATAAGTTCGGGGACATGGTTACGCTAAATTAATCTAACGCTCTTTCGATACCTTATTATTTTTATTTTCAAAATATTTTGCAGGCATTATTGATTAATTTTAACCTAAGATATTAACATGCAAATGGTGGTCATGCGGGTGCACAATCAATAAATAACATTCAATAAATCAAAATGCTAAGAAATTATAAACTACAACCCCATTAAAGTCTATTCTCTAAAAAAAAAACTTCTCAAAATGTTAATAAAAATGCATGCCCTAAACATGATTTTCTAAATAACTTGACACCTAATTTTTTAATATTATGTAATCTTAATCTAAACTTAATATGCATGAATTTTACTTTAATGACATGTGAAATGCAATTCATATGGCCTAATTTGAACTATATGTATGCAATCTAATTTATATAATCCTAAATATGCATGCATTTCATGATATGGGATGAATGACATAATAATTCTATATGCATGTTCTTTTTGTGATTTTTTTTAATGATGTAACCCTAATAAATTAGACTTTATATATATGCAACCTATATTAAAAAATAATGATATGAAATGGGATTAATTATAAACCGACCTATTAATTAATCAAGTAAATGACCTTTGTGTTTTATTTTTTTTTTTTTTTAAATGACCTAATGATTTTTATTAAAAAAAAAGTGATGTAATGATGCAATGCTAATTTTTTTGGCATTTTTTATTTGCATTTTTTATTTTTTATATTTAAAAAAAAAAACTACATGATGGGAATACTCAAAACACTAAACTATGATTCACTAACTAAAGTGCAACATGTGGTGTGCATGTTATGAAATCTATACGACCTAAATGACATTTTTTTAATTCTTTTTTTTTAGTTTATTAAAGGAAAATTATCCTAATCCTATATGAAATTAAAATGTGTTGCCTAAAATGTGAAATGTGTATAGACCTAAATATCTAAGTTCTAAATATGACATAATGCATGATATGTGATAAACAAATAACCATAATGCACCAAAATATGTATCCTATTTAAAAAAAAAAATCATCAATGTAAATTAACGACATATTATCTTAAAGAGCATCAATAATGCAAAGCAACTAAAGAATTTGCCATGAAAAGTTTAAATAATCAAAATTCTAACCTGACGTCTCGCGGCTCAATATTTTTTATTATTTTAACTTAATATGACAAATTTTCTAATCAGATAATAATAATAAAAATCAATCACAACAAATCAAGTTAAAATAAAACACTATGAACAGAACATTTCATCTGAATTTAGCCTAAAGAAATTGCCTAGTTAAGGGCACAGCTTTTTGTTGCTAAAAAGAAACCACCTGCACAAAGAAAAATAAAGAGCAGCCCCAAGGAAAAGTCACACGGCAGCAGGGGGCATCGCTCGGGCGTGCAGGGCTCCGGCGAAAGGCGGCAGACGCGCGAGCTACTGGTGCCGGCGTCGGGGTTGGAGCGGCGAGGCGTCCGATGGCTGGGTCAACGAGGAGGGCTCGCGGGCTAGTGCGTCGGAAGCGGAGGCGGAGGCGCAGGCAAGCTTCGGGGAAAACCAACAAAACGGCGGTGGAGGCGTGCGATCTGAGTTGCTGCAAACTGCAGCGACGGCGTCGGCTTGGGCGAGTGGCGCGCGAAGGCGAAGGCGGAGGCGGAGGTTGCAGGTAGCTTCGGTGCGCGAGGCGCGCACGTCAGGTCGTCGCGGTGAGCTTCGTGGGGAGACCGGCGAAGCGGCTGTGGCGAGAGCGGTGGTGCTGGCGCGGCGGAGAGGCGAGCTCACGGGCGATGGAGGGTTCCGGCAGAGGTGACCAGCAACGGCGATGGGTGAGCAGGTCGTTGCGGCGATGGCTGATGGAGGCGAGCAGGTTGCTGCTCGCGGCGTCGAGCGGGAGGAGCACGGTGGTGCGGTTGTCGAAGAGCAGATTTCGGGCGGAATTGGGTGGCGGAACGGCGACGCAGCGTCCGGCGGGCAGAAGGTGAAGCGCGGCATGCGATAAACGAGCCCACCGGGGAGGAAGAACAGTGCTCTTCTTCCTTTTTTTTTTTTTTTTAATTCTTTCTCTCTCCTCCTGTCTCCTGGAACAGCTGTCTCCTGACATCTCTTCACTGTTCCTCCCCTCTACTGGACGTCTCCCTTTTTCCTCCTGCAAAACCGGTCAAATCCCCCCTTCTCTTTCTCTCTTTCACTTTTTGACTTTTTACCTTTTGGGACTCCCAACAAAACAAAATAAAATGGCTCACTTTTTGGTCCTTCGACGAAGAGAAGTCGCCCCCCTTGCTCGGTTCTGAAGCCTTGCCTTTTATAGTGGAAAAGCTTGAAGTTGTTGAAGATTTGCAAATATTCACTCAACAATCCAATAATAAAAAGGCTCCAAAATCACACGACCGTTTAAATTTTTTTTTTTAAATTTTGAAATGAAGATATGTGTTCAACAAGAAAAATGCTTCATTATTCAATTTTTTTTTTTTGAAATCTCTCTCCACAAACCCAATTGATCCTAAATTAGGTGTCAATATGTATATTTATGATAAATTTATCATAAATTAATTTTTTGACTACTAAAAATCCCAAACAGGTACATTTATGCAAATTTATTCTCCATGAAAAATCATAAACTAATACATCTATGATAAACGAAAGATAAAACTCCAAATTAATACACCTATAAAATGTTATGTGTCATCTAACTTGACAATTTGATAGTAAAATTTAATGAAAACTAACAAAGATTAAATTTGTCACTTGTGTACCGGTTTGGATTTTTTTATTCAAAAAAATTATTTTGGATAAATTTATTTTAGGTGTACTAGTTTAGAGTTTTTCATAATATTATTCCTATTATAAATACCGAATGATGTTTAGATAAGTGAAACTTTTTCAAGAAAACAATTTACCATCTGCCAACATTAATTAATAGCTTAATCATACACAACTATCATCATTATTCACGAGTTCTATATATTGAAATCGACTAGTCAAGACTCATTACTGAAAGGAACAGGTTTATATACGCATAATTAAATTATTTTTTCGTTTACATAGTCCTACTTTTTGTGAGCAATAGCAAGCACCCACCCTAACATCCGGAGCTCAATAGCAGATTAAAAAATTCTATTTGATACCATTTCAATCTTTGGATTTTTAAGGGAATATCTATACCTTTTTTGTTTTGGATTTGATGACTCCGGTATCTTCTAGAGTGTCAAAACAAGTACTTCAAAAACACCAAATAGTTATTTTCATCCGAAATTAAAGAATCTGTTTCCTAAAACCTAAAACAATTAGCTGAAATTAAAAAATAGAGTTTCGTCGTCGAATATTGGAACACTGGGAATTTACATTCCAAGATCTATAAGGAAATAGGCAAGCTCATTTGCTTTGTAGATAATGAATGATTTGAAATACATTTTTTTTTAAATGATCGTTTATATCACTTGAAATAATTAGACAATGAAAAATGTTTTTATTACAGGCAACAATTTTTATTTAAAATATTAATTAATGGTGAAAATATTTTCATTCATGTATTTTGTCAAGCAATATGAGTAATTATTTTTAGGAAAATGTTTTCCAAATCATTTATTTTCAGCAAAATAATCGCACCAATATTGTCTTATCAAAAATGGAACTATGAGCATTATTTGTCAGTTTGAACTTTTTTTTAACACTACGATAGGCAATATTCTAATTCTTATATAGATGTATTTTCCATCGAATGAATTGAATAGCCCTTTTCTTTTTTTAAAATTCTTTTACTACATATGTAGCAACTTTCTTAGCGAATTAAGTACTTTTTTCTTTTTACTTTAATCAAATCTTTCAAGTCAAAACTTACTATGGTTATCGGCCGTGCTCTTTGTGATAATCTAGGAATCTGACATCACGAGTACAAAGGCTCAACTATTAAGTATAAGCATTTAGTCTATGCTAATATCCTAACTCTAAAGAGGTTAAGCGCATTTAGCACGATTTGAACATATAACCTTCAATTTTTTAGCTGGAGATCAATTAAGGTTGGTTAGCAACAGGCGTATTCATATTAAACAATTGGCTTATTTTCAATCATAGGTTTCAAATCCTAGGTTAGTAAAATATAGTTGAAAAAATAAGGATCATAATTATTGAAAACGTAAAAGATTGAAAACTTTCATCGTTATATTGAATTGTTTTGTTTGCGGATTACGTGCCGCATGATCCATGTTTGACCTCAGCATAGGAGAAAAGAAAATGTATATAAACGCCACTCAATGATATAATCCTAATTATAATTATTTCTTCAAACTATTCTCTAAGGAAAACGTGTATCATCGCCACTCAATGACAAAATCCTAATTATAATTATTTATTCAAACCATTCCCTAAGGAAAACGTGTGGGACAACGAGCTTAAAGAGGAGAAGAAATTCAATTGGTCATCTTCTTAGAGGAAGTGGTGGCAGAATAAGATAATAAGTTATTCAACCAATCATGTATTTGGTAAATGTTCAAATTTGGCTAGTGCCCTCGAAGTGGGATTATCAGGTCCATACGGTAATACGACTATTATTATTATTATTATTATTATTATTATTATTATTATTATTATTATTATTATTATTGATCCAATGCTATCACCAGCCGCCATTTCATTGCCTATTGCACAAAAATAAATGGAAATAAATCCAAGCCACGAGACTGAAGTTGATAAGATCCAGACAAGAGGACCGTCTAAAGAGTTCTCATACATTCCGCAATCGCAAACGAATTTCCGAACGAACTTTAATCTCTTCTGGGCGACAGCAGCACCTTGTCCATCACTTTGTCCAGGTTTAAGCAAGACGACCCGGAAGGACGCGTGGCCTCCCGGGCCATCTCCTGCCACTCCATCGCCTTCCTCTTCATCTCCTTTCCTCTCTCTCCCTCCATCAGCTCCCTCACCTGCCTCTCCACCTTGTCCCTCTTCACGTCGCCGTCGATCTCCATCCCGATCCCCCACTCCTCGCAGCTGTACCGGCAATTCGTCTGTTGCTCCGCAAAGAACGGCCAGCACAACATTGGCACGCCGGCCGTGATGCTCTCGATCGTCGAGTTCCACCCACTGTGGGTAAGGAACCCGCCAACCGCCGGGTGGTTTAGCACTCGCTCCTGGGGGCACCAGCTCGCCAGCAGGCTCCGCTCCCTTGTCGTGGCTGAGAACTCCGGTGGCAAGATTGCCGTGTCGCCAACAACCAAGTCGGGCCTGATGACCCATAGGAACGTCTGGCCGCTGTTCGCGAGCCCCCATGCGAACTCCACCAGTTGTGTCGAAGACATCACTGTGATGCTCCCGAAGTTTACGTACACGACCGAGCCGGGCGGTTTAGAGTCGAGCCACTCGAGACAGCCTAGGTCTTCCTTCCACAAGTTGGATCCGATCGACTTGACGTCGTCATCAGGTAGTTGCTCTGTAAGGAGATGAAGGGGACCAAGGTTGTAGATGGGAGGGAACATGGCCTTAAGAGCATTGAGGACCTCGTGCTCTAACCGGTCAAACGTGTTGAAAACGATGGCCGAGGCTCTCTTCGCTCTCTCGGTCTCTTTCAAGTAGAAGTCTATCATCAGGTCATCCGGGTCAGTGGTTCGGATGAAGCTCGGTAAGTCTCTCAGCCGGATGTTTCTCATCCCGGGTATCCAGTCGATGATGGTGTCTAGGTACCCGTTTGTCAAGTAGCTTGCATCTGCAAATTGACAGTCCATCAATCAAACCGTTTGACCATTCATGGCAACGTTTCCACATCTAAACTTCTACTTTTGACCGTTGACTTAGTTAAATACTCTACCTAGGAGAAAACTATGAATAGTCGGCCACGACTAATCAAGCAAATCCGGAACAAACAAAACTAAACAGTATGAACTGCAAACCAAATACACAAAAGAGAAATGAAAAAATCATTAGCCGTAGATCTGCCAAGTGGGAATTACTTTAATAAATCAAATCAGACCATTATTTAGTAATGCATACCTTTGAGTGGAGTAAGACCTTGTCAACAAGATTGCGGTACTGTACGTAGCCCATGAAGCCGCACGCGCTCGTCGTCCAGAACAGGACCTCCGGCACGCCGATCGCCTCGGCGGCGTCAACCGTGAAGCTCATAACGCCGTCCGACACCACGCAGCTCACCGGCGGGGAACCCGACGTCGTGCTCTCCTCATTGAGCCTCTCGAGCAGGTCCCGGAAGTAGGGTAAGCAGGACTTCTGCGTGGACTGGCAGAGGGCGGGGATGTCCTGGGTGGCGTCGGCGACGTCGGAGGGTGGGAGGCCGTCGGGGATGGTGCGGAACCGGAAGGATGGGAGGCCGTCGAGGGAGGAGGGGCCGCGGGAGCGCAGGAGGCGGCTGTGGTTGTACTCGGTGTTGACGAAGGTGACGTAGAAGCCCCGGTGGTGGAGGAGCTTGGCGAGGTTGAGCATGGGGTTGATGTGGCCCTGGGCTGGGTAGGGGATGCACACCGCGTGCGGCTTTTGGATCATATCTATCGAACCCATCTCTCTATTCTCTTTCTCTTTTATGTGTTTTGATCGTTTCTCTTGCTGTTGCTCTCTTGCTCTCTTCTGGGAGATAGGGGTACGTTAGGTTTTGGTCTATTTATTGGCGAGGCGAGATCGAGGTGGGAACGAGGGTTATACGTCGGCGAGCGATCCTGGCGACTTGGAAAACGTGAGAGAGACGTGATGAGGTGCGGGATGAGAAGAGCGTGACCAGGCTCGACCGGACGGTCAAATTACGGCTTCCGTTTTTTTTAAAGGGGAAAAATGGCACCGTCACGTTCATATGCAGATCTCGAAACCCCAAAAATTGGGTCGACGCCCATAATGCTTGGCGTGTTCGGTTGGTTCCGCTATAAAAATAAATAAATAAATAATAATTTCTTTTTTTTTAGTGGTTTGACTAATTTAGAAAAATGAATCGATGAAAAACAAAATTTAATCAATCGAAAACACATGCTTAAATTTAGAAAAAAAATTAAGTCACTTTTATATTTTTGGATATGGGTTGATTTTTGCTATTGCAAGACCGTTATAAATGATTGGATCCAAGTGTTTAACGGATGAACCTAAGACCCCAATGATCAAATCTTGGAAATCGGCAATTGGATTTAGATCTCAGTACTTGAGCCAAACTTGAGTCCTGAGACGTATTAGGCTCATTTTCTTTGAAACAAATGAGACCCATAATCCAATGGGAAGAAAAATGAATTTATAGTGGATATGTGATGAACAGCGAATGATGTTCAGACATGCAAAATATATTCGAAAATCGATTCCATCTGTTTATGTGTCTTATAGGCTAAATTTACACCACCATTATCCCCATTCCCGTGTTCTCCATATCAAACTCTACGAGCCATTTTTCAAAGCAGCGGATGCATGCACGCTTGGTGTGGGCAAAGCTTTAAGACATGCGCGGCATGAACAATCAAAACCGAAGGTCGATCTTCATGCACGTAAAAGAATTCGAAACTTACGGAAACAAAAAAAAAAAAAAAAGTTATGCGATTCATGAATTCAATTCCATTTTAGCCGCTAATCAAGTGAATCCCACAGTGAGATGCACATAATCGACTATCAAGAGAATAACGGTTCGCATAATATACTAATCATGCAGTATACATCTCGAAATTTATCCTGGCCTGTCAAAATAGACGATGACTATTTTTTTGGACTGTTGTTATCCGTGTTTCTGTCGTGTTACGAAATCCCGGTCACGGAGAAAAGCAGTGCGAACTGGGAAGCCAAATTGGCGCAAAAGGGCGACCGCACAACGCACGCTGCAATTTTCTATTCACGTGTGCCCGACTTTTCCCAGGGTAGCAAAGTAGAACAAAAAGTCCATCCAACACTATTCGCAGCCGTGGTTGGATCTTGAATTCTCTTTTGGCTTTGACGATTGAGACTTGCTTGTCGAGTGTCGAAAGCTTTCAGGAACTCTTCCGCAATTAAGGATCCACAACAGATGGTCGGAATTTAAGTTTGGATATTAGGTGACGAGAGAATTATTTGACAACATTAGCAAAATACTGTGGTCCAAGAAGAATGCTTTGAGAGGTCAAAGGCCGTGGGGCAGGTATTGTCTACAATCCATAAATCTCCAATGTGAGCTCTCATTCCTCCATCCATTCAATGGTTCCTTCATATGTCTCCCCATCAATAGATCTCAAGATCAGATTCTGTGCTCGTGCCCCGAATGAATTAAAGGTGCGTTCGGTAACATTTTTATTTCTGGAGAAAATTTCTTTTCAAAAATAATCTTTTTCTATTTCTATTCTCTCTAACAATTTCTGAGTAAAAGAACGTGTTTGGTAATTACACAAATTTTCTATTCTTAGAATAAAAAGAAATAGAAATCGTGTTTGGTACAACCCACGAATTTTTTTAAAACATAGAATTTCTTTTAATTTGTTAATAATTTTTTTAGATTTTTCTTTTTTTCTTCTTTTCTTCTTCTTGCCCTCAGTAGCAATGGTTGGTGAGGCAAGGTGGTGAATGGCAGGATGCATGAGGTGGCAAGAAATAAAAAGAAAGGAAAATAAGAAAATGACTTATTTCTAAAAATTGTTCTCCGTAATAAGAAGTTTTTTCTATTTCTTATTTTTTTCTAAATTATTCCTTGGCTATTTTTTTTATTCCTGGAGTAGAAAAATTAATTGACAAATGATTTCGATTCTTTTTTTTTGTTCCGAGTCACAAAAGAATAGAAAAACAAAGAAACGGGAACATTAACAAACAAGTTATAAGTAGCCATTTTTATCGTCTTTTTGTTGAAAGGAATGAATTATGTAGCCATTTTCTTTTTCTTCTTATCGCATAAAGTAGCAACTTTCTTGCAGAGCAAATTAAGTGATTTTTTTACTTCATTTAATATTTTAAGTCGACTCATATTTTGCTCGCCAGACATCAAAGGGACAAGTACAAAAGGCTAAGCTATCTAGAAATTCACTTCACATTACATGCCTCATGAATTGATTAGATATAAACATTCAGCTTATAGAAATGTGTGACTCGAAAGAGTTTACACGTATTTAGTCAAATTTTAGCGGCTGCTTTTTGACTTTTGGTTAGCTGAATGCTTATACAAATTAAACATTTGGTTTTTACTAAGTTGCAACCTAGGTAGTCAAATAAACTTCACAAGCAATTGACGAAAGAGGTTGAAATTTGAAATAGTTTTCCTCTCATAACGTAAATTATATTTCTCGGGTTACGCACCGCATGACCCATGTTTGACCTCAGCAATGGAGAAGATGTTCAAAAATTTCAGTGAGCACATGGATTGTTTCGCCTCCAGCCCCATACGCTCATTTAAAATAATGTCTTCTAGAAAAATATTTGGTTAGATATTTTAGTTATAGGGATGTCTTTAATTATATTTTATTCAAAATAAATTATTTTTCAAAGCATTGGTTGTACAGATGTCTCTAAGACACTCATTAACAAAATCTCAATTACATAATTGTCTCTTCAAATTGGAATGTCAATATGGGCCGACGAATTTAAAAAGGAAAAGAAATTCAATGAGCCCTCTTTTTACATTAAGTGGCGGCCGTATAAAATAATCAATTATTCAACCACCCATTGCCGACAAAAAAAAAAAAAAACCACCCATTGACTCTATATAAGTCCAAAGTTATGGAAAATAAATTAATAAGCGCCCAAAGGGACTACAAAAATAAAAATACACATTTCTCAATATACTTTGAAGTTTGAAAATAAACGTAATTGCACATTTTAATGGTAACACTTGCTTAACGTTTCAATTGTCCTAACGCATTTATTGAGACTTAATAAATAGCCAAAGGACGCTCCTTGACATTTTATGGTGTGCTTGTTTCATGAAAAAATGATAGATTTGGAAAATAACGAAATATATATATTTTTTATCCATGAAATGTTTAGACATAAACTATTTTAGATTATGAAAATATTTTTTATTAATTAATTATTTCAAGTGATGTAAGCATTCATTTTTAAAATAATATTTTTTAAATAATTTATTCTTCACGAAATGGATCGAGCCTGTACTTGGAATTTATTAGTGTGTTGCCCTTCAGTGAAGTAGATGAGCCGATTTAACGTCATAAATGTACCTCTCACTCTCTCAGCTCTGTCCATAATTCAGAGGACAAGCAATGGCCACCGAATCATCAAGGGAACGTGACCCGAGACGAGCATCCTCATCACCAACCGGCCTCCTCGCCGGCACTGAAACAGTTCCTATCTCATCGCAGGGCCATTCACCATCGATTCCAGTGCTGGTTGGGACCATCAGTCCCTGACCGCACACGACGCGCCGAATCATATTTGGAACCCGCCGATCGAAAAGCTAAGTTGGAGGAGATGCATGATCGATCCGTTGAGGATATGCACGATTGAAGAGGGATAATATGGTCACTCTCGAGAGATGCAGAGAATTGAGGTGGACATTCGAATATTCTCTAACGAAGAAAAATATCTTGAAAAAATATCTCCGACAGGAGGCAATTCATTCTATCGGGAAGCTGTTGTCAACACGGTCCCCTACCGAGTGCCTCACATCAATCCTCGCCCATGGAGCCGGATTTAACTTTTGCGAAATGTCTCTAACATCCATCGCATAAAAAACAAGTGAGGGAACATCTGTTCAGCAACTTGTGCAGATTTTTCAATCTACTTGAGAGAGCAAAAGCTCTCTCCCAGTATCTTGACCACAAAAAAGAACTTCCACTTGCAAAACTTACCCTCGCCTACCACCTTAGTTAGATATGGGGATAATTTCTCTCGCACTCACCTATCTGTCCTGTTGCATATTTTGTTTCAAATTATTGAAATAATTTTTTCTTTTTCTTTTATTTTTTATTTTTAATTTTTTATTTTTATTTTTGTTGCGACAATACAGTACAATGCTAGGTTCACCATGTTGTAGGGACAAGGAAAAAACCATCATATTCATTCTTCATCTATCGCCATGGAAAGTGTTCCATCAATCTCCATATGAAGATGAAAATTCTCTCACATCACAGTTTTCACTCGTCTTTGAGTAGACAAGTCCAAGTTTTGTACCAAAGACTGTATAAGGATCCATTATTGTTGGGACACGCTTGCAACAGAACTTCGATGTATAGAGAAAATGGGTTCAATTAGTTATCTAAGTTGACGCGTACTAGGGGGCTATCTCTCTCTTGCAATTACCCTAAGATGAGGTATCGAGACTTTTCTCTATGTCCTTATAAGTGATATATATTTTAGCCATGTTAATCGATGAGCCTTCTATAGTGAATTAGAATGTCTGTGGGAATAAATCCCTTGGATCATCACGATTGCCCCCAACCGGGATCTCCATCACGGTTGCATTTTATTTGTTCACCTACTTTTGTTTCTTGGAATGGATCCAACGATTATAAATTGATTGAAATTCAAATTTACTAATTTAGGGACAATTTTGGGCATCAAGCCCGAATTCCTGTAATGCGTGATCCCAGTTGACTTAAATGGGCATTTTGTCAAGAGGAGAATGACCATGATGACAAGATCGAAATTTGATTTCAAACACTAAAGAATCCCAATGGTAAATTGTTTGCCTGATGAACGGATTTGCAAATGTCATGTATCTATTGATTGAAAGTCGTTGTCAAAGGACAGTGAATTTAGGCATCAAACGGAAGTTCTCAAAATGCATGTTCCCGACCAGCTTAAGCATGACATCTCATCACAAGAAGTACGTCGGGCGATGTTCCTGACACAACCAAAGTCGAGTTTCGACATGGAGGAATCCGGCCGACACATTCAGAAGATGCGTTAGAGATGAAATGGTTGACCTAATCCCGCTTACTGCAGAAGTATGGAAAGATGATGATCGTTGAAGGTACAAGGATGGCCACGACTTCAAACTGGAAGCAGGGACCCGGGAAGACTATGAGAAAGAGTCCATTCATGTGTAGAGAAACCAGGCCTTTGACAATTGACATGTTACCATCGATCATCTCTCCGGACAAAGCGGCCCGCCCTACAAGCTCAAGTTGATGGGTAATTCCACAATTAGAAAGGCGCATGAGGCTACTTTTATTTCAATTATTTATCAATTCATCGTATTTGTATTCACTCTTTCAAAATAATGTGTAATCTTTTTCTCGATGCAGTAGATTAGATTAATAAATTATAAGGGTATGCTTTAAATCTTGCGTTTTTAAGAATTTACATTTTGCTTTCATCCCATCTTTCATTTTATTATTTTCATGAACCTCCTTTTTTGCCTCTTTTTTTTTTTTTTTTTTTTTTTTTGAGTTAGCATGTGATGCTCACGGGATTTTCAGGATGCGTAGGGTGCAATCTCTTCTTAAATTTTGTAACGTTGAAGGTACAAGGATGGCCATGACTTCAAACTGGAAGCAGGGACCCGAGAAGACTATGAGAAAGAGTCCATTCATGTGTAGAGAAACCAAGCATGGGGACGACCGATTCCCTTGTCTTGCCTTTGACAATTGACATGTTACCATCGATCATCTCTTCGGACAGAGCGGCCCGCCCTACAAGCTCAAGTTGATGGGTAATTCCGACAATTAGAAAGGCACATGAGACTACTTTTATTTCAATTATGTATCAATTCATCGTATTTGTATTCACTCTTTCAAAATAATGTGTAATCTTTTTCTCGATGCAGTAGATTAGATTAATAAATTATAAGGGTATGCTTTAAATCTTGCGTTTTTAAGAATTTACATTTTGCTTTCACCCCATCTTTCATTTTATTATTTTCATGAACCTCCTTTTTTGCCTTTTTTTTTTTTTTTTTGGGTTAGCATGTGATGGTCGCGGGATTTTCAGGATGCATAGGGTGCAATCTCTTCTTAAATTTTGTAACATTGAAGGTACAAGGATGGCCACGACTTCAAACTGGAAGCAGGGACCCAGGAAGACTATGAGAAAGAGTCCATTCATGTGTAGAGAAACTAGGCATGGGGACGACTGATTCCCTTGTCTTGCCTTTGACAATTGACATGTTACCATCAATCATCTCTCCGGACAGAGCGGCCCGCCCTACAAGCTCAAGTTGATGGGTAATTCCGACAATTAGAAAGGCACATGAGACTACTTTTATTTCAATTATTTATCAATTCATCGTATTTGTATTCACTCTTTCAAAATAATGTGTAATCTTTTTCTCGATGCAATAGATTAGATTAATAAATTATAAGGGTATGCTTTAAATCTTGCGTTTTTAAGAATTTACATTTTGCTTTCACCCCATCTTTCATTTTATTATTTTCATGAACCTCCTTTTTTGCCTTTTTTTTTTTTTTTGGGTTAGCATGTGATGGTCGTGGGATTTTCAGGATGCATAGGGTGCAATCTCTTCTTAAATTTTGTAACATTGAAGGTACAAGGATGGCCATGACTTCAAACTGGAAGCAGGGACCCAGGAAGACTATGAGAAAGAGTCCATTCATGTGTAGAGAAACTAGGCATGGGGACGACCGATTCCCTTGTCTTGCCTTTGACAATTGACATGTTACCATCAATCATCTCTCCGGACAGAGCGGCCCGCCCTACAAGCTCAAGTTGATGGGTAATTCCGACAATTAGAAAGGCACATGAGACTACTTTTATTTCAATTATTTATCAATTCATCGTATTTGTATTCACTCTTTCAAAATAATGTGTAATCTTTTTCTCGATGCAATAGATTAGATTAATAAATTATAAGGGTATGCTTTAAATCTTGCGTTTTTAAGAATTTACATTTTGCTTTCACCCCATCTTTCATTTTATTATTTTCATGAACCTCCTTTTTTGCCTCTCTTTTTTTTTTTTTTTGGGTTAGCATGTGATGGTCGTGGGATTTTCAGGATGCGTAGGGTGCAATCTCTTCTTAAATTTTGTAACACGTATTGCCGTTTTGCTCTCACTTCAACTAATATAAATGGGAAAAGGAAGAACTTGACAACATTAACATTGGATTTATTGGTTTAAATCATCTAATCAATAATATAAATAAAAAGAAAAAAATTGGAAAATTGTAAAAAAAATAATATTTTAAATGAAAATTAAGCGAAGTAGAAATTCTAAAAGACGCGAAATTGACACCACAAAACTTAAGATTCGATAGCGAGAGGTAGTTATTGTCGCCAGAAGAAAACAACCTACTATGACTGTTGACAACCAGCTCTCCGGCTCCACCCCCACCCCTTACGGCACACTTTGGAGTTTCATCAACCTCCTTCTAAATATTTTTTTCCATTTTTTGAAATTCTTGAATCTTCTTATTGATTTCTAATTATCGTACAAAAATTGTAAGTTATGTGGTCACCGGTAATAACAAGTTATATCAGATAAAGCCACATTAGACTACCTATTTCTTAATCTTTCGCCAACTCGTTATACTGCTATTTATCCTTTTAAAAGATGCATTAGATTAAAGTAACAAATCGAGGAGTATTTTTGCATTTTTTAAGATTTGTAGTTCTCTGGATATTTGATAACAAAATGACATCAGATACAAAACTTTCAAGAATCAACATTTTTATATCCTTAAAAGACATGCGCACTTATTGTGTGATGGAAAAGTTAAAAAGCCAGCCAAAAAAAAAAAAAAAAATCAAAGAACAAAGAAAAGGCAAGATCCCAGATCTAAAGACATGCTGAATTGCAGACTAAGTTGTCCGGTTCGAAATATAAGACGAAGCACGTATATCCAATTGGGCCGTAGCATTCCTGTGAAATTTGAGCCCAATTCGTTTTTTACTTGAAACATCCTAACATGGGGAGCCCAATATTAGGAAGTTGAATGAAACATCCTATAATCGTACACCAACTGCTTCATGCGTATAGCAGCTGCACGGATATATATATTATATGATCGTGTCTTCATTTAACGGTTTATGATTTTAGAATTTCACAAAATTTCACGTGATATCAGAACTCTAAAAATCCTAAATTCAAATTTTTCCGGATCTCATTTGTCTTTCCAATTAAATATATTTACGCATGGTACCAAGTAAAAACAGATCAGAATAAATGTAAGAATAAGTATTAAAATAATTAAATATTAAATAACGTCTTTATTTATTAATTAAATTTTTAGAACAATTGAATAGTAATTTATAAATTCTCACGCAAACAATTCCAAGTGATGAGAATAAAGTTGACACGACCCAAACAAGATCCAGACAAGAGGACTCTAAAGAAATGTGCGAACAAACTTTAATCTCTTCTGGGCGACAGCAACACCTTGTCAATCACCTCGTCTAGGTTCAAGCACGACGACCCAGAAGGACGAGTGGCCTCTCGAGCCATCTCCTTCCACTCCATCGCCTTCCTCTTCATCTCCTTCCCTCTCTCCCCCTCCATCAGCTCCCTCACCTGCCTCTCCACCTCATCCCTCTTCACGTCACTGTTGATCTCCATCCCGATCCCCCACTCCTGGCAGCTGTACCGACAGTTCATCTGCTGCTCCGCGAAGAACGGCCAGCACACCACTGGCACGCCGGCCGCGATGCTCTCGATTGTGGAGTTCCAACCGCTGTGGGTCAGGAACCCGCCAATCGCCTGGTGTCTTAGCACCTGCTCCTGGGGGCACCAGCTTGCCAGCAGACTCCGCTCCCTCGTCATGGTCGAGAACTCCGATGGCAAGATCGCCGTGTCACCGACCACCAAGTCGGGCCTAATGACCCACAAGAACGTTTGGCCGCTATTTGCAAGCCCCCATGCGAACTCCACCAGCTGTGTCGGAGACATCACTGTGACGCTCCCGAAGTTCACGTACACGACTGAGCTAGGCGATTTCGAGTCGAGCCACTCCAGACAACCTGAGTCTTCCTTCCACAGATTGGACCTGATCAACCTAGTGTCATCACTAGGTAGTTGCTCCGTTAGAAGATGAAGGGGACCAAGGGTGTAGATAGGGGGGAACATGGCCTTGAGAGCGTCGAGGACCTCGTGCTCTAATCGATCGAACGTGTTGAAAATAATGGTTGAGGCTCTTTTCGCTCTCTCGGTCTCAACCAAGACGAAGTCAATCATCGGGTCATTCGGGTTAGTGGTTCGGATGAAGCTCGGTAAGTCTCTCAGGCGGATGTTTGTCATACCGGGCATCCAATTGACAACGGTGTCTAGGTACCCATTTGTTAAGTAGTTTGCATCTGCAAAATGAGAATCGATCAACTAAATCGTGTGACCATACATGGCCACGGTTCTCATAAAGGATCCGTTCCGATCATATTGTTCAATGTTTATGGTGTCACATGGCATAGTATGTGTTGTCAAAGCTTGTGTTTACTTTTTTTTTTTTTTGGTCTAAACTTTTGTTATACTTAGATAAGGGAAAACATAAGAGTATTGTTGAAGGTGATAGGAAATGATTAAGTTATAAAGAATACGTAAGCTCCGTAGAAAGTCAAGGTTCGTACATATCAAATTCTACTTTTGACAGTTGACTGAGTCAAAGTACTCAATCCAAGACAAAACTATGAACAGCAAACTAAACCCACAAAAGAGAGATGAAAAAATCATTAGTCGTAAATCTGCTAAGTGAGATTACTTGAATAAATTAATGCATACCTTTGAGAGGAGCAAGACCCCTGTCAATAAGACTGCGATACTGCACGTAACCCATGAAGCCGCACGCGCTCGTCGTCCAGAACAGGACCTCCGGCACGCCGACCGCCTCGGCAGCATCGAGCGTGAAGCTCATCACGCCGTCCGACACCACGCAGCTCACCGGTGGGGATCCCGACGTTGCGCTCTCCTCATTGAGCCTCTCGAGCAGATCCCGGAAGTAGGGCAAGCAGGACTTCTGCGTGGACTGGCAGAGGGCGGGGACGTCCTGGGTGGCGTCGGCGTCGGAAGGCGGTAGGCCTTCAGGGATGGTGCGGAACTGGAAAGACGCGAGGCCGTCGAGGGAGGAGGGGCCGCGGGAGCGCAGGAGGCGGCTGTGGTTGTACTCGGTGTTGACGAAGGTGACGTGGAAGCCCCGGTGGTGGAGGAGCTTGGCGAGGTTGAGCATGGGGTTGATGTGGCCCTGGGCTGGGAAGGGAATGCACACCGCGTGTGGCATTTGGGTCATATCTATCGAACTCATCTCTCTCCTCTTTCTCTCCTGTGTTTTGATCGTTCTGTTGCTGTTGCTGTTGCTCTTTTCTGGGCAAGGAAGAAGAGATGGGCGACAGAGCCACGTGAGGCTGTGGTCCATTTGTAGGCGGGGCGAGACAAGTGGGGAAGGACCGGTTAAACGTCGGTGAACAATCCCGGCCAACTTGGAAGACGTGGGAGAGACGAGCGGGGGACCTCCACACTCAAAAAGCCAAGCTGGAGGACGACGTGAGGCGGTGAGAGAGACGTGAGACTTGTTGGAAGATCTTGAATTCCAAAATGTGTGGTTATAAAAAAAAAAAAAAAAAAAAAGTAATTTATACATCTTTAATAATTTGACTAATTTAGAAGAACAAGGTGATTCAAAACTTTTTAATCAGAAAAGAACCTATACTTAAATTCAAAAAAATTATGTAAGTCAACGGTTTGATTTAGATCTTCAGTGATAGGACGTTGCCCCCTTGATAGCTAGACTTGAGACCTTGCACCTAAACTCGAGTTTTTACATTCGTACGTCTGTTTCGTAGTTTTCCTATAATAAGAATGTAGAAAGAATAAAAAAACCAAACATGAGTAAGCAAAATAACTTCTAAAATTATTTTCCAACAAAGTTCAGTTTCCTTGAAACAAATAGGGCAGTAGTTTGGTGAAAATTAAAATGAATTTATAATAAGAACATGTGAAAAACACCCTAATGATATTCAAATGAACGAAATATGAGTGAACCGATACCACTTGTTTACTTGTCTTGTGGGCTAAATTTACACCGCTATCATCCCCTCCCATGTTCTCCATGTCCAACTCCATGAGTCATTGCTGAAAGCAACATATGCATGTACGTATGGTGCAAGCAAACTTTTAGACATGCGTTGCTTGAGCAATCTAGACCAAAGGTCGACCGTACACTCAAAATGATTCAAAATTTATGAAAAAATATGCTACTTGATTTACGAATCAAATCTATCTCAACCGCTAATCATATAGATCCTACAATGAAGCAAACATAGTTGAAATTTAAGATAATGATGGCTCGCATAATTTATGGATCATGTAACTTTCAAAATTTGAGCTTTGCATTTATCGCATATGTCAAAACAGATAATAGAGCAAAAAAGTCTATTTGACGCTGCACTTCTTTATTCACATGTTCACACTTTTCTAAGGGTGAAAGGAGAACAGAAAAGTCTAATTAAATGCTATTGCCAATCGTAAATCTTGAATTCTCTTTTGGACTTCATGATCAATGATGCAGATTGCTCCTAGGGTGTCCAAAACCCTAATTCAAGAACTCGTCCGGAGTCGAAAATCTGCTTGGTATAGTCAAAATAGATAGTTGAAATCCAAGATTACATTTTAGGTAATACAAACATTGTTTAATAACATAGCGAATACTGAACATTGATTCCATTGAGTAATATAGATTTTTCTTTTGTAACCAAATATGAATATATGAAGATTATTTGAAGGTTTTATCCTTTTTTTATGCAATATAGGGCAAGATTTTAGTTCTTATACGGATGTAATTGATATGGATTGAACTAAGTAGCCATTTTCTTTTCTTCTTATCATGTAAACTAGCAACTTTCTTACTTGGCAAATTAAGTGACTTTTTTTTACTTGACTGAGTATTTTAAGTTGAAACAAGTGACCTTTTTTTTTTGTATAATGCGGGAATCGAAATGCACGATTACAAAAGCTAAGCTATTTGGAGGCTTGTTAGTGTACGCCCCATAAAATAGTTAGATTTAAGCATCTAGCCTATACGGGTGTTGCAACTGAAAAGAGTTTACTCGCAATTAGTGAAATTTTAGCCAATGACCTTTGGTTTCTGCTTTAGAAATACCCAAAATAGTTTACGGCCATTTAGTTTACCGATTTGATGAGCCAAATGCGTACACGGATTAAACAGTTGACTTGTTTTCACCAACATGTTTCAAATCCTAGCTTAGCCAAATAAATTTCCACAAGAAGAATGCAAACGACAAAAAACGTTGTAAATTGAACAACTTTTCTTCTTATCATGAGTATTTTCTTTTTTCGTGTATTACGTACCACGTGACCCGTGTTTGACCTCAGCAAATGGAGAAAATGAATGAAATTTCATTGAGCCATGGATTGCTTCGCCTCTTACCCCTAGGCTTATATAAAACGTCTTCTAGAAAATCGTCTGGCTAGGTATTTTAATTTTACTTTATTCGAAATATATTAATTCTCAAGATATTGGTTGTACAAAACATAAAAGCAATCGGTGCACTGAAATTTGTGAAGTTTCCATAATTGAGTGCTTAACAAGTATCTTCAAGACACTCATTAACAAAATCCAAGTTATAATTATTTCTTTAGATTGAAATGTCGTGTTGGTCGGCGATTTCAAAGAGGAGAATAAATTCAATGAGCCTTCTCCTTATGGTAAGCAACGGCGAAACAAAATGATCAATTATTCAACTGGCCATGCATTCCATGTAAGTTCAAGGTTGGGAAAATAAAAAGGGGCACTAATAAGCGTTCCAAAGGGACTAAGTAAATCAACTAAAAATGAACATAACATTTTTCAATATCTTCTAAAAATTACATTATTACACATTTTTATGGAGTCGCTTACTTTAAGTATTAACTTTTGGATATCCATAGGATATTCTTTAAGATCTTCTCTAATGAATATTGACACTTCTACTTATGGTAACGTTGACATTTACATTAGCATCTTTGACTCCAACATAGACGAGGCAATCATCGCTTACTTTAAGTATTAACTTTTGGATATCCATAGGACTCTAATGAATATTGACACTTCTACTTATGGAAACGTTGACATTTACATTAGCGTCTCCGACTCCAACATAGGCAGGCAATCAACATCATTAATGCACCACGGGCCGCCATCCATAAGTCAAGCAAGGCCATCGAATCACGAAAGGCAACGTGACACGATGCGCATCCTTATCTCCGAGCGTCCTCCTCGTTGAAATACCTTGGATACTCTGATCTCTAAAAGAGGAAAATATCTCAAAAAGATATCGGCAGACATTTCTTCCGTTTACAAATGGACCAATACATGGCCCCATGCGAGCGCCCCGCGCATCGCGGCTCGGTACTCGCGCGGCCGGATTATCTTCTTTGACTTGTCACTGGCATCCATTTATTAACAGACAAGTGACTGAACAGAAATCTTGCCCTCGTCGGATCTGACCAGATCTTGCCTAGCCTAACCATTGGCGAGGCTACTCACGCCCACGATGGCAAGGTTGATTTTTTCCAACCCAACCATTGAAGAGGTCCAACTAGCCTACTTGATCCCGACGACTAGTTAGTGGAAGAAGAGAGGGAAAAAAACAAAAGAAAGAAAAGAAAAAATTATAAAAAATTTAAATATTACTAAAAGATCACGTTAGCACAAATCGTGTTACGTAGGATATCGTATCCACGTCAATAATTTTTTACCAAAATTGATGAATTAAATCAATTGATAAAAAAAAATGAAAAGATTAGGATTTACTTGATACAATAAAAATGTCTATAAATTAATTAGTAAAAATTTTATAAGTTTAATTTTTTTTTTTTTTTAATAATTTTATCGTGCAACAGCTCACGTGACATTTGTGAGATTCATAAAATCACGACAACTCGATACAATGTGATTCATTAAATTAACAAAGCTTTGTGTTTCCAAATATGTGCAGCTACGAGTCACCTACGAACTTAAAGGCGTGGAGTCGATTTCTTGCATATTCTATATGGAAGAATTAAAATAAAAATTAAGTTCCGTTTTATTTCTTCTCTTGTCGTGAGGATGGCAGTACAACGCTACGTGCAGGGAGGAAAAACAACCATTTCCATTCTTCATCAATCTCGACCCAAAAAAAAAACTCCATCAATCGCTATGAGAAGTCTTCCGCGATTTCCGAATGAAAATGAACATTCTATCACATGGAGGGTTGTGCTCAGTCTTTAAGTAGACAAGTCCGAATTTCTATTGGAGAATAGGGACACACATGGAACGGACTTTCAATGTGTAGAGAAAACGAGTCAGATTGGTCGGTCTGGTTCAAGCTCGAGCTCTCGCGCTATCCCCTCTCTCGCAATTACCCTAACATGAGGTATTGGACTTTTATCTACACCCTTATAAGTAATTGTTGATACCCAAAATTATTCTTATCATCATGTATTAATCACGAGGGATATTGAAATTCGAAATAATCATCATTGTCACATGCTAGTTATGATTAACAACAATCGAGCCCATATCAGTCATAGAGACAAAAGATGGCCAACGTCTTCAAGAACCCTTGGGTTGGATTTCGATGGGCCTGCAAGTGGAGATGCATGAATCGATGGTAAGGCAGATGATTGCCATGTGTTTAGGCCAAGAGATACCACTGTGGACATATAATTCAAATAGAATTGGCATCAAGATTTTAAGTGGGAATAGTTGGTGCTCAAAAGGGCACACAAAATCAAATGAACCATTATTACTTGCTGAACAAGTCGTGCGATCATCGTCAACAAGTCAGGAGACAACAAGATGTGGATAAAGCGATAAAGCAAAGAATGTGAGAGAAATTAGGAACAACTTTCAAGGAATGATCAACTGACCAAGGGTTACCAAATTGTCCTATAAATACCACAAACAATCCAACGAAGGGCCCCTGAACAGCACACCAAAATCTCTTATCTTATCATTTATTATTCTTGTGTGGCGTAGTTTAGCTGTAGTTTTGGTTTTTTGTCATTAATTCAATTTCAACGAGTGTTTATATTCTAGGTAGCGTTGTTGATTAGATTCCAGTATTGTTCAACTATTCAGCGACGTCAATTAGATTCTGACATTGTGTCCTCGTATTCATCTAGGAGCAATATCTATCTAATGTTGTTTCTACTGTTCAACATTGTCGATTAGAGGATAATATTGTGTTCTCATATCCATCCAGGAGCACCTACCCGATGTTGTTTCCACTGTCCAACCTCATCGATTAGATTTTAACGTTGTGTTCTCATACCCATTTAGGAGCGGTATCCACTCGATATTGTTTCTGTTGTCCAGCATCATTGACTAGATTCCGACTTTGTGTTCTCGAACTCACCTAAGAACAATGCCTTCCTAGTGTTATTTCCACTGTCCAACGTCGTCAATTAAGTTCTAACATTATGTCATCGAAACCATCTAATGTTGTTTCCATCATTCGGTGCCATCGATCAGACTTTGAGATTGAGTGATCCATTTGATCTTAACAGGTTTTCATTAGTATATTGAAAGGTGCTTGAATTAAGCCATTGATTAAATTCCGGCACTTGTCATCATTAGTTTTGAGCTCGTACCGAATGGTTTCATTATATTTAAGACTATAATATTTATATGTATTTGCATTTGACCCTTTCTATTCAATACTACCATAGAAACTAGGTCCCTTAAATAAAAACCAAAACATAACACTTGATAAAAGATATTTCGTTATGAAATCTGAAATCAGCGAAACAATAATACATATACATACATACATACATACATACATACATACATACATACATACATGTAAGCCATGTCAACTCATGGGCGTTCTATAGTGAATTAGAATGTCTGTAGGCATGAATCTCATGGATCATCGCAGTTGCCCCAACTAGTATTTCCGTCACAATTGCTTTTTAATTGTTTACTTAATTTTATCTTTAGGGATGGATCTAGCGATTATATATTGATTGAAATTCAAGTTTACTTATTGAAGGACAAAATAAGGTAACAAGCGTGAACTTTTGTAATGCATGGTTCCAATCGGTTTAAATGGTTTGAAAGTACAACATTTTGTCGCAAGGAGTATGATCTTGATGACATAATCGGAACGTGACTTTCACCACTGAGGAATCCCAATGGCACATTTGTTTACCCAATGAATGAATTAGCAAAGGGTCATAAATATTGATTGAAAGCCATGTTAGACTAAATATTAAACTTAAAACTGGCGATCCCGATTTATGAGTAATAGATAAATTCATACAGAATTCGGGATCAAATTGCGGAAACGTAAAGATCAACATACCTCCAGCCATTGATGAAATTTGCAAAGGTAGAAGACCCAAAACCTTCAAGGATCCACGTAGCGCGATTGATCTGCAATATGGGGAACACCGGATCTATGCGTCCTGTTCTACTAGTCAATACCCATCAAACCTGATGGTGTGGTTTTCTGTAGTGATTAGAGTTTGAACTAGACGACCTGACGTTTTTATTCCGTTTATTACGTTACCGGTATCTTCCATCAAGACCATTATGGTAATGTATTAACGAGCAAATATCACGTAATACACGCGGGTAATAAATTGGGCAATAAATCGGAATACAATTGGGAATACAATATTGGGATCATATTTAGAATAATAAAATATATTACATATTATAACATTCTCCCACTTGATCCCAATATTCCATCAAATGAATTATTAACCCAAACCCACATAAACTTCATACTGAAATAAAACACATGAATCACGGCGATGAGTCCTCTTAGAGCGAGTATTATCTTCCGTGTATCATAATGTATTTCATCAGTCCATATGTGATCAAATAACTTAATGAATAAGCATTATGTTTACTCCAGGTTAAACATAATTGTTTTTCTTATAATAACTGAATGTATACAACTGTATTGAGAAAAACATTATAAATGAATAAAAGTTTCACAAATTCTTCTATATAAAGAAAAATTTACATGATTGGACCAATGCCCATTCTAGATACATGATTCTTATAACTCATTGGTGGCATGCCTTTAGTTAAAGAATCAGCTATCATCAATCCAGTGCATATGTGTTCTATGACCACTTTCTTCTCTTTAACACGTTCTCTGATGGCTAAATACTTGATGTCGATGTGCTTGCTTCGACTACCACTTTTGTGATTCTTAGCCATAAAAACTGCAGCTGAATTGTCGCAAAACATTCTTAATGGCCTAGCAATGGAATCCATAACTCTAAGCCCCGATATGAAACTTTTCAACCACACACCATGTGAAGTGGCCTCAAAACAGGAAACGAACTCTGCCTCCATAGTGGAAGTGGCAACCAAAATCTGTTTTGCACTCCTCCAGGATACAGCTCCGCTAGCAAACATAAAAATATATCCCGATGTTGATTTACGGGAATCAATGCAGCCAGCAAAGTCTGAGTCCGAGTAACCAACTACTTCCAAGTTGTCCGTTCGTCTATACATAAGCATGTGTCCCTTTGTTCCTTGAAGGTACCTCATTACCTTCTTTGCAGCTCTCCAGTGGTCCATACCTGGATTACTCTGGTATCTTCCCAACATTCCCATAGCAAAAGCTATGTCAGGTCGAGTGCAAACCTGCGCATACATCAAGCTTCCGACAGCAGAAGCATATGGGATGTTCTTCATTTATTCCCTTTCAAAATCGTTCTTCGAGCATTGGTTTAAATTAAACCTATCACCCTTCACAATGGGTGCTATACTTGGAGAACAATCTTTCATCCAAAACCTCTCTAAGACCTTATTGATATAGGTTTCTTAAGATAGTCCTAATATACCTCGAGGTCTATCTCTATGGATCTTAATGCCAATGACATAAGATGCTTCACCCATATCCTTCATATCAAAACTCTTAGAGAGAAATTGTTTCACTTCATATAACAACCCATTATCATTGGTTGCAAGTAAAATATCATCTACATATAGGACAAGGAAACAAATTTTGCTCCCACTAACCTTTTGGTATATACATTGATCCATGACATTCTCTATAAAACCGAATGAAGAGATGACCTCATGGAATCTTAAGTACCATTGGCGGGATGCTTGTTTCAAGCCATATAGAGACCTTTTAAGCTTGCATACCAAATGCTCACCAGCACTAGAGAAGAATCCTTCTAGTTGTTTCATGTAAACCACTTCTTCCAATTTTCCATTGAGGAATGCCGTTTTCACATCCATTTGATGTAATTCCATATCAAAATGAGCAACCAATGCCAAAATAGTACGAAGAGAATCTTTCTTGGATACGGGAGAAAACGTCTCCGTGTAATCGATTCCTCCTTTTGAGTAAATCCCTTGGCAACGAGTCGGCTTTGTATCTCTCAATATTGCCTAATGAATCCTTCTTAGTTTTGAAAATCCATTTACAACCAATGGCCTTCGCACCATTAGGCAACTCAACTAAATCCCAGACTTCGTTTGATGCCATAGAATTCATCTCTTCCTTCATAGCATTGTACCATAAATTGGATTTATCACAACTCATGGCTTGTGAAAACGTCTCGGGATCACTTTTAGCTCCAACATTATAGTCGATTCTTGTAGATACACAATATATTCATTAGGAATTGCTGATTTCTTCATTCTAGTAGACCTTCTTAATGTTGCATCAACATCCTCCTGAGGAGTTTGTTGTTCAACTGGAAGCTCAACAGTATCCGGTAATTATTGAACAGTTGGGTCTACCGGATCAATATCGCGGGTTGTGGATCTTCAATGATTGGTTGCTCAACGACCGGTTGAATTGAATGGGCGTTGTAAGCAACAACCAATCCAAGATATCGAGGTGGAAGGTTGAGTATCTAAATGATCTTCTTCAGGAACAAAGTCCCCGAATTGATCGCTCCCACTAATCGATCATTCTCAAGAAATTTAGCATTTCTTGATTCCACAAACCTAGTGGTGTGAGATGGACAATAAAATCTATATCCTTTGGACTTTTCGGCATATCCAACGAAATACCCACTTATAGTCCTTGGATCTAATTTCTTTTCTTGTGGATTGTAGACTCTTACTTCGATGGGCATCCCCAAACACGTACATGTCGCAAACTCGGTTTCCAACCTTTGAATAACTCAAAAGGTGTCCTTGGAACAGCCTTGGTTGGAACTCGATTTAATATGTACACAGCCGTTTTAAGAGCCTCAGTCCACAAAAATTTAGGAAGTTTGGAGTTGCTGAGCATACTCCGCACCATGTCCAATAATGTTCGATTTCTTCTTTCTGCGACACCATTTTGGTTCGGTGAACCAAGCATAGTGTATTGGGCAATAATCCCATGCTCTTCAAGAAACTTCGCAAATGGACCAGGTGCTTGTCCATTTTCAATGTATCTACCATAGTATTCTCCACCTCTATCTAACCTCACGATCTTAATTTGCTTGTCGCATTGTTTCTCTACTTCGGTTTTAAATACCTTAAAGGCATCTAGTGCTTCGTACTTATTACGAAGCAAGTAGAGATACATGAATCGCGAATAATCGTCTATGAAAGAAATGAAGTATCTCTGACCATTGGACTACAAATATCTGTATGTATGATTTCTAATATTTCTGTACTTCTCTTAGCACCTTTCTTTGACTTGTTGGTCTGTTTTCCCTTTATACAGTCCACACAAGTATCATAATCAGTAAAATCTAGAGTATTAAGTACTCCATCATTTACTAGTCTCTTAATTCTATCCATGGAGATATGTCCCAACCTCCGGTGCCACAACATAGAGGAATCCTCATTCACAACACATCGTTTTATACCAGCATTGTCATGAACATGCATCGCATTATTAATGGCATTGTCTTGTAAATTAATTCGAAAGAGACCGTTAGACAAAATACCACTCCCAACAATTTCAGATTTATACGATAAATTAAATGTTGAATCTGAAAATTCAAAGGAGTATCCCAAAGGTACAAGTCTTGAAACTGAAATTAAATTCCTAGAAAAACTAGGAATATAAAAGGTCCTTTCTAAAATTAAAACAAAACCACTATTGAGAACTAATCTGCATGTCCCAATAGCTTCCACACGCGAGCGCATCTTGTTTCCCGAATAGATGCCTTGTTCATTTCCCACTGGTTTCCGCTGGTTCTGAAAACCCTGCAAGGAATTTGAAATGTGGATTGTAGAACCAGAATCAATCCACCAAGTGTTGTGACTGACATCAACCATATTAGTTTCATAACAAACACATGCAAGTTGGTTACCTTTCTTTTTGAGCCAGGCCTTAAATTTGGCGCAATCCTTCTTCATGTGTCCCTTCTTTTTACTGAAGAAGCATTTGGATTCCTTCTTAATGCCAGCTTGGGGAGGTAGAGGCATCTTACCTTTTCCCTTTTGCTTGCCTTGACCTTTATACTTATCCTGTGTTGCTATATGAGCACTTTCTCCTTTATCCATAAATAGCCTCTCTTCCTCTTGAACACACATGGTCATGAGTTCATTGATTGACCATCTAGTATTATGTGTGTTGTAAGAGATCTTGAAAGGGGCATACTCTTGTGGGAGAGTATTTAGGATATAGTATACAAGAAAGGATTCGATATCCCAACCTCAAGATTCTTCAGCCGAGCTGCAATGTCCCTCATCTTCATGATGTGCTCACGCACACCTCTTACACTTTGTTAAGCTTCAATGATGAGAATTTCATAATTAGGGTCATGGCATGCACCTTCTCTCAAGACTCAAATTGTGCATCAATAGCCTCCAGCAATTCCTTGACATTGTTATCTTGAATGACCGAACCACGAATGCTAGCAGAGAGTTTTGTCTTTATGTACATCACACTGAGACAATTGGACCGCTCCCATTGAGCATAACGAGTATGTTCAACATGTGTACTATTCTCAGTAGGTTCAGGTGGTTCATCTGCACTTAGAGCATAATCAAGATCCATGCACCCCAATTGAAGAAGAACTAATTCTCTCCATTCTTTAAAGTTATTTCCATTAAGCTCGGGAACAATTATACCAGAACTAATCGTAGGTGGTAAGACTGCATCATAATCAAAGAAAACTTATGTATTAATATATTTGAGGTTAATAAACTTAAAACATATTTTACCAATGTAAAACATGTTATAAAATATGAATCACATAACATCAAAAACTACCTGTGGGCAAAGTTTCTAATTTAAATTGATTCATAATTACTTCACGATGAAACTATCAAATTATATTCCCTTCCTTAATCCCTGTGGGTAAATTAAGAAAGATAAAATAATATTTCATCCTAATTAATCACATTAATATATTGAAAATTCCTGTGGAATAAAATTCATAATATTAATGTGAATAATTACAATTATTGTCTTTGACTATATGTGATCCAAAAGCTCTTAATGTATATAATTTAATATAATCAAAGATGCTGTGGCTAATCCTTAATTAATTAAATATATACGAATCACTAGACATTTAATTTTATGAAAAATATTCATAAAATTGCACCTTAGGGTAAAACAATAAAATCACATGCAAAATGGGTAAAATTGGAATTTTGCACGCAAGGCCAGAATTGGAATTTTACTTATAAGGGGTAAAACAGGAATTTTACACCCAAAAGGGCAAAATCGTAAATTTCCACGCCCCATGGGGCAAAATCGGAATTTTATTCAGGCAAGGGCAGAAACGCAATTTTCCGAAAAGTGGAGGGGCAAAAACGAGAAACCATAGGCGCGCGTGCGCTTTTCTCCGTTGCACGCGCCCGCTTCAGCCCGTCGGGCGCGTGCGTCGCACGCGCCTGCTGTAGCCCGTCGGGGGCATGGGTTGCACGCACCCGCTGCAGCCCGTCGGGGGCATGGGTCGCACGCGCCCGCTGCAACCTTCTGGCGCGTGCGACGCACGCGCCTGCTGCTGCGCTCGGGCGTGTGCGTTGCACGCGCCCGAGGTCTTCTTTCCGACCTTCTCTTCCGCCGTTTCTTCCGCCGCGACCGCCTCTGTTCCGCCGTCTGGGGCTTCCCCACAGCCCATCTCCGACCAAATTGGTTGATGGGTTTCAAAAAGAACGACGAGACGTACGGAAAAATTCGAGATTCGACAAAAAACGACCATGTATGGACCGGAATTAAGCCAAAAAACAATTTGCCCTATAAAACCCTAACCACCAAAATTTCACCGCTCGATTAACCTCCGACGATCAATAATATGCTAAAAAATTTAAGGGTTTTTCTTCCTAATGGCGGTGAGATCATGCAAATTCATTATCACATGGTGGGTCACCCGAATTTGACCGGAATTTTAAAATTCCGTACCAAGCAATAAAAATCCGAATTTACCCCAATACATAATTCAATGAAAAAATAAATAAATTCCAAAAGGTTTCACCAAGGCAGAGATAAACATGCTTTGATACCAACTGTTAGACTAAATATTAAACTTAAAACTGGCGATCCCGATTTATCAGTAATAGATAAATTCATACAGAATTCGGGATCAAATTGAGAAAACGTAAAGATCAACATACCTCCAGCCATTGATGAAATTTGCAAAGGTAGAAGACCCAAAACCTTCAAAGATCCACGTAGCGCGATTGATCTGCAATATGGGGAACACCGGATCTGTGCGTCCTGTTCTACTAGTCAATACCCATCAAACCTGATGATGTGGTTTTCTGTAGTGATTAGGGTTTGAACTAGATGACCTGACGTTTTTATTCCGTTTATTACGTTACCGGTATCTTCCATCAAGACCATTATGGTAATGTATTAACGGGCAAATATCACGTAATACACGTGGGTAATAAATTGGGCAATAAATCGGAATACAATTGGGAATACAATATTGGGATCATATTTAGAATAATAAAATATATTACATATTATAACAAGCCATTGTTAGAGTACGGTGAATTTAGACATCAAATGGAAATTCTCAATATGCATGGTCCTGATCGACTTAGACATGGCATCCCAATGGCACAATTGTCTATGCGATGGTATTTTTCCTTTCAAAACAAGGCAACTCGTCGTTTGCCCTTTCTATTGCCTTCGACGTGTTACTATGACTCTCTTTCTGGACAAGGCAGTCAGCCCTAAAGGCTGAACTTGATGGGTAGATCGCGACTAAACAGGCACGTGAGACTACTTTCATTTTTCTTATTATTTATCAATTCATTGTATTTGAATTTACCCTTTTGAAATATTTTGGTATTTTTTTCTCCATGCATCGTATTAAAGTGAAAAATTCTAAGGGTACACTTTAAATCTCGTGTTTTAAGAATTTACATTTTGCTTTCCGCCTGGACTTTGATTTTATTATTGTCATGAACCTCTTCTCTTTTGCCCTTTTTTTTTCCAGCTAGCATGTGCCGTTTGTGGGATTTTCAGAATGGGTAGAGTGGAATCTCTTCTTAAATTTTTTAATGCATATTGCCATTTCGCTCCCACTTTAGCTAATAAATGGGAAAAAGAAAAGATCGACACCATTAACACTGATTTTATTGGTTTAAATCATCGAATTGACAAAAAAAGGAAAATTTTGAAAAAAATTGTCCAACGAACCGTTTCAAATGAAAATTAAGTAATATAGAAATTCGAAAAGACTCAAAATTGACGGTATAAATATAAGATAAGCATGAACTTAACATTCACTTGCGATAGGTAGTCGTCGTCATTAGAAGAAAACATTGTACTATTATCGTGGACAACCAACTCTCCTCCTCCCCTGCCCCCTATGGCCCCTTTGGAGTTTCGTCAACCTCCTTCTAAATATTCTTTTTCCCTCCAATTTGTGAAAATTCTCGAATCTTCTAATTTAGTTTTCTGTCATCGTACAAGATTCGTAAGTTACGTGATCACTAGTAATAACGAGCTACATCAGACAATTAAAAGCCACATCAGGCTGCTCATTTCTTAATCTTTCATCAACTCATTATATTTGTATCCTTTCCTTTCAAAACATTTAATAATTTTGTTATCAATGCATTAGATTAAAGCAACAAATTGAGGAATATTTTTGCATCTTTCTATATTCTATAAATATGTTGAACTTGATAGCAAAAGGACATTATATAACAAGCATTTCATGAGTTACATTTCTTATCCTTCGAAAGGCATGGAAATCTATATGAGGAGGCCCTCTCGATCACGGTGCTATTAGGCTTTTTCACGAAAGGAATTGATTTCTCTAGACTACGATAAGGACCAAAACTTTAAAGTCCGATATGAGCTAGCTATGATGGACCATACCAGATCCAAATCCAAATTAGGCTTGGTTTAATTTCTCGTGAACTAAAAGCCTGAGAAGTCATTACATATGTTGCTCGACATTTTTAAGAAAATGTCTTCCCAAACTCATTTTCCGTTAAACAAATGGTCAGTTTGGATTATTATTTTTGTAGTTTGGTCAGCGGAAACCGCACACCATACATACTCGTGCTCAATCAATTGCTCATGTTTGAACCAATCCCTTCACATCATACTAGGCCGACACCAGCAAACTTGTTATCTTCGATTTTTCGGAACCAGAACTCAAGGGACTTAATTGAAAAATTCTTGTAAGATCGAAGATTCAATGACATAGATTACAAAATTGAGAACTTCAAGAAAACAATGCAAGTTTAGTGATCAGTTGTGCATGTTTTCCTTCTTAATGTATATTCTAGGTCCATTTCTCGAAAGAATTGAGGATCTATTGGAAATGACCTTTACTTTACCATTTTACTTAGTTGAGGTCTTCCGGCTCATGCCCTTTACTTTTCTTAAATCCGAAACTACAAAAACACTTTTCACATTCATATATCACTGTGAAAATCCCCATTTGATTTTTTGATGATTTTTTAAAATGAGAATAGTAGTTTAAATTATGGGGAGATCGGAAGCTGCCCCTTGAAAATAAGCCACCAGTCCTTAGTAATGCCAAACTAGCATTCATCAAAATGGCAAATTATAGCAATGACAATTCCATTATAACGGCGAAAATCGGATATACTCAAATCAAAGAAAGCTGTCGATTTATGACATCATTATATACATGGGACAACAGAGCAAGCATCTATACCGCAGGAAGACACGTGTCGGCTCAAGAGAGCTGTCTCTCACACCACCGTAGCACACTACGATTTCGTCGGGTCAAAAAGCGCCGGCAACAGGTACTTCCGCCCGTTCACCCCTTCCGCGTTGTAGCTCGCGCCCGTCCCCGACTCCACCAGCAGCTCCCTGGCGTAGCCTGGGTACGATGACTAATTTTTTGGACTGTTGTTATCCGTTTTTTCTGTCGTGTTCCGAAATCCCGGCCACGGAGAAAAGCAGTGCGAACTGCGAAGCCAAATTTGAGCAAGAGGGCGACCGCACAACGTACGCTGCAATTTTCTATTCACGTGTGCCCGACTTTTCCCAGGGTAGAAAAGTAGAACAAAAGGTCCATTGAACACTATTCGCAGCCGTGGTTGGATCTTGAGTTCTCTTTTGGCTTTGACGATTGAGACTTGCTTGTCGAGTGTCGAAAGCTTTCAGGAACTCTTCCTGAATTGAGGATCCGCAACAGATAGTCGGAATTTAAGATTGGATATTAGGTAATGAGAGAATTATTTGACAACATTAGAAAAATACTGTGGTCCAAGAAAAATGCTTTGAGAGGTCAAAGGACGTGGGGGAGATACTATCTACAATCCATGGATCTCCAATTCGAGATCCCATTCCTCCATCCATTCATTCGTTCCTTCATATGTCTCCCCATCAACAGATCTCAAGATTGGATTCCGTGCTTGTGCAGATACGTTTGGTAACATTTCTATTTCGGAGAACAATTTCTCTTTAGAAAGCCTTTTTCTATTTTAATTTCCCGTAACAATTTTTGAGTAAAAGAACGCGTTTGGTAATTATACAAAATTTATATTTTTAGAATAAAAGGAAATAGAAATGTGTTTGGTATAATCCATAATTTTTTTTTTAAATCATAGAACTTCTTTTTCATTTTTTAATAATTTTTTTTAGATTTTTCTTTTTTTCCTCTTTTCTTCTTCTTACTCTCGGCAGCGATGGTCAGTGAGGCAAGGTGGTGAATGGCAAGAGGCTTGAGGTGTCAAGAAATAAAAAGAAAAGAAAATAAGAAAATGGCTTATTTCTAAAAATTGTTCTCCAGAATAAGAAATTACTTTTTTCTACTTCTTGTTTTTATTCCAAATTATTCCTTGGCTATTTTTCTATTCCAAGGCATAGAAAAATTAGTTGATATTAATATTACCAAACATATTTCGATTCTTTTTTTTTTGTTCCGAGTCACAAAAGAATAGAAAAACAAAGAAACGTGAACATTAACAAACAAGCTATAAGTAACCATTTTTATCATCTTTTTGTTGAAAGGAATGAATTATGTAGCCATTTTCTTTTTCTTCTTATCGCGTAAAGTAGCAACTTTCTTGCAGAGTAAATTAAGTGATTTTTTTACTTCATTGAATATTTTAAGTTGACTCATATTATGCTCGCCAAACGTCAAAGGGACAAGTACAAAAGGCTAAGCTATCTAGAAATTCGCTTCACATCGCATGCCTCATGAATTGATTAGATATAAACATTCAGCTTATAGAAGTGTCGTGACTTGAAAGAGTTTACACGTATTTAGTCAAATTTTAGCGGCTGCTTTTTGACTTTTGGTTAGCTGAATGCTTATGCAAATTAAACATTTGGTTTTTTGCATCTTTTTTTTTTTTTTTTTGGGTTAGCATGTGATGCTCGTAGGATTTTGGATGCATAGGGTGCAATCTCTTCTTAAATTTTGTAACATGTATTGCCGTTTTGCTCTCACTTCAACTAATATAAATGGGAAAAGGAAGAACTTGACAACATTAACATTGGATTTATTGGTTTAAATAATCTACTCAATAATATAAATAAAAAGAAAAAAATTGGAAAATTGTTAAAAAAAACTAATTTAAATGAAAATTAAGTGAAATAGAAATTCTAAAAGACGCGAAATTGACACCACAAAGATAAGATAACCAAAAACTTAACATTCGATAGCGAGAGGTAGTTATTGTCGCCAGAAGAAAACAACCTACTATGACCGTTGACAACCAGCTCTCCGGCTCCCCCACCCCTTACGGCACACTTTGGAGTTTCATCAACCTCCTTCTAAATATTTTTTTTCCATTTTTGAAATTCTTGAATCTTCTTATTGATTTCTAATTATCGTACAAAAATTGTAAGTTATGTGGTCACCGGTAATAACAAGTTATATCAGATAAAGCCACATTAGACTACTTATTTCTTAATCTTTCGCCAACTCGTTATACTGCTATTTATCCTTTTAAAAGATGCATTAGATTAAAGTAACAAATCGAGGAGTATTTTTTGCATTTTTTTTAAGATTTGTAGTTCTCTGGATATTTGATAACAAAATGACATCAGATACAAAACTTTCAAGAATCAACATTTTTATATCCTTAAAAGACATGCGCACTTATTGTGTAATGGAAAAGTTAAAAAGCCAGCCAAAAATAAAAATAAAAATCAAAGAACAAAGAAAAGGCAAGATCCCAGATCTAAAGACATGCTGAATTGCAGACTAAGTTGTCCGGTTCGAAATATAAGACGAAGCACGTATATCCAATTGGGCCGTAGCATTCCTGTGAAATTTGAGCCCAATTCGTTTTTTACTTGAAACATCCTAACATGGGGAGCCCAATATTAGGAAGTTGAATGAAACATCCTATAATCGTACACCAACTGCTTCATGCGTATAGCAGCTGCACGGATATAGATATGCAAACTGTTAAAATAATTAAATATTAAATCGTGTGTTCATTTAATAGTTTAAGATTTTAGAATTTCAAAAAATTTCACGTCATATCAAAACTCTAAAAATCCTAAATTCAAATTCTTTCAGATCTCATTTATCTTTCCAATTACATATATCTACGCATGGTACCAAGCAAAAAAAATCCAAATAAATGTAAGAATAAATATTAAAATAATTAAATATTAAATCACTTCTTTATTTAATAATTTAAATTTTTAAACAGTAATTATAAAATCTCACGCAAACAATTCCAAGTGACGAGAATAAAGTTGACACAACCCAGACAAGATCCAGACAAGAGGACTCTAAAGAAATGTGCGAACAAACTTTAATCTCTTCTGGGCGACAGCAACACCTTGTCGATCACCTCGTCCAGGTTCAAGCACGACGACCCAGAAGGACGAGTGGCCTCTCGGGCCATCTCCTTCCACTCCATCGCCTTCCTCTTCATCTCCTTCCCTCTCTCCCCCTCCATCAGCTCCCTCACCTGCCTCTCCACCTCATCCCTCTTCACGTCACCGTCAATCTCCATCCCGATCCCCCACTCCTGGCAACTATACCGGCAGTTCATCTGCTGCTCTGCAAAGAACGGCCAGCACACCACTGGCACGCCGGCCGCGATGCTCTCGATTGTGGAGTTCCAGCCGCTGTGGGTCAGGAACCCGCCGATCGCCTGGTGTCTTAGCACCTGCACCTGGGGGCACCAGCTCGCCAGCAGGCTCCGCTCCCTCGTCATGGCCGAGAACTCCGGTGGCAAGATCGCTGTGTCACCGACCACCAAGTCGGGCCTAATCACCCACAAGAACGTTTGGCCACTATTTGCGAGCCCCCATGCGAACTCCACCAGCTGTGTCGGAGACATCACTGTGACACTTCCAAAGTTCACGTACACTACCGAGCTGGGCGATTTCGAGTCGAGCCACTCCAGACAGCCCGGGTCTTCCTTCCACAGATTGGACCCGATCGACTTGGTGTCGTTATTGGGTAGTTGCTCCGTCGAGAGATGAAGGGGACCAAGGGTGTAGATAGGAGGGAACATGGCCTTGAGAGCGTCGAGGACCTCATGCTCTAAGCGGTCGAACGTGTTGAAAACAATGGCCGAGGCTCTTTTCGCTCTCTCGGTCTCGACCAAGCAAAAGTTGACCATCGGGTCGTCTAAGTCAGTGGTTTGGATGAAGCTCGGTAAGTCTCTCAGGCGGATGTTTGTCATACCGGGTATCCAGTCGACAACGGTGTCTAGGTAACCGTTTGTTAGGTAGCTTGCATCTGCAAATTGAGAATCGATCAATAAAACCGTGTGACCATACATGGCCATGGTTCTCACAAAGGATCCGTTCCGACCATGTTGTTTGATGTTTATGGTGTCACACATTATAGCTTGTGTTATCAATGCTTTTGTTATACTTTTTTTTTTGTATAAACTTTTTTTTTTTTGTAACCCAGGGAACCTCATAAGCGAACAGCCTAGCGAGGTAAACCTTGGAGAGTGGTAGAGTCACCACCGCCCTTTCCGCCTCGGGCAAGTCATAGGTTCCTTTCCAACAAGGCAGACGACGCAGGGATTCGAACTCAGGACCTCTCGTGAAAGGAACCTGCGCTCAAACCACTACGTCGCCACCACGGGTGGTTTGTCTAAACTTTTGTCATACTTATATAAGGGAAAAATGAGCGTATTGTTGAAAATCATAGGAAATGATTAAGTCATAAAAAAAATACGCAGGCTCCGTAGAAAGTCAAGGTTCTCACATGTCAAATTCTACTTTTGACAGTTGACTGAGTCAAAGTACTCAATCCAGGACAAAACTATGAACAGCAAAACAAACCCACAAAAGAGAAATGAAAAAATCATTAGCCGTAAATCTGGTAAGTGAGATTACTTGAATAAATTAATGCATACCTTTGAGAGGAGCAAGACCCCTATCAATAAGACTACGATACTGCACGTAACTCATGAAGCCGCACGCGCTCGTCGTCCAGAACAGGACCTCCGGCACGCCGACCGCCTCGGCAGCATCGAGCGTGAAGCTCATCACGCCGTCCGACACCACGCAGCTCACCGGTGGGGATCCCGACGTTGCGCTCACCTCATTGAGCCTCTCGAGCAGGTCCCGGAAGTAGGGCAAGCAGGACTTCTGCGTGGACTGGCAGAGGGCGGGGACGTCCTGGGTGGCGTCGGCGTCGGAAGGCGGCAGGCCGTCGGGGATGGTGCGGAACTGGAAAGACGGGAGGCCGTCGAGGGAGGAGGGGCCGCGGGAGCGCAGGAGGCGGTTGTGGTTGTACTCGGTGTTGACGAAGGTGACGTGGAAGCCCCGGTGGTGGAGGAGCTTGGCGAGGTTGAGCATGGGGTTGATGTGGCCCTGGGCTGGGTAGGGGATGCACACCGCGTGTGGCATTTGGGTCATATCTGTCGAACCCATCTCTCTCTTCTCTTTCTCTTCTCTGTGTTTTGATCGTTCCCTTGCTGTTGCTGTTGCTCTTTTCTGGGCAAGGAAGAAGAGATGGGCGAGAGAGGTAAGCGAGGCTTTGGTCTATTTATAGGCGGGGCGAGACAAGTGGGGAAGGACCGGTTAAACGTCGGTGAACAATCCCGGCCAACTTGGAAGACGCGAGAGAGACGAGCGGGGAGGGACGTCGGCACTCAAAAAGCTGGAGGACGCCGTGAGACGGTGAGAGAGACGCGAGATATGTCGGAAGATCTTGAATTCCAAAATTTGTAGTTATAAAAAAAAAAATAGTAATTTTTTTTTTGATAAAGGTAAAGAAAAAAAATAGTAATTTATTTATCTTTAATGATCTGACTAATTTAGAAAAACGAGGTGATCCAAAACTTTTTAATTAGAAAACAACCTATACTTAAATTCAAAAAAATTATGTAAGTTATTTTCCTTTTAGGGTTAATATCCCGAAAAATCTCAAACCGATATACATGTGACAAATTTATCCCAAACTATTTTTTTGACCATGAAAAACTCCAAACTAGTACACCTGTAACGAATTTACCCGGACTGACCATAAAAAACCATAAACTAGTACATTTATTACAAATTTATTCCAAACTAATTTATTTGACCGTAAAAAACCCAAAATTGATAAATTTATGACAAATATACCCTCCGCTAAATTGTATTAATACAAAAAAAAAATCACTAAAATTGTAAACTGTAACAAACGGAGCGTAAAATCCCAAATTGATATGTCAGTCAACTGTCACGTGTCATTTACCTTAGTAATTTGACAATAAAATTTAACGAAAATTAACAGAAGGTAAATTTGTCACAAGTGTACCGGTTTTTGGTAAATTTATCAAAAGTATACTAATTTTAGGTTTTTTGTAGTCAAAAAATAGTTTTTGATAAATTTGTCACAGGTATACCAGTTTAAAATTTTTTAGGGTATTAACCCTTTCTTTTATGCGACTTGATCTTCACAATTACAAAACCATCATCAATAATTGAACCCAAATGCTTGACAATTGAACATAGGGTCCCCGATGGCTGGACCTTGGAAGCCAACGGCTTGATTTAGATCTTCAGTGATAGGACATTGAACCCTTGACAGCTAGACTTGAGACCTTGCACCTAAACTCGAGTCTTTAGATTCGTAAGTGTATTTCATAGTTTTCCTATAATAATAATGTAAAAAGAAAAAAAACCAAACATAAGTAAGTCAAATCACTTTTTGAAAATAACTTCTTCTAAAATTATTTTCCAACAAAGTTCAGTTTCCTTGAAACAAATAAGGCCAGTAGTTTGGTGAAAATTAAAATGAATTTATAGTAAGGACAGGTGAAAAACACTCAAATGATGTTCAAATGAGCGAAATATGAGTGAACTGATTCCACTTGTTTACTTGTCTTGTAAGCTAAATTTAAACCGCTATCATCCTCATTCCCATGTTCTCCATATCCAACTCCACGAGTCATTGCTGAAAGCAACATATGCATGTACGTCTGGTCCAAGCAAAGCTTTTAGACATGCGTGGCATGAGCAATCTAGACCAAAGGTTGATCGTACACTCAAAATGATTCAAAATTTATGAAAAAAAATACTACATGATTTACAAATCGAATCTATCTCAACCGCTAATCATATGGATCCCACAATGAAGCAAACGTAGTTGAAAATTAAGACAATGATGGTTCGCATAATTTATGGATCATGTAACTTTCAAAATTTGCGCTTATGCATTTACCGCATATGTCAAAACAGATAATAGAGCAAAAAAGTCCATCCGTCGCTACACTTCTTTAGTCACGTGTTCCCACTTTTCTAAGGGTGAAAGGAGAACAACAAAGTCTAATTAAACACTATTGCCAGTCATAAATCTTGAATGATCTATGATGGATATTGCTCCTAGGGTGTCCAAAACCCTAATTCAAGAACTCGTCCAGAGTTGAGAATCTTGTTGGTAAAGCCAAAATAGATAGATGAAAGATTTCATTTTAGGTAATACAAACATTGTTTAATAACATAGCGAATACTGAACATTGATTCCATTGAGTGATATAGTTTTTTCTTAGTAACCAAACATGAATGTATGAAGATTATTTGAAGGTTTTATCCTTTTTTTATGCAATATAGTAGGGGCAAGATTTTAGTTCTTATACGGATGTAATTGATATGGATTGAACTAAGTAGCCATTTTCTTTTCTTCTTATCATGTAAACTAGCAACTTTCTTACTTGGCAAATTAAGTGACTTCTTTTTACTTGATCGAGTATTTTCAGTTGAAACAAGTGACCTTTTTTTTTTTTTTTGGTATAATTCGGGAATCTAAATGCACGATTACAAAAGCTAAGCTATTTGGAGGCTTGTTAGAAACCATGTATGCCCCAAAAACCAATTAGATTTAAGCATCTAGCATATACGGGTGTTGCAACTGAAAAGAGTTTACTTGCAATTAGTGAAATTTTGGCAAATGACCTTTGGTTTCTGCGTTAGAAATACCCAAAACAGTTTACCGCCATTTAGTTTACCGATTTGATGAGCCAAATGCGTACACGGATTAAACAATTGACTTGTTTTTACTAGCACATGTTTCAAATCCTAGCTTAGTCAAATAAATTGCCACAAGAAGAATGCAAACGACAAAAAAATGTTGTAAATTGAACAAATTTTCTTCTTATCATGAGTATTTTTTTTTCGTGGATTACATACCGCATGACCCGTGTTTGACCTCAGCAAATGGAGAAAATGAATGAAATTTCATTGAGCCATGGATTGCTTCGTCTCTTACCCCTAGGCTTATTTAAAACGTCTTATAGAAACTCGTCTGGCTAGGTGTTTTAATTTTACTTTATTCGAAATATCTTAATTCTCAAGATATTGGTTGTACAAAACATAAAAGCAATGGTGCACTGAAATTTGTGAAGTTTCCGTAATTGATTGCTTAACGAGTATCTTCAAGATACTCATTAACAAAATTCCGGTTATAATTATTTTTTTAAATTGAAATGTCGTGTTAGTCGGCGATTTCAAAGAGGAGAATAAATTCAATGAGCCTTCTCCTTATGGTAAGTGATGGCGAAACAAAATAATCAATTATTCAATTGGCCATGCATTCCATGTAAGTTCAAGGTTGGGAAAATAAAAAGGGGCCTTAATAAGCGCTCCAAACGGACTAAGTAAATCAATTAGAAATGAACATAACATTTTTCAACATCTTCTAAAAATAACGTAATTACACATTTTAATGAAATCGCTTACTTTAAGTATTAACTTTTGGATATCTATAGATGCTCTTTTAAGATCTTCTCTAATGAATATTGACACATTCTACCGACGGAAACATTGACATTTACCTTAGCGTCTCTGACTCCAACACAGGCGAGGGATTCAACATCATTAGTGCACCTCGGGCCGCCATCCATAGGTCAAGCAAGGCCATCGAATCACGAAAGGAAACGTGACACAAGATGCGGATCCTTATCTCCCAGCGTCCTTCTCGTTGAAATACCTTGGATACTCTACTTTGATCTCTAACAGAGGAAAATATTTAAAAAAGATATCGGCAGACATTTCTTCCGTTTACAAATGGACGAAAACATGGCCCCATGGGAGCGCCCCGCGCATCGTGGCTCGACACTCAAGCAGCCGGATTATCTTCTTTGACTCGTCTCTGGCATCCATCCAATATCAGACAAAGTGACTGAATCTGGCCAGATGTTGCCCTGGTGGGATCTGGCCAGATCTTGCCTAACCTAATCATTGGCGAGGCTAATCTCGGCCCGCGATGGCAAGGTTGATTTTTTCCAACCCAACCATTGAAGAGGTCCAACTAGCCAGCCCGAGCGTCTAATTGGTCCTGACGACTAGTTAGTGGAAGAAGCGGAGAAGATAAAAATAAAAGAAGCCATCCGCGGTGGACGAGTTAGTTCGCGCTTTGACCCCTCATCCGAAAGGGTAGAAGTTCGAAACTTCTCGCTCCCATTGTACAACTTAAGTGGGGTGTAGTGGGAGGTGGGCCCCCGCGCTAGTGCTCCCGGGTTTACGTCATCGGCTGCATTTGTCAGGTATGTGGCGATTCCCGGGTCATCCAAATATATATAATTTAAATATTATTAAAAAATTACGTTAGCACAAATCGTGTTACGTAGGATACCAGCGTTCACGTCAACAATTTTTTACCAAAATTGATTGAATTGACTCAACTAATAAAAAAAATGAAAAGATTAGAATTTAATTGATACAAAAATGTTTATAAATTAATTCGTAAAAATCTTATAAAGTTAATTTTTTTTTAATAATTTTATTGTGCAACAGCTCCCGTAACATTTGTGAAATTTATAAAATCACAACTCGATACGATGTGATTCATTAAATTAACAAAGCTTTGTGTTTCCAAATCTATGGGGCTACGAGTCACCTACGAACTTAAAGACGTGGAGTCGATTTCTTGCATATTTTATATGGAAGAATTAAAATAAAAATTAATTTCCTTTTTATTTCTTCTCTTGTCGTGAGGATGGCAGTTCAACGCTACGTGCAGGAAGGAAAAACAACCATTTCCATTCTTCATCAATCTCGACCCAAAAAAAAAAAAACTTCATCAATCGCTACGAGAAGTCTTTCGCGATTTCAGAATGAAAATGAAGATTCTGTCACGTGGAGGGTTGTGCTTGTCTTTAAATAAACAAGTTCGAATTTCTAGCGGAGAATAGGAACACGCATGGAACGGACTTTCAATGTGTAGAGAAAATGGGTCAGATTGATCGGTCTGGCTCGAGCTCGGCTCAGGCTATCTCCTCTCTTGCGATTACCCCAACATGAGGTATTGGACTTTTATCTACGCCCTTATAAGAAATTGTTGATACCTCGAAGTTATTCTTACTACCACATATTGGTCACAAGGGATATTGATATTCGAAATAATCATCATTGTCACGTGCTAGTTATGATTAACAACAATCGAGCCCATATCAATCATAAAGATGAAAGATGGCCAAGGTCTTCAAGAACCTTTGGGTTGGATTTCGATGGGCCTACTAGTGGAGATGTGTGATCCGATGGTAAGGCAGATGATTGCCATGTGTTCAGGCCAAGAGATACCACTATGGACATATAATTCATATAGAATTGGCATCAAGATTTTAAGTGGGAATAGTCGATGCTCAATAGGGCACGCAAAATCAAATGAATGATTATTACTTGATGAACAAGTCGTGCAATCATCGTCAACAAGTCAGGAGACAACAAGATGTGGACAAAGCGATTAAGCAAAGAACGTGGGAGAAATTAGGAATGACTTTCAAGGTAGGATCAACCAACCAAGGGTTACCAAATTGTCCTATAAATACCACAGACAATCCAACGAAGGGCCCCCGAACAACACATCAAAATCTTTTATCTTATTATTTACTATCCTTGTGTAGTGCAGTTTAGCTGTAGTTTTGGTTTTTTGTCATTGATTCAATTCCGGTGAGTGTCTATATTCTAGGTAGCGCTGTTGATTATATTCCAGTACTGTTCGATTGTTCAACAGCGTCGATTAGATTCTGACGTTGTGTCCTCGTATTCATTTAGAAGCAATATCTATTCGATGTTGTTTCTATTGTTCAACGTCGTCGATTAGAGCCTGACATTGTGTTCTCATATCCATCTAGGAGCACCTACCCGGTGTTGTTTGATTCTAACGTTGTGTTCTCATATACATTTAAGAGTAGTATCTACTCGATATTATTTCCATTGTCCAACGTCATTGATTAAATTCTGACTTTTTGTCCAATGAGAGCAGTATCTACTTGATATTATTTCCATTGTCCAGCGTTATTGATTAGATTCAGATTTTGTGTCCTCGAACCCACCTAAGAACAGTGACTTCCCGATGTTATTTCCATTGTCCAACATCATCAATTTAATTCCGACGTTATCTCATTGAAACCATCTAGTGTTGTTTCCATCATTCAGTGCCATCCATCAGACTTTGAGATTGAGTGATCCATTTGATCTTAGCAGGTTTTCATTAGTATATTGAAAGGTGCTTGAATTAAGCCATTGATTATATTTGGGCACTTGTCATCATTAGTTTTGAGCTTGTACTGAATGATTTCATTATATTCAAGACTATAATATTTATATTTATTTGCGTTTGACCCTTTCTTTTCAATATTACCATAGAACCTAGGTCCCTTAAATAAAAAACAAAACATAACACTTTGTTGACACCTAAATTTTGGCGACCCGTTTAGTCATTTATCGCATTAAAAAATTAGGGATTAATTTTATCCCTAAAAAAAAATAGTTAATTGCATAGCATATAGTTTTAGGTGCATTTATTTTAATTTGCATTTACATTTGGTCGGTGATAGATGGGTTTGATTTCGTGTTTCTAAACTTTAATTTAGCAAGTTGGACTAAGCCCGCGATGATGAAGATTTGGCTAAAATCGTCACTCATATAAGCCCATCATTTCTTTAACATGACCGAAATTGACATATGCTTCGCACGTGCGAAATTTCAAGTTAGGAAATATAAAGAGCAATATCATAATCTCGAGAATTCAGTCATGAGAGAGAGACATCTTGGGCATAATATATTCGGCCAAGTGCAGGTTGCAATGAATAAAATATACGTCCACGTGGTTGAATGAAAGAGATGGAAACAAAATAAAAAGGGCAGATTGCAAAGAGAAGGAGGTGTGGGCATCATGAAATAAAACAAAGACGAAATTTGATTCTCGCAATCCAAAATTGGAGCAATATTCAGTCAATAAAAACAGGAAATAAGGAAGAATCGGCTTATATGTGCATGATATGCAAGGATCAAAAGAAGGAAAGAGGATTTTGGGCTTTCCTTTTACCAGCCCTAGCCATTCAATATAAAAGGAGAGGATTCTTTTGGTCGGCAGCCGAGGGCCATATATACTGAATACACGGCCAGAGACTAGAGATAGGAGAAATCGTGGGGGGCTTCTTAAATACACATACGGCCACAAAAAAGAACCCACGTTCTCCACAGTGAGAGTGAAAATTCTCTCGCTGCTTGTCCCCATCTATCGATGCGCCTCTTTCCTCAATGCCATCAACTTCGCCGTGTCCAGTTCTCGCTTGACGATTGGCGAGGGCTACAGAAGTTTCGAAATCGCAGCCGCGCCTCCCCAGGTGTCCACAAACCTGCAATTGAGACGTTGCTGGCAACGCACGTCTCGGACGCCGAAGGGAGGCTATGATGAGGTCCTCAAGAGATTGAGTGGAGCTTGAGACTCGGTCAAAGCAAAAAGACACCAGACTGCAAGTGAAGAGAATAGCAGGCGGTCACATTAAAACAAATCCACAATTCCAAAGCACACGTAAAGAGATACAGAGAGAAAGGGTGGTCAGAAGAAGACAAAAGAGGGGGTATTCGCTCATTGAAAATTGTGGATTTCTCTTCTGACTCTCTTAAGGCCTCGCAATTGGAGAGATCGCAGCAAAAGAAGGGAGAAAAGAAAGCTAAAGATTTACGACGATTTGCTCGGTGGCGCTCCCTTGCCTCGCCCGGTCCTCTTACATGCTTGTCCATTGGCACAATTGCCGTTGACGACCAGCTTCGAGTTACTCACCATCGGCTGCACCACCACTTTCGCCGAGCACTGCACCGCAAGCTAAGGCGACGAGCTATTGATCCAAATCGAACTCTATCGTGATTCACGAGCCATTATTCAAAGTCCAAATTTGGAAGTCGGTATTGAGAATAGGTAAAAATTTTGTCTATTTTAATTTCCAAAAAAATTCGACTACGCGGTTTCCGTAATCTCAAGTAGGCTTATAAATCGGGTAATCTTCCTAATTTCGCAACGTGCATATGATTGACGGTCCGATTTCACGCTTGAAATACGACTCGTAATCGCACGGGAAAATCGTCAATCCGATCTCACGCTCGAGATATGATTCGTGATTTTGTTTAAATTTGGTCAATCCGATCTCATGCACAAGATACGATTCATCAATTTATTTCCCAAAATTAAATAGACATGGATGATATCTTGCCTGATTTGTTGCCGTGCTGTTCTTGATGCCTTTATTTGATTGCTCTCGTAAAAAAAAAAACCAAAAAAAAAATATATTTGAGTTAGATTAGGTTCATGTTAGAATAATACTTGTTTTAGGGTTATTTTGCATGTTTAGAATAAGAAATTTATTTATTTCGAATTTCTTAAATAAAAATCCAAAAAAAAAACATTAACTTAGGATGCTAGTTTTTTTTAAACTTAGGATGCAATTTTAATTTCGAATTTTATAAAAAAAAAATACAAAAAACATACAAAAAAAATACAAGAATTATCATGCATATGTCATGTAGAATTAGGACATTCATTGCACGTCATTGCACATTAGGATAAAATTGCATATTTCATTTTAAGTTTAGGTTGATTTAGATAGATTGTATCTTAGATTAGAAATTGCAAAGTTAAGATAATATCTTGGTTTAAATTAGGGTTTAGCCTAACCTAATCCTTAATATAAGTTGGATAGAATCTTAAGTTAGCTAGATAATTTTCACTTTTTTTTTAATTTCGAATTTCATAAAAAAAAAATACAAAAAATGTCTTAGGATAAATTAATTCCATTCTCTAGGATAGATTGCACATTTATTAAGAAAAAATAAAAAATCATGTGCACATCATATAGAATCAGGTTCATGAAATACACGTCATTTAATGATTGTTGCTAGGTTCATTTAATTAGAAATTGCTCGTCATTAAGATTAGGTCACTTTGGTTAATTTAGATTACATATTTAATTGTTGCAATTCATTAAGAAATCACAAAAAAAATAAAAATTACTCATTCATATAATTTAGGACATATTGCCATGTCATATAATTTCATATTAGATTATAAGCATTGCATTTTTATATGGGTTATATTTTCATTAAAAAGTGAAAACAAAAATTAAGTGATTGCTTGTTAATTAGAGATCATATCTAGGACTGTTGATGTGAATTCTTATCTAATATTGTAGATGTTTTCGTTGCTATGAGGTAAGTCTTGCAATTTATTTACTGCTTTACTTGGGCGTAAATGGGTGGTTTGTGCACTCGCATGATTGCCTCACATATTAGGAAAATAGATTTAAAATCAATTTAAGTTGCCTACAAAAACATTTTTGAAAATAAAAGAATGGTACCGAAAGAGCATTAGAAAAATCTAGTGTAACCAAGTCCCCGTACCTAGAGTCTCTGGTTTGTAAGAGTAAAGTAAAACTCTTGTTACTTTACTTGGATTTCTAATCGACCCACCAAAAAATAGTTTAGTGGCAACTCCTAGATAAAATCTATCTGCATGTTAAGAATCTTAACATAAGTCGCGAATTGGTATGAGCTTGGGAGAGCCCGAGTTAATTCTAGGCTTAATAATCCATTAACCAAATCCTAGGTGGTTCACACCCAAAAAATTAGGTCGCGATACACTTGATAAAAGACATTTCATTAAAAAATCTGAGATCAGCGAAACAATAATACATATACATACATACATACATACATACATACATACATACATATATATGAATTAGCAAAGGGTCATAAATATTGATTGAAAGCCAGTTAGAGTACCGTGAATTTAGACATCAAATGGAGATTCACAATATGCATGGTCCTGATCGACTTAGAAATGGCATCCCAATGGCACATTTGTCTACCCGATGATATTTTTCCTTTCGAAACAAGGCAACTTGTCGTTTGCCCTTTCTCTTGCCTTCGACGTGTTACTGCGACTCTCTTTCCGGACAAGGCGGTCGGCCCTAAAGGGTGAATTAGATGGGTAGATCCTGACAATTAAACAGGCACGTGAGACTACTTTCATTTTTCTTATTATTTATCAATTCATTGTATTTGAATTTACCCTTTCAAAATATTTTGGAATTTTTTTCTCCATGCATCATATTAAAGTGAAAAATTCTAACGGTACACTTTAAACCTCATGCTTTTAAGAATTTACATTTTGCTTTCCGCCGAGACTTTGATTTTATTATTGTCATGAACCTCTTCTTTTTTGCCCATTTTTTTTTTCTGGCTAGCATGTGCTGTTTGCGGGATTTTCAAAATGGGTAGGGTGGAATCTCTTCTTAAATTGTTTAATGCGTATTGCCATTTCGCTCTCACTTTAGCTAATAAATGGGAAAAAGAAAAGTTCGACACCATTAACACTGATTTTATTGGTTTAAATCATCGAATTGACAAAAAAATGGAAATTGTAAAAATAAGATAAGGATAAACTTAACATTCACTTGCAATAGGTAGTCGTCGTTATTAGAAGAAAACATTGTACTATTATTGTGGACAACCAACTCTCCTCCTCCCCTCCCCCTATGGCCCCTTTGGAGTTTCGTCAACCTCCTTCTAAATATTCTTTTTCCCTCCAATTTGTGAAAATTCTCGAATCTTCTAATTTAGTTTTCTGTCATCGTACAAGATTCGTAAGTTACGTGATCACTAGTAATAACGAGCTACATCAGATAATTAAAAGGCACATCATGCTGCTCATTTCTTGATCTTTCATCAACTCATTATATTGGTATCCTTTCATTTCAAAACATTTAATAATTTTGTTATCAATGCATTAGATTAAAGCAACAAATTGAGGAATATTTTTGCATCTTTCTATATTCTATAAATATGTTGAACTTGATAGCAAAAGGACATTATATAACAAACATTTCGTGAGTTACATTTCTTATCCTTAGAAAGGCATGGAAATCTATATGACGAAGGAGGCCCTCTCGATCATGGTGCTATTAGGCTTTTTCACGAAAAGAATTGATTTCTCTAGACTACGATAAGGACCAAGACCAAAACTTCAGAGTCCGATATGAGCTAGCTATGATGGGCCATACCAGATCCAAATCCAAATTGGGCTTGGTTTAATTTATCGTGGACTGAAAGCCCGAGAAGTCATTACATATGTTGCTCAACATTTTTAAGAAAATGTCTTCCCATTTACTCATTTTCCGTGAAATAAATGGTTAGTTCAGATTATTGTTTTTGTAGTTTGGTCAGCAGAAACCGTACACCATACATACTCGTGCTCAATCAATTGCTCATGGTTGAACCAATCCCTTCACATCATACTAGGCTAACACCGGCAAACTCGTTATCTTTGATTTTTCGGAACCGGAACTTAATTGAAAAATTCTTGTAAGATCGAAGATTTGATGACATAGATTACAAAATCAAGAACTTCAAGAAAACAATGCGAGTTTAGTGATCAATTGTACATGTTTTCCTTCTTAATGTACATTCTAGGTCCATTTCTCGGAAGAATTGAGGATCTATTCGAAATTGGTCAGTCCTACCGCTAATCCTACTCTAACACTCACTGACCTCTCGCTGCGGGCGTCAAACCCACTCACCGAAATGAAATATTCCCACCCCAAGGTAGGGATTTAAACCCTCAACCTCCCCTTTCCAAGATGGAAGGGTGGCCACTGGGGTTTTCCGACTCATGCCCTTTACTTTTCTTAAATCCGAAACTACAAAAACACTTTTCACATCCATATATTGTCGTGGAAATTCCCATTTGATTTTTTGATAGTTTTTCGAAGTCAGAATGGTAGTTTAAATTTTGGGGAGATCGGAACCCGCCCCTTGAAAATAAGCCACCAATCCTTAGTAATGCCAAACTAGCATTCATCAAAATGGCAAATTATAGCAATGACAATTCCATTATAACGGCGAAAATCGGATATACTCAAATCAAAGTAAGCGGTCGATTTATGACATTATTATATACATGGGACAACAGAGCAGGCATCTATACAGCAGGAAGACACGTGTCGGGCTCAAGAGGGCTCTCTCTCACACCACCGTAGCACACTGCGATTTCGTCGGGTCAAAAAGCGCCGGCAACAGGTACTTCCGCCCGTTCACCCCTTCCGCGTTGTAGCTCGCGCCCGTCCCCAACTCCACCAGCAGCTCCCCGGCGTAGCCTGGGTACGACCCCTTCCCGAAGCTCCCCGTGCAGGCCGACGCCACGTCGGTCGGCGCGCCGGCCGTGTACCCGTCCCCGAACGGGTTCGTCACCGTCACGGCCAGGAGGCTCGCGACGTTGATCACCATCCCGTCGGCCCCAACGTCGCCGTTCGGCGCGACGAGCGGCGGCGACTGCGGGCCATAGATCGGCTGGTGGAACGGCCATGCGCACTGCCCCGGGCACTGGCTCGCCGAGTCGCCAACCCAGATGAACGCTTGCCGCCCGACCGAGCCGTGGGTGCCGCAGCCGCTGACGCAGAAGCCCTCGACGGCGACGTCCTGGGCCGTGAGGACGAGGGCCAGCTCGCCAGTGCCGGCGCCGGGCCTCAAGCTGAGCTTCTGGGCCAACTCGGTGATCTGAGCCCACTTCAGCAATTTGCCCATGGAGCAGCTCTCGTCGTCGAGCTGGCTCGCCAACGCGATGCGGGTCTGTTTCTTGCCGGCCTTCTGCAGGTAGTTTTGGACGGTGCTCCACCACTTGGCGGCGGAGGGGACCGACGGCGGCGGCTGGTGTTGGGTGTCTGCATGGGAGTGAGGGAGAGGAGAAAGTCAGAGACAATCGACTTCGTGTGTGTGTGTTAGACGATAACTTGGGTACACTGGGGAATTTAAAAGTGTCGGTACTACTGATTACACCTAGATGCAAGTCGGCCATCCCGTCCCAACTTAGCTATACACGGCTAACCTTGATTCCTTGGCTCCATAAAAAATGTTTCAAGTCTCCAAAAATCTAGCTGCCCTCCTACCACCCTTCTATGCGGTAGGGCTACTTTCATCCCCTAGTCCATGAGAAAATATTGGATACGTCTCACGCTCCAGCCTGGCAAACAAGAAGGCGGTGGGAGCGCGACACGTGTCCTCGTGGGACCCACGTTCTAGAGAGAAAAAGAGGCGCCAAATTAAAAAAATTTCGGTCTTGGTTTTCTTTCTTCACGCCTCTCTCCCTCTTCCAGTCGCTCTCTTGTCCGACGAACTCCCTCTCCCTCTCCACCCTCCCTCTTTCTGACCGGCGAATCACCGCGACCAACCGACGAACCAGGAGGATACCGGCGAGACGACCGCGAGCAACCGACCGGCGTGCGACCTCCCTCTCTTTCTCTCTGCCCTCCGGCGTGCGACCTCCCTCTTTCCGACCGACCGGCGTGCGACCTCCCTCTTTCCCACCGGCGAACCACCGCGCCCCCCTTCTAGCTCCATATCCGACACCGGCTTGTCTTGTACGCTGGAACGTTGGCGCCCGACCGGCTCACACCCACCGGCCCTGTTCATCTCCAGTTCCGCCCGCATCACGATCCCGCAAGTTGCTCGCCCGACCTCCTTCATCGAGTCCCCATCCCTCCTCTCCAACGTCCAGGTAATTTTGCTTCTCTCTCTTTTTCTCTGATGGCGTGCGTGTTTTCCTCTGATGAGGACGATAGGAATGAAGATGACGATGAGGGTGAGAAATTCATGGCCTCGTTAAGTCAGGAATGAATCCCAGGGGCTTGCCTGCATGACCCTTATGTTTTTTTTTAGTAGGTCTCTCTCTCTCTAGCGTGCTCGTCTGCGGGTATGCTTTCGGGATTGATTTGGTAACTATCGAGTGCACCGTTGTGGTTGCTTTTTGCTGGTAGTGGTTCCTCGGGATGGGTCGAGCTTCAAATGGGAATGTTTTTGCTTTTGCTGGTTTTTGATGGGTTGGGCTAACTATGTTGTCTCTGGTTCAAGAGCTTGTCAGTCCGTCAAGCGAGCTTGCTGATGTTTTAGGACTTAGTTGAATTAGGTGGCAGTGGCATAGCTTTGGGGGCCAAATGTTACCCAATCTCGTACTCTAGCCTTGAAGCTTAGGAGGCGATGTTCTTGTTCCCTGAAATAGTCAAATGCACATTTCCAGGAAAGGATGAAGAAGTATTCAGTGCCACACAATTCTTCAATACACCATTTTTCAATTATAAATTCATGTGTGACGTTTTTGATTCTGTTTGGATGCCTTTTAATTTACTATATGAGAGTCATCTGGAAGGATTTCTATGAGTAAGAGTGCAAGCATTTGTCACCCTCTTTTCCTTGTTCTTATTGTGTTCTCTCTATCTATGCTATGGACTATGTGTTTTTACATGTTTGATCGCCTGGCAGTTTCATACCTAAAGACACGGCAGTAGACAGAGAGCAGACAGGATCGAAGTGCATCCGTTCTGATGTCTTCTGGTATCCAAAGAACGGGTCTTTGTTTGCTGCAGCCCTCAGTTCTGGTGCTCAGCTGTGCATTCTGTGAGTTTCTTAACCAATCAATGCATCTGAGATCATCTTACTCATGGAAACTGCAAAATTGAGGATCCGCAGGCAATAGTAATTGAAACATCTTTGAAGCAACTATTATAGCTGGCAATACATTGTTATTTAACATTGAACTAACAATATCACCAAGAATCTCATCGATCTTCATTAAATTCTACTTGAGTGGGCTTATCAATACGTCTTGATAGTGCCAGCTCTTAGCATGCCTAATGCCAATTTTGAGCAGTAGGATTTACACTATCTGTTTAATTTCAATCCTATCATATCAAGACTGGAATGTGATGCACAAGCTGGAAAAGGGGTCTTGACTGCTCCATTTAGGTTAATTAAAACAAACAGTCTTGGAGTTATATTGACCTTTGCTGTATACAATAAGGATCTACCACCAAATGCCACTCTTGACGAGAGGATTGAGGCAACTGACAGGTAATGTTCTCCATCATGGTTGGTTCTCTTGCTATCAGGCATGCATAAATAGAAGTGATGACGGCTTGTCAGGCAGATACTGTGGCTTCCTAACATTTACAGTGCTCTGAAGCAGGTACCTTGGTGGGGTCTTACATATTGAATCACTATTAGAGAAGTTGCTTCAACAGCTCGCAAGCAAGCTGAACATTGTTGTGAATGTATATGACACCACCAATTGGTCACATCCAATCAGCATGTATGGTTCAGATGTATCGGAAGATTATCTAGAGCATTTCAGCACTCTCAGTTGTGGGGATCTATTCAGGAAACATGAGTTGTGCTGCAGGTAATTGTTTCCTTTCCTCGTAGATACTTGTGGTGTTCATCTACCTTGTGCAGTGCTCTTTTTGACTATATGGTCTAAGAGGTAAAAAGAAGCCCCTTGGTCAATGCGTTAAATTAATATGTAGTGCTTTAAGTCCTCTCATGGCCGGCCTAGCCCCTGTTTCTGATGTGTGGTCCATGCATCACTTGGACTGTTGGACATTGGCTTAGTTGTCTAGCGGCCCTTGCTGTCCATTCTTGAAAGATGTCATGCACTGGAAATAAGTGAAAGTTCTGAAGTTCTGGTGTTTACCATAGGATCTGTGATAGCCACAATTATGATGTTCTAAATTCTGCTAGATGGTACCTATATTTTTTGTGTGAATTATCAATCCCTGTGATTTGTAGAAACTTGCATGACTGACTCTGTAATGCAAACAGATTCAAACAAAAAGCACCATGGCCATGGCTTGCAATAACTACATCAGCTGGCATTCTTGTGATTGCCTCTCTTGTTGGGTATATTTTCCAAGCAACAATGAATCGAATTGCCAAAGTTGAAGATGACTACCATAAGATGATGAAACTTAAGAAGCAAGCAGAGGCAGCTGATGTGGCAAAGTCACAGGTAATTCACGTTTTAGTCTATTATGTTTTGATTTAAAACATACTGAGCGATGCAGTAACAGATTTTGTTTTGCCTTCTATAGTTTCTTGCTACTGTTTCGCATGAGATCAGAACCCCCACGAATGGAGTTCTAGGTGAGTATGTGGACAAACTGTTTGTTTAAATTTTGCTTGGCACGTGTAGGGATATATATAATAAGTGAAGATCTTCACATCCCATCATAACATGACAATGCTTGTATCGCAGGAATGTTGCATATGTTGATGGACACAGATCTTGATGAAACTCAACAAGATTATGTTAGAACTGCACAGGAAAGTGGAAAAGCTTTGGTTTCACTTATAAATGAGGTCTTGGACCAAGCGAAGATTGAATCTGGTAAGATTGAGATTGAGGCTGTGCAGTTTGATTTAAGGGCCATATTGGATGATGTCTTGTCCCTCTTCTCGGGAAATCTCAAGAAAAGGAGTGGAGGTATTGATTGCCTCTTCATCATGCATCAAATCTTTGGGGGACCATGGCAAGGGTTTCTTTTTGAGGATTTTGCTAAGCTACAGCTTTTTGTATCAAGTATATAATTACGTCGAGCTGCAACAGATGTGCTTTGCATATTTAAAAAGGGAGTTTATCATGTTTAATTTTCCATGCTGTGTCGCATTCTATTCTTCTTCAGTGTCTTGTAAATATAAACTTTCAGTTAATAGTTGGTTCATAGTGCCCTTAGAAACTCATTTAAAAGGCCCTTTTCCGAACATTGTTCTTGAATGGCAAGCAAAGAGAGAAGTCAAAAATGAATAATATTTGGTACTTCAAAGTTTGATCAACTTGTTCCTTTAACTATTCATGGAAAACGTGTTTCTTTTCAAACCATTAATTCAATTTAGATGTTCTATTCGGTTTGTACAGATGATGGGGAAAAAGCAATTGCTTTGCTCAGACCACCGCATGATTTTGATGTCTGCTTCATGGATATCCAGATGCCAGGAATGGATGGGTATGGCGTTTTCCTGTTCAAGCACTTATTTTTTCATCAAATGTTGTAAAGAAAGTGTATATACTTTCAGAGATTTGTATGTGTCTGATGTAATGGATTTGGATAACCTTTTCTATGTCAACTAGGTGATGATAATGGATACGTGCATCTAATGGTTCTATAATTCCTTTGTTCAGATTTGAAGCTACAAAAGAATTCGACAGATGGAACAAACTCCGCGAGCAAGGAATTCCTTCCGGGACAGTCATCCTCAGAGCCACGTGAAAATATCTCGAATTTCCACCTACCGATCTTCGCCATGACTGCAGATGTGATTCACGCTACTCATGAAGAATGCACAAAGTATGGAATGGATGGATATGTTTCAAAGCCATTTGAAGCGGAACAACTTTTTAGAGAAGTTTCGCACTTTTTCCCAGTCATCATTGAATCGAAACTTGTAGAGAGGCCACTGTAGATGGCTAATTGTTTTGGTGAGCAGAAGTCTTGGTTGTTTAGGCACTTTGGCAGCCTTACCGGTGAACTTTCAAATTCTTAAACAAGAGTGAGTTTTCTCTGGCCTCTCTTTAGCTACACATTTCTCAATTCTTCTTGCTTTTAGAGCAGTTGGATTTCTTTCTGATAGATGCAATTGAAATTCGCTGATATATCTCATCTGAAACCAAAGGGATTTTCTTCAGACACCTTCTGTTGATTTCTTGCGCATTTTTGGATTTCTCAGGTGTGTCTTGTCACAGGAGCATATATATAAAGAAGCTAAGGTCACCCGCTGGAGTTGAATTTTCATTGATTTCCCTACGAGTGGCATATTGGTTCAAAACCACTTCAATTATTTTCTGTACAGCCGATCTGAACCGTTTGCAAGATGACAGTTGGTAATTAGGCAATCTGAAGTTCACCAATTAAACTCCGGATTGATGGTTGCTTGGAAATGGTGCAGGAATCTCTTTGACATAGGTGTATATCTGTAGACTAGACCCTCACAGTGTGTACATGCATGTAGCTTTAGAGATTGTTAGATGGTTGCGTGCTCAAATTTGATGGGCACGAATTTGATGTTAGATGGTTCTGTGCTTACTATTATCTCGTTGTACATAGGACACTAGGTCATTATGAGTAATGAAGGTGACTCCTCTTAGCAATAATGTTGCACTGTCCACTAAGTTCTCTTCTCCCTCCATGTTCAAAGGCTAGAGAGTTTTGTAAAATCATCAGCCAGCCGTTTTCTTTATCTATGTGGCACTTTAAAACAAGATGTTTAACCGTGATTTATTTGTGGCTCATGTATAGAAATGGTCCATATAATATTTTCTACTTCGAATGCATGTGAATAGGCAATTGTTCTTCCATGATAGGAGGAGCTTGCGATTTGCAGCCAAATTGGCTCTTCATTGACTCTCGCCTTTGTGATTGTTTTTGGTGTGAGGCTTGTCCGTTAGGACGAGGTTGAAACCACTATAAATCATATGGAACAAGCTGGGCAGTCTTCAAGTGCAAAAGCTCATTTTGAACCGCGCGAACCTTTGGCTGAGTCATCCTTTGCAACTTCCGCATTGGATGTCAAAAAAGAGGAACTTATTCGATTCGAGAGAATTTAAAAGAGAGAAAGGCTTCTCTTGGAGATGGCCAAGAAATCTCACAAGATGAATCTTCGTCAAGTTAGCATCAATATCAAAATCCTCACCTTTGAATTATCTTATTTAAATTATCAAAACTTCTTCGGTAATGGTCCCTCAAAGGATCCTTAATCAAACGTTTATAATTTGAATTTAAGAATCCTTAATCAAACATTTATAATTTCAAGTAAGACTTTGATTGAAATTTCAAAAAGTAGCGACATGGGAAAATATGCAATAGCAAAACAAATATAATGATATGCTAACATAAAGGTTCACTTTATTCATCCTACAAACAAAATATACATACATTTACAAACGACAACTAAAACTCGTGAACAACCCAACCAACATCTTCAGGTTTGCCAAATCTCATAACATGTCAAGTTTTAAAGCTAAAATGACCATAAACAACAACACAACCAACATTTTGCAATCTACAATTTTCTTTCTTCTGTTTTGCTTTGGCAAAAACTTTTTGACATACTCCTTGCCAATTGATTAATTTCCTTATCAATCCAAACAAAATAATTACAACTTTCTTCTCTATTGAAGTGGGTGTATTTTGGGCAGCCATAGTATCTTCTCCTTTGATTGTCCTTTGACCTTGCCGTTCATATAGGACATTTTAGGCCACAATAGCAAAACACGAACGTATCGTTGTTGATTGGAGGGGTTGACATCATTAATTGTGACAAATATTCTGCAAAAAAAAGTGAGGATAGCCTAATGAAAACCTTCTCTTTGCACTACATCCCACAAAAACACCATACAAGCAATCTGAGAAAGTATCCTTACCAAAAGAAAGAAGTAAACTGAAGAGCATCTTGCATAATCACCCAAAGATATTAAAAAAAAAAAAAAAAAAAAAACTTAGTCAATGGAGTAAAAGCCTCCACATATGAAAAGCCAATACAGCCCATGAAAACAATAGAGGAAGCGGACAAGTCAAATGCCTTTCACTTTAGCCCACGAGTAAAAAGAGGCCGAGTTGATTCTTAGTCAGCATGGATGAACCCAAATGATATTTAGTGCAAGTTCAAAGGTTTAATCTAAACGAATTTTTATTTCCCTAAACATATTATTTGCCAAATTCATTGTCAATGCAGCTCTAACCTATGGATGAACCAAATTACATCCCCTTTTATGACCCAAATTATATTCCCCCAACTCACATAAATTGGACCGTGTAAAATTCAGCACCCATGAGGACTCTACAGCTTACAAACAAGTCAAAACCGAGTTACTAACATATAACTCATCTCATCACAATGAAATGCTGCTGATAGGACCATCATCAAAACTTTCCAGGAGCAACTATAACCATAAAAAGCATGTTTCAAGAGTTCAAAGAGGGAAATTCCAAGAACCCAAGATCCATAAAAGAATGGCAAAGCATATGATCAACTTAGTGGTGAAACAGATGGTAAAGCACAGGCTGAAAAGCATTAAGTTTCAAATAAGACGAACTTGCAAAGACTGAATAGTTGAATCTTGCTGCTGTATCTGCAGCTTCTGAGCCTACTCCAACTGTGCCAGTTAAGCAAGTTGATTTCTGAGCTGCACATTCTGCTCCTTTTCAATCTTATGCTTATCTGCCAGCATTATGTTCTCAGACTGCATCAGAAAAAGTTATGATTTCAGTAAATAATCCTAATGAAAACCACAAATGGAAATCATTTCGAAATTAAAACACAACATGTTCCTGGATTTATATTGAACTGCTTATGCACTTACTACAGACAAGGAAGAAGTTAATTATGGGTGTTAACATCATTAAATATTTCCCAGAAACTTCATTATAACTACAAATTTGATAAAAATTTCACACTACAACACTTACTAAAAACCAAATGCAACACTGCATGGGAATCCATCATCAAAAATGTATTTCACAGAGGATAAAAGATGTAGATAGACAGCAATATGTCTATCAACCATTAGCATCCATTGAACTAACGTTACAAGAAAAAGTTTTCTTTGGAGAATAGTATCTAATTCTCTTGGAAAAAGGCGGTCATTTGGAGGACAACTACATGGAAATCTTGCCTTAAAGAAAGACATTTGTTCAAAGAGGTTGCTCAAATAAATCTGGGACACATTTTTCCCCAGAGAAGCCAGCATTAATCAGGAGTGCAAATGACATAACCATCAACCGAAGTAATTGATCATCATACAAGTTCCACGCAAAACTTGGAGAAATGCCACTATGAAGTCGCACACCTTCCATGCCTTCTGAACTTCATTGAAAAGGTGGACACATTCCGTGTGGGATAAGTACATTGAATTTGAACTATCTTACCTTGAGAAAAATGCCCACTGCCCTGTCCAATGCAGAGTTAGCCAACTCTCTTCCTCCTTTGGTTTCCATGAAATGCACATAACGCATCCAAAATTCAGGATAGTTTGCAGCAGGAATCAGACACCTCTCATAAAGTTTAACCTACAAATTATCAATCTATGCCAACATAAGAAATAATGGGGGCCAAAAGTTCACAGTTGACACAGGAAGAAAGCACTCGAATGCCAGTATCACCCAATCAAAATCCTCTTGCTTCTCAACAAAATCCAAACATTTATGTTAATTTTCCACTTGATTGTCATCAAGTGGCTTCATATGGAAATAAGATCTCCGAATGCATGACTCAAAGCCACGAATCTTTTCATCCATTTGGTGTGACTCCTTGTAAAGCTTTTCTCCTATTTTCATGTACTTGTGAAGTGCCCTTGACCTATCCAGGCCATTGGATGAACCCAACAAGTTTCCAGCCACATTGGCAATTTCCTCATCTTTATAAAATATTTGCACTTCACTCTAGATCTCACTTTCATGGTTGAATTCCAAGTCAGGCTCACTTGTGCTTAACATCTCCTTTTTCCAAATGGTAAATCGAACTTCTTAAAGCTGAAAAGGCGAAAGAAGAAAGACAGATAAAGGAAGTCAACAACATAGAACAAAATAAATATCCAAAAGCATAGCAGGTACATGTGAAAAGTATTCTCTTTTCTTTTCTATTTTTCCTGAAATCAACATAGAGACAATGCCATAACACAGTAAATGGAACATAAAATCGACTATGAATTGCCACCTCCAAAAAGGAGGTGACCTGGTGAGGCAACTTGTGAGAGAGCATCCATCGGAATTGGGGTGTCTTGTTCATCTTTAAGGAACAGGCGTAGCCGTACAATATTAAAAGACAGAACATGCAGATCCTTATTTAGATGTAGCCATCAAGATAATTGAAGTACAAGTCATAACTTTCCATTGCATCATGCCATGATCTTACCAAACACAGAATTGACAGTATCGTACATGAATATGCAAATAAAATTTTTCAATATTTTGCAGTCACTCAATTATTCTTCAGTTATTATTAATGAACATAATAAGGCAGGCAAATAATGATTAAGTGTCCTCTTATAATTCATCCAAAAGAGGTGCTATTTTTCTCCCTGAGAAAAGGTCAATGATCATTTTAGAGCTCTCAATCACATGTTAATGGTTTATATGAAGGTTTGCTAGGTGCTAAGAAAAATGGCAGGAAATTCACATGCTCAGACATGGCTGTTATGTAATATAGCTTTGTGCTCATATCAATTACATTCATCGTCTCGACTTGAGTTCCTCAAGTTGCAGCAGGGATGTTGACTTCCACTAAGCAAAGCATTAGCTAGGATCCAAACCTCCTGTTGAACCATATATTGCAATCTGAAAGAAGTTGCTACAACTTGCTATCTATGGCCAAATCTACAAATTATGGTCATAAATACAACTTATCTATGCTCTGACTTGGCTGTTATGTAATCAAACTAGTGTTCATATCAATTACATTCCTTATGGTGAAGTGTGTCCCCAAAAGATGCAGCACGTCATTTGCACTAAGCAAAGCATGAAGAGCTAGGATTCAAACCTCCTGTTCAATCATGCATATAGAAATCTGAATGAAATTGCTACAAATTGCGATCTATGGCCAAATATATGAATATTGGCCATATAAACAACACAAAGGGTTCCAGCTAAGCATTATCACTTATTACAAGTTTGACACTTTCCCATTACTATGCAGAATAGGTGCTTTACCTAGACTTCACAGTTCAAATTCTCACAAAATAGGCTTCTTTCACCAAAAATTAAGAAATAAGGTACCAATATGCTGTGTTTGCTGTCAGACCCTGGAGTAGAATGAACAGTGCATTACCAGCAAACGTTTCTCCAACAAAGACTTCAAATCAAGAAGGTTTAGAGACAATACAACTTGACATGAAATGGAAAAGATAATAGGTCAACAGAAAAGGCCTAAAATTAACATCATATCACTCCTTTTGTATAAAATCTATTTGCAAGGCTGAAGCTCAGAGAAATACCTGTCATAGTAATGTTGTAACTTTTTGGTAGGAAATCTCAGAATCTGCACATAAATCTGAGTGAGATAGCTCCACTATTGCTGGGATAGTTCAAATTCAATGTACTTATTCCACACGGAATGGCACAAGTAATCTAACTGCAAAGTATAGGAGACCTTCCATGCCTTCTGAAGTTCATTGAAAAGCAGGACACATTGATCATTGGCATCTTCCAACGCTTGTTTTAGCCCCAAAACCGGAAAGAGAGCAGCAACAACAGACGGGGGAAGAGAGAATCTCACCGCTTTCATGCGAGCACCCGGTTCGACGTGGAATCCGCGACGCGGCGGCAGCGGGAGCGCGCCCTCCGTCCTCTGAACCGGCGGCGGCACGCGTTCGGAATCGAGAAAAAGGACAAAAAAAAAAATAACCACAAAAGAGTAAGCGGAGAATCGAGCAATGTTAGATACGACGCGCCGGCGAGAACCGAGGCGCCGATTGGAGCGACGGGGAAGGACCAGAAAACGACGGAGCCGGCTCGACTTGTTTTGCATCGGTCGGAAAGAGGGAGGGCAGAGAGAAAGAGAGGGAGGTCGCACGCCGGTCGGTTGCTCGCGGTCGTCTCGCCGGTATACTCCTGGTTCGTCGGTTGCTCGCGGTGGTTCGCCGGTCGGAAAGAGGGGGGGTGGAGAGAGAGGGGGAGTTCGTCGGACAGGAGAGCGACTGGAAGAGAGAGAGAGAGGTGTGAAGAAAGAAAACCAAGACCGAAATTTTTTTAAATTGGCGCCTCTTCTTCACTCGAGAACGTGGGTTCCAAGGACACGTGTCGCGCTCCCACCGCCTTCTTGTTTGCCAGGCTGGAACGTGAGACTGTACCCAATATTTTCTCCCTAGTCCATTGGCGAATAGAGTGAAGGGACTCACCGTGCGCTCGTTGACATGGGCGTACATCCCAACGAACCTAAGAGTGACATGCCCCCTTGGCCCTATATCCACAACTAAACAATACTACTTGATTCCGATAAACATCGTATCCAAGAAATCAGGATTTATGAACTCGCCCTCTTGCCAAGTGAAGTCAATTAGGACTCTGGATCATAAGGTAAGCAGGTGGGATCAACATTTCTAATGATTTGAAAAGATGAAGTCAGCAACCAGTGGGCCTAAACTCAACAAGTAGAAGGTTCACCGATCTATATTACATAAATCGATCACCATACTAACAAGAAAAGCCTCAATATAAGGTTTATCAACATACCTGAAAACATTTTCGAAATATATGACAGATCAATAAAGGTAATAACTTTTTCCAACAAATGACTAATAGCTCAATTCACAAGTGCTAAAGTTATATATTCAATATACATTCATGTTGCCATCATCATCCGAAGAACCCTATTATCCTTCGGGCATCTCCCACCCATTTAGCATCGCAAGGATATATGGAGGAACTGTATTACATCTCTCAAGCATTTGAAAAAATCCACTTAAAATAACCCTTTTGAAAACATCTCATAATTTTGTTCACAATGCATAAGATTAAAGTAACAAATCGAGGAGTGTCTTTTGCATTTTTCTAAGATTTGTAGTTTCTGTGGAAGTTCAATAGCAAAAATGACATCATATACAAAACTTTCACGATCAACATTTTCATATCCTTAAAAGACATGCGCACTAATTGTGTAATGGGAAAATTAAATAGCGTCCTTGTGAATTTTGAGCCCAAGTCGTTTTTTAATTGAAACATCCTAATATGGGGAGCCCAATATAAGGAATCGTACAACAACTGCTTCATGTGTATGGCAGCTGCACGGATATTGATGCAAACAATTCCAACTTACGGAACTGAAGTTGACACGACCTAGATAATATCCAGAGAAGAGGACCGTCTAAAGAAATGTGCGAACGAACTTAATCTCTTCTGGGCAAGAGTAGCACCTTGTTGACCACCTCGTCCGAGTTCAAGAACGACGACCCGGAAGGACACGTGGCCTCTCCGGCCATCTCCTTCCACTCCATCGCCTTCCTCTTCATCTCCTTCCCTCTCTCCCCCTCCATCAGCTGCCTCACCTGCCTCTCCACCTCGTCCCTCTTCACGTCGCCGTCGATCTCCATCCCGATCCCCCACTCCTCGAGGCTATAGCGGCAATTCATCTGCTGCTCTGCAAAGAACGGCCAGCACACCACTGGCACACCGGCCCCGATGCTCTCGATTGTGGAGTTCCAGCCGCTGTGGGTTAGGAACCCGCCGACCGCTAGGTGGTTTAGCACCCGCTCCTGGGGGCACCATCTCGCCAGCAAGCTCCGCTCCCTTGTCGTGGCCGAGAACTCTGGTGGCAAGACCGCCGTGTCGCCAACGACCAAGTCGGGCCTGATAATCCACAGGAACGTTTGGCCGCTATTCGCGAGCCCCCATGCGAACTCCACCAATTGTGTCGGAGACATCACTGTGATGCTCCCGAAGTTCACGTACACGACCGAACCGGGCGGTTTCGAGTCGAGCCACTCGAGACAACCCAGGTCTTCCTTCCACAGATTGGACCCGATCGACCTGGTGTCGTTATCGGGTAGTTGCTCCGTTAGGAGATGAAAGGGACCAAGGGTGTAGATGGGAGGGAATATGGACTTGAGAGCTTCAAGGACCTCCTGTTCTAATCGGTCGAACGTGTTGAAAATAATGGCCGAGGCTCTTTTCGCTCTCTCAGTCTCGACCAAACAGAAGTCGACCATCGGGTCGTTTGGGTTAGTGGTTCGGATGAAGCTCGGTATGTCTCTCAGGCGAATGTTTGTCATACCGGGTATCCAATCGACGACGGTATCTAGGTACCCGTTTGTTAAGTAGCTTGCATCTGCAAATTGAGAATCGATCAACTAAACTGTGTGATCATACATGGCCACAATTCTCATAAAGGATCCGTTCCGACCATGTTGTTCGATGCTTATGGCGTCACATGGCATAGTTTGTGTTGTCAATACTTTTGTTATACTTTAGATAAGGGAAACATGAGAGTATTGTTGAAGGTCATAGGAAATGATTAAGTCATAAAGAATACGTAAGCTCCGGAGAAAGTCAAGGTTGTTACATGTCAAATTCTACTTTTGACAGTTGACTGAGTCAAAGTACTCAATCCAGGACGGAACTACGAACAGCAAACAAAACCCACAAAAGAGAAATGAAAAAATCCGCAAATCTGCTAAGTGAGATAACTTGAATAAATTAATGCATACCTTTGAGAGGAGTAAGGCCCCTGTCAATAAGACTGCGATACTGCACGTAACCCATGAAGCCGCACGCGCTCGTCGTCCAGAACAGGACCTCCGGCACGCCGACCGCCTCGGCAGCATCGAGCGTGAAGCTCATCACGCCGTCCGACACCACGCAGCTCACCGGTGGGGATCCCGACGTTGCGCTCTCCTCATTGAGCCTCTCGAGCAGGTCCCAGAAGTAGGGCAAGCAGGACTTCTGCGTGGACTGGCAGAGGGCTGGGATGTCCTGGGTGGCGTCAGCGTCGGAAGGCGGTAGGCCGTCGGGGATGGTGCGGAACTGGAAAGACGGGAGGCCGTCGAGGGAGGAGGGGCCGCGGGAGCGCAGGAGGCGGCTGTGGTTGTACTCGGTGTTGACGAAGGTGACGTGGAAGCCCCGGTGGTGGAGGAGCTTGGCGAGGTTGAGCATGGGGTTGATGTGGCCCTGGGCTGGGAAGGGAATGCACACCGCGTGTGGCATTTGGGTCATATCTATCGAACTCATCTCTCTCTTCTCTTTCTCTCCTGTGTTTTGATCGTTCTGTTGCTGTTGCTGTTGCTGTTGCTCTTTTCTGGGCAAGGAAGAAGAGATGGGCGGGAGAGGTACGTGAGGCTTTGGTCCATTTATAGGCGGGGCGAGACAAGTGGGGAAGGACCGGTTAAACGTCGGTGAACAATCCCGGCCAACTTGGAAGACGTGGGAGAGACGAGCGGGGAGGGACGTCGACACTCGAAAAGCCAAGATGGAGGACGACGTGAGACGGCGAGAGAGACGTGAGATTTGTTTGAAGATCTTGAATTCCAAAATGTGTGGTTATAAAAAAAAAATAGTGATTTATTCATCTTTAATGATTTGACTAATTTAGAAAAACGAGGTGATCCAAAACTTTTTAATCAGAATATAACTTATACTTAAATTCAAAAAAAATTATGTAAGTAACTTTTCTCTCATGTGACTTGATCTTCATAATTATAAGACCGTCATTGATAATTGAACCCAAATGCTTGACAATTGGACTCAGGTCCTCGATGGCTAGACCATGGAAGCCAACTGCTTGAGTTAGATCCTTGCCCCCTTGACGGGTAGACTTGAGACCTTGCACCTAAACATGAATCCTTAAACATGAATCCTTGATTCGTACGTGTGTTTCATAGTTTTCCTATGATAATAATGTAAAAAAAAAAAAAAACCAAACATTAGTAAGTCAAATCACTTTTTGAAAATAACTTCTTCTAAAATTATTTTCCAACAAAATTCAATTTCCTTGAAACAAACAAGGCCAGTAATTTGGTGAAAATTAAAATGAATTTACAATAAGGACATATGAGAAACACTGAAATGATGTTCAAATGAGTGAAATATGATCGAGAATCGATCCACTTGTTTACTTGTCTTGTAGGCTAAATTTCTATCATCCCCATTCCCATGTTTTCCATATAACTCCATGAGTCGTTGTTGAAAGCAAAATATGCATGTACCTCTGGTGCAAACAAAGCTTTTAGACATTAGTGGCACGAGCAATCTAAACCAAAGGTCGACCGACCGTACACTCAAAATGATTCAAAATTTATGAAAAAAAAATAATACGTGATTTATGAATTGAATCTATCTCAATTGCTAATCATATGGATCCTACAATGAAGCAAACATAGTTGAAAATTAAGATAATGATGGTTCGCATAATTTATGGATCATGTAACTTTCAAAATTTGCGGTTATGCATTTATCGTGTATGTCAAAACAGATAATAGAGCAAAAAAGTTCATTTGACCCTATCCTACACTTATTTATTCACGTGTTCCCACTTTTCTGAGGGTGAAAGGAGAACAGAAAGTCTAATTAAACACTATTGCCAGTCATAAATCTTGAATTCTCTTTTGGACGTCATGATCAATGATGGAGATTGCTCCTCGGGTGTCAAAAACCCTAATTCAAGAACTCGTCCAAAGTCAAGAATCTGCTTGGTAAAGCCAAAATAGATAGTTGAAATCGAAGATTGCATTTTAGGTAATACAAACATTGTTTAATAACATAGCGAATACTAAACATTGACTCCATTGAGTAATATAGTTTTTTCTTAGTAACCAAATATGAATGTATGAAGATTATTTTTAAGGCTTTATTTTTTTTTTTATTCAATATAGTGGGCAAGATTTTAGTTCTTATACGGATGTAATTGATATGGATTGAACTAAGTAGCCATTTTCTTTTCTTCTTATGATGTAAACTAGCAACTTTCTTACTTGGCAAATTAAGTGACTTTTTTTTACTCGATTGAGTATTTTAAGTTGAAACAAATGACTTTATTTTTTCTTAGTATAATTCGGGAATCTAAATGCATGATTGCAAAAGCTAAGCTATTTGGAGGTTTGTTAAAAACCCCGTATGCCCCATAAACTAGTTAGATTTAAGCATCTAGCCTATACCGGTGTTGCAACTGAAAAAAGTTTACTCGCAATTAGTGAAATTTTGGCAAATGACCTTTGGCTTCTGACTTAGAAATACCCAAAACATTTTACGGCCATTTAGTTTACCGGTTTGATGAGCCAAATGCGTACACGGATTAAACAGTTGACTTGTTTTCACTAACATGTTTCAAATCCTAGCTTATTCAAATAAACTTCCACAAGAAGAATGCAAACGACAAAAAACGTTGTAAATTGAACAACTTTTCTTCTTATCATGAGTATTTTTTGGGTGAATTAGGTACCGCATGACCCGTGTTTGACCTCAGCAAATGGAGAAAATGAATGAAATTTCATTGAGCCATGGATTGCTTCGCATCTTACCCCTAGGCTTATTTAAAACGTCTTCTAGGAAATCGTCTGGCTAGGTGTTTTAATTTTACTTTATTCGAAATATATTAATTCTCAAGATATTGGTTGTACAAAACATAAAAGCAATCCGTTCGTGAAGTTTTCATAATTGATTGCTTAACAAGTATTTTCAAAACACTCATTAATAATATCTCGATTATAATTATTTCTTTAGATTGAAATGTCGTGTTGGTTGGCGATTTCAAAGAGAAGAATAAATTCAATGAGCCTTCTTCTTATGGTAAGTGACGGCGAAACAAAATGATCAATTATTCAACTGGCCATGCATTCCATGTAAGTTCAATGTTGGGAAAATAAAAAAGGGGCACTAATAAGCGCTCCAAAGGGACTAAGTAAATCAACTAAAAATGACAACATAACATTTCTCAACATTCTCTAAAAATAACCTTGTTACACATTTTAATGGAATCGCTTACTTTAAGTATTAACTTTTGGATATCCATAGGACGCTCTTTAAGATCTTCTGTAATAAATATCGACACATTCTAACGATTGAAACATTGACATTTACCTTAGCCTCCCTGGCTCCAGCATAGGCGAGGCAATCAACATCATTAACGCACCTCAGGCCGCCATCCATAAGTGAAGCGAGGCCATCGAATCACGAAAGGAAACGTGACACAAGAAGCGCATCCTTGCCTCCGAGCGCCCTTCTCGTTGAAATACCTTGGATATTCTGATCTCTAACGGTGGAAAATATCTCAAAAAGATGTCGGCAGACATTTCTTCCATTTGCAAATGGACGACAACATGGCCCCATGCGAGCGGTCCGCGCATCGAGGCTCGATACTCACGCGACCGGATTATCTTCTTTGTCTTGTCTCTAGCATCCATCCAATAACAGACCAGTGAGTAAACAAGAATCTTGCCCTCGTCTAGCCATTGGTGAGGCTAATCTCAACCGCGGCGGCAAGGTTGATTTTTTCCAACCCAACCATTGGAGAGGTCCAGCTAGCCAGCCCGAGCGTCTAGCTGGTCCCACGACCAATTAGAGGAAAAAAAATAAAATAAAAAATAAAAACTTTAAATATTACTAAAAAATTATATTAGCGCTGGCCGTATTACGTAAGATGCCAACGTCCACGTCAATAAATTTTGACCAATTTATAAATTAATTGATAAAAATATAATAAATTTACATTTTTTTGATAATTTTATCGTGCAGCTCACGTAACATTTATGAGATTCATAAAATCATGACAACTCGATATGATGTGATTCATGAAATTCACAAAGCTTTGTGTTTCCAAATTTGTGTGGCTACGAGTTGAACTTAAAGACATGGAGTCGATTTTTGCACATTTTATATGGAAGAATTAAAATAAAATTTTAATTTCTTCTCTTGTCGTGAGGATGGCAGTACAACGCTAGGTGCAGGGAGGAAAAACAACCATTTCCATTCTTCATCAATCTTGACCCCAAAAAAAAAAAAAAAAAATCTTCATCAATTGCTACGAAAAGCCTTCCACGATTTCCGAATGAAAATGAAGATTCTATCACACGGAGGGTTGTGCTCGTCTTTAAGTAGACAAGTTCAAATTTCTAGCGAAGAACAGGGACACACATGGAATGGACTTTCAATGTGTAGTGAAAACGGGTTAGATTAGTTAGGTCAGTCTAGGTCGAGCTTGGGCTCCAGCTATCCCCTCTCTTGTGATTACCCTAAGATGAGGTGTTGGACTTTTATCTATGCCCTTATAAGTAATTATTAATACCCAAAGTCAATTTTACTATAACGTGCCTGTCACAAGGGAGATTGACATTTAAAATAATCATCGCTATCACGTTGTGGTTATAATTAAAAACAATTGAGCCCATATCAGTCATAGAGACAAAGAATGGCTAAGGTCTTCAACAACCCTTGGGCTGGATTTCATTGGCCTACAAGTGGAGATGCGTGATTCGATGGTAAGGAAATGATTGCCATGTGTTCAGGCCAAGAGATATCACTGTGGACATATAATTCAAATAGAATTGTATCTAGATTTTAAGCGATAATAGTTGATGCTCAAAAGAGCATGCAAAATCAAAGGAATGATTATTACTTGCTAAACAAGTCGTGCAACATCGTCAACAAGTCATGAGACAACAAGATGTGGATAAAGAGCTTAAGCAAAGAATGTAGGAGAAATTAGGAACGACTTTCAAGGAATGATCAACCAACCGAGGGTTACCAAATTATCCTATAAATACCACAGACAATCGAACGAAGGGCCTCAAACAACACATCAAATTCTTTTATCTTATCATTTAGTTATCTTTGTGTAGCTTAGTTTAGCTATAGTTTTGGTTTTTTATCATTGATTCAATTCCAATGAGTGTCTATATAATAGGTAGTGTCACGCCCGATCCTCGAACACGTGCCCATCCCCCACTTGGTCGGTTAATAGCGACGTCCCAGGACGCATCGCCGACCCTTTTGTTTTAATATGCTTATGCGGAAGCATATAATAAAATCCCCAGACAATAAAACATCGGGATAGAAAAGTACGGCCATATTTTCGCAATTGGAAAACCACAACTAAACCTTTACACATAGCAAACCACATAGTATATCATACAATACTATTAACAACATACTAGTCTTACGCCTATCTACAGTAAGATAGGGTTCACAAAAGGGATGGGATCTCAATCAAAATCCAGGTTATATTCAATATCACTCTCTGGATCATCTTCTTCTTCAAAAATCTTTCTCCTCCTCAGGTTTCACATCAGTGTTCTCCTTCTCAGGTTCCTCCTCCTTGGTTCCTTCTCAAGGTCCTGAAATGGTTATTCAATAACCAATGAGACCATGTCTTAGCGAGTTCTACCCCCTAAGACTCGATTAGTAAGCCAATACACCTTAGGCTGCCTAAGTACAACACGAGTCAGATGACTTACCTTGGCCTCAATTCCAACCTGCAATCAGTACAGTTCAATAGGCATCCAAACAATCACATCACAGATCGATATCTCGATCAATCGACCTAGTCGATTACATGTCAATCTAACAATTCCCCGGTCGTTTCCCTTAATCAGTCTCAAATCTTACTCACGGCTCCACGAGCACAGCCTACCAAATTCCTTGGCAACAAATTACGGTCTAAAGGACACAACCTATCTTTAGGTCGCAAATTATGGCCCAATGGGTGCGAACTTTCATAAGTGGCAGATTACAGCCTTATCAGGCGCAATGCTTATCGGGTGGCAATTTATAGCCCAACAGGCGCGACCTCTAACAGGTGGCAGATTACGGCCCAACGGGCGCGACCAACTCCAAATTCAGTGGCAAAACTCGGCTCCACTGGCACGGCCATACTTTGGCGGCTTTCAAGGTTCGACTCATAACCTCTCACAATTTTCTCCACTAAATAGCCCATCAAAGCATTATTGACCCTATACCCATACTCGACCATCTACCAAACAATTCCTCAATTTCACTCAATTTAGGAATAATTCCTAAAATTCCACGGTTAATTTAATTCCACGCAACGTAGAGCTCAAATAAATAAATGGACTGCACTACGACAATCAAAGACGAAATTTCTGGTCGTCGCCTATCCCAGCCTTAATTTCCGAAAAATAAATAACTAATTAATTAATTTCGAAAATTAATAAATAAATACAATAATTTCAATTTAGCTCAAAATAAAGCTCAATTAAATAAACGAACTGTGCCACAATCATCAGCATAAAATCCCGGTCACCGGCCATCCCGTTGAATTTCCAGAAAATAAATAATTAAATAATTACTTTCGAACATTAAATAAATAAATATTAAAAATCCAATTTAGGCCCGTAATGCCTGATTGGAAGCCGAGACGAACCCGGAAAATTACCGAGGCTCGTTCAATAAATAATAGTACACATCTACTCGCTAATGACTAAGTCTAACCACTTAACATGCATCAATAATTCACTAACTTAATTATTCTAAACTAATCTAACCACCTAATTGCACTTAATTAAATCTAAACAACCCCTAAGCATAATTAGCAAACTAAGAAAGCATTAGTGAGCGAAACTCACCAGAATAATGCGCAAATCGGCTCAAACCGACGGGAACGGCACGGGGAACAATAAACTCCAAAGGCGGGCCAACTTTCGACGTCTGACACCACCTCAAACAGACCTAGAAGCCTCTGCGAAACCCTCTCTGTTTCTGTTCTAATCTTGCTGGAAATTGAAGCAAACAACTCGGTTAAGCACAAGAATTGACCAGTAAGGAGGAAATAGGCCAAACCGAGCCACGGCGGGTCTTTACCGGCGAAGAAACACTCAAAACCAACCCTTGTGGAGCTTCTACAAACCAGAAACAGTGGCTGGACAGCAGCTTAGCAAGAGAGGGAGAGACAGCCAAGGGGAATGGCGGTGCATGGTGAGGCGGGCACGCGCGCACATGAGGCAAACCCGGCTCCGGTGCGACGGCGAGGTTACTTCCAGCGATCTTCTTGGTATGCTGGTCACACATAGCAAATAGAGAGAGAGGAGGATGGTTCTTGGACAGCAACCAAGAGGAAATGATGGGGGAAAGAGAGAGATGAAGAGATAAGAGGAAAGGTGGGCCATTTGGTCTCAAATTTCCACAACTTGTTCATCAAGTTTCATCCTCACCAAGATCCTTCCTCGCCTCATTTACCACACCAACACACCTCATAACCTTGAAGTAGTCCACTTTGGCTAGGTATGAGGGGGGTTACGAATTTTGGCTCAATCTTCCTCAAATGGATTCAATCCTCTCTTGATTCCACCTCAAATGGCTTTAATAAAATCAATTGATGTCTCATTTACCAAATTGATAATTTTCCTCATCCAAGAATCCCTCCTGCTTCTCAAATTTACAACCAAAATAAATCCTCGGCTTCAATTGCATAAAACGGTCCGCCAACGACTTTTTCCCAAAAAGTGTCGGTTGTCAGAAAAATCTTCTGAGATTGAGTTGCAGGTCCTAGAATTTATTGTGACATGACCGAATCTTCAATTTCTGAAATCGGACTTGAATTCGCGGTTAATTTCTACTTGGCGCATTTTTAACGTGATCTAGAATACCGAGTAACTTTCAGAAATTTTTAAGTGCAAATGACCCGTGGTCAATTTTCTTCAAGCCATTATGAACCCACTCGACTCATTGGCGACTCTCAGTTGTCGTGAAAATCTTAAGGATTCAAATACGGACATAGGTGTTGGATGAAATCCCTTAAAGTATTTTGAAGTTGACAAAACAAGTTTATCATTCTAGTCTGAGGACTTACAGATTCTGTTGACAAAGTCTGAAGAACAAAGTCTGAAGAACAAAGTCTGAAGAACAAAGTCTGAAGAACAAAGTCTGAAGAACAAAGTCTGAAGATCAAAGTCTGAAGCTAGCAAGACTCAAGACTTATATTTCAAAGTCTACTCACATGGACAGGTTCCAGGACGACGTTTATTCCCGATCTTATACGATCTTTATTCTAACAACTAGTGGATATCTTTCACCGGATTTAGCACTAAACGATCTAAGCTTTATATGGAATAAGTTTGGATTCCTTGACGACTTCGCAACTTATATTTGGAAGGATCTACTTATGGAAACCGAGATCCCGATTGTATGGGCGAGCGAGGATTGATGGGCTATCAACACTTACCTTAAAGAGCTCGAGATCTCTCTAATTGATTCTGTCCAACGGGTTGATTGGAAGAACTTCTTTAGAAGGTGCCAACGGTATTGAAGGCATGAAGAAGTATATAAGAGAGATGCTCTAGTTGTTGAAGGGTGCGGATAGAAGAATTCCAAAGTCTGAATCTCCTTTTTTATTTTGCGATATCATTCTTTGAGCGTTACTTGTAATCAAGAGAGAGATCATATTGTAGACCTTGAGGAAGTGTAGTAGAGTAATCTACACTGTGGACTCAAGAGTGTGAGACTATAATCACTCTTATTGATTCTTAGTGAAATCCAGCCAAGAAGGGCTGTCCGTGCGGGAGAGTGGACGTAGGCTTGATCTAAGCCGAACCACTATAAATGGGAGTCTTGATTCTCTATCCCTAATCCTTCTATTGTTAACTGTTTTCATTTGCTGCAATCGTTGATTTTAAATTATTTATATCTCTACAGGTTTAGATTGTTAAAATCGCTTTAAACACCTATTCACCCCCCTCTAGGTGCTATTACTAGTTCTAACAATAGGGTCCCAAAACAATAGGAAAATCAGTCTAGTGTTGATCGACGAGAATTTTCCAATTTAGTGGTGTCACCCATGATTAGCCACACATCTCAGTCGAACCAGCCTATCTCTGATTTCGAATCGATTTTATATTGTGCCGTACTGACCTTTAAAGATGAGCACGGTCAAGAAGCCGATTCCTAGTCGAATTCTCAAGTATATTTGCCTTAAAATCCTTAATGGTTTCTCCAGGTAGTCTAGTTATCTCGAGAATGATCGGCTTTGAGAATAGCCCTATAAGCGCGTCAATGAAATGCCCAATTTATTCAGTAGAAAATAGGATTGAAAATCTGGGATGTCACAAGTAGTGCTGTTGATTAGATTCCAGTGCTGTTTGACCATCCAGCGGCATTGATTAGATTTTGACGTTGTGTCCTGATATTCATCTAGGAGCAATATCTATCCGATGTTGTTTCTATTGTTCAACGTCATTGATTAGAATGTGATGTTATGTCCCCATATCCATCTAAGAGCCATACCTACCCGGTGTTGTTTCCACTATCCAACGTCGTCAATTAAATTCTAACGTTGTGTTCTCATACCCATTTTGGAGCGGTATCTACTCAGTATTATTTCCATTGTCCAGCATTATTGATTAGATTCTGACTTTGTGTCCTCGAACACATCTAAGAGCAATGCCTTCCCAATATTGTTTCCATCGTCTAGTGTCGTCAATTAAATTCCGATGTTATGTCATCGAAACCATCTAGTGTTGTTTCTATCATTCAGCGCCATTGATTAGACTTTAACATTGAGTGATCCATTTGATCTTAGTAGGTTTTCATTAGTGTATTGAAAGGTGCTTGAATTAAGCCATGGATTAGATTCCGGCAGTTGTCATCATTAGTTTGAGCTTGTATTGAATTATTTTGTTAGATTTAAGACTATACTATTTATATCTATTTGCATTTGACATTTTCTATGCAATACTAGCACAGAACCTAAATCCCTTTAAATAAAAACCAAAACATAACACTTGGTAAAAGATATATCATTATGAAATCCGAAATTGGTATATATAAGCCATGTAAACTCGTGGGCGTTCTCTAGTGAATTAGAATGTCCGTAGGAATGAATCTCGTGTGGATCATCGCAGTTGCCCCAACTAGTATTTTCGTCGCGATTGCTTTTTAATTGTTTACTTAATTTTATCTTTAGGGATGGATCTAGCGGTTATATATTGATTGAAATTCAAGTTTACTTATTGAAGGACAAAGTAAGGTAACAAGCGTTCTTGTTGGTTCAAATGGTTCGAAAGCACAACATTTTGTTGCAAGGAGTATGAATTTTGATGACATAATCGGAATGTGACTTTCACCACTGAGGAATCCCAATGACACATTTGTTTACCCATTGAATGAATTAGCAAAGGGTCATAAATATTGATTGAAAGCCATTGTTAGAGTACCTTGAATTTAGACATCAAATGGAGATTCTCGATATGCATCGTCCTGATCGACTTAAACATGGCCTCCCAATGGCACATTTGTCTACCCGATGGTATTTTTCCTTTCAAAACAAGACAACTCGTCGTTTGCCCTTTCTCTTGCCTTCGACGTGTTACTATGACTCTCTTTCCGGACAAGGTGGTCGGCCCTAAAGGCTGAACTTGATAGGGTAGATCCCAACAATTAAACAGGCACGTGAGACTACTTTCATTTTTCTTATTATTTATCAATTTATTGTATTTGAATTTACCCTTTCCAAATATTTTGGAAATTTTCTTTCCATGCATCATATTAAAGTGAAAAATTCTAAGGGTACACTTTAAACCTTGTGTTTTTAAGAATTTACATTTTGCTTTCCACCCAGACTTTGATTTTATCATTGTCATGAACCTCTTCTTTTTGCCCTTTTTTTTTCCAGCTAGCATGTGCCGTTTGCAGGATTTTCAGAATGGTTATGGTGGAATTTCTTCTTAAATTTTTTAATGCGTATTGCCATTTCGCTCTCACTTTAGCTAATAAATGGGAAAAAGAAAAGCTCGACACCATTAACACTGATTATATAGGTTTAAATCATAGAATTGACAGAAGAAAAAAAAGGAAAATTTTCAAAAAATTGTCCAACGAACCGTTTCAAATGAAGATGAAGTAATATAGAAATTCGAAAGACTCAAAATCGACACTTTAAAAATAAGATAAACATAAACTTAACATTCACTTGTGATAGGTAGTCGTCGTTATTAGAAGAAAACGTTGTACTATTATTGTGGACAACCAACTCTCCTCCTCCCCAGCACCCTCTCGATCACGGTGCTATTGGGCCTTTTCACGAAAAGAATTGATTTCTCTAGACTACGATAAGGACCATAATTTCAGAGTCCGATGTGAGCTAGCTATGATGGGCCATACTAAATCCAAATCCAAATTGGGCTTGGTTTAATTTCTCATGGACCGAAAGCCCGAGAAGTCATTACATATATTGCTTGTCTCATTTACTCATTTTCCATGAAATAAATGGTTAGTTCGGATTATTGTTTTTGTAGTTTGGTCAGCGAAACCACTCACCATACATACTCGTGCTCAATCAATTACTCATGTTTGAACCAATCCCTTTCACATCCTATTGGCCGACACTAGCAAACTTGTTATCTTTGATTTTTCGAAACTGGAACTCAAGGGACTTTAATTGAAAATTTCTTGTAAGATTGAAGATTCGGTGACATAGATTACAAAATCGAGAACTTCAAGAAAACAGTGTTTAGTGACCAGTTGTACATGTTTTCTTCTTAACCTACATTCTAGGTCCATTACTCGGAAGATCTATTTGAAATGACCTTTAATTTACTATTTTACTTAGTTGGGGTTTTTGGACTCATGCCTTTACTTTTCTTAAATTCTGAAACTACAGAAACACTTTTCACATCCATATATCACCGTGGAAATCCCCATTTGATTTTTTGATAATTTTTCGAAATCAGAATAGTAGATTAAATTATGGGGAGATCGGAACCCGGCCCTTGAAAATAAGCCACCAGTCCTTAGTAAAGCCAAACTAGCATTCATCAAAATGGCAAATTATAGCAATGACAATTCCATTATAACGGCGAAAATCGGATATACTCAAATCAAAGAAAACGGTCGATTTATGACATCATTATATACATGGTACAACAGAGCAGGCATTTATACAGCAGGAAGACACGTGTCGGCTCAAGAGGGCTCTCTCTCACACCACCGTAGCGCACTGCGATTTCGTCGGGTCAAAAAGCGCCGGCAACAGGTACTTCCGCCCGTTCACCCCTTCCGCGTTGTAGCTCGCGCCCGTCCCCGACTCCACCAGCAGCTCCCCGGCGTAGCCTGGGTACGACCCCTTCCCGAAGCTCCCCGTGCAGGCCGACGCCACGTCGGTCGGCGCGCCGGGCGCGCCGGCCGTGTACCCGTCGCCGAACGGGTTCGTCACCGTCCCGGCCAGGAGGCTCGCGACGTTGATCACCATCCCGTCGGCCCCGACGTCGCCGTTCGGCGCGACGAGCGGCGGCGACTGCGGGCCATAGATCGGCTGGTGGAACGGCCACGCGCACTGCCCCGGGCACTGGCTCGCCGAGTCGCCGACCCAGATGAACGCCTGCCGCCCGACCGAGCCGTGGGTGCCGCAGCCGCTGACGCAGAAGCTCTCGACGGCGACGTCCTGGGCCGTGAGGACGAGGGCCAGCTCGCCGGCGCCGGCGCCGGGCCTCGAGCTGAGCTTCTGGGCCAACTCGGTGATCTGAGTCCGCTTCAGCAATTTGCCCATGGAGCAGCTCTCGTCGTCGAGCTGGCTCGCCAACGCGACGCGGGTCTGTTTCTTGCCGGCCTTCTGCAGGTAGGTTTGGACGGTGCTCCACCACTTGGCGGCGGAGGGGACCGACGGCGGCGGCTGGTGTTGGGTCTGCTGGGGAGTGAGGGAGAGGAGGAAGTCGGAGACGATCGACTTCTGGGCGGGCGTGAACTTGCCGTACCAGAGGATGGAGACGCGGAGGTCGCCGTCGAGCAAGGGGCCGTTGTGGTACTTCGCCACCATGGGAGGCGGCTGGTACAGGGCGGCGAGCTTCCTCGATCCGGAACAGAGGTTGGCTAAGCTCAGGTGAAGAAGAAGAACGTAGAAGACGAGCCATTGGAGCGAGAGAGGAGAACCCATTTTCGGAAACTGGTCAGAGCGAGCGAGCGAACGAGAGAGAGACAGAGAGAGAGAGAGAGAGAGTAGAGATTGATTTGAACTGGAGTTTGGAGAGTGATGAAGAATGGAGGAGGGGGAGAGTATATATAGGAGGAGAAGTTCATGAACCGGGGTTGGGCGAGCGGGTGGAAGGTGTTAAATGTGGTCTTTCGTTGGCAGCTTCGCGGAGCAAGTGTTTCCCGGGATCACGAGAGCCTGGAAAGAGAGGATAAGGGGAGGGTCACATCTGCCATCATTACACACGTTCCTCTCCATCTCATCTCTTTGCATAGTTTTAACTTTTTACACAGGAAGGCAGAGCGTGAAAAATGTTTTACACAAGCAACTCCCCTGGGCATTGATTTTGTAACCAGCTCGGTGGAAGAGGATGGACATGGCGTGTTGATTTGGGTTCTTTCTTTCTCTCTTCTCATGAAACTGTGAATTAACTAGGGCTTTTATGGAATGTCACAACGTGTCTTCTTTATTGAGTTTTGGTTATTTCAGATTTGATTTCCTATTACTCATTATCAAAATTCAATTTCTTTCGTTTTTCGTTCTTTTGATGAGCGCTCGTATCCAAATTAGCTCATATACGTGGGGTGGCTTGTAGTTTCTAATTCAACTTCAATTGGATTCATGTCTATGGGATACTTTTAATTAGCTCAATAGTTATTATTAAGCTTTTCCAAATAATAAGTGGATGGTGCTATGAAATGATATTTCTTTCGAGCGTCTTTCAACAATGTATGCATTTAAATCATTAACAAACTTAACTTTCAAGTTTTTTTATTTCGCATTGCTTTCTCCTACTGTTATAGATATATAAAAAAAAAAATTGTTTAAACCCATCAGGAAATTAAGTGCGTGATCATTTACTCTTAAGAATTTAAATTATTAGAATTCAACACAAAATATATTTTATATCTTAATATTTATTACGATATTCTTCGTATGACTGACACATCAGAAGAGTTGTTATAAGCCTTCATTTCTTAATCAAAGGAGTACTAAAAAGTTATGCATATATTATTATAATTCCCCACTAATGATTTAAGATTTTAAATTGAATTAGGGAAAGTAGTAATTTTCGTAAAACTTTTGCTGGTTTTCAGCTCGGTTTCCAAAGCTAGGGGAAGCGCGGATTTGCCCGGCTGTAGCTATTGGGGCTGCACGTGTTTTAGGTTCTTTCCTAGGCATTTCCCTCGTTTCCTCTGGGATAGGACGCAAATCGACAATCCCCTATTTTTTTATTGACACTTGGAGGAATAGGATGAGGATGACGACACGATTTTAACTCGTTCGGTGATTAAACGTGAGAATTACCAATACTATAATGATGCACTTACCGCGCGGTCGAAGGAATCCCATGCCCCTAATTTCTCTAATTAATTATCTCAAACTCATAGTTAATTAATGAGTGTTCGGGGCACTTGTTACCAAGTATGCTTAATGAATGGCATTTAGATTTATAAAATCAGGATTCATTTGTTCGAAAGAAAACCATTTCTAAAAAAATTGTTATTTGAATTTTTAATGTTTGAATGACGGAAGACTAATCGATTTACATAAAACATTTTCGATTGACCGAAAATAGCAAGTTTAGATTGGAGGAAAACGACTTTTAAAAGGAGATCACTTTCCTTAGATTATCAAACAAATGTATCACAATGTTTTCATCAAAACATTTTTCATCATCTAAATATCAAAAGAGATTTTTATCATAATAGTTTTTTAACAACATTTTATGAGTCACAAATTATTGAATGAGTAGATCTTATAATAGTATATAATTATTTATTATTTAGTGTTTTATGATCTAAAATAAATCATCATACTACCAATAAATTAAAAATTGTCATATAATCATTTCTCAAATCAAAAAGTTGAAAAGAAGTTTCCCAAAAATAGTTTTTATTCTCGATTGAAGGACTCTTAATTTTAATCATTTTCCCTCCCGTCAGGTTCATTTTGCCTTTGCGGGTTGTTCGAGGCGCTCGATGGGAGCAGGGAAAGGAATCTGGATGCCCATATGGAGGGAGGGTTAGGTGAGGAGGATGCTTTGAATGGATTTATGCCCCCATGGCAGTTCACTGTATTGGCTCGTCTATGGGATTCGTAAAGAAAGCCCCTTTTTCCCCTTCCTTCCATGCCGAGACACCAGCAAAAGCACGAACCTCTCCCATCCCTGCTGGGACTCACATGACATGTCCACGTCCCTCTCCATCTCCCGAGAATCTGAACATGCTTTCGCCATTCGCCACTCAAGGTATATGCTTCCTCTGCATGTGTGAGTGGAATGCGCTGCTCCGGCTTCCTAAGTTCATGTCCTAGAGCACCATCTCGCATCTCCACAACTTAGCCATTGAAATGGGAGATGTGCTGATGTTCGATCTATATAGTTCCTAGGGTAAATCGAAGACATATCGATTCATGTGCAGGGTATATCGTCGACCCAATGATAATCAAGTTTGGGGCTCTTACAAAGATGTGTCGCCAAAGAATATTATGAATTTATCAAAACCCTTGAACTCTCTCTCTCTATCGTAAAAAAGAAGAAGCTATTTACTAGAATTGCAAGATTCCAATTCCAAGTTAAAGTTTCTATCCACATATGCATAGTTTCCTAAAATTAATGTCACCGATGGAGTAATCCAATTTCAATATGCATAAATGCCAAAAAAAAATTCCAATACAAATAGACGAATTCCTAACTAAAAATTATGTAAAAGCTTATACGAACTACACATAATTTAATCGATTCTCTTCCATTATGGAAAAAAAAAAATAGACGAACGAACAAAAAGGAAAAGCAAAAGGCTGGCAAGGATAACACCATGTCCCAAGCATACCGCTCGTGCAAGCTTAAACAATTCCGCGATCTACTTTGCGGGAGGTAACCATGCCCGCAAGCCTTGCTACAAAAAGCCTTCATGCATCACCCTCAAGCCAGGCTGGCTTTGCTCGATCTCTTCAAACTTCATATTTTCTATTGGCATCCCAAGAAGATTAAGGGAGCTGCCCATTCATATTCAATGCCGAAAACCGTTCGTTACCGATCGAACACGAGGAGAGGAAAAGAGCCGTGAGAATGCAGTGCAAGATTCGGATGTTTTTCTTGATTAACCTAAAGCTTTATTCTTATTGGGGAGGATTATGTTATAGTTGGTGGCCAAGACTTATAAAAACCCTAACGAAAGATTGGCACGCCACGTTCGCGCTCCATGCATGGCTCGCTGTTGAATGATCGTTCTCATCAGGGCAAGCGGTCAGACAAATGATGCATTCTTAAAGATTAGGATGACCCCCCAATGAAAGTTCCCCGGTCGTAAAAGAGAGATTAAGATATCCTGCATAAAATAAGCAGGAATCGTCAAACAAACTTAAACATGGAGACAACTACAGCTAGGATCCATGAAGACTCCAGACAGAAAGAATCCATGCCCTCATTCAAAAAGCAAAGTCAAAAGTTAGCTCCTCTCCTAGTCCCCCCCCAACACATCAAATCTAATCGATCGATTTCTGTGTTGTCTGCTTGTGCGAAGCAAGCGAGGCGTATCCGGGGAAAACAGAATACACCAATAAACACGCGCGCTGCCCAGAAGATTAAGGTTCGATTCCCTTTCGGACGGGTATTTAGGTCATTGCATGCGGGCCACTTGCCAAAATCATTTCTTGCACTGGTCGATTTGCACGCAAGAATAGACCAGTCCGAGCTTGCATGTCCCGTGAATGTTAGGAGTTTCGGATAGACTTGGATGATTAAACTACCCGATCCCGCACGATTCAGCTCGTGAACTAATTAGGCCCTAGTTTAATATGGTCAAATGGCGGTAGATATATAGCTAGCTAGCTGAAACAGTAGTTGATGAAAACCAGACGTTGTTTTGTTAACAGGCCACTTGCTCTTTTGAAAGGACAAAGCATCTGCGTCGAACCTTTGACAAAGCATCATCTGTCGCCTTTCTTTTCAATTACGGGGGCGTCCGTGCATTGATTAGCATTGCTCACGGGCTACCCAGCAGCCTGGTGACAAGCGGTAACAGCCCACAAGACCCGAGATCCGCTGCGATATGATCGACGTGCATCGACTTGATTTATATTCATGGATAAAGGAGTGAATCACAATCAAGGGCATATCTTATGGTTATCTAAATGAATAGTGGCAACATAGCTTCTTTTTCCTTTTCTTGATATTGTCGATTAATTTTGGCTTGCTTTCATGAACCAATGATTAGGCCTTAAGCATTATAGAAGCTGCAATTTGCACTCGCTAGTCATTCCGTATGGACTCAGCGAAAATAAACTTGGACTTGAGAAATCGCCTTAGCTCACCTGGAAAATGGTTGCGTAGTAGCAAAAAATTTTACCAACTCTCGAAAATCCAGTTCACCACCTAAGAATTTTCCAACTCTAAGTCTATATTATTAGAGCTTAGCAAACTCTATAATTGATGATGAGAGCACGGAAGTGTATTATGAGACATCATAGTTCTGCACCAGTCTATTGACTTATCTTGCAAGAGAAAAATATCTTGAATGTACAATTATCAAATTGGTCTAGACTTACTTGTGTGGCACTCGTAAAGCTGTCATATTGACAATTTTGAACGAAAAGATTCAGAAGTAACTTTCTGTGAGAACTAAGGTTTGATTATACTACCTAAATGTTTTAGAACTCGATTGTTTTATACATGAATCACCAGTTCCATGAACTATTTTCTACAAAATTTATGAATTTTTGTTGAAGACCTTGGAATTTGGGCATTTGGAGTTCTTTACCATAAGGCGTTCTCATGTCAGGAGTGCGTGGTAGAAGTTCGGTGTCTTTATTAGGGAAGATCACCAAAAGAAAGCTCAAACCCGAACTCGTTAATATATCTAATTAGACTCACATTCACTAAAAAATTTAAGCTCATAAATTATTGGTAAATTAGGATATAATAATTGTTTCACACTACACCAATTCTCTAAGGTGATACTTTTCTAACACACATTTTACATGCATCTTAACAATTTTCCCCTCATGTGTAAGCTCAGTGTTAAGAGTCTCTGGTCCCTCTTAATCCAAGTATCATTCTACATCATCCTTGGTCCTTTTCTCCTGTCCGTTCGTTTCGCGGAAAATTAGCCATTTCCGGAAAATATTTTCCCAGAAGTCATTTTCTAGAAAAATGACAATATTTTGCGGTGTTCAACTAAAAACTGAAAATGTTTTGAAAAATATTTTCCGGTGTTCGGTAAGGAAAATATTTTCCATTCACCAGATTAGCGAGTGCGACTGTCAAGCTCAAGACTCGCCAAATTGACGAGTGCGAGTTTGAGATCAACGAGGTTGAGGTTCACTTGGTCCGATGACTAGCCAAGAAAGAAGAATATGAGAAACAAAGAAAAAAGAAAAAAAGAAAGAAAAAGAAAAAGGAAATTAAAAATAATTCAAATAAAAAAGGAAAAGAAGAAGAAGAAAGGGGAGGAAGAAGTGAGGATTTATAGAGGTGTGAGATAAGAGAGATCAAGTGAGGAAAATGTTTTCCACTTTTCAAAAATGAAAAACATTTTCTCCTATTTTAGAAGATTTTTTTCCTTTGATGGAAAACATTTTCCCCAAGAAATTCATTTTCCGTGAAACGAACGCCGGAAAATCCAAAAAACGTTTTAAAAATTATTTTCCGCAAAACGAACAGACCCTAAACCTTGAAATTTGCCATTTAGGGCTACATTATTACATTACAACGCCCATCACTCGAAAACCTATGTCAGTCACCATATATCTTCCTCAAGATATTCAAAACATCGAAACACGCCACGTTGCTCGCTCGAAAAAGATATTCACAACATTAAAGTCCAATACCTTCATCTAAGGTAATCGCCAATAGAAAGTCAAGTCTGAATCCGCCAACATCTCCAATTGGATCTCAATTAGAATATATCAACCACTTTATACCACGCTGATTCTCTGATATAAAAATTTTATAACACAAATTACTCATGCATTTTAATATCTCGAAGAGTCCCGCCACCCATTAATTTGAAGGAGCTGCAAATACAGAAACTTCCTCGGACTGAACTGGCCAGGCCCAATTACCAAATCGAGCTCCTTCCTAAAATCTTACCATTCCATTGTATTAACACGCACGATTTCAAATCCTAGCCCTACATAGCCCTTGGACCGACCAATATTACGAGCCTGTAGGTCGGGCGCCGCCCGAATTCTGCGTGCACTGGTCCCCCCTAGTACAAGTATTTAACAGTGACGACGGGGCTGTCCTAGCTTCGAAAGAGAGGCCAGGAAATCAAAACTGCTTCGCGCGTAAAGACAAGGGAAATGGTTGGCATTGGGCAATTTATGAGAGAGATCACGAAGGAAAGCTCGAATTTGTCTCCATCGTGGAGAAAAAGAGCCACTCTCGTTCGTAGGGTCCGTAAGCTGAATTCGAGGAGGCCCTCCGCATTAATTAAAAAATAAGAAGAAGAGTCTCCCAGCATGTAATTATGTAACTTTAGGGGGCCCGAAAAATGTGCACACCCTACTCAACGTACTCATCTAGGATAACTACAGCTCGAGTTTTGCTAAGTACTTCGATCATTGCTAACGTTTGGAGGGCAGGACGAATCGAGACGATCAATCATGTACGGTTCTTTATTATTCAATTGGATTTCGCATTATAATATCTTTTTGAATGAATTTTTGAAGTCCGGAATCGATTTCTTAATTCCTCGAGAGAAGGGACCGTCGCATTCATTGCACGAATTACGTATGCGAAATCGGTCATCGAAATTCTCCATAAAAAAAAGAAAGAAAAAAGAAAGCTGCCAATATTTTGGGAAAAAGCAATAGGGGCCTGAGCACCAGGAGCAGCTGTGACGCGTTAGGCCGTGAGCTTGCACCAGCTGGACCTCCGCGGGGTGTGGGGAGCAGACGGCGTCGTATTAAAGTCGGTTCCGCCAAAAGCTTCACGAGGGTTATGTGGAGGGCCGATGGCGGAGCGGCGTCGTCGGCGGCAGGGCACGTGGGCCCCACCCCTACCCCCTACCCCCTTCCCCATCCCGTCCTCGACCTCGGATACTCTGGGGCGACTCGCTGACCGCCAGCTGGTGGCCCGTGCTCTCGGTCCGCGCTTTCCCATAAATTAAAAGAGGGAGTAGTTTCAAACATCCAGCCTGGACTGTACTGCGGACAGTGGGCACTGCCCTGCCCACGCCTCCCCCTCCGTAACGTCTCCCTAACCTACATTTCCCCCCCACGCTGCCCTTCCCCGAGGCGAATTTCGTCCATTCGGCTGGAGCTGAGCTGGATGCAATTGCCCACCTTTCGTTTGAATTTCAGCTCACGGCTAATTAAAAAGAAAAAGAAAAAGAGAAAGGCTCATCTTTAGTCGGGATTACGTGCGGAAAGTCCCTCTCTTTCTCTCGCGCGTCCACTTTCGCCGCACGTAAATTCCTTTTGCCTATCAAGTTAAATTGTTGGGTAGGACATTTTAACGATATGAGTTTAAATGAGAAAATTTATAAGAAAATTTGATATGAAAACATCAATTACAATAGGTGAGTAAAGCGTTATCTTTTTTTTTTTTTTTTTTTGTGTGATTGGTTACTTAAAAAGTTGTGCTAAGAGCGTGAATGATGATGGGACGTGTAGTGGAGCACTCCTCGCCTATTGTCAATCTTGCCGGTGAAGATGCAACTTGGAATTGCAAGACCATCGCCATCTCCTCGAAATTTAATAATTACACTCATGAGCTGCCCTCCTTTTGTCTCTTTCCATGCAGGTTCAGCCACTCTAACCCCACTTCTCGTTCCACCCTCATACTTATTATTATATTATATAGTCGGAAAATAAAATAATCGAAGCATCACCCTCATCCAACCCTTGTATAAATACTCCTCCTCGCTTCGACACGATTCACAACTTAAACAAAGCGAGAAGCTACCTCGGCTCTCTCCTTTCCTCTTTCCTCAGTTTCAGCCCTAAGCTCAGCTACAATGACATCGTTCTTCGCTTCTAAGACAGCTCTTCCAATGCTCTTCCTCGCCCTCTGCCTCCTCCAGATGGCCTCCGCCACCAGGAGGCTGGCCGAGCTGGTCCAAGACCAGTCCCCGCCCATGAAGTACCACAATGGCCCTCTCCTCTCCGGCAAGATCTCCGTCAACCTCATCTGGTACGGCCGCTTCAAGCCCTCCCAGCGCACCATCGTCTCCGACTTCGTCACCTCCCTCTCTTCCGACCCTTCTTTGGCTCAGGCCCCTCCTTCCGTCTCCCAGTGGTGGAAGACGGTCGACAAGTACTACCACCTTTCCTCCTCCAAGAGGCACACTCCCTCTCTCACGCTCTCGCTCGGGAGGCAAGTCCTCGACGAGAGCTACTCCCTCGGGAAGTCCCTCACGAGCAAGCACCTCGTCGAGCTCGCGTCCCGGGGCGAACAGCGGAACGCCATCAACGTCGTGCTCACCTCCTCCGACGTGGCCGTCGAGGGGTTCTGCATGAGCCGGTGTGGCTCCCACGACTCCGCCGTCGGTTCCGTCAAGGTCAACGGCAGGAGCTCGAGGTTCGCGTACATCTGGGTGGGCAACTCGGAGACGCAGTGCCCGGGGCAGTGCGCGTGGCCGTTCCACCAGCCCCTGTACGGCCCGCAGAGCCCCCCGCTGGTGGCACCCAACGGCGACGTCGGCGTCGACGGGATGGTGATCAACCTTGCGGGCCTCCTCGCTGGGACCGCCACGAACCCCTTCTCGAACGGGTACTACCAGGGCGAGGCGGGGGCGTCGCTGGAGGCGGCGTCGGCGTGCACCGGGATCTACGGCAACGGGGCGTACCCAGGCTACGCCGGGAACTTGCTGGTGGAGAAGGCGACGGGGGCGAGCTTCAACGCGCACGGCGTGAACGGGAGAAAGTACCTGGTCCCGGCTCTCTACGATCCGTCTACGTCGTCGTGTTCGACTCTGGTGTGAGGGAAGTGGCGACTGATAGGAATGATGGCGTTTAGGCTACCAGATTAATTCATTCATTTGTTTATTGGTTTTGTAGTTGGTCTATATTATTGTCATTATATTTAATGGAGATTGCAAATCACTTTTATTTGCTACAATTACATGAGCCATTCAAAAGCAACCGGACTAAATCCACGCTTAATCTGAGGAGTTCAGCTCTTCACTCACAGAAATCAATAAACCGAGCGGGCTAATTACACCATTTGTGGAAGAAAAGATCATTACGTATTGAATATATGCTCTAATTACTCATTTAGTTTTTGGGGGAACAGATGGAGGGGCTTAGGTCGAGGGAGCGTGAGAAATCCTAATACTGGGGTAAGTCATTGGTTATGGCAAAAGGCACATGGGATGAGAACTCTCACTTTTCTAAGTGAAAATGCTGCATATAACACGAACGTTATTTAACTTAACAGCAACCCCAAATGATTATAACTTTATGGTTATTCAAATTATTCCTATTAGGTGCTCATCGTCGTGAAAATAGTTAAGCTGTTATATATGGTTTCTAAGGGACAAGGTGCAATGCTCCTCACAGACCCCTAGGGAGACAGATATGAACTAAGTCATTTGTTACAAATGTGGCTTGACCATGGCTAACTTTCTTATATTCATGTAAATTAATCCCATACATAACTACACTTGAGGTGAGAGCTTCTATCATACCATGAGTTAAGCAACTAGTCACTTACATTAATCATTGGATGAAGCCCATCATTACATCATACTCCTTCAATTTATCTGTCAAGAAATAATAATATAGAATATAGATTTGAGGAATTTTTGTATATAGTCCGATGTCTAGAAAAGAGTATATATAGAGCTTATATATTAACTTTAATAGATGATTATTTAAGGATACTATATTAGATATGTATTATTAAAATAGATATAGAAAATTAAAAAAAATATCGCAAATATCTCTAAAAGATATTAACACGTCTCTAACATCCATTTTCAAACTCACAGTGACTAATTCAACTTGAGTTTGAAATCAAGTTAAATTGCATCCAACGATTGGATGTGATGAATGAGGTGGCTTCTGACATTGTTTGTGATGAAACTCCCAAATCTAGCTAGTTTGAGGGAGGCAAGTTTGATGGTGGTTTTGACTTTTTGAAACGATGCGTGAGAGGTCAAGAATTGGAGGGCAAAATGCAAACTGCTAATGTGACTAGCTTGCAAAATAGTAACTAAGTGATATATAGCTAATATGGCTAGTGTCGCAATATGAGGCGACTTATATGATTGACTTGGGAAAATAGTTACTGAGTGATGTGACTTCTTCAGCTACCATCGAAGAGAAAGCCACCTTGGTGATAAGGTTCAATTGGGCAATGCGGTCGACACAGTTGGTGTGGAATGGATTGGATTAAGTGCTTCCTCAAATTAGACTTGTATGTATGAAGTGAAAACCATTGACTATTGAGCAGTAGGGATGGATGATTTATTTGGGTGTGCATTAGGGTGCTTGGGGAGCATGGGTGCATCAGTGCAAAGTGTACCTAGTGTACTAGTGTTGCCTTAGCAAAGAGATTCTAATACCAAGTTAAAAATGAAAAGAAATCACAAATTATTATAGATGTAATAAATTTACTTTCTAATAGTCGTTCGTTAAATTTTACCATAAAATTACTGAGTTAAATAACATATGATAATTGACATGGGTGTACTGGCTTGAAATTTTACTCTTTGTTTGTCACAGATATATCAATTTATGATTCTTCTTGATATTAATCCAATTTAATAAAAATTAATGAAGGTAAATTTTTCATATATATATATATATATATATATATATATCTCTAACATCACCATCGATCCACCGTTGCAATAATTGTTAACAATGTCTATAATTTTCAGGAAAATTCATGTCGATTAATGATAGACATCGAAATTTGGACATGGGATCCATGGCATGGCATGCTCAAAAGAGCTGCGTTGCTAAACCTATAAAAAATGTGGATTCGCACTTAGCTAACACGCCCATCCTTGACAATTAGCTCCACCGCCACCACCAACTAGCATGTCTCCTTCTCGCGACCCAAGAGGCAGGCCACTGATTGGTTTCGTTCTCTCGGTCAAAACAAGAGTCTTGTTTTTCCCCTAGCTGTCAATGCCCTGTAATGAAATGTATAATTGTTGGACCGATAGTTTTGACTTTTTGCCAACGAAAAGAATTCATTAACAAGCAAATGTGTCAAATCAAGTTGGCCTCTCTTGCCTTTACTTCACCATTCTCTCCTCACTACCATCCTCTCACCTTCCCCCTCTCCTTCATGGTCATCACCCAAATCTAACTTCATTTCTTTCGCTCAGCTACTCCTAAGGGTTCCAATCGACCTTCTCTTTCTCACTTCCACCCATCAGATTAATCAGACCTGTGTGCTATCTTGGGCAATCTTCTTAATGGGGGGTTTTGAATATGCATGTTTTTCCTATATATAAATATTCACCGTGTGGTCCCTTTTGCGATCCATTACCTTGGATTTTTTCACTAAAGAGCTGAACCATAAAAATTGAAATTGGGCGGAAACTTGGTTGGATCTTGGTTCGAGAAAAGGATACAAGTTGACCTTGGGGGATCCTATTTAGATTCATACCATTGAGTATAACAAAATACCAATTGGATCATGGATCGAGTTAAATACTGTGGCTCAAAGTCTCAAAGTTTTTTGTGTAATTCGAACCAATTTGAACACAATTACTTCTAAAAGTTTCATTGAGTTCAACTATCTAAGATTTTAGCCCTGCAAGTAAAAAAGAAAAAAACAAAACTATGCTCTCTCTAACCATTTGCTCAACCCTACCGATGGCAGGCCACTGAAGCCTTCAGCCAACACTCGATATCCTCCACCTCCAACCATCACCATTTAGGAAAACTCTCGAGTGCACCACAATCCTATTAGCCCACTCAATCTCATCCTTTGAAAGTTGCAAGTCCCATGCAGGCTATGCCTAGAATCAAGTGTTCTCGTGTTGATTCTGGCACACTTTGAATGGCTCGACTGCCTTTGGTGGCCCTCGCCTCATCATGCCACTTCCATGGACATGCAACTGCTTCAAGACCATTTCCACCCACCTATGCGCCTCTTGTAACCTTAGTTTATTTTATTTCTTTATTTATTTATGTATTTTGATGCATGTGCTCAGTTATGAATAATATGGATGACGTGTCATATGCCAGTGCAAGAGTTTAGGTGATTTTAGGACAAACCCAAGCTTTTGGTCACACCACTCAATTCCCACGCATTACATTATCCCTTTCACTTTACTCATCCCATATATTTATCATTGGTCAACCAAGGCCACTATTGGTAAAGAAAAAAAAAACAAGACCGCCACGTAGCGCAAAACTCGCGAGTGTGGCCCAGCAGGGGCCTCCAACATGATGGAGTACCATCGACCGCCTCTGAAAAAGTCGTCCTAACAGCGTAAATGCAATGATGATTGAACGAACGCGTAGTCGAGCACCAGTTGTCATTTGTTAATCTTGCTGGTGAAGATGCAACTGGGAATGGCAATACCACATCATCTCCTCCAAATTTAATTATTACATTCATGAGCTGCCCTCCTTTTGTCTCTTTCCAGGCAGCTTCCGGCACTTTAACCCCACTTCTACGTCCCCAACTTCATATCTATTTATTATTATATTATATAGCCGTAGAATAAAATAATCGAAGCATCACCCCCATCCCACCCTTGTGTATAAATACTCCTCCTCGCTTCGATACAACCCACAATTTCAACAAAGCGAGAAGCTACCTCGGCTTTCACCTTTCCTCTTCCCTCAGTCTCAGCCAAAACTCAGCTACAATGGCATCCTTCTTCTTCGCTTCTAAGACAGCTCTTCCAAAGCTGTTCCTCGCCCTCTGCCTCCTCCAGATGGCCTCCGCCACCAGGAGGCTGGCCGAGCTGGTCCAAGACCAGTCCCCGCCAATGAAGTACCATAATGGCCCTCTCCTCTCCGGCCAGATCTCCGTCAACCTCATCTGGTACGGCCGCTTCAAGCCCTCCCAGCGCACCATCGTCTCCGACTTCGTCACCTCTCTCTCCTCCGACCCTTCTTTGGCTCACGCCCCTCCTTCCGTCTCCCAGTGGTGGAAGACGATCGATAAGTATTACCACCTCTCGTCCTCCAAGAGGCCCACGCCTTCACTCACGCTCTCGCTCGGGAGGCAAGTCCTCGACGAGAGCTACTCCCTCGGGAAGTCCCTCACGAGCAAGCACCTCGTCGAGCTCGCCTCCCGGGGCGAGCAGCAGAACGCCGTCAACGTCGTGCTCACCTCCTCCGACGTGGCCGTCGAGGGATTCTGCATGAGCCGGTGCGGCTCCCACGACTCCGCCATCGGTTCCGTCAAGGTCAACGGCAAGAGCTCCAGGTTCCCTTACATTTGGGTGGGCAACTCGGAGACGCAGTGCCCGGGGCAGTGCGCGTGGCCGTTCCACCAGCCCCAGTACGGCCCACAGAGCCCGCCGCTGGTGGCGCCCAACGGCGACGTCGGCGTCGACGGGATGGTGATCAACCTCGCAGGCCTCCTCGCCGGGACCGCCACGAACCCGTTCTCGAACGGGTACTACCAGAGCGAGGCGGGGGCGTCCCTGGAGGCGGCGTCGGCGTGCACCGGGATATACGGCAATGGGGCGTACCCAGGCTACGCCGGGAACTTGCTGGTGGATGAGGCGACGAGGGCGAGCTACAACGCGCACGGCGTGAACGGGAGAAAGTACCTGGTCCCGGCTCTCTACGATCCGTCCACGTCGTCCTGCTCGACGCTGGTGTGAGGGAAGTGGAGACAGATTGAAACGATGACGTTTAGGCTACCAGATTGATTAATTCATTCGTTTATTGGTTTTTTCATTGCTGTATATCACTGTAATTATAGTTAATAGAAAAGGCAAACCACTTTTATTTGCTACAATTTTGCTCTGGTGCAAAGCAAGCGGGTTAATCCATTCCTAATTCGACGATTTTAGCTCTTCAACCGCGCTAATCGATCAATCACGCGGGCTCACAACACCTTTGCTGGAGAAGAAAATTTTGCGTTGCGAATGTATGCTCCAACGGAGGAGCTTAAGTCGAGGACGTGAGAGAAATCCATTTCTAATACTGGTCTAGTCATTGGTTATGGCAAAAGGGACATGGGATGAGAATTCTGACTTTTCTCAATGAAAATGCCGTATATAAGACAATAATCCCAAATGATTATCACTTTGTGCTTAGTACAAATTATTGCTTTTAGGTTCCCAGCGATAGTTAGATTGTTACAAATGTTATGGAAGCTGGTTCCTCATGAAATAGTATAGAGTGTGCCATATATGATTTTGAGGAAAGAGAGCGATTGCCGAGTTTGGACGAAGTGTGACGCTCCTTATGACTTCTATGGAGGCAAAGATCACTCGTCTAGTAGGACCGTATTGCAGGGAGATGTGGGCAACCATGGACGTGTATGTTGATTCTTTAAGTTGGAGAGATTGTAATATTCTAAAATCTCACATCATATATAAATGATCTCTTAAATGACTCATCAATTAACATTCATCTTGAAAAGGACCACCTCCCTATATGACTTCTCCAAGTATTCCTTTAGGGGGATTTTAGTTGTGAATTGAGTCATTTGTTACAAATGTGGCTTGGCAACAACAAATTTCTTATTTTCAAATAAATTAACTACACTCGAGGTGGGAGCTTTTGTCATACCATAGGTTGAGCATTTAGTCACTCATAGTAATCACCGGATGAAGCCCGTTGTTACATCATACTGCTTTAGTTTATCATTTCTCCACTGGTAAAAACAAACGTTAACAATGTTTACAATTAATAGGAAAATTCGTGTTGATTGATGATAGATATTGAAGTTGGATATTAGATACACAAGACGCTCGAGAGAGCACCAACATAAGATGTGAAACAACACTTAGCTAACACGCCCATTCTCTACGATAAGCTCAACTACCACCACCAATCAATAGGGAAAATTGTCAAAAAAGTCTCAAACCTGTTGTATTTATGTCAATTTAGTCATGAACATTTCAATTATGTTAATTAAATCCTAAACTATTTTGATGATTTATCAATATAGTCATTCTAGATAATTTTGACCGGACAACGTTGACATGGCGATCCAATCAACATCAATTGTCCTATGTGACATGATCGGCGATGTAACGAGGGCAAATTGAATCAAAATGATGTCATTTTGCTTTTTTTTTTTTTTTTTTTTTTTTCGCTCTTGTGTTTTCTGTTCATCATCTTCCATCCTCTTCTTTCTCTAAGAAAAGTTTCGTTTCTCGACCAAGTCAGACTCAATCTTGGATCCGGTTGCATCGAACCAGAAAATGCAGACTTCTTGCTAGCAGATATGCTAGAGAGTGCTTTTGCGTCAGATTGTCTTGCATACAAGCGCTAAAATTTTTGCGCTTCAACTTGAAAGCGACGAACTCGAACATGAGTTGATTTATTCATGCGTTAGTTATATTGCATATTGAGTTGAAATTTACTCATGGAAAGGGGAAAAAACATAGAAGAAAGGAAATTGCGAGTCAATTGGAGCACAATGATTTATAAGAGATGGATCATAATATCGAAATTGTTTTTAAAGACTTATAATCCAACTCCATGTTGCGATGGAGCAAGAGCCCTCCAGATCTAGGGCTCAAGGTCGATGTGTGGCGGAGCTCACGATCTTCCAGCTTGGTTGAGATCTTGAAGACGCCCGGCTTGACGGCATTTTCAAACATTGATGGAGTATAGAGTAAGAAGAGCGGTTCGCTTTTTTGCTTCCACATTCAACAAAGATGGAGAACAATGAAAGAAGCAGATGAAGAGTAATCCAGAAAAGAATGAAAGAAATAAAAATAAAAATAAAAATTCAAAAATTTTAAAAATTTGCAAAATTTATTGACATCGGCATCGGCTATGTCATGTAAGACAACTGTCGTCTAATGAGCAATTTTCGTCTAAAATTAGTTCAAATGTCTATATTGACAAATTATTTAAAAATTTATGACTAAATTGTCATTATTGAATAGTTTAAATTTGGTATGAGTGTAATAAATTGAGAATTTTTTGGATAATTATTCCTCGACCAACACATCCTCTTCTTGTGACCCGAAAGAAGGGCGTCGATTGGTTTTGTCCTTGTTATGTCTGTCAAAATAAGAGTCATGTTTTCCTCTTGGTTGTCCAATGCCATGTAATGAAATGCATAATTGCTGGATTGAGAGCTTCGACTTTGGGACGACGATGGCAATTCGTTCAGAGCAGACGCGTCAAATCACTCTGCCATCTCTTGTCTCCACAACTCTCTCCTCGCTACCATCCTCTCACCTTCCCCCTTTTCTTCATCGTCATCAATCAAATCCAACTTCATTTCTCTCGCTCAGCCACATCCTGGGTGCTCTAATCGACCTTCTCTTTCCGATTCCCACCCATTAGATTGATCAGACTTGTCTGTTCTATCTTGGGTGATCTTCTTAACGGGGGCAAATGCATTTTTAATTTTGTATAGAAATATTCATTATGGGATCCTTTTGTGATCCATTGCCTTGAATTGTCTGACAGAAGAGCTAATTCATGAAAAGTGAAATCAAGCGAAAAATTAATTGGATTTTGATTTAGGAAAATGATATAAGTTGACTTTGGTGAGGAATCATGTTTTGATTTTGACAATTGAGCATAACAAAATATCAATTTAATCATGGATCGAGTTAAACATTTTTTTGGGCTCAAAATCTCAAAGTTTCTTGGTGTAATTCGAGCCGATTGGAACATAGTTACTTCCGAAAATTTCCTTGAGTTCAATCATCTAACATCTTTACTTTTTTTTTTTTTGGTCAAAATATAACTGACTATTACTTAATCACGAAGGATCCTTACAAAACGCAGATGGAGAAAAATCTGCACATAAAATATTCCATAGAGGAAATGGGGGAGAAATCAACCAATTGCGAGGGAGAGATTGAAATCTATAGTTTCTTGCTATCCAATCAGCTGCAGCATTAGCTTGGCGTGGACAGTGGATTACGGAGATATTCTTGCTTTGATTTAACGCATTCCTGCAACGTAGCACTCTTTCTTTTAAGTTCCATGAGATTTCGGCCCGGCCCATGACCATATCCACCACCCCTAAACAGTTGCTTTCAATCATCCACTTCCCAGTTCGGCTTCCAAAGACCCTCACGTGTGACAACTGGAGTTCCTGAATAAACAGAAGGCCGTGTAAAATCGCCTCAGCTTCTCCTTCGTTCAATGAAGAAACCCTAGCCGTAGCTGCGAAGCCCTCAAGCGTTCTTCCAGACGAATCTCGTAGGATTCCAGCCACTGAGCAAAGAAATTGACCTGAACACCATGCCGCATCAACGTTTAGTTTCAGATCCTGCCCTTCCTTCGGAGGCCACCACCGTTCGGGTTTGTCTTGTTTTAGAGGGTTTCTTTTTGTTTGGTTTTCCTCTCGCTAAACGAGATCTTTGTTCCCGTGTGCGGACCTCAATAGATCTGCTGGTTTGGGGTCGGTTATTCGAAAGATCCAATTATTTCTCGCCTTCCAGATGTTCCACAGAATCATTCCAGTGAGCTCGCGATCAGGTGAGAGTGGGTCTTTTCTGAAAGCGTTGAGGATCCACTGATCTGTGCGTTTAATACTGCTATTTGGTCTGATCTTGTCAAAAATTGGTTCAACCCAAACTTTCCGTGTCCATTTACATAAGAAAAACAGGTGCTCTGTTGTTTCGATTCTAGAATGGCAGAACGGGCATAATGGGTCTGAGATTATTTTCCTTTTATGCAGGTTCTCCCTTGTCGGTAGAGCGTTTTGACAGAGACTCCAGAGGAAGGTCCGAACTTTTGGTGGCACATCAAGATTCCATATTTGAGTCCATAAGGTACGTGGTGGTTGATATGAACATGAGGGTCGATTCTGGTTTGCTCTGCTTGCCATTTCCAGTGCTCTGTTGTAGCCACTCTTAACAGAATATTGCCCTGTACTGTTGCCTGTCCATATAAGTTCATCTGGCCTTGATTGTTGGCTTAGGGGGATTGCTAAAATCTCGTTTGCAATAGTATCTTCATAGAGTTGATGGATTTCCTGTTGTTTCCATTCTCTAGATTCTGCATTTATCAATTCAGCCACTAAAGTAGGCTCTGTTTGGTTGGCTTGACCCCCTATTGCTCCTTGTGAAAGCCATCTGTCTTCTCTTATACGAATAGAATTTCCATCCCCAACTGACCATTTGATATTGTTCTTTATTGTATCTCTGCCGAGCAATAAACTATGCCAACCCCACGAAGGTCTGTGACCCTTAGAAGTTGTCCAGACATCACCATTAGGGAAGTAAATCCCTTTCAATACTCTGCTCCATAAGGCCGAAGGAGAGTTTGCTAATCTCCAGATTTGCTTGCCTAGCATCGCTCTATTGAAGGTAAGCAAATCTTTAAACCCAAGTCCACCTGTATCTATACGAGTTTTCAAGACTTCCCAACTTTTCCAGTGCATCCCTCTTTTTGCTTCACCATTTTGCCACCAAAATGACGCAATTTGTTGTTCTATGGCTCTGCAGATAGATACGGGCAGCTTGAATATGGACATTGCATAAGTAGGTAAGGATTGCACAACACTTTTTATTAGCACTTCCTTTCCTGCCTTTGTGAGTAATTTTTCTTTCCATCCTGCTAACTTTGAATTTACTCTTGACAGAATCCATGCAAACATCTCTTTCTTGGATTGACCCCACTCTGTAGGTATGCCCAAATATTTTCCTGTTTTTTGTAGGATAGGAACTCTCAATTCTGTGGCCAAATTGTGCTTTAATGTTGCTGGGCAATTACCACTGAAATAAACCCCTGATTTATTTAAGTTGATGGCTTGACCCGTAGCATAGCAATATTGGTTAAGAATTTGGGCTAGATTCTGGCACTCTATAATGGTTCCATCCAGAAAAAATATAGCATCGTTGGCAAACATCAGATGTGACAGCTTAGGGCAAGATCTATTTATCTGTATTCCTCTGATTGTATCATCTTCTACTGCTTTTTTCATCAGCCAAGTTAACACATTGGACATTAGAATGAAGAGATAGGGTGAGAGTGGATCACCTTGTCTGAGTCCTCGCGAAGGATGGAAGAAAGAGGTAGGTTCTCCATTTATTTTCACATTGAAAGACACTGTTGTTATGCATTGCATAATTAAGGAGACCCATTTATCATTAAAACCCATGTGCAGCATACTATCTCGTACAAAATCCCATTCGATTCTGTCATATGCTTTCTGCATATCTAACTTCAAAATGGCCTTATGTCTTTTCTTCTTTTTTGTTATGCGTAGTTGATGCAGCACTTCCTGTACTATGAAGATATTGTCCTGAATTTGCCTCCCCGGAACGAAAGCACTCTGTTCTGGTTCAATGATAAGTGGCAGCCACTTCTTTAGTCTGTTTGCTAATATTTTTTAGATGACCTTATAACTGAAGTTGCACAGACTAATTGGTCTGTATTGACTGATTTTTTTCAGGATTTTGAACTTTGGGAATCAACACAATATGGGTCTGATTAAGCCGGGGATCTAGAACACTCTTCTGGAAAAATTCCTGAACTAGCTGCTGCAGGTCAGTTTTTATAGTTTCCCATGAGTTTTGGTAGAAGATACCATTAAAACCATCAGGGCCAGGGGCTTTGAAAGCTCCCATTTGAAAAACAGCTGCTTTGATTTCCTCCAATAAGGGTACTGCTACCAATTCTTCATTGATTTGCTCTATAATTGGGGATGGACATTGATTAAGTACCGCTTGGTAGTTTCTTGTACCTTCTGTTCTATATAGATCCTCATAGAAAGACTGAATATGTTGCTGTAAAGTTGAGGGATCCCTGCACCAGCTATTATCTTCTAATTGCAACATTGTAATACGGTTTTGCTGCCTTCTTTTGATTGTCATAGCATGAAAATATCTGGTGTTTTGATCTCCCCAATGTAGCCATTTGATTCGTGATCTCATTCCCCAGAACTGTTCTTCCTGTTTTCTCAGTGTGTCTATTTGACTGATGATGTTCTGCACTTCCTTCTTGCTTGTATGCTGAGATGTTTGATTCGTAATTGCTATTAAAGCTTGATTAAGCTCTTTGATCTGTGTATAAGCATTAGCAAACCTCTCTTTACTCCACTTAGCAAGTACTTGTGATGTCCTCCCTAATTTCCCTGCAAATGAGGAAGATTGAGTTGTTTTTTCTGCCCACACTTGTTGGATAGCTTCCTGATAATCTGCATGGTCTGTCCAGTAAGCTTCCAATTTGAATTGTTTCTTCCTCTTCTTAAAACTAGGATGCAGACGAAGGACTAGGGGACTGTGATCTGATCCAATAGCTGGGAGAGCCTGGACTTCTGCTTCATGAAAGGTAACTCGCCACTCTAAGGTACAGAGCACTCTGTCGAGACGCTTTTTAACCAAATCTGACCCCTCCCTATTATTAGCCCATGTGTATGCGCATCCATGGCTGTCTACATCCATTAGAGATAGGTCATGAAGCATATTTCTTAATGCTGCAATTCTGCTATTGTCCGCTTCTTTTTTCCCCACTTTCTCCCATACATAAAGTATCTCATTAAAATCTCCCATACATATCGATGGAATAGATGTTGGAGGTTTGAGATTACCCAGCATTTGCCATAAGTTCATACGCTCCCCAAACTTAGTAGAAGCATGGAGAAATGTGATCTGCATAATTTGTTTACTGTCAGGGTCAGTACACTACACATCTATGAACTGTTTTGAACTTGCTTGCACCTTTAAAGCAATTTCCTCTTGCCACATGATAGCCCCCACCACCCCCCCCGCTATTCCTATTAGATTAACCAAGTAGAGATTCTGGAATTGAAGCTTTTTACAAATCTTTTCCACCATAGTTGCTTTATTCTTCGTCTCCATAAGAAATAGTAGTCTAGGCCTTTCGAGAGCTATTAAGGCTCTTAATTCCTGGATTGTCAGGGGGTTGCCCAGCCCCTGACAATTCCAACTCACAATTTTCATGGCTTCTGTAGTGGCTTATTAGGGCTAACCACCAAAGCCCATTCGTGTCCATCTTGGATCAGTTTCACTGGGGTTTCCAGAAGGTCTACTTCATCTATGAGGAGAGGGGATATTGCTGGTATGCATTTTTGTTTTTTTGCCTTTTGTACTTTCATAGTTTTCTTGCTGCTTTTCCCAACTTTCAATAACTGTGGGTTTTGGGATTCAGGGCATAATATCTGTTTTCCATGATCTCGGTCTTCTTCTAAAGTGGCTCCACTTGCTGGGTTTATCTCCTGATCTGTGCTGCTTTCTGATCGTTTTTTGCTGCTTGCCACAATTTGCATATCAGAGGCTACCTCTTGAGCAGTGGAGTTCATTCCACTTGGTTGGGAGGGTGTAGCAAGTACTGTCTCTTCTACTGTCAATTCCTCCTCCCTTTTCCCATAGAAAGCCTCCCAATAAGGGCTATGATCACTATTTTCTGCCTTCAACCAGGTTCCAAATAACCCTTTTTTGTTCATTGCCCAGGGTGAAGTTGCATAAGGAATCTCGAGACAATCAGTTGCATAATGCCCAATTCTGCCACAAGAGAAGCAGTAATGTGGGAGACGCTCGTACTTGAACTCCACCCAGAGCCAATTATTTCCAATAGCTAGAATAGCTCCCGCTTTCAAAGGTGAAGTCAAATCTATCTCAACTCTAACTCTACCTCCTCTATTCTGAACATTATTTGTTGAGTCGAGTTGAACTTCAATTACTTTTCCCATCCTTTTCCCCAGACCAGTGAACACTTTGTCTAGTCTCCAACCAGGTGGAACTCCTCCAATGCGCACCCAGAAAGCTGCCCTTTTGAATTCATAGCAATGCTCAGGGACTTCAGGTAGGCACTGCTTCAGGACGAGCAAATTAGTTGAGTATGACCAAGGTGAACTCCTCATAACTCTCTGTTTGTCCTCTTCCGATTGAAAAACAAATGTGAAGTGCCTTGGTTCCTTCTGAGTACACAAAATCCATTCTATTTTCCATGCTTTTTTCATTGTTGTGATGAATGCAGGATAATTCACATTTGGTCTGGAGTACAATTTGCCGAAAAGAGTACGTCTACATTCCTCCCTTTTCTGTAGGGGTATTTCATCAGACACTTCTACTACATCTTCCTCAAACCACAGGTGCCCTAGACTTTTGCATAATGCAGCCACTCGCATCTCATTTTCTTCTTTGCTTTCCACTTTCTCTAACTGTCGATCGTTTATCTGAATAGGACCAGATCTATCCTACCAACATCCCCAGGACAACCCAGCATCAGCGTTAACCAGGTCCCTACTCCGATGATAACCCAGCTTCATCTTTATCCAGATTCCCACACCGATCTCATCAGCCCATCAACAACTCAAGAAAACTAGACGGGATCTACGCTGTTTTATCTTGGTTGTCTACGCAAATCAAAACTCATAATCAAAATATCACTTCACCTGTATAAAGCTTTCGATTGTGATCGTCCCTACTGATGGGAACCAGAAACATCCGGAGAATCGCTGAGGAGTATTCCATTTGTAATACTTACATTACTTTTTTTTTTCCTTTTTGAATCCAAACAGGAGAATGGTACTGTATTCTGGAAGAAAACTTGAGATTTAGGGATTAGGGTTTAAAGAAAAAGGGGTGGACGCTACCATGAGGTAGAGAGAAAACTCGCAGAAGCTCTAACATCTTTACTTGAAAAAGAAAAACCTATGCTTTCTCTGTCTATTTGCCCAAGCCTACCGATGCCATGCCACCAAAGCCTTTAGCCAACAACCAATATCCCGTCTCTAATAATCACCACCTAAAAAAACTCGGGGGTGCATCGAAATCTTATAAGTCCACTCGATCTCGTCCGTTGAAAGTTGTGGATCCCATGTAGGTCAAGCCTAGCCTCATGTGGATTCTGGCATGCTTTGCAATGGCTCCACCGCCCCTCGCCTCATTCCACCACTTCCATGCGCATGCCTTTGCTCCAAGAGCATTTCCACCCACCAATGCGCCTCTCCTGACCTTAGTTTTTTTTTTGTTTTTTCGGCTGTACGTGCTCAGTTTTGAATTGTACGGATAGTGTGTCATCTGTTAATGCAAGAGTTCAGTGATTTTAGAACAAACCCAGGATTTCGGTCACACCATACAATCCCCACGCTTTACATTAGCCCTCTCACTCTACTCATCCCATATGCATATCGTCGGTCAACCAACGCCACTATTGATTAGGAAAAAAAAAAAACGAGACCACCACGTACCGCAACACCCACTTGTGGCCCACGCATGGGCCGATACCATCGGCCACCTAATAAAAAGCTGTCCTAAAAGCGTAACTGAAATGATGATTGAACGCGCAATCGAGCACTGGTGGCCTTTGTCAATCTTGCTGGTGAAGTTGCAACTGGGAATTTCAAGACCATCATGAGCTGCGCTCCTTCTGTCTCTTTCTTGGCAGGTTCCGGCACTTTGACCCCACTTCTACGTTCCACCCTCATATTTATTATTATAATATATAGTCGTAAAATAAAATAATCGAAGCATCACCCTTATCCCATCCTTGTATAAATACTCCTTCCCCCTTCAACGCAACCCACAACTTAAACAAAGCGAGAAACTACCTCAGCTTTCACCTTTCCTCAGTCTCAGCCCAAAACTCAGCTACTACGATGGCATCGTTCTTCGCTTCTTCTAAAACAGCTCTTCCAAAGCTATTCCTCGCCCTCTGCCTCCTCCAGATGGCCTCCGCCACCAGGAGGCTGGCCGAGCTGGTCCAAGACCAGTCCCCGCCCATGAAGTACCACAATGGCCCTCTCCTCTCCGGCCAGATCTCCGTCAACCTCATCTGGTACGGCCGCTTCAAGCCCTCCCAGCGCACCATCGTCTCCGACTTCGTCACCTCCCTCTCTTCCGACCCTTCTTTGGCTCAGGCCCCTCCTTCCGTCTCCCAGTGGTGGAAGACGGTCGACAAGTACTACCACCTCTCCTCCTCCAAGAGGCACACTCCCTCTTTCACGCTCTCGCTCGGGAGGCAAGTCCTCGACGAGAGCTACTCCCTCGGGAAGTCCCTCACGAGCAAGCACCTCGTCGAGCTCGCATCCCGGGGCGAACAGCGGAACGCCATCAACGTCGTGCTCACCTCCTCCGACGTGGCCGTCGAGGGATTCTGCATGAGCCGGTGCGGCTCCCACGACTCCGCCGTCGGTTCCGTCAAGGTCAACGGCAGGAGCTCGAGGTTCGCGTACATCTGGGTGGGCAACTCGGAGACGCAGTGCCCGGGGCAGTGCGCTTGGCCGTTCCACCAGCCCCTGTACGGCCCGCAGAGCCCCCCTCTGGTGGCACCCAACGGCGACGTCGGCGTCGACGGGATGGTGATCAACCTGGCAGGCCTCCTCGCCGGGACCGCCACGAACCCCTTCTCGAACGGGTATTACCAGGGCGAGGCGGGGGCGTCGCTGGAGGCGGCGTCAGCGTGCACGGGGATCTACGGCAACGGGGCATACCCAGGCTACGCCGGGAACTTGCTGGTGGAGGAGGCGACGGGGGCGAGCTACAACGCGCACGGCGTGAACGGGAGAAAGTACCTGGTCCCGGCTCTCTACGATCCGTCCACGTCGTCCTGTTCGACGCCGGTGTGAGGGAAGTGGAGAGAGATTGAAACGATGACGTTTTAGCTACCGGACTGATTCATTCATTCGTTTATTGGTTTTTTTTGTTGCTGTATATTACAGTCATTATGGTTAATAGAAAAGGCAAGCCACTTTTATTTGCTACAATTTCATTCTCTAGTGCAAAGCAAGCGGGTTAATCCATTCCTAATCTGACGATTTTAGCTCACTCCTTCATTAAGTCAGAGATTTTCTAAAGTCCCAAAATTTCACGTCACTTATAAATATCCAATTAAACGACACATTAATTAACATTAACAATAATCTCAGAAAGACCACTTTCATGTATGGCTATTCCAATATTTCTTTCGGACGATTTTAGATGTGAATTGAGTCATTCATTACAAATGTGGCTTAACAACTACAAACTTTCTTATTTTCAAATATATTAATCCTATACTTAAATTCACTTGAGGTTAGGGTTTGTACCTGACCATAAGTTAAGCATTTAGTTACTTACATTAATCATGGATGAAGCCCGTCGTTACATCATACTTCTTCAATTCATCATTGATCCACTAATAAAAACAATCGTTAATAATGTGCACAATTCATAAGAAAAATCGTGCCGTTTGATGATAAATATCAAAGTTTGGACATTAATTACATGATATAGTCACGAGTACTGCATTGCTAACAAACATAAAATGTGGATAAGCACTTAACTACAGGAGTGAGCAAGATCCGGGTTGGGTTGATCCACCTCCTAACTCTAGGACCAACTCATACAATGTTGGTTCTCAATTTTTGGGATCGAGGACCAATCCTATTGAGCTTGGGATGGAGGATCGGACCGACCCAATGAGTTTGGTCAGATTCCAAGGTTAACATGAGATCAATCGATAATTTTTTTGTTTTATTTTTTGTATTCCCTGAAAAGATAAACTTATCATTTCAAATTACATGTCTATCAATAATGCGACATTATGCAACCAAACTATTAATGTCATTACATATTCAATGAAATTAAGATAAGGCAATAATAAAAAAATTTCACCTACTAAAAACAATAAACCATAAAAACGATTAATACCGCTCATAAAGATATGAAACAAATGGGAAGTTGAGTGGAGAGCGGGGAAGTTCAACGGGGCGAGAGTTGAGCGGCTAGCGGGGAAGTTGTATCTTTCAATTTTGACAAATTGAAGATTAAGAGGACAGAAAAGACATAAGAGAACAATTCCTTGAGGAGGACGCCATAAGGAGCCGTTTAATGTTGTTGATGTCGTTTGACTTAGATTTTTATAAAAATATATATAAATATATATAATATTTTATTTAGATATATTATATACAATCAGGCTGGTCCGGATTAGACCGACCATAAACTTCAAGAATCGAGAGTCAATCCACATAGTGTTGATCTAGGGATCTTAGGACTAAGGACTAACTCAGTCCTCTTGGAAATCGGACCAAGATCAACAAAGTTGGGCCGATCTAGGGTCAGTCGAGGGTTAACTCTGGACCGATGCTTACCCCTACTTAATTAACATAACTATTTCTGACAATTAGCTCCACCACCACCACCAACTAGCATGTCGTCTCCTCGCAACCCAAAAGGAAGCGTGCTAACTGGTTGTCCTTGTCCTCTCAGTCAAAACAAGTCTTGTTTTTCCTTTAGCTTTCCAAGGCCCTGAAATGAAATGCACAATTGCCGGGCCGAGAGCTCTGACTTTGTGCTAATGAAAGCGCTTCATTAACAAGCAAACGCGTCAAATCATGTTGTCTCTCTTGTCTTTAGATCACCACTTTTGCCTCGTTATCATCCTCTCACCATCTCCATTTCCTTCATCGGCATCATTCAGATCTAACTTCATTTCTCTCACTCAACGACATCCTAATGGCTTCCATCAACCCGTCTTTTTCTCACTCCCACCCATTAGATTGATCAAACCCATGCAACCCACCTTAGGTAATATTCTTAAGAGCTTATCGTGGGTCCATTTGGTAACGTTTCTGTTTCGGGAAATAATTTCTTTTTAGAAATAGTCTTTTTCTATTTCTATTCCTTGGAATAATTTCTCAATAAAAAAACGCCTTTAGTAACTATACAAAATTTATATTCTCGAAATGGAAAAAGAATAAGAATGTGTTTGATACGATTCGCAAAATGTTTTGTAATGTTGAATTTCTTTTAATTTTTTTTTATTCTTCCTTACTGCTGCTAATCACCGACCTTAGTTCGTCGCAACCCTTTGCCGACCCTCGTCGCCGATGATCACTGACGACCTCGCTTGCTGTGATCGACTGCCGATTGGCCGACAACAGCTGTTGATTGGCCAATCGATGGGCAGCGGCGTTAGCGATCATCGATGGTCATCAGCGGCAGGCGGCGGCATGCCACAACGATAGCAGTTAGCAACGATGGCGACCATAGCAGGCGGCAAAGGGGGGTGGCAGCTGTCAAATAAGAAGAAAATGAGAAAAGAAAAAAAGAAAAGAGAAAATAACTTATTTCTAGAAATTGTTCCAGGAGTAAGAAATTACTTTTTTTCCACTTATTGTTTATGTTCTAAATCTATTCCTCGGCCATTTTTCTATTCCGGGGAACAAAAAATTAATTGACGTTACTAAAGGGATTTTTATTTTTATTTTTATTTTTGTTCGGGGGAACAAAAGATCATAAATTGAGAGAAATAGAAATGTTACCAAATATGGCTTATATATGCATGTTCGTTTGTATTAAAATATTCAATTTATGGCCTTTGGCGATTTATTGCCTTGGATTGTTAGATTAAAGATGGGAATCATGAAAAGAGATGTTGGCCGAGAACTCAGTTGGATCTTGGTTTAGGAATATGATGTAGGTTGACCTTGAGGGGATCCTGTTTTGACTTCAACTATTGAGCGTAACAAATTGTAAATTGGCTCATCGATTGAGTTAAACACTCTTTTGGGCTCGAAGTCTCAAAGTTTCCTCGTATAATTCGAGCCTACTTGAACACAATTACTTCTAAGAGTTTCCTCGAGTTCAACCAACGAACATTTTAACCTTGCAAAAAAGAACAAGAAGAAGAAGAAACAAAATTATGCTCTCCCTATCGGTTTGCCAAAGCCCACCAACGCCATGCCCCCAACCTTCAACCAACACCCAATATCCTCTACCTCGAAAAACTCTCTAGTGCATCGGAATTATATAAGCCCACTCGATCTCATTGTTTAAAAGATGTGGGTGTGATGTAGGTCACACCTAGGATCAAGTGGCCTCGTCTCACCACTTACACAAGGGGTGAGCATGATTCCAAGGTATGACCTAGAATTTGAGAACCGGATCGATAGAAACTTGTCTAGTTCAGATTCCAAGATATGCATAATAAGTTTCAGGTTCAAAAAATTAAAGAACCTCTTTCGAGACATATATTCCAAGTTCTAGGTTGATGGAATTAGGAGCTTGTACATAAAACTTGGAATTAGTTTTTGCATTTTTCTTGATCTATGTCTTCACTGATCGTAGGGTATTTCATGGCGTTCGATGATAAGTGTATAATTTGAAACCATTAGTGGAGCTTCCATTTTATGTCTAAAACTTTTAGTTTGTTAATATTTCATATTTTTCATGTGTCTAAATATAAATTGTTATTAATGAATTGTAGTAATAAGTAGTGGTCATTAAAGTCACTACAATCATTCGATTAATAATATAGGTAGAGCTTAGATAGAACTTGGAACCGAGTTTGGAACCTGTAACAAGGTAGGTTCAAAGTTCCAGCATATACCTATAGGTTTCAAGAAGTGAGGAACTTATTTCCTAAGTAGCACTGACATTGACATGTGGCATGTAGCACACGACACAACATACTAACATGTCGTTTCTCAAAAAATTGAAAATTCTGATACATTGGAACACATTATACATAATACATGATAAATTTTCATTTTTATGATTATTTTAATTGAATTAATTTGATTCAAATTCACAAATAAATAAATAAATAATAAAAAGGAGCAAAGAATAATTTACACTAAAAATATTAACCCGCGATTTGTCAATATCATTATTGTTTTAATTTGACATATTCAACTTTTAAAAATTGGAGAAAAAAACAAGCAATTTATATTTTAGACTTGTGTGTCATAGCATGTCTGAAGAGAAGAGAAACAAACAAACTTGGAGGGTAAATTGTATGTCACAAAAAGTGAAAGTTAGAAAAGAAAAGAGACTAGGTTTTTCTTCCTTTCCATTTATTATTATTATTTTTACATATTTTTTTATTGATTTATTTTTTTTAAATTGACCATGTGCGTATTAGAATTATGTGTCAGAATTTTGAATCGCATGTTAGAATTTCAAACTAGCGTGTTGAAGAGTATCAGGAAAGTTGACTAGATATTGAATTTTTCAATACTTGTTGACCGAGTATCGAACACATGCTAGAGTGTCTAATATGACACAAAAACTCTCAGAGAGTATTAATATTTCCTAACCTATTTCAACACGTACGTTTCAAATTCTAGATGGAACTTATGTGAAATCTAAAATCGGTTACTAGGGGTGTGCATGGTCCGGGCGGGCGGTTCCCGACCTAGAACCGGGAACCGCCCGCTAAGGACCGGTTCCGAAAAATTGGAACTGGGATCCATCCGTTTGTTGCATGGATCCACTCGGGAATCGGACCGCCGGTCCGGTCCAGTTCCCGGTGTTGGATAAATTCTCTTCAGATATTTTGAAGTTGACAAAACATTTTCCTCAGTCTAGTCTGAAGACTTATAGACTCTACTGGCAAAGTCTGAAGATGAAAGTCTGAAGCTAGCAAGACTCATGTTTCAAAGTCTACTTTCATGGACAGTCTCCAGACCATCTTCTATTATGATCTTAAATGGTTTTTATTCTAACGGCTAGAGAATATCTTTCTACTGGATTCAGCACTAGAAGATCTTACTTTTGTATTCGAATATGTATAGATTCTTTAAAGATTTCGCAACTTATATTTGGAATGATCTACTTATGGAAACCAAGATCCTGATTGTATGGGCGAGCAGGATTGATGGGCTATCAACACTTGCCTTAAAGAGCTCGAGATCTCTCTAATTGATTCTGTCCAACAGGTTGATTGGAAGAACTTCTTTGGAAAGTGCCAACGGTATAAAAAGCATGAAAAAGTATATAAGAGATATGCTCCAGTTGTTGAAGTGTGTCGGATAGAAGAATTCTAAAGTCTGAATCTCCTTTTCTATTTTGCGATCATATACTTCGAGCGTTATATGTAATCAAAAGAGAGATCATATTGTGGTGACCTTGAGAAAGTGTAGTAGAGCTTCTACACTGTGGACTCAAGAGCGTGAGACTGTAATCACTCTTTTTAATTCTTAGTGAAATCCAGCCAGAAGGGCTGTCCGTGCGGGAGAGTGGACGTAGGCTTGGTCTAAGCCAAACCACTATAAATCTGGAGTCTTGATTCTCTATCCCTAATCCTTTTATCTTTCATTACTTTCATTTGCTGCGATTGTAGGTTTTAATTCATTAATCTCTCATTCAGATTAAATTGTTAAAATTGCTTTAATCACCTATTCACCCCCCTCTAGGTGCTAATTCTAGTCCTAACACCCGGGTGGATCCATGGAACCGATCTTGACGCGAAACAATTTTGGTCTTCAACATAGAACGGTCGGGTCTATGAGTTGGGAAGGAGGGGAGTAGGTCTATGGTCGGGTTTTCAACATAGAACGGTCGCGAAACAATTTTCCGCGGCTATGGCGGGTGGCGGCCGACGCAAGGGGGCGAACAGCGGCGGCGGAGGAGTAGCGGTGGTGATGTCGACGCTCGGGGAGGAATCGAAATGGCGATAAGATTAGGAGGAATCGAGGAAGAGACAAAGAGAGAGAGAACCGAAGACGAAGGGAGTGAGGAGATGAGATCTAATCTAGGGTTTCTTTTAGTAAATTTTTTTTTTAATATTAAAGAGGTTCCGGTCCGGTCCGGGTGGGCGGATCCACCCATGGAACCGGGAACCGGACCAGTACCCACCGGTTCCGAAAAATTGGAACCGGGAACCGGACCGGTTCCCTCAAGAACCGCCGGTTCCGGGCGGTTCCGGTCCGGTTCCGGGCGGTCCGGGCGGTTCCCGGGTATTTTGCACACTCCTACCGGTTACCCTTATACATACTTTTGCTTTGAGACCATTTCCACCCGCTTGTGCGCCTCCTGTAACATTCTCTCTCTCTGTATATGTCTCTATTTTAAATTATATGGATGATATGTCATATGTTAGTGCTAAAGTTAAGATGATTTTAAAACAAATTTAAACTTTCGGTCACACAGTACAATTCCCACGCATGACGTTATCCCTTTCACCTTACTCATCCCTTATACGCGTCATCGGTCAAACGAAGGCCACCACGTAGCGCAAAATCCACGAGTGTCCCGTGCGGGGGCCAATATTATCGACCGCCATTTTAGGCCGACAAAGCCGCCATATCTTCAAGCATAAGTCAGCCGACTATTTTATCCACCACCGCGTCTCTTATACCAAAATTACCAAAAAAATAATCTAAACTTATTACACCTATACCGATTCAATCTTAAACATTTTAACTTGACCAATTTTACCAACATAGTCCATTCAACCATTTTAACTAGAAATTGTTTTTACGGATGTCGGCTGTATTATGTGATATAATTGGCACCGATATGAATAAATTTTATAATTCATTATTATTTTTGTTTCTAAATTTTTCTTTATGTATATTTTATTTTATTTCTCTATTTTTATTCTTTCTTTGTCAATTGCCGGACCTCGGCAATGTTCGACGACAAACCCAAGGCAACGATCCGCGAGGACCCTCGTCGAAGGCCAACAAGGGTCGACCAAGGCCAAGCTCGCTTCGAGCGAGACTTGCTTTCACCAAATTTGGCAAGGGGCATATGAGGTTATGACCTTGCCAATCATCTCTAGTGGCTGGTCCTTAGCCATCTCCAAGGCTCGACGACTAGTGGAGGAAGACGGAAAGAAAAGAAAAGAAGAGAAGAGAAAAATATAATTAGAAATTTAGAAAAAATTAATAAAAATTGTATAAAGTGTCACATAGGTGACATGATTCAATTGATGAATTCAAAAAAAATTAAAATTAAATTAGCATAAATATAATAATAATAATAATTTTTTAGTAATTACTCTCGCCATAGTTCCACATTCCTCTCCACAAATTTGCGACTTAGCCTTGCCGCCCCGCCGACCATCCCTTAACTGCATCACAAACCGAGCCATTTCTATTAATTATATTGGACGCACGTAAATCAATAAATGTCCATGGCCATAAAAATAATTAGAGAATAACGTTTCGTTTTTTTCAATAAAATTTTTGAAAAATCCCTACCGCCCTTCTCCTTGGCTGACGAGAAAGATCAGTGTGAGGTCAGTTTCGTCCATTCAACTGTAGCTAAGATGGTTTTTTTTCATTTATTTTTTTTTTTGGGTCAAAGGTAAGCTGGATTGCATTGCCCACTATCTGTTTGAATTTCAGCTAACAGCTTGCAAAAAAGGGACTATTATATTTAGCCTGAATTCCAACATAGAGTCCCAACTCAAAGACAGGTTCCACTCCTTTTGCGCCCATGTCCACTTCCATTAATCAAATTTTTCTGTTCAATTTAAACATGAGAGATGTCAAGAGATAGAAATATGTCATACCATTTGATAGTGAAATTGATATGTTTTTTATATACATGTGATATCCTTATGTCTATCAATTTAAGTTTTTAATTAAGGCTTTTTAATAAATTGATTTTAGAAAAAATTTAAGAAAATTCGAGATAAAAACATCAATTGCAATAGGTACATTAAGCATTATCTTTTTTTTTTTTTTTTTTTTTTTTTTTTTTTTTTGTGATTGGTTACCTAAAAAGCTGTCTTGAGAGCGTAAATGTTGACGGTACGCGTAGTCGGGCTCCGGGCGGCGGGCACCGGTGGTCTTTTGTCAATCTTGCTGGTGAAGTCGCAACTGGGACTTTCAAGACCATCATGAGCTGCCCTCCGTTTGTCTCTTTCCAGGCAGGTTCTGGCGCTTTAACCCCACTACTACGTTCCCCACTTCATATTAATTATTATATTATAATATATAGTCGTAAAATAAAATAATCAAAGCATCACCCTCGTCGCTCGCACCCTTGTATAAATACTCCTCCTCCCTTCAACACAACCCACAACCTAAACAAAGCGAGAAACTACCTCTGCTTTCACCTTTCCTCACTCTTAAGCCCAAAACTCAGCTACTACGATGGCATCGTTCTTCGCTTCTTCTAAAACAGCTCTTCCAAAGCTATTCCTCGCCCTCTGCCTCCTCCAGATGGCCTCCGCCACCAGGAGGCTGGCCGAGCTGGTCCAAGACCAGTCCCCGCCCATGAAGTACCACAATGGCCCTCTCCTCTCCGGCAAGACCTCCGTCAACCTCATCTGGTACGGCCGCTTCCAGCCCTCCCAGCGCACCATCGTCTCCGACTTCGTCACCTCTCTCTCCTCCGACCCTTCTTTGGCTCAGGCCCCTCCTTCCGTCTCCCAGTGGTGGAAGACGGTCGACAAGTACTACCACCTCTCGTCCTCCAAGAGGCCCACGCCTTCACTCACGCTCTCGCTCGGGAGGCAAGTCCTCGACGAGAGCTACTCCCTAGGGAAGTCCCTCACGAGCAAGCACCTCGTCGAGCTCGCCTCACGGGGCGAGCAGCAGAATGCCGTCAACGTCGTGCTCACCTCCTCCGACGTGGCCGTCGAGGGATTCTGCATGAGCCGGTGCGGCTCCCACGACTCCGCCATTGGTTCCGTCAAGGTCAACGGCAAGAGCTCCAGGTTCCCTTACATTTGGGTGGGCAACTCGGAGACGCAGTGCCCGGGGCAGTGCGCGTGGCCGTTCCACCAGCCCCAGTACGGCCCACAGAGCCCGCCGCTGGTGGCGCCCAACGGCGACGTCGGCGTCGACGGGATGGTGATCAACCTGGCAGGCCTCCTCGCCGGGACCGCCACGAACCCCTTCTCGAACGGGTACTACCAGGGCGAGGCGGGGGCGTCGCTGGAGGCGGCGTCGGCGTGCACCGGGATCTACGGTAACGGGGCGTACCCGGGCTACGCTGGGAACTTGCTGGTGGATGAGGCGACGAGCGCGAGCTACAACGCGCACGGCGTGAACGGGAGAAAGTACCTGGTCCCGGCTCTCTACGATCCGTCCACGTCGTCGTGTTCGACTCTGGTGTGAGGGAATTGGCGACAGATAGAAACGATGACGTTTAGGCTACCAGATTAATTCATTCATTCTTTTATTGGTTTTGTAGTTGCTCTATATTATTGTCATTATAGTTAATGAAAAAGGCAAACCACTTTTATTTGCTACAATTATGAGCCATTGCAAAGCAACCGGACTAAATCCACGCTTAATCTGAGGAGTTCAGCTCTTCACTCACACAAATCAATAAACCGACCGGGCTAATTACACCATTTGTGGAACAGATGGAGGGGCTAAGGTCGAGGGAGCATGAGAAATCCATTATTAATACTGGCGTAAGTCATTGGTTATGGCAAAAGGCACATGGGACTAGAACTATCACTTTTCTAAGTGGAAATGCTGCATATAACACGAACGTTACTTAACTTAACAGTAACCCCAAATGATCATAACTTTATGTTTTATTCAAATTATTGCTATTAGGTCCTCATCGTTGTGGAAATAGTGAAAGTTGTTATATATCGTTTTCTAAACGACAAGGTGCGATGCTCTTCACAAACCCCTAGGGAGACAAAGATCTGAATTGAGTCATTTGTTACAAATGTGGCTTGACCACCGCAGGCTTTCTTATTTGCATGTAAATTAGTCATATACTTAACTACACTTGAGGGAGGAGCTTCTATCATACCATGAGTTAAGCAACTAGTCACTTACATTAATCACTGGATGAAGCCCGTCATTGTATCAGACTCCTTCAATTCACCAGTCAAGAAATAATAATGTAGAATATAGATTTAAGGAATTTTTGTATATAGTTTGATGTCTAGAAAAGAACATATAGAGAGCTCATATATTAGCTTTGGTATTTGATTATGTAAGGAAATTAAATTAGATATGTATGACTAAAATAGAGATAGAAAATAGAGGAAATATCCTAAATATCTCTAGAAAACATCTACATATCTCTAAAGTCGTTTCTCAAACTCACGGTGACTGGGTCAACTTGAGTTTGAAATCAAATCAAACCACGTACAACAGCTGAGATGTGGCGGATGAGGTGGTTTTTGACGTTGTTTGCAGTGAAACTCACAAATCTAGCTAGTTTGAGGGCGGCAAGTGTAATGGTGGTGTTGACCTCTCAAAATGACATGTGAAAGGTTGAGAATTGGAGGGCAAAATGCTAACCACCAATGCGGCCAGCTTGCAAAATAGTAAGTGAGCGACACGGCCTATACAACTAGTGTTGTAGCATCAAGTGGCTTATACAATTGATTTGGGAAATTAGTTATTGAGCGATGCGACTTCTACAACTAGCATCAAAGAAAAAGTCGCCTCTATGATAAAGGCTCAACTAGGCAATGGGACCAGCATGGTTGGTGTCAAAACATGATCATTATGGAATGGATTGGATTAAGTGCTTCCTAAAATTAGATTTGTGCGCATGAAATGAACACTATTGATTGTTGAGCGGTAGGAATGGATGATTTATTTGGGTGTGCATTAGGGTGCTCGAGGAGCATGGGTGCATCTATGCAAAGTGCACCTAATGTGGTAGGGTTGCCTTAACAAAGTGGTTTTGATACCAAGTTAAAAACAATAATAAAAAAAAAATTCAAATTAATACATCCGTAACAAATTTACTTTAAACTACTTGTTTGACACTAAAACTCCAAACTGGTACACATGTAACAAATTTACCCTCCATTAGTTTTCGTTAAATTTAACCATCAAAATACTGAGTTAAATGATATGCATTAGTTAACGAGTGTACCGGCTTGAGGTCTTACCATTCATTTGTCACAGATATATTAGTTTGTGGTTTTTCATGGTATAACTCTAATTCAATGGAAACTAATGGAGAGTGATTTTGTCACAAATGTATCGATTTGGAGTTTTTTATGGTGAAAAAATTAGTTTGGGATAAATTTGTCATAAGTATGTAATTTTTGGGTTTTTAATGGTAAAAAATTAGTTTAGAATAAATTTATTTTAGGCATATTAGTTTGGACTTTTTCAAGGTATTAACCCAAAATAATAATGTAGAAGACAAATTTGAGGAACTTCTGTATATAGTTTGATTTATAGGTAATAGTATTAAGAGAGTTTATTTATAGGCTTTAATAGATGACTATATAAGAAACATAGATTAGATATGCATAATCAACGTAGATAAAAAAAAATTAGAGGAAATATCCTAAATATAACTAAAAGACATACATATCTCTAACATCACCTTGGATCTACCGTAGCAACAACTATAAACAATGTCTATAATTCTCAGGAAAATTCATGTCAATTAATGATAGACATCGAAAATTGGACATGAGATAAATGGCACGGCATGGTCAAAAGAGCTCATTTGCTAACCAATAAAAAGTGAGGACTCGCACTTTAGCTAACACCCCCATTCTTGACAACTGGCTCCACCGCCAACGCCAACTAGCATGTCTTCTTCTTGCGACCCAAATGGAAGGGCACTGAGTGGCTTTTTTGTCCTTGCCCTCTCAGTCAAGACAAGAGTCTTGTTTTTCCCTCGGCTGTCCAATGCCCTGTAAAGAGAGAAATGCCCAATCGCTGGACCGAAAGATTTGACTTTTCGCCAACGAAAGCAATTCATTAACAAGCAAATGTGTTAAATCAAGGTGGCCTCTCTTGCCTTTACTTCACCATTTCCTCCTCACTACCATCCTCTCACCTTCCCCCTCTCCTTCATCGTCATCACTCAAAATCAAACTTCATTTATTTCACTCGGCCACGTCCTAGGGGCTCTAATCGACCTTCTGTTTCTCTATCCCACCCATCAGATTAATCAGACCCATGCATTCCACAATAATCTTCTTAATGGGGGTTTTTGTATATGCATTTTTTCATGTATAGAAATGTTCACTTTGTGGCCCTTCTGCGATATTGTCTTGAATTGTTTGAATAAAGAGCTGAAGCATAAAAATTGAAATCGGACGAAAATTTGGTTGGATCTTGGTTTGAGAAAAGGATATTAGTTGACCTTGGGGAGGGATCCTATTTAGATTTATACCATTGAATGTAACAAAATCTCAATTGGACCTTGTTAAACATTCTAGCTCAAAGTCTTAAAGTTTCTTTGTGTAATTAGAACCGATTTGAACACAATTACTTCTAAAAATTTCATTGAGTTCAACTATCTAAGATTCTAGCCCTACAAATTAAAAAAAAAAAAAACTATGCTCTCTCTAACCATTTGCCCAATCCTACCACCGTCATGCTTTAGCCAACACTCAATATCCTCCGCATCCAACCATCACTACTTAGGAAACTTCCCAGGTGCACCAAAATCCTATTAGCCCACTCATTCTCATCCTTTGATAGTTGCGGGTCCCATGCAAGTTACACCTAAAATCAAGTGGCCTCATGTTGATTTCGGCACATTTTGAATGGCTCCAAATCCTTTGGCAATGCTTGCCTCATCGACCAATTCCACGGACATGCCTTTGCTCCAAGACCATTTCCACCCACCTATGTGCCTCTTGTAACCTTAGTTTTTTTTTTCTTAAATTTTGCTGTATGTGCTCAGTTATGAATAATATGGGTGATGTGTCATATGTTGGTGCAAGAGTTTAGGTGATTTTACGACAAACCCAAACTTTCGGTCACACCACACATTTCCCGCGCATTACATTATCCCTTTCCCTTTACTCATGCCATATATATATATCATCGGTCAACCAAGGCCGCTATTGACAGAAAAAAGAAAAAAGAAAAAACAAGACCGCCACGTAGCGCAACTCCTATGATTGTGGCCCAGCATGGGCCAATGCTATCGGCCACCTCTTAAAAAGTCGTCCTAGGAGCGTAAATGAAATGATGATTGAACGCGCAGTCCAGCACCAGTTGTCATTTGTTAATCTTCCTGGTAAAGATGCAACTGGGAATGTCAAGACCATCGTGAGCTGCCCTCCTTTCGTCTCTTTCCAGGCAGGTTCCAGCACTCTAACCCCACTCTACGTTCCAACCTTATATTTTTTATTATAATACATAGTCCTAAAATAAAATAATCGAAGCATCACCCTCATCCCATTCTTGTATAAATACTCCTCCCCCCTCCAACGCAACCCACAACTTAAACAAAGAGAGAAGCTACCTCAGCTTTCACCTTTCCTCAGTCTCAGCCCAAAACTCAGCTACTACGATGGCATCGTTCTTCGCTTCTTCTAAAACAGCTCTTCCAATACTCTTCCTCGCCCTCTGCCTCCTCCAGATGGCCTCCGCCACCAGGAGGCTGGCCGAGCTGATCCAAGACCAGTCCCCGCCCATGAAGTACCACAATGGCCCTCTCCTCTCCGGCAAGATCTCCGTCAACCTCATCTGGTACGGCCGCTTCAAGCCCTCCCAGCGCACCATCGTCTCCGACTTCGTCACCTCTCTCTCCTCCGACCCTTCTTTGGCTCAGGCCCCTCCTTCCGTCTCCCAGTGGTGGAAGACGGTCGACAAGTACTACCACCTCTCCTCCTCCAAGAGGCGCACTCCTTCCCTCACGCTCTCGCTCGGGAGGCAGGTCCTCGACGAGAGCTACTCCCTCGGGAAGTCCCTCACGAGCAAGCACCTCGTGGAGCTCGCCTCCCGGGGCGAACAGCAGAACGCCGTCAACGTCGTGCTCACCTCCTCCGACGTGGGCGTCGAGGGATTCTGCATGAGCCGGTGCGGCTCCCACGACTCCGCCGTCGGTTCCGTCAAGGTCAACGGCAGGAGCTCGAGGTTCGCGTACATCTGGGTGGGCAACTCAGAGACGCAGTGCCCGGGGCAGTGCGCGTGGCCGTTCCACCAGCCCCAGTACGGGCCGCAGAGCCCGCCGCTGGTGGCGCCCAACGGCGACGTCGGCGTCGACGGATGGTGATCAACCTGGCAGGCCTCCTCGCCGGGACCGCCACGAACCCCTTCTCGAACGGGTACTACCAGGGCGAGGCGGGGGCGTCACTTGAGGCGGCGTCCGCGTGCACGGGGATCTACGGAAACGGGGCGTACCCCGGCTACGCTGGGAACTTGCTGGTGGATAAGGCGACGGGGGCGAGCTACAACGCGCACGGCGTGAACGGGAGAAAGTACCTGGTCCCGGCTCTCTACGATCCGTCCACGTCGTCCTGTTCGACGCTGGTGTGAGGGAAGTGGAGACAGATTGAAACGATGACGTTGAGGCTCCCAGATTGATTCATTCATTCGTTTATTGGTTTTTTTTTTTTGGTGTATATTACAGCCATTAAAGTTAATAGAGCAAGCCACTATTTTTTGCTACAATCTTATTCTCTAGTGCAAAGCAAGCGGGTTAATCCATTCTTAATTTGAAGAGTTTAGCTCCACTCCCACTTGTGTTGATTCTTTATTAGAGAGTTTGTAAAGTCCCAAAATCTCATGTCACTTAAAAATATCCAATTAAATGACACATCAGTCAATATTAACATTTTTTTTTTGGTAAGGACAGTCAATATTAACATTAATCTCCAGATAAATCACTTTTTTGTATCGCTGCTCCCAATAATCCTTTCGGACGATTTTAGACTTGAATTGAGTCATTCATTACAAATGTGGCTTAACAACAACAGACTTTCTTATTTTCAAATATATTAATCTTATACTTAACTTCATTTGAGGTTAGGGCTTGAATCTGACCATAAGTAAGTAATCATGGATGAAGCCCGTCATTACATCATACTCCTTCAATTCACCATTGATCCAGTAATAGAAACAACCATTAATAATGTCTACAATTCATAGGAAAATCCATATTGATTGATGATAAACATCAAAGTTTAGACATTAATTACATGAGATAGTCATGAGAATTGCATTGCTAACAAACATACTATGGATAAGCACTTAGCTAACAAAACTATTCTTGACAATTAGGGCCTTTGGTAATCATGCCAATAATGTCAGATTCTGATTTTTTGTTCCCATAATTAGTTCGGGATGAGAATCGCGTTTGGTGAAATTTTTGTTCTCGGGAACAAATTTGTTCCCAAAATTAGTTTGAGACGAGAATTAAGAATAAAAAAAAAAATTGATTCTTGTTCTGAGAACCAAATTGAGAATCAAAACTCTTCTTCTTCTCTTTTCTTTTTCTTCATCGACCGCCATCTCGTGACTGCCGCTCGCCGCCTACCGCCGCCGCCCGCCGCCACCCGCCGCTTCTGCTCGCCGCCATCCAACGTCGCTGGTCGCCGGCGATCGGTCCGGCGAGCTCGCCAGAGGCAAGCCTAGCCACCGGCGAGGCTCGCCCAACCCCACCGGTGGCCAGGCGAGCCTCGCCCAGCTGTTAGTGAGGTTGAGCCGACGAGGGCCGGCCTCGCCGAGGGCCAGCAACCGGCCCGAAGAATAATTAGAATAGGAGAAAAAAGAAAAAAAAAGAAAAAAATTATTTAAAATTTAAAATAAATTGATTTGGAACAGAATCAATGAATACGGTACCAAACACAATTCTATTCCAGAATCAGAAATTTTGTATGGTTATCAAACACATTCTTTTACTCATAATCATTTCTCGGGAACAGAATAAAAAATAATCATTTCTAATCAGAATTTGTTCATGGGAACAAAATCGTTACTAAACGCACCCTTAGCTCCATCACCACCACCAACTAGCACGTCGTCCTCCTGCAACCCAAAAGGAATGGTGCTGGTTCGTCCTTGTTCTCTCAGTCAAAACAAGTCTTGTTTTTCTCTTAGCTTTCCAAGGCCCCGTAAAGAAATGCATAATTGTTGGACCGAAACGCGTCAAATCACGTAGTCTCTCGTCTTTAGATCACCACTCTCTCCTCATTACCATTCTCTCACCTTCCCCATTTCCTTCATCGCATCATTCAAGATCTAAGTTCATCTTTCTCGCTAAGCGACATCCTATTGGCGTCAATCGACCTTCTTTTTCTCATCCCCACCCATTAGATTGATCAGACATCCTATTATATATGCACGTTCTTTTGTATTAAAATATTCACTTTATGGCCCTTTCGCGATCTATTGCCTTGGATTGTTAGGTTAAAGAGGGGAACCATGAAAAGTGATGTTGGCCGAGAGCTCTGTTGGATGTTGGTTCAAAAATAGGATATAGGTTGACCTTGATGGGGATCCTGTTTTGATTTTAACTATTGAATATAACAAAATCTAAATTGATTCATCGATCTAGTAAAACACTTTTTTGGGCTCAAAGTCTCAAAGTCTCAAAGTTTCCTTGTATAATTTGAGCCTACTTGAACACAATTACTTCTAAGAGTTTCTCAAGTTCAACCAACTAACATTTAACCCTGCGAAAATGAATAAGAAGAAGAAGAAGAAGCAAAATTGTGCTCTCCCTATCAGTTTGCCCAAGCCCACTCATGCCACGCCACCTAACCTTCAACCAACACCCAATATCCTCTGCCTCGAAAAACTCTTGGGTGCAACGGAATTATATAAGTCCACTCAATCTCATCATTTGAAAGACGTGGGTGCGATGCAAGTCACACCTAGGATCAAGTGGCCTCATTCCACCACTTGCACATGGGTGAGCATGGCTCTAAAATAGAATCTGAAATCTCAGAATTGGATTGATGGAACCTGTTTAATTCTAGGTTTTAAGGTATGTAAGATGAGTTCTAGCTTTCAAAAACTGAGGAACATATTTTGACAAGTAGGTTCCACATTCTAAATTGATGGAACCTAGAACTTGTAACATAAAACTTGGAATAAGTTTTTTTTTTTTTTAATGTTTTTCTTAATCTATGTCTTCATATAATCGGTATTTCATAGCATTTGATGATTAGTGTATAATCTAGAACCACTAGTCGAGCTTCCATATTATGACTGAAATTTTTACTTTGTTAATATTTCATATCTTTCGTGTGTCTAAATATAAGTTATGATCGGTGAATTATAATAGCAAATTGTTGTCATTAAAGGTTATAATTCACTGCAATTGTTCATTTAATAATACAAGTGAAACCTGAATAGAACCTATAACTTGTGACAAGGTAGGTTTTAGATTTCAAAATATGCAGAGTAGGTTTGAGGTTTCAAAAATGAGGAACTCATTTCCTAAGTAGAACCAACATTGACAAGTAACACACAATATGACACGACATGTTAACACATCATTTTTTTAGAAAAATAGAGAATTTCGACATATAGGATACATTATATATTAAATGTATATTTTTATATATACAAGATAAGTTTTTATTTTTATGATTATTTTAATCAAATTAATTTGATTCAAATTCACAAATAAATAAATAAATAATAAAAAGAGCCTAAAATGAATTTATACTAAAAACATTAACCCACAATTTGTTAATACAATTCATTGTTTCAATTTGATATATTCAACTTCATTCCAAACTTGAAGGAAAAAAAAACAAGTAATTCATATTCTGAACTTGCGTGTCAGGAAAGAAAAGAGAAAAAAATAAACTTAGGAGGTGAATTGTGTGTCGCGAGAAATAAGAGTTAGAAGAGAAAAGAAAATTAGGTTTTTCTTCATTCCTCTTTATTATTTTTTATTTTTTTACATATTTACTTTTTTTTATTGAAAATTTTTAAATTGATCATGTGCGTGTCAGAATTCTGAATTGCGTATAAGAATTTTGAACTCACGTGTTAGAGGGTGTCGGAAAATTGATTACGTGTTGGATTTTTCGATATTTGTTGAGCAAATGTCATACACGTGTTGGAATATTCGACACGACACAAAGTCTTCTAGAGAGTGTCGGTGTTTTCTAACTCGTTCCAACGGATAGATTCTATGTTCCAGATGGAATGTGTGTAGAACCTGAAACAATTCACCCTAACACATGCCTCTGCCTCAAGACCATTATCACTCACTTGTGCGCCTCCAGTAACTTTTTTCCTCTCGCTCTATGTCTCTGTTTTAAATTGGGAAAATGTCACAAATGGTCCCTATATTATTGCTTAATGTGCAATTTGGTCCCTGAACTTTCGATCGGCTCAATTTGGTCCCTGAACTATTGATAAATGTTCGATTTAGTCATTTGTCACTTTTTTTTTTTTTTTTTTTTGCTTCTTCTCTCTTCCCTCCGCCGACTCCGGTGGAGGGAAGCCGGCTCTAGCGAGGGTCGCCCTCGCTAGCATCGGGTGAGGGCGCCAGCGTCTCCCTTGCCTGTTTCTGGCAAGGACGGCTCTCGCCCGACGCCAGCGAGGGTGACCCTCGCCGGACGCCGATGGAGGGAAGAGAGAAGAAGCGCAAAAAAAAATAAAAAAAATACAATAACGAAGGACTAAATCGGACATTTATCAATATTTTAGGGACCAAATTGAGTCGATCAAAAGTTCAGGGACCAAATCAGACATTTATCAATAGTTCAGGGACCGAATTAAGCCGATCGAAAGTTTATGGACCATATTGCACATTAAGCAATAATATAGGGACCATTTGTGTCATTTTCCCTTTTAAATTATATGAATGATGTGTCATATGTTAGTGCTAGAGTTAAGATAATTTTAAAACAAATTCAAGCTTTCGGTCACCCGATACAATTCCCATGCATTACATTATCCCTTTCACTTTACTCATTCCATACACACATCATCGGTCAAACGAAGGCCACCACGTAGCGCAAAACCCACAGAGTGCCCCATGCAAGGCCAATATTATCGACCACCATTTCAGGCCGACAAAGCCGCCATATCTTCAAGCAGAAGTCAGCCGACTATTGTATCCACCACCGCTTCTCTTATACCAAAATTTCCAAAGTGCAAGTTAAATCTTAAACATTTCAATTTGACTAATTAATTCTAAATCATTTAAAAACTTGTCAATAAAATCCATTCAACCAATTTTGATTCAAAATTGCTCATGTGAATGTCTGTTGTATTACGTGATGCAATTAGCACTGACATAAATAAATTTTGTAATCTATTTTTTTTTGTCTCTATACTTGTTTTATTTATATTTTATTTTTCTTTCTCTCTCTTTTTTGTTTTTTCAAATTCTTTCTCTATTTATCGCCGGACCTCGGCGATGGTCAGCAACCAACCCAAGGCAACAACCAACGAGGACCCTTCTCGAAGGCCGACAATGGTTGACCAAGGCCAAGCTCGCTTCGAGCGAGACTTGCTTTCGCCAAATCTAGCAAGGGCAATTGAGGTTATGACCTTGCCGATCATCTCTAGTGGCTGGTCCTTGGCCATCGCCAAGACTCGATAACTGGTAGAAAAAGAAGGAAAGAAAAGAAAAAAAGAGAAAAATATAATTAGAAATTCAATAAATATAATAAAAATTATATAAATTGTCCATATCAGTGATACGACTCAATTGATGAATTTAAAAATTTTAGGAGTAAATTAGCATAAGTATAATAAATTTAGAACTTTTCTGGTAATTACCCCGCCACCTTTCCACATTCCTCTGCACAAATTGCAATTGAGTCTTGCCACCCCGCCGACCATCTCTTAAGTGCATCACAAACCGAGCCACTTCTATTAATTAAATTGGATGCACGTAAATCAAGAAATGTCCATGGCCATAAAAATAATTAGAGAATAACGTTTCGTTTTTTTCAATAAAATTTTTGAAATAGGCCTACCGCCCTTCTCCAAGGCTAATGAGAAAGATCGGTGTAAGGTCAGTTTCGTCCATTCAACTGTAGCTAAGCTGGAATTTTTTTATTGTTTTTTTGGTCAAAGATAAGCTGGATTGCGTTGCCCACCTTTTGTATTAAATTCCAGGCAACAGCTCACGGAAGAGAGGAGAAAAGGAGCTACCATCTTTAGTCCGAAATAGGACAGAAGCTGGATTGCACTGCCCACTTTTTGTTTGAATTTCAAATAACGGACTCGAAAAAAATGAACTATTATATTTAGTACGGATTCCAACATAAAGTCCCATTTCATTAGTCAAATTTTCCAATTCAATTTAAACATAAGAGGAGATGTCAAGAGATAGAAATATGCCATATCATTTGATAATAAAATTTATCTGCTTTGCCTGCCGGTTTAAGTTTTTAGATAAGAATTTTTAACGATTTCATTCTAGGAAAAAATTTAAGAAAATTTGATATAAATAATTTTGTTTAGAACATCAATTGCAATAGGCACATTAGGCATTATCATCTCTCTTTTTTTGGCGATTGGTTAATTAAAAAGCTGTCTTAAGAGCGTAAATGATGCTTGAACGCGTAGTCGGGCACGAGTGGTCTCCTGCTAATCTTGCTGGTGAAGATGCAACTGGGGATTGCAAGACCATCATGAGCTGGCCTCCGTTTGTCTCTATCCAAGCAGGTTCCGGCACTTTAACCCCACTACTACGTTCCACCCTCCTATTTATTATTATAATATATAGTCGTAAAATAAAATAATCGAAGGCTTACCCTCATCCCACCCCAGTATAAATACTCCTCCTCCCTTCAACACAACCCACAACCTAAACAAAGCGAGAAGCTACCTCTGCTTTCACCTTTCCTCAGTCAAAAACTCAAGCTTCTACAATGGCATCCTTCTTCGCTTCTAAGACAGCTCTTCTTCCAAAGCTATTCCTCGCCCTCTGCCTCCTCCAGATGGCCTCCGCCACCAGGAGGCTGGCCGAGCTGGTCCAAGACCAGTCCCCGCCCATGAAGTACCACAATGGCCCTCTCCTCTCCGGCAAGATCTCCGTCAACCTCATCTGGTACGGCCGCTTCAAGCCCTCCCAGCGCACCATCGTCTCCGACTTCGTCACCTCCCTCTCCTCCGACCCTTCGCTGTCTCAGGCCCCTCCTTCCGTCTCCCAGTGGTGGAAGACGATCGACAAGTACTACCACCTCTCGTCCTCCAAGAGGCGCTCGCCTTCCCTCACGCTCTCGCTCGGGAGACAAGTCCTCGACGAGAGCTACTCGCTCGGGAAGTCCCTCACGAGCAAGCACCTCGTGGAGCTCGCGTCCCGGGGCGAACAGCGGAACGCCGTCAACGTCGTGCTCACCTCCTCCGACGTAGCCGTCGAGGGGTTCTGCATGAGCCGATGCGGCTCCCACGACTCCGCGGTCGGTTCCGTCAAGGTCAAGGGCAGGAGCTCGAGGTTCGCGTACATCTGGGTGGGCAACTCGGAGACGCAGTGCCCGGGGCAGTGCGCGTGGCCATTCCACCAGCCCCTGTACGGCCCGCAGAGCCCGCCGCTGGTGGCACCCAACGGCGACGTCGGCGTCGACGGGATGGTGATCAACCTCGCGGGCCTCCTCGCCGGGACCGCCACGAACCCCTTCTCGAACGGGTACTACCAGGGCGAGGCGGGGGCGTCGCTGGAGGCGGCGTCGGCGTGCACCGGGATCTACGGCAACGGGGCGTACCCGGGCTACGCTGGGAACTTGCTGGTGGATGAGGCGACGAGGGCGAGCTACAACGCGCACGGCGTGAACGGGAGAAAGTACCTGGTCCCGGCTCTCTACGATCCGGCCACGTCGTCGTGTTCGACCCTGGTGTGAGGGAAGTGGCGACAGATAGAAACGATGACGTTTAGGCTACCAGATTAATTCATTCATTCTTTTATTGGTTTTGTAGTTGCTGTATATTATAGTCATTATAGCTTATAGAAAAGGCAAACCACCTTTATTTGCTACAATTATATGAGCCATTGTAAAGCAACCGGACTAAATCCACTCTTAACTTGAGAAGTTCAGCTCTTCACTCACACAAATCAATAAACCGACCGGGCTAATTACACTATTTGTGGAAGAAAATACCATTACGTAGTGAATGTATGCTCTAATTACCGATTTAGTTTTTGGGGGAACAAATGGAGGGGCTTAGGTCGAGGGAGCGTGAGAAATCCATTATTAATACTGGCGTGAGTCATTGGTTATGGCAAAAGGCACATGGGATAAGAACTCTCACTTTTCTAGGTGTAAATGCTGCATATAACACGAACGTTACTTAACTTAACAGTAACCCCAAAGGATCATAACTTTATGTTTTATTCAAATTATTGCTATTAGGTGCTCATCGTCCTAGACATAGTTAAAGTTGTTATATATGGTTTCTAAACGACAAGGTGCGATGCTCCTCACAAACCCCTAGGGAGACAAATATCTGATTGAGTCATTTGTTACAAATGTGGCTTGACCACCGCAGACTTTCTTATTTGCATGTAAATTAGTCTTATACTTAACTACACTTGAGAAAGGAGCTTCTATCATACCATGAGTTAAGCAACTAGTCACTTACATTAATCATTGGATGAAACCCGTCATTGTATCAGACTCCTTCAATTCACCAGTCAAGAAATAATAATGTAGAATATAGATTTAAGGAATTTTTGTATATAGTTCGATGTCTAGAAAAGAATATATAGAGAGCTCGTATTTTAGCTTTGATATTTGATTATGTAAGGAAATTAAATTAGATATGTATAACTAAAATAGAGATAGAAAATTGGAGGAAATATCCTAAATATCTCTAGAAAATATCTACATATCTCTAAAGTCCTTTCTCAAACTCACGGTGACTGAGTCAACTTGAGTTTGAAATCAAATCAAACCACGTACAACAGCTGAGATGCGGCGGATGAGGTGGTTTCTAAGGTTGTTTGTGGCGAAACTCACAAATCTAGCTAGTTTGAGGGCGGCAAGTCTAATGGTGGTGTTGACCTCTCAAAATGACATGTGAAAGGTCGAGAATTGGAGGGCAAAATGCTAGCCACCAATGTGGCCAGCTTGCAAAATAGTAAGTGAGCGACATGGCCTAGACAACCAGTGTTGTAATATCAAGTGGCTTATACGATTGGTTTGGGAAATTAGTTATTGAGAGATGCGACCTCTACGACTAGCATTACTAGCATTAAAGAAAAAGTCACCTCTATGATAAAGGCTCAACTAGGCATTGCGACCTGCACGGTTGGTGTCAAAACATGATCATTATGGAATGGATTGGATTAAGTGCTTCCTCAGATTAGATTTGTGCGCACGAAATGAACACTATTGATTGGTGAGCGGTAGGGATGGATGATTTATTTGGGTGTGCATTAGGGTGCTCAAGGAGCATGGGTGCATCTGTGCAAAGTGCACCTAATGTAGTAGGGTTGCCTTAAAAAAGTGGTTTTGATACCAAGTTAAAAACACAAAAGAAAAAAAAAAAAAAAAACTCCAAACTAATACATCTATAACAAATTTACTTTAAACTACTTGTTTGACACTAAAACTTCAAACTGATACACATGTAACAAATTTACCCTCCATTTATTTTCATTACATTTAACTTCAAACTTCATACTAAGTTAAATGATATGCAGCAGTTGATGGGTGTACTACCTTGAGGTAAACTAACGGAGAGTGAATTGGTCATAAATGTACTAATTTGGAGTTTTTATATAGTCAAAAAATTAGTTTGGGATAAATTTGTCATAAGTATGCAATTTTTGGATTTTTAATGGTAAAAAAATTAGTTTAGAATAAATTTATTTTAGGCGTGTTAGTTTGGACTTTTTCATGGTATTAATCCAAAATAATAATGCATAAGACAAATTTGAGGAACTTCCGTATATAGTTTGATTTATAGGAAATAGTACCTGGAGAGTTTATTTATAGGCTTTAATAGATGACTATATAAGGAAAACAAATTAGATATGCATAATGAACATAGATAAAGAAAATTAGAGGAAATATCCTAAATATAACTAAAAGATATGTACATATCTCTAACATCACTGTGGATCTACCATAGCAACAACTATTAACAATGTCTATAATTCTCTGGAAAATTCATGTCAATTAATGATAGACATCGATGAAAGTGCTAGTACGAATATCTAGAGGGGGATGAATAAGTGTTTAAAAGAAATCTTGACAAATAAATGCTGAATAAAATAAATCTCGAGCAAAGTTTGAATAAGGATTAGAGTCTGACAAATAAGCCATCGGACTTCTGGTAGATGTTTATAATCTGTTATGCGATAAAACAGACTTCTAAAATAACCTGTAAGTATGCAATAAACTTAAATATGAAGAGTTATGGAAAGAGAATGTTGCACACGAAATTTATAGTGGTTCGGCTTAGATCAAGCCTACGTCCACTCTCCCACGCTAACAGCCTTTTGGCTGGATTCCACTATGCAATCAACAATAGATTACAACTTTAAGTGCAAACACTCAATGGTAGATCACATTATCTCACTAAGTCACTCTTTTGGTATTTCTCTCACTATTACAAACGTTTAAGCTCACCAAAGACAAGTGTATGATCAAAGGTCACTCGAACATTGGAATTATAAATTATGCACTTCATCTCTTACTTGCTCATCGGTCCTTTGTCTCCTTAAATACTCCTCCACTTCCAAACTAGCCGTTGGATAGTATCTAGAGGATCGTCTTCTAGTCTACCCATTGGACAGATTTGTATCTAGCAGATTTAGTAGCCGTTGAGTTACAAAAGTAGAATCCCAAATTGATTCTGATCGCCCATATAAACATAATCTTGGTTTCTATAAATAGAACTCCTTCATTTAGAAAGTTCTTATTTTCAAGATCCAATTGTCAATCAATTACATTAAGTCAATCAAATCTATCTTGATGTAGAATCCAAACAAAATCACTAGCCATTATATGTTTGGGGCTTATGTTACGTTCTATCGAGTTGCCTCGTTCTGAACATGCTTCATTCTGAATCTGCTACGTTTTGAACTTGTGTCTTGTTCTGTCAAAAGTAAAGTCCGAGTGTCTTTCGCTTGAAATAGAGTTTGAGTGTCTTTCGTCTGAAGTAAAGTCTGAGTGTCTTCTGTCTAAAATAGACTTTACAATCTAGACGTAAGTCTGAACATAATCTGCTTCTGAACATATTTAGCCTTACAGTCTGGACACAGTCTAAATAAATTCAACTTCAGCATAGATTCTGTCTTTTGGTTCTTCTAAGTATAGACTTCGACAATATCTTTTACATGTTCTATCATATGTATAGTCTATTACTCAATCATTAAACACGTTAGTAGCCTTTGATTTATTTTGGCATCTTCAAAACATCATAAAAAATTTCCTTAACAATAGAAACTTGGACATGAGATAAATGGCACTGCATGCTCAAAAGATCTCATTTGCTAACCAATAAAAAATGAGGACTCGCACTTTAGCTAACACCCCCATTCTTGACAATTGGCTCCACCACCACCGCCACCGCCAACTAGCATGTCTTCTTCTTGCGACCCGAATGAAAGGGCACTGAGTGGTTTTGTCCTTGTTCTCTCGGTCAAAACAAGAGTCTTGTTTTTCCCTTGGCTGTCCAATGCCCTGTAATGAGAGAAATGCCCAATCGCTGGACCGAGAGATTTGACTTTTTGCCAACGAAAGCAATTCATTAACAAGCAAATGTGTCAAATCAAGCTGGCCTATCTTGCCTTTGCTTCACCATTCCCTCCTCACTACCATCCTCTCACCTTCCCCCTCTCCTTCATCGTCATCACTCAAATCAAACTTCATTTCTTTCGCTAGCCACATCCTACGGTCTCCAATTGACCTTCTCTTTCTCAGTCCCACCCATCAGATTAATCAGACCTATGCATTTTATCTCGGGTAATCTTCTTAATGGGGTTTTTTTGTATATGCATTTTTTCATGTATAGAAATGTTCACTTCGTGGCCCTTCTGCGATCTATTGCCTTGAATTGTTCGAATAAAGGGCCGAAGCATAAAAACTGAAATTGAATGAAAATTTGGTCGGATCTTGGTTTGAGAAAAGGATATTAGTTGACCTTGGGGAGGGATCCTATTTAGATGTATACCATTGAATGTAACAAAATCTCAATTGGACCTCGTTAAATATTCTAGCTCAAAGTCTTAAAGTTTCTTTGTGTAATTAGAACCAATTTGAACACAATTACTTCTAAAAATTTCATTGAGTTCAACTATCTAAGATTCTAGCCCTGCAAATAAAAAAGGAAAAAACAAAACTATGCTCACTCTAACCATTTGCCCAATCCTACCAACGTCATGCTTTAGCCAACACTCAATATCCTCTGAGTCCAACCATCACTATTTAGGAAACTTCTTAGGTGCACCGAAATTCTATTAGCCCACTTGATCTCATCCTTTGATAGTTGCGGGTCCCATGCAAGTTACGCCTAAAATCAAGTGGCCTCATGTCGATTTCGGCACACTTTGAATGGCTCCACATACTCTGGCAATGTTGGCCTCATCCGACCGTTTCCACAAACATGCCTTTGCTCCGAGGCCATTTCCACCGACCTATGCGCCTCTTGTAACCTTAGTTTTTTTTTTCGCTGTTTGTGCTCAGTAATGAATAATATGGGTGATGTGTCATATCTTGGTGCAAGAGTTTAGGTGATTTTAGGACAAACCCAAACTTTCGGTCACACCACACATTTCCCAAGCATTACATTATCCCTTTCCCTTTACTCATCCTATATATATATATATATATATATCATCGGTCAACCAAGGCCACTATTTACCAAAAAAATAGAAAAAAACCAAGACCGCCACGTAGCGCAACACCCACGATTGTGGCCCAGCATGGGCCAATACTATCGGCCACCTCTTAAATAGTCGTCCTAGGAGCGTAAATGAAATGATGAGTGAACGCGTAGTGGGGCACGAGTGGTCTTCTGCTAATCTTGCTGGTGAAGATGCAACTGGGGATTGCAAGACCAGCATGAGCTGGCCTCCGTTTGTCTCTATCCAAGCAGGTTCCGGCACTTTAACCCCACTACTACGTTCCACCCTCCCATTTCTTATTATAATATGTAGTCGCAAAATAAAATAATCAAAGGCTCACCCTCATCCCGCCCCTGTATAAATACTACTCCTCCCTTCAACACAACCCACAACTTCAACAAAGCGAGAAACTACCTCTGCCTTCACCTTTCCTCACTCTTTAGCCCAAAACTCAGCTACTACGATGGCATCGTTCTTCTCTTCTTCTAAAACAACTCTTCCAAAGCTGTTCCTCGCCCTCTGCCTCCTCCAGATGGCCTCCGCCACCAGGAGGCTGGCCGAGCTGGTCCAAGACCAGTCCCCGCCCATGAAGTACCACAATGGCCCTCTCCTCTCCGGCAAGATCTCCGTCAACCTCATCTGGTACGGCCGCTTCAAGCCCTCCCAGCGCACCATTGTCTCCGACTTCGTCACCTCCCTCTCCTCCGACCCTTCTTTGGCTCAGGCCCCTCCATCCGTATCCCATTGGTGGAAGACGGTCGACAAGTACTACCACCTCTCCTCCTCCAAGAGGCACACGCCTTCCCTCACCCTCTCGCCCGGGAGGCAAGTCCTCGACGAGAGCTACTCCCTTGGGAAGTCCCTCACGAACAAGCACCTCGTGGAGCTAGCGTCCCGGGGCGAACAGCGGAACGCCATCAACGTGGTGCTCACCTCTTCTGACGTGGCCGTCGAGGGGTTCTGCATGAGCCGGTGCGGCTCCCACGACTCCGCCGTCGGTTCCGTCAAGGTCAAGGGCAGGAGCTCGAGGTTCGCGTACATCTGGGTGGGCAACTCGGAGACGCAGTGCCCGGGGCAGTGCGCGTGGCCGTTCCACCAGCCCCAGTACGGGCCGCAGAGCCCGCCGCTGGTGGCGCCCAACGGCGACGTCGGCGTCGACGGGATGGTGATCAACCTGGCAGGCCTCCTCGCGGGGACCGCCACGAACCCCTTCTCGAACGGGTACTACCAGGGCGAGGCGGGGGCGTCGCTGGAGGCTGCGTCGGCGTGCACGGGGATCTACGGCAACGGGGCATACCCGGGCTATGCCGGGAACTTGCTGGTGGAGGAGTCGACGGGGGCGAGCTACAACGCGCACGGCGTGAACGGGAGAAAGTACCTGGTCCCGGCTCTCTACGATCCGTCCACGTCGTCCTGTTCGACGCTGGTGTGAGGGAAGTGGAGACAGATTGAAACGATGACGCTTACGCTACCAGATCGATTCATTCATTCTTTTATTGGTTTTTTGTTGCTGTATATATTTGTCATTATAGTTAATAGAAAAGGCAAACCACTTTTATTTGCTACAATTTTGCTCTAGTGCACAGCGAGCGGGTTAATCCGTTCTTAATCTGACGATTTTAGCTCACTCCTTCATTAGCACTTGGCCAACTTGCCCATTCTTGACGATTGGCTCCACCGCCACCACTAACTGGCATGTCCTCTTTTCGCGACCCAAAAGGAAGGGCACCCACTCGTTTTGTCCTTATCCTCTCAGTCAAAACAAAAGTCTTGTTTTTCCCCTTAGCTGTCTAATGCCCTGTAGTGAAGTGCATTATTGCTGGACCAAAAGCTCTGACTTCGCGGCGACGAAAGCAATTCATTAACAAGCAAACGGGTCAAATCACATTGGCCTCTCTTGCCTTTACATCGCCACTCGCTCCTCGTCGCCATCTTCTCACCTTCCCCCTTTCCTTCATCGTCGTCACTCAAAACTTACTTCATCTCTCTCGCTCAACTACAGCCTAGGGGCTCCAATCGACCTTCTTTTACTCCCACCCATCAGATTGATCAGAACCGTGCGACCTATCTTGAGTAATATTCTTAATAGGGTTTTTACATATGCATGTTTTTTAAAAAAAAATATTCAGTTTTTTTTTTTTTTAAATATTCACTTTATGACCATTTTGCCATCTATTGCCTTAGACTATTAGATTAAACAGGTGAATCATGAAAAGTGATTTTGGCCAAAAACTCAGTTAGATCTTGTTTCAAGGAAAGGATATGGGTTGACCTTGATGGAGATCCTGTTTTGATTTTAACTATTGAGCGTAACAAAATTTGAAGTAGTTTATCGATCAAGTCAAACACTCTTTTGGGCTCAAAGTTTCCTTGCGAGCCTATTTGAACTCAAAGTCTCAAAGTTTCCTTGTTTAATTTGAGCCTATTTGAACACAATTACTTCTAAGAGTTTCCTCGAGTTCAACCAAGAAGAAGAGAAAGCCTATTTGAACACAATTACTTCTAAGAGCTTCCTCGAGTTCAACCAACTAAAATTGAACACAATTACTTCTAAGAGTCTCCTCGAGTTCAACCAACTAAGTTTTAGAAGAAGAAGAAAAACTATGCTCTTCCTATCGGTTTGCCCAAGCCCACCGACGCCACACCACCAAGCCTCCAAACAACACTCGATATTCTGCCTCGAAGAACTGTCGAGGTGCACTAGAATCATATAAGCCAACTCGATCTCATCCTTTAAAAGATGTTCACGCCTAAGCTCAAGTGGCCTCGCATCAAATCTGGCATACTTCGGAATGGCTCCACCATCTCTGGCGGCCTACACCTCATCCCACCACTTCCACTTCCACACACGTGTTTTTGCACCAAGACCATTTCCACCCACCGGCGTGCCTCTTGTAACCTTTGTTTTCCTTTTTGTATGAGTTAGGGATGAGCATCGGTCCATGTTAGGGTCAACCCTAGACCGACTCTGGAATAGCTCAACCCGACTAGTCCAGGTTTTATTTTGGGGGAATCAGGCTAGTCCTTGGTCCTTGGACCCTTAGACCCTGCACTGCGCAGGTTGGTTGTTGGTCTTAAGATTTTAGCGTTAGCCCAATTTAGATCAATCCTGTATATATTATATATAATATGTATTATATATGTATCGTATATATTGTAAATCATATGTATTACATAATATATAAATAATTATATTTTTGTCTACTCTAAACCCTTGCACCTTCACTTCTATCCTTTCATATGTGATTCTACCGTGTTAATGAGAAAGTAGAAACTTAGCCCATATTGACTACAAAAAAGAAGCTCTCTTTGCTTTGCATTAGCCTCGCTTGCCTAGCTTGCTGCTCACCTCACAATTGCAGCTCAAATGGTGAGATCGTTCACCTCTTTTGGCTCACCATACAAATGCAACTCAATAATGAAAAAATGAAGATTTCTCTTGTAACTTTATCTTAGATTTATTTTTTATATGTAAAGATGTTCATAATTTAGTTACTCAATATTGCATTGTTGATGGATACATAAGTTGAATGAATATGTTTGTCCTTTCGAAGAATACAAAAAATAAAACAAAAAAAAAATAATCTATTGGTCTTGAGTTAATCCTGAAACTAGACTAAACCCTAGGTTCAATCTGTTCCTCGGTTTCAAGCTCAATAGGATCGGTCTTGATTCCAAAAATTGAGAACTAAAACCGTGTGAATTGGTCCCTAGGTTAGATGCTGGACCGACTAAATTTGAACCATGATCACCTCTAATAAGACCTCAGTTTTGAATTATATGGATGATGTGTCATGTGTTAGTGCCGGAGGATAGATGATTTTAGAACAAACCCAAACTTTCAGTCCCACGATACAATTCCATGCGTTACATTATCCCTTCCACTTTACTCATCCCATGTAAATCATCGGTCAAATTAAGGCCACCACGTGGTGCAAAATCCAAGAAGGTCCCACGCAGGGGCCGATATTATCGATCACCATTTCCGGCCGACAAAGCCGCCAGAACTTTAAGTAGAAGTCAGCCGACCATTGTACCCCTCGCCGCTTCTCTCGTACCAAAATTACCGAAAAAGTCGAAGCTTATTGCAGATCTTAAACATTTTAATTTGATTAATATAATTCTAAAATATATAAAAATTTGTCAATATAAACCATTTAACCAATTTTGACTGAAATCACTTATGTAAATGTCAGTTGTGTCACATGATACGACCGACACTAATATAGATAAATGTTCTAATTTATCTTCTTATTTTTGTTTCTAAATTTTGTTATATTTGTATTTTATTTCTTTCTTTCGTTTTCATATTTTTGCTGAGGCCAGTGACCGACTCGATGCAATGACCAGTGAAGTGACCCTTGACCCTCACCAAAGGCCACTAAGGGTCAATCAAGGCCAAGCTTGGCTCGAGTGAAATTTGGAATTGTCAAATATGGCGGGAGGCAACTAAGGGTACACCGATGGTCTTATGTGGTAGGTTGGTCATCATCAACGCTCAACCACTAGTAGAGAAAGAAGAACGGAAAAAAATTATAATAAGAAATCCAGGAACAATAATAATATTACATAATTTGTCCATGAAATTCGTGCAAGCGCAATAAATTTAGAGCCATTTTTTCGTAATTTATAACGCCACCGTTCGCCAATCCTCCGCACAAATCTGCGACTTTGTCTTGCCACCCCGCCGACCATCTCTGACCTGCATCACAAACCGAGCCACTACTATTAATTAGATTGGATGCACATAAATCAAGAAATATCCATGGCCATAGAAAATAATTAGAGAATAAGGTTTCGTTTCTTTTTTTTTTTTTTTTTTTTTTTGCAAAAATAATATATTTGAAAAAGCCTTACTGCCCTTGTCCATGGCTAATGAGAAAGATCAGTCGAAGGTCAGGTTCGTCCGTTCAACTGTAGCTAAGCTGGCTTTTTTTTTGGTCAAAGATAAACTGGATTGCATTGCCCACTTTTTGTTTGAATTCCACGTAACAGCTCACAGAAGAGGAGCCATTATATTTAGTCTGAATTAGGACCGAAGCTGGATTGCATTGCCCACATTTTGTTTGAATTTCAGCTAACAGCTCTCCAGCTAACAGCTCACAAAAAGGAACCGTTATCTTTAGACTGGATTACTACATAAAATCCTAACTTATTCCGCTCCCTTCGCGCGTCTGTCCCCTTCCATTAGACAAATTTTCTGATCCAATTTAAATGTGAGAGGATATGTCAAACAATAGAAATATCCTAAACCATTTAATAATGAAATTTATATGCTTTTAATATATATATATATATGTGATATTCTTTACCAATTAATTTTTTGGATACGACTTTCTAACAATAAAGCTGTCCTAAGAGAATAAATGATGATTGAACGCGTAGTCGGGCACGAGTTGTCATTTGTTAATCTTGCTGGTGAAGATGCATCTGGGAATTGCAAGACAGTCATGAGCTGCCCTCCTTTCATCTCTTTCCAGGCAGGTTCGGGCACTTCAACCCCACTTCTCCCTCATATTTATTATTATAATATGTAGTCCTAAAATAAAATAATCGAAGCATCACCCTCATCCCACCCTCGTATAAATACTCCCTCTCCCTTCGACACACCCACATCTTAAACAAAGCGAGAAGCCACCTCTGCTTTCACCTTTCCTCAGTCAAAAACTCAGCTTCTACAATGGCATCCTTCTTCGCTTCTAAGACAGCTCTTCTTCCAAAGCTCTTCCTCGCCCTCTGCCTCCTCCAGATGGCCTCCGCCACCAGGAGACTGGCCGAGCTGGTCCAAGACCAATCCCCGCCCATGAAGTACCACAATGGTCCTCTCCTCTCCGGCAAGATCTCCGTCAACCTCATCTGGTACGGCCGCTTCAAGCCCTCCCAGCGCACCATCGTCTCCGACTTCGTCACCTCCCTCTCCTCCGACCCTTCTTTGGCTCAGGCCCCTCCTTCCGTATCCCATTGGTGGAAGACGGTCGACAAGTACTACCACCTCTCGTCCTCCAAGAGGCGCTCGCCTTCCCTCACGCTCTCGCTCGGGAGGCAAGTCCTCGACGAGAGCTACTCGCTCGGGAAGTCCCTCACGAGCAAGCACCTCGTGGAGCTCGCGTCCCGGGGCGAACAGCGGAACGCCATCAACGTCGTGCTCACCTCCTCCAACGTAGCCGTCGAGGGGTTCTGCATGAGCCGATGCGGCTCCCACGACTCCGCGGTCGGTTCCGTCAAGGTCAAGGGCAGGAGCTCGAGGTTCGCGTACATCTGGGTGGGCAACTCGGAGACGCAGTGCCCGGGGCAGTGCGCGTGGCCATTCCACCAGCCCCAGTACGGCCCGCAGAGCCCGCCGCTGGTGGCGCCCAACGGGGACGTCGGCGTCGACGGGATGGTGATCAACCTCGCGGGCCTCCTCGCCGGGACCGCCACGAACCCCTTCTCGAACGGGTACTACCAGGGCGAGGCGGGAGCGTCGCTGGAGGCGGCGTCGGCGTGCACCGGGATCTACGGCAACGGGCGTACCCGGGCTACGCTGGGAACTTGCTGGTGGATGAGGCGACGAGGGCGAGCTACAACGCGCACGGCGTGAACGGGAGAAAGTACCTGGTCCCGGCTCTCTACGATCCCTCCACGTCGTCGTGTTCGACCCTGGTGTGAGGGAAGTGGCGACAGATAGAAACGATGACGTTTAGGCTACCAGATTAATTCGTTTATTCTTTTATTGGTTTTGTAGTTGCTGTATATTACAGTCATTATAGCTTATAGAAAAGGCAAGCCACTTTTTTTTGCTACAATTTTATTATCTAGTGCAAAGCCAGCGGGTTAATCCATCCTCAATTTGACGATTTTGGCTGGACTCCCATTAATGTTAATTCTTTAAGTTAGAGAGTTCGTAGAATCCCAAAATCTCACATCACTTATAAATGCCCAACTCAATGACACATCAAGTAACATTAACATTAATTCCCAAAAAGACCACTTTCTTGTATGGCTACTCCCAATATTTTTTTTCTGAGGATTTTAGACGTGAATTAAGTCATTTATTACAAATGTGGCTTCACAACAGCAAACTTTATTATTTTCAAATGTATTAATCTTATACTTAACTTCACTTGAGGTTAGGGCTTCTATCTGACCATAACTTAAGGATTTAGTCACTTACATAAATCATGGATGAAGCCTGTCGTTACATCATACTACTTCATTTCACCGTTGATCCACTAGTAGAAAGAAGCTTTAATAATATCTAGAATACATAGGAAAGTTTGTGTCGATTGATGATAAACATCAAAGTTTAAACACTACTTACATGATGTAGTCATGAGAGCTGCATTGCTAACAAACATAAAATGTGCATAAGCACTTAGCTAACACAACTATTCTCGACAATTAGCTCCATCACCACCACCGCTCATCATCTTCTCGCAACCCAAAAAGGAAGGGTATCAAGGGTACGTTTAGTAATATCTTTATTCTCGGAAACAATTTCTATTTAGAAATAGTTTTTTCTATTTATATTTTCTGAACGAGTTTCTGAGTAAAAAAACGTATTTGATAATTGCACAAAATTTTTATTTTCGAAATAGAAAAAAACAAAAATGTGTTTGGTACGACCCTAAAAAATTTTATTTCCAATTTTTTTATTTAATTATAAAGAGACTTAACATTTCATATTTAGATAAAATTGGACTTTTGTAATGATTTAATTGATCAATATGACCTAAGAAAATCCAACGTAATCATTAGTCAAAAATGGATGGCTAGAAAAAGCAACAGAGAGTTTCATTGGTTTATGACTCACAATATAAGGAGGTTGATAGTAAATTTTTGGGAATTACAATAAACACGTATTAGATCTTTTGAGAAGAAGGGCAAACATTGCTTGAAGTCAACAAACTTTTGCAATCTAGCATTGTCTCTAAAGGAAAATGGTATTCAAAAATCCATATAGTGAAGCCCTAAAAGCTTATTCAATTTTGAATCCAATCTTCATCAAAATATTTTCACATTTTTTGTGCTAAACTAATTCTAAACTAGAATTAACATTAAAATTTAGTAAAACTACTCAAAATCTAATTTCTAATTTTTTCCTGAATTTTTGAATTTTTATTTATTTTTATTTTTTATTCCTAAAATGGGGACTCAGATCGAGTCAAGAGACTGGACCTGTGTCGATTGTGTAAACAAAGAAATAGTTTTTTATACTTCTTATTTATGTTCCAAATATATTCCTTAGCCATCGATCTATTTTTGGAAATATAAAAATTAGATGATGTTATTGTTCTTTTTCTGTTCAAGAAAACAAAAAAAAAACAAAAAAATAGAAACATTACCAAATAGGGCCAAATTGATTTGGCCATGTTCTCTTGGTCAAAACTAAGAGTCTTGTTTTTCCCTTAGCTGTCCAATGCCCGGTAATGAAATGCATAATTATTGGACTGAGAGTTTTGGCTTTGCACCTACGAAAGCGATTCATTAACAAGCAAATGAGTCGAATCACACTGGCCTCTCTTGCTTTTACATCACCACTTTCTCCTCGTTGTCATCCTCTCACCTTCCCCCTTCATCGGCATAACTCAAATCTGACGTCTTCTCTCGCTCAGCTACATCCTAAGGGTTCTAATCGAGTTTCTCTTTCTCATTTCCACCCATTTGACTGATCAGAGCCGTGCATTCCATCTTGGGTATTCTTCTAAATGGGGTTTTCGATATGCATGTTTTTCTTTCTTCTTCTTCTTTTTTTTTGTGCATAGAAACGGTCCTTTTAAGATCTATTACCTTTGATTGTTAGACTAAAGAGGAGAATCATGAAAAGTTATTAGGCCGAAAACTCAGTTGGATCTTGGTCCGAAAGAAGGATATAAGTTGACCTTGATCAGGATCCTGTTATGAGTTTAACTATTTAGTGTAACAAAATCTCCATTGATTCATTAATCAAGAAGAAGATATAAGCCCACTCATTCTCATTCTTTGAAAGATGCGGGTGCCATGCCGGCCTTGCCTAGGATCAAGTGGCCTCATGTCGATTCTAGCACATTTTGGAATGGCTCCACCGCCTCTGGATGATGTGTCATATGTTAGTGCTAGAGTTTAGATGATAATAGAACAAACCCCAATTTTCGGTCCCACAATACAATGCCACCCATTACATTATCTCTTTCACTTTACTCATCCCATATGAATATCATCGGTCAAACCAAGGCCACCACGTAGCACAAAACCCACGAATGTCCCGTGCAGGGGCCAATATTATCGACCGCCATTTCAGGCCGACAAAGCCGCCATATCTTTAAGCACAAGTCAGCCAACTATTTTATCCACCACCGCTTGCTTCGCTTGCACCAAAATTACCCAAAAAGTTATAAATTTATGTCAATTCAATCATAAATCTTTCAATTTAATTAATTTAATTTCAAACTATTTAAAAATTTGTCAATATAGTCCATTTAACCAATTTTAACTGGAAATTATTCACACGAATGTAGCTGTATTACGTGGTACGACCAAGGCTAATATGGACAAATTTTATAATTCATCATTTTTTTTTTGAATTTTGTTATATTTTTATTTTATTCTCTCTTTATTTTCATTCTTAGGCAACAACCCTTGACCCTCGCTTGACCCTCGCCAAAGGCCAACAAGGTCGACCAAGGGTCGGCCAAGTTCACTTTGAAGGAGACTCACTTTCGCCAATCTAGAGAGGGGCAACTAAAGTTGCAACCTCACCAATTGTCTCTTGTGGCCGGTCGTTGGCCATCACCAAGGCTTGACAATTAGTAGAAGAAAAGGAAAGAAAAGTAAAGAGAAATATAATAATAAATTCAGAAAAAATAATAGAAATTACATAAATTGTTCACATCAATGATATGACTCAATTTTTCAAATTAAAAATTCTAGAACTAAATTAAGATAAGTACAATAAATTTAATATTTTTTTTGGTAATTTCTCCCGCCACCATTCCACATTCCTCTGCACAAATCTGCGACTTCGTCTTGCCACTCCGCCGACCATCTCTCAACTGCATCACAAACCGAGCCACTTCTATTAATTAAATTGGATGCACGTAAATCCTGAAATGTCCATGGCCGTTAATATAATTAGAGAATAAGGTTTCAATTTTTTCGCAAAAAAAAAAAAAAAAAATAAAAATAAAAAAAATTGAGAAAGCACCACTGCCCTTCTCCAAGGCTAGGGAGAAAGATCAGTGTAAGGTCAGTTTCGTCCATTGGACTGTAGCTAAGCTGGACCTTTTTTTTTTCTCGGTCAAAGCTCAGCTGGATTGCATTGCACACTTTTCGTTTGAATTCCAGCTAACAGCTCACAAAAAAGGAATTATTAACTTTAGTCTGGAATCCAACATGAAGTCCCAACTCAAAGACAGGTTCCGCTCTTCTCGCAAGCGTGTCTATTTCCATTAATCAAAATTTTCGATCCAATTTATACACATCGGTAAAAATATCGCATACTATTTGATAATAAAATTCATATATATGTGATGTTTTTATGCCTATCAATTTAAGTTTTCAAGTAAAACTTTCAAGCAAAACTTTCTAAGAATCTGATTTTAGAAAAAAATTAACAAAATTTGATATGAAATTTTTTTGTTCAAAATATCAATTGCAATTGGTGAATTAAGAATTATCGTTTTTTTTTTTTTTTTTTTTTTTTTTTTTTGATTGGTTACTTAAAATGCTGTCCTAAGAGCGTAAATGAAATAATGATTGAACGCGTAGTCGGGCACGAGTTGTCATTTGTTAATCTTACTGGGGAAGCTGCAACTGGGAAATTGGGAATTGCAAAACCATCATTCATGAGCTGCCCTTCTTTTGTCTATTTCCGGGCAGGTTCCGGCACTTTAACCCTACTTCTACGTTCCCAACTTCATATTTATTATTATAATATATAGTCCTAAAATAAAATAATCGAAGCATCACCCTCATCCCACCCTTGTATAAATTCTCCTCCTCCCTTCGACACAACCCACATCTTAAACAAAGCGAGAAGCTACCTCGGCTTTCACCTTTCCTCTTTCCTCAGTCTCAGCCAAAACTCAGCTACAATGGCATCCTTCTTCTTCGCTTCTAAGACAGCTCTTCCAAAGCTATTCCTCGCCCTCTGCCTACTCCAGATGGCATCCGCCACCAGGAGGCTGGCCGAGCTGGTCCAAGACCAGTCTCCGCCCATGAAGTACCACAATGGCCCTCTCCTCTCCGGCAAGATCTCCGTCAACCTCATCTGGTACGGCCGCTTCAAGCCCTCCCAGCGCACCATCGTCTCCGACTTCATCACCTCCCTCTCCTCCGACCCTTCTTTGGCTCAGGCCTCTCCATCCGTATCCCATTGGTGGAAGACGGTCGACAAGTACTATCACCTCTCCTCCTCCAAGAGGCGCACGCCTTCCCTCACCCTCTCGCCCGGGAGGCAAGTCCTCGACGAGAGCTACTCCCTTGGGAAGTCCCTCACGAACAAGCACCTCGTGAAGCTCGCGTCCCGGGGCGAACAGCGGAACGCCATCAACGTGGTGCTCACCTCTTCCGACGTGGCCGTCGAGGGGTTCTGCATGAGCCGATGCGGCTCCCACGACTCCGCCGTCGGTTCCGTCAAGGTCAAGGGCAGGAGCTCGAGGTTCGCGTACATCTGGGTGGGCAACTCGGAGACGCAGTGCCCGGGGCAGTGCGCGTGGCCATTCCACCAGCCCCAGTACGGCCCGCAGAGCCCGCCGCTGGTGGCGCCCAACGGGGATGTCGGCGTCGACGGGATGGTGATCAACCTGGCAGGCCTCCTCGCCGGGACCGCCACGAACCCCTTCTCGAACGGGTACTACCAGGGCGAGGCGGGGGCGTCGCTGGAGGCGGCGTCGGCGTGCACCGGGATCTACGGTAACGGGGCGTACCCGGGTTACGCCGGGAACTTGCTGGTGGAAAAGGCGACGGGGGCGAGCTACAACGCGCACGGCGTGAACGGAAGAAAATACCTGGTCCCGGCTCTCTACGATCCGTCCACGTCGTCCTGTTCGACGCTGGTGTGAGGGAAGTGGAGACAGATTGAAGCAATGACGTTGAGGCTCCCAGATTGATTCATTCATTCGTTAATATATATTTTTTTTTTTGGTCGCTGTATATTACTGTCATTATAGTAAATAGAAAAGGCAAACCACTTTTTTTATTTTCTATGCGCCATTGCATCTTACTTCTTCAATTCACAGTTCCACCCGTAAAAATAACTGTTAACGTTGTCTACGATTCATAGAAAAATTTGTGTCAATTGATAATAAACATCGAAATTTAGACATGAGATATAAAGTGTGGATAAGCACTTGGGGCGCGCATGACAATCATTCTCTTCCAGAAATAGTTTCTGGAACATAAATAGATTTTTCTATTTCTATTTCTAGAAGAGTTTCTAAGCAAAAGTAACCGTTTGATAACAACATAAAATTTCTACTCTAAAAATAGAAATTCGTTTGATAACGACACAAAATTTTTTTCATTTCGGATGGCAGCTGACCGACGAATAGCGGTGACGGACAGCGGCGGCGGCGGCCGGCAGCCAATGACCAGTGACCGGCGATGGCGGCGGCGGCCACGGGCGGCGCGGCGGCCAGGGCTGGCGGTAGCAATCGGCGGCTGCCGGTGGCCAGCAGGCGGCTGGCGACCGATGGACAATGGTCAGCAGCAACGGATGAAGGACCGATTAACGAACGATGAAAATTTTTTTTATTTCTCATTTCTGTTCCAGAAATAAAGAAGTAGAAACTTTCTACTTCTGATTTCTATTCCAAACTTATTTCGAAATAGAAATCTATTCCGTAAATAGAAAAGCGGAATAAGTTTATCAAACGGTTTCTATTCCGTAAACAATACGAAATAGAAAAATTATTTCTGGAACAAAAATAGACAGTTGTCATGCACCCCCTTAGCCATCACGCCCATTCTTGATAATTAGCTCCACCACCACCTTCACTTCTCGCTGGTTTTGTCCTTGTTATCTCAGCCAAAACAAGTGTCATATTTCTTGCCTTTACATGACGACTCTTTCCTCACTACCATCCTCTCACCTTTCCCCTTTCCTTCATCGTCATCACTCAAATCTAACTTCATTTATCTTGCTCAGCTACATCCTAAGGGCTTCATTGACCTTTCTTTCTCGCTCCCAGCCATCAGATTGATTAGATTCTCTTGGATAATCTTTTTAATGGGGTTTTTGTATATGCACATTTTTTTTTTTTTTTTTTTTTTGTATAAAAATATTCACTTTATGGCCCTTTTGCAATCTATTACCCTGAGCTGTTAGACTAAAGATGGGAATTATGAAAAGTGAATTCTGGGCGAAAACTCAATTGGATCCTAATTTAGGAAAATACTACAATCTGAACTTGATCGTGGATCCTATTTTGATTTTGACGATTGAATATAACAAAATCTCAATTGGATTTTGGATCGAGTTAAACTCACTTTTGGGCTTAAGGTCTCAAAGTTTCCTTGTGTTGTTCAAGCCGGTTTGAACTCAATTACTTCTAAAAATTTCCAGGTGTTCAACTATCTAACATTTAAGCATGCAAAAGAAAAAAACTATGCTATCTCTATCCGATTGCCCAACCCTACCGACGTGCCGCCACCGAAGCCTTCAGCCAACACCCAAGATCATCACCACCTCAAGAAACTCTCAGACTGCATCGGAATCATCTGTGCCCAGTCGATCTCATCCTTTGAAAGATGCAACTCCCATGCACATCAAGCCTAGGACCGAGTGGCCTCATGTCGGTTCCGGTGCACTTTGGAATGGCTCCACTGCCCCCGGCAGCCATTGCCTCAATTCTACCAATTCCACGCGCATGCCTTTGCCCCGAGAACATTTCCACCCACCCCCACCCACCCCTTTTTTTGGGGGGGTTTGTTTTCCTTTTTGAATTATATGGATGAGCTGTCATCTGCTAGTGGAAGTGCTAGATTTTGGGTGATTTTCGGATACTCCAAACTTTCGGTCGCACCATACCCATTCCATGCATTATCCCTTTCACTTTACTCGTCCCACATATCAGCGGTCAACCAAGGCCACCGGCCCACCACCGTGCGCAACGCCCATGAGCGGCCCATCCTTGGGCCAATACCACCTCGGCCATCACTTTAGGCCGACAAAGCCGCCGTACCTTTAAGCACAAGTCAGCCGACCATTGTGCCCACTGCCCACCGCCGGTTGATTCTCTTACACCACCGTCCCACATTCATTCCCCCCCAGGCGCCGGGGGGGGACCATCCCTCAACTGCACCACAAACCGAGCCCAATGTCGAACCCACCTCTTTTAATTAAATTGGATGCACGTAAATCATGGAATGTCCCTGGCCCGAAAAACGATTGGAATAGAACACGAGGAAAAGGGAATCGTGAGATGGCCGGATTTCTGGCCACATGCCAATAGCTAAATTCTAAACGACAATTCCCGATTACCATCGAGGGGGGTATAATTCGAAAAAGAGAAGGAAAAAAAAAGATAGAGAGAAGAAAACATGGAATTGTTCAAATAGAGATGCTCCCATTACATTTGACATAGAAGATAATCCGGTGGCATATTTATTGCGTTATCTAAAAACTATAGTGAAAGGTAGCGGAGGAGTTTGTAATGGCATTCTATAGGTTATTAAAATCCCAGTTGGATTATATGTTGGAAGTGAGTCACCAATCAACCATCGGCTCTAATACTACTTATATCATTAACTTGAACTTTTGAGTGAAGGTAGGTCCAACTAAATAAATTGACGAGCTCAAACTCAGACTCTCTCTTGACAATTTCTCTAGCAAAATATATGAAATCTGATTAAATTTTCCATCGAAGCACATCAATTCGAAAAAAGAAAGTCGAATTTCACAACATGGTGGTTCAACATTAGTATTCAATGATTTTATTGTGCAATGTACTAAAGTTCAATAACCATCATCATTAGCATTAACTAAAAAGAATATGGTGTCGCTGCATACGTTTGCGAATCTAAACTTTACTCAACCTTATGTGTCACGGGCTGCCCAAGACTTTGTAAGCTACTCACTATAGAAGGGCTACGATCCCTTCAAAATTCGGTTAAGCCCATGATGTGATTGGCAGTTGATGATACTTATCGCTAAAACCATTGCTACGAGGCCTACGCTATATAGAAAGACGTGGTTTTGGATCTTTGGTTCTTTTTCAATTCAGGGTCTCGACAAGCGAACGTGATAAACTAGTCAAGCGGCTTTGACACATGTGTTCATGCATCGAATCTCTGCAATGAAATTGAATTTGGTTTCTTGCAAGCATCAAACCCCGACCGTCCACCAAAATCTAGCCAATTAACTTCACGGATGCAACTTTTATTCGACCCCGTTTGTTTTTTGGTAGATAATATATACGTGCAGCCCCCACAAATCGCACTGGATAGCATTCACTTGGGCCAGTACGACCTTAAGGTGATGCTGCTAGCAAATTGATTATGGTGGTGAAATGTCATCGAAGTCAACACCTACCAAAGAGCAAAGCGCCGTCCATCACCCTCTATGCAAATTGGAGACATTTGGTGTGCATCGTCGGCTTTCGTCCGTTCCCACCGACTGGTGTTTCCTAACTAGCGCTTTATTGCCTTGGACTTCATCGACCTAGGGTTTGTCTTGGCTTTCTGCTAGGGTTTTTTTATGGACTGAAGGACCATTTCTTCGATGGCTTAGAACCCCGTGATTGGCAAAATGAAAAATCCTTCGTCCATCCCTTTGTTAAGGATGGGTAATCTCCTTGGTTAGGGCATCGGTTTCCATTATATCAAGACAAAAGACAAAAAAATCGAGCTCACAGTATTTTTTGCCGATAAACTTCATTTGGGGCGTGTTTGTTAAGCGGAAAACGAATAGTTTGCAAAACATCTTCCAAAAAATAATTGCTCAAATCACTCACAAGAATTAACAAGTAAAAAATATTTTCATCATTTACAAAATTATTTAGACAGAAATTGTTATTCATAATAAAAAGACTTTTCTTTGGATAATTATTTCAAATGATACAAACGATCATTTTTTGAAAAATATTTTCTATGTTATTCATATTTGTGAAACAAATGAAGCCTAAGTTAGGGCTTGCTAGAAAGGGGAAATTATCCAAAAAAAAATCCTAAACCTATTGCGCTCAGCCTATTTAGCCCTAAAATTTTCAATTTAGTTAATTTAGTTTTAAATCTTTTGACATTTTATGAAGTCATTCTAGCTACTATTGGCCGGAAATCATTGAGGTAGATATTTTTTGCATTTTTTTAGTTTCTTGAATTTTGTTTTCTTTTTTCATTTTGTTTTCTTTTCTTTTTTCCCTTCATCAGCCACCAGTGAGGGCCTCAACGCCCTATCAACCTCAGGTGAGGGTTGACTTGCCTAGGCGAGAGTTGCCCTCATTGGGTAGCAAAGGTTGCCCTACCGACCCTCCTGTGCTTGGTAGCACCGGTGGGGCCTCGCCGCAAACCACTATTTAAACATAAACCCTCCGGGGGCTGGCCTAATAAACCACCCCTGGGACCCCCACTTAAATCGCGAGCATTCAGAAATTCAAACTTTTTCCCTATGCAATGAGGTAATAAAGCTCAACCATCACGGCTAACTACGGGTGGGTATATTATTCTTTCTTACTCACTCTAATTTGTCAGATCACATATATAAATCATATATAGTTTTTTTTTCCCTATTCCCAGGAACCAATCCCGGTTCTGGGTCCCCACCCCTATCTCCAAACTGGGCCGATTGTTTGGCGAGCATATACAAAAACTACTTTATCTTCTCCAATTAGACGCATGAATTCCTTCCCTGTTTGTACTTCATTCATCACATATCGAGACTCTTATTAATTGACTTTAATATAGTGCGTGGAAATAGTTGCTTCTGGTAATTTCCACAATGTGGAAACAGCCTGGAGACCACTAAGTTATTGCACAAATTTTAGGAAAAGGGAAAAAAAAAAAAAATTTAACTTTACTTGCATCTTTAACAAAATCGCTCAAGAGTGGCTTGCTCAGTTCAACAACCCACCACCACCATGTCATCCCCTCTCCACTCCGCATGCCGTCGCCTTGCCAGCTCAAGACCAAACGACAAGCTCGATTTCACGAGAGCATCTTCAACAAAATCGAATCCAAATTGCTAAACCAACGCAAATCAGTCTTCCAAACTTCAACTAACACCGCAGTTCAACTCTAGATTATCCTGGTGAAGATGGTTTGGATTGGCCAACCAATCCTGTAGACATACACGAAAGCATTCGACCATTATCGGGACACGCATGTAAACGACAACTTCTCTTACATCAAGCGGTTCTAGTCAACCACCCCATCGCGAGCCCCAGGCCATAGTTATCGCGCGCCTGCATGAGTACAGCCCCGCACGCGAGTGAGAGAGAGAGAGAGAGAGAGGAGACGCTGACCTCATGATACAGACGCGCAACAGCAATTCCCCGTTCACGACGCGTAATCAAAGCGGCCGCGCGCCCGTCCAAGTAAATGGAATTGAGTGTTGGGACAAACCGTAGGGGGGGGGTGGTCCGATCTTAAGTGGGCAATTCTCCTTTCTCCACGCAAAAGTCGCCCGCGGCATTAAACTCCTTTCGTTCCTTTCTCCTAACGAAGCCCGACGTAGCTCCCCCTCTCTTAACAGCTCCTTAGCCTTTATCGTGTCATGTGGTCTTCTTTTCCTCCTTCGTCGTCCCGTCCGTGTCGTTCATGCGTGCAATAATGTCCCATAGCCCTAGCCGTGTCTAAGCAGGGCTTTGTTCATGGAAATGAAGTGTACACAAAGGAAACTTCGCGCGCCGATATCCAGCTAGATATTGGATGGAGTACGCAACCGTATTTTTCTCCTTTACAGGTGCGAAAGAAGGGCGTGAATTGTATATCTGAACACATTTAACGATGCATCGGAAACCTCACTATAGGTAAGAAAGGAGAAAAGATTTAAGGGGATCCAGTGCTTAGATTACATGTAGACATATACGGAAGTTATGATAGTTTAGTGTTATGGAGCATCCATTGGGAATATGATAAATGTCACAGACGCCATATTTGATAACTAGCCAATTCTTAATTATTTCAATTCTTTTGTTCCTTGGAATTAAAAAAAATAGAAACTAGTTTGGTAATATCAGCTAATTTTTCTATTTCACGGAATAGATTTGGAACAAAAACAAGAAATGAAAAAAGTAAATAAATAATTTTTAACAAAAAAGAACAAAAAGTCATTTGGTAACATCAGCTAATTTTTTTAAAAGTTACTTCTTTGTTACTGGAAATAATTTCTGAAACCGAAGTAAAAAAAAAAGGTTACTTCTTTGTTTAGGAAATAATTTATGAAATTAAGTCATTTTCTTCTTTGCTCCCAAAAACAATGTTTGAAACCAAGATGAGGTTTGGTAACTTTTTGTTCTTCCTCCTCCCTCCTCCTCCTCGATCGGCCAGAGATGAGGTTCGGCACCTCACCGACCATTGCTAAGGCCCGATAACCAGTTAGAGGAGGAAGAAAAAGAAGAAAAAGAAAAATCTAAAAAAATTATTAAAAATAAAAAAAATCCATGTCACAAAGAAATTTGATAGTTATGCGAAACGCATTCGAATGCTTTCGTAAACTCAAAGAACAAAATAAAAATAAAAAAAAAACTATTTTCAAGCATAAATTGTTCGCGAGGACATAATACTTGATGGTTTCGACCTTTTAATTTGTATAATGTGATCTTTAGATTTTTCGATATTTATTAAAATTTTTAATGTTATTACTTTTTTTTTTTTTGTCAATCCTATTCTATTACTTTTAGTAATTCAAGTTCAATGATAACATTAAATATTTTCATATAATTTAATAATTATATTCAATGTGTATCAAAAGTCTAAAAATCACATTGAAAATATTAAAAGTTCAAGAGATAACATTACATGTTGAGTTATTGTTTAAAAATCACAATTAATAAATTAAATTTTTAAAAATTGTATTACATCTTTGATTAAAAGTCAGAAATTAATTATGTCATTTTTTCATCGGAAATATGATCCGTAGCAAGTGCGTAGCGTGCGGAGTGGATATGATGATGGCGATTTGCTTTTGGCTCCAAATGCGACTTGACTTTGATAATCTGCAAAAGTTTCTAGGTGAGATGGACCTGAGAAAAAGGCCTCCTGTCTAAGTTCAATTGGAGTTGTCTTCTTAGTCAACAAAACCAAATTCGGGGGTTTCGCAAGGGGGTCCAATTAAGTCAGCCAAGGCGTCAGGAACGGCAATGAATTCCATTATTATTTTATTCAGTCCCCAGGAAATAGATAATACATGTAAAAAAAAAAAAAATACGATCCCATAATACAATATAGCAGCCTGTCTCCCAGTGGATTAGAACGGGGGAACCCCCAAGGAAAACGCCCGCCAGGGGCAGCCTGGAAAAATCGTTCTAGAATTTCATCTCAATTAAGAATTTACTGGTCATTCTTAAAAGCCAAGTTCCGAAGTATTAGGCGGTGTTGATCTCGTATGTACCGAGATGATTTACAGCTCTTGAGTTAGACTTTTTGAAAAGGAAACGATTCCACCATAAATTTATTCGTTTGTGCCACCTTTATAAATCCGATTTACATGTTGGACAGGCGTAGCGATGCTCTTTCGATTCGAGCCCGGTTCGCAACCTAGTAAAGGTCGCGTGTTCTCGTGCCGTGTCCCGGAAGATGTCGACCCCAGCTCGAGCCCGGGCCGAAAGCAACAACGCCATTTTGACCCTCCAAGCCCGTCAAACCCATCGGACGCGTCTTGTCTTTGTCGCTCGCTCCCGAGATGCTTCCTCCTCCTCGCTATCTTTTCTCTTTAGAAGCCAGCTGTTCCCCTGCCCACACGCACCAGCGTGCACTCAACTCCACCTTCCTCCTCCGTATAAATACATGGCCGCTCCTCTTGTCCATCATCAACCAAACATATCAATCTCTCAGTCTCAGCCTCAGCCTCAGCCTCGTTCTCGTGCTCCCTCTTCTCTAAGAAAAACAATGGCTTCTTCGAGCCACAGAAACTTGGCCAGCCTCGCTTTACCGATCCTCGCCATCCTCTTCTGCCTCGGCCCGCGCCCGGCCGCCCCCGCCCTCGTCCAGCAGCAGCCCCTCGTCCTCAAGTACCACAACGGCCCCCTCCTCAAGGGCAACGTCACCCTCAACCTCCTCTGGTACGGCGCCTTCTCCCCCGCCCAGCGCGCCGTCGTCCTCGACTTCCTCCACTCCCTCTCCGCCGCCCCGGCCGCCTCCCGGCCCCCCTCCGTCTCCTCGTGGTGGAGCACCACCACGCGCTACAAGGGCGGCCCCTCCAACCTCGCCGTCGGGACCCAGATCCTCGACGACAAGTACTCCCTCGGCAAGTCGCTGAAGACGGGGCAGCTGGCGGCGCTGGCCTCGAAGGCCGGGTACAAGAGCATCAAGACCCGGGCGCTCGCGATCAACCTCGTGCTGACCTCCGCCGACGTGGCGGTCGACGGGTTCTGCATGAGCCGGTGCGGCACCCACGGGTCCGGCGCGGCCGGGACGGCCCGGTACACGTACGCGTGGGTGGGGAACGCGGTCAGCCAGTGCCCCGGGCAGTGCGCCTGGCCGTTCCACCAGCCGCAGTACGGGCCGCAGACGCCGCCGCTGGTGGCGCCCAGCGGCGACGTCGGGGTCGACGGGATGGTGATCAACCTGGCGACGGTGCTGGCGGGGGCGGTGACGAACCCCTTCAACGACGGGTACTACCAGGGGGACGCGGCGGCGCCGCTGGAGGCGGTGAGCGCGTGCACGGGGATCTTTGGGAAGGGCGCGTACCCGGGGTATCCCGGCCAGCTGCTGGCGGACAAGACGACGGGGGCGAGTTACAACGTGATCGGCGTTAATGGCCGCAAGTTTCTGGTGCCGGCCATGTGGGACCCGAAGACCTCCGCGTGCGAGACCCCCGTGTGAGTCGTCATCCTGGAAAGCCTAAAAAGAGTTCGTAGGTATGAAGGGGAAAGTTGTACTTAACTTGTCGTTCGTGTTTTGTGCAAGTGTAGATTTAGCGAATACAGATGAGAAGGAACGAAAAAATGTATAGAGAGTTGCTACGATATGTGGAATAATTTGATTTATGGAATAATGAAAACTTTCCATTTATTATAATATGGACAAAATGACCAACATTACGCGGCAACCCGGCGTTATGCTGAATGCAAATGAACGGTGCTCTAATTTATTCGCGCCCTGAATATGCTTCATTTTGTCTGAAAACACCTCTCGGCTGCTAATATGCTCATAAATTGCGAAGACGACCACATCAACATTGGAACTTAGAGTTTTCGCACAAGTGGTTATAATTCAAATTGAATATTGAAGCTTAAGGATGATGGCTATGCTGAATACCTCTTTCGCCCTTCCACTCATCTCTTTACATCGTAAATTAAATTTAAGCACATCTTTCAATCTCTAAAATTTCACCCAAAATTTCAATGAGTTATTCATACGTTTGGTAAAAGTGTTTAACAGCCGTATGTTACCAAATAATAGAGGAAATGGTAACTTAAATTGATTAACATAATTGGTGTGCCATTATTACTCGAATCACATTGTTTCTTTCTTTATTAAATTCATTTTTAACGCACATACATGTGTGTGCGGTAACAGATTTTCCTGAATACCCATAGTTAATAGAAACATATATAAATTAAATGAATTCTATCATTTTTACCATTTCACATAAATCGACAAATTAGACTGAAAAAGCATGTCGATAGCTATCTACAAGGCAAAAGCTTAACACAAACATAAATATTTTAATTCTTGGAACCTTAGCAGATGTACATAAATGTATGCATGATAGTCATTTTTTATTTGTGTGCCGCTATTAAAGTTCATATCACTTGCTAATCTATGTGTAAAATAAGAGATCCGACTGATCAATAATGACCAACATATAGTGGGAGCAATTGAATTCGCAGGGCCTAAAGGAAAATGGGCCGCTAGGCCCGCCCGGATCTGAAATACAAATGGGCCTGTTTGACCCACGTCCTTACATTAGAAAGCGCAACCCGCCCCACTTTGGCCCGGTCCAGCTTGGCCAAACATTCTTGTACCTGTCTTGAATTATGGACCGCCTAGGGCAATATATTGAGCCTAACCTTCGAGCTCGTCTAGACTCGCATATTGATCACCCCTACCAACAACCAACATACGAAAATATGGAACTCAATTTGGGAATGAAATGGTTCCCGGTGCATTTCAAGCTGTTAGTGGTGTTAAAATATGTCTCAAATTTGAGCCCAATGCGAAATTCCGAGTATTCTGAATTGGATATTTTGCGGACATTCGAAATCGAGCAAATAAGATCCGAAGATCAACTTCCCCAAAAGTCGAAAATATGTTGGAGAATTTGGCCGCTGAAATAGGAAAGTCCAACTTTGACTTGGACTTGGATTTTGTGTAAAATATATAGAGATATATGTTTAGGTTAGAATTGTTCAAGATAACAACAAAATAAGAAAGTTATGTGTTGACTTTGATCTGCATCTCAAGATTAACGTGTTAGGCAAGATATGAAACAGAATCCTATGAGAAGTCGACAAAAGAATAAGGGTCTCACTTATGGTATATAGACTTGTGGCCATGGGTGGTGGAGGTTGATTAGGAAGAATTGATCTTGAAGCGCTGTCTCGTCGTAGAGTGCTTGAGAGGGATTTTTCGTTGTCGTTATTGTCCGTGAATTACATCCAATAAGATTTAGTGTTCAAGCCAATTAAATCTTGTGGCAAGATTTACGTGTAATTCCTTCATGAGATTGAGAGATTATTTTTTGAAAAATTTCGGGGCTATAAACACTGCAAGTGTTTTTTGGTGTAATTGGGGCTTGGGAAACACCGAGAGAATGTTTAAGTGACTCGAGTGTGTAATCTCCTTGTATCGCTTAATCTATAATAAAATGTATCGCTACTCTTCCTGTAGACATAGGTCTTTACGACCAAACCACGTAAATCCAATGCCCAATTTATTTTATTCTCCTATTTATATTATTGTTCGATCACTCACCTTATCGCAACAAGTGGTTAGTTGTATATTGAATGTGACTTGCTTTTTAAGTAGTTTAGAGAAAGATTACTTGAGAATTGCTATCCTAATGAAAGGAAATTAAAGTAAAAAATTGTAGAGCGCTCAAGCCACATCGCGCCGCAATATGCTGGAATATTGTACCCGTCAGTAGCTCGGGAAACAAGAAGATGCGCGCTATTTCTCCAAACCTTAGGCACCTAGGCTGCGTTTGATAATGCTTTTGAGAACAAGTGTTTTTGTTCTTTTGTTTCTAGGAGCAGAAATAGAACATAAACACGTTTGGTAAGTTTTTTATTCCTGAGAATAAATTTGGAATGGAAACAGGAAATAAAAAAAAAAAAAAATTTACTTCTTATTTCTAAGAACAACTCAATAAATAAAAATCAAGAATCAAGTTTTTTCTTTTCTTTTTCTTTTTTTCCTTTCCATTCCTCTCTTCTTCCTCTAGTCAGTCACCGACCTCGGTGTCAGTTGGCGATCAGCCAGACGAGGCTTGGCAAACTCCCCAGAGCCTTGCTAGCCCTTGGCGAGGTCGCCAGAAGCTCACTAGCCATCGGCAAGGCCCCCCCAAGCCTCGTCAAGGCTAGGTGAGGCTCGACCTCGCTTAGATCTGGTGAGGCCGAGCTCTCCGATGGCCAGGCAAGGTCGCCTCACCCAATCACGGCAAGGCTTGGGGTGACCTTGTCGGCCCTTGTCTAGTCGGTTGCTTGCTTGTGACCGGCTGCAGGAAGGAGAAGAAAAATAAAAATAAAAAATAAAAAATATTATTAATAAATTAAAAGAAATTCTAAGTCATAAAAGTATAAGGGGTCATACCAAACGCATTTCTCTCCTAATAATATAAATTTTGTGTAATTATCAAAGACGTTCAAATTCTCCAAAACTATTCCCGGGAATAGAAATAGAAAAAAGTATTTCTAAAAAAAAAAATTATTCTTCAAAATAGAAACGTTAGCAAACGCACCCTAGATGTCTGGCCAATACATCGCCATGGAAAGTATTCTTGTGATCCTTTTGAGGTGTCTTGAGCTTAAGCTATCGGACATTACAAGTTGCCGAGATTTCAAACTGGATGAGAAGTTACTCAAAGATAGGTTGCCCAAACTAAAGATTCTAGGGCCTTTTGTTGACCAATATTACTAATTTATAGGAATTGGGGTTGTCAAATAAGTGAGTTGGGTAAAAATAGTCCAACTCAAATTGACCCATTTATATGCAACATAAATTAAGTAACTCATACCCAATTTGCTTGACTCATTTACTCAAATATTTCAATATTTAATCCAACCTATGAAAATCCATATCCACTTAATTTAATTCACTTTAAGTTTTTCATGTGTATATGTTATTTGGATAAGATCGCTGATTCAACTATAAGATTTTAAGAATTAGCTTTCGACATTGCAAAGAATTTTCAATTTTTGTATTGATTCACAATGAAGAATAAGAGAAACTCAGTGTTTGGTAGTGAATTTATAAAATTACAATAATAAATAACATGTAGGACTTAAAAATCTTAATTAGATGGACCGTAAGATATCGAAGAGAATAATTTATGCTGAAGATTGATTGCAATCACAAGAACTAATATTATTGAATAAAAAAAATAACAATGTCTAATGCAACTAATTAATGATGTACTCCAATAGCAAACAAACAAGACTTATAAAATTAATAAAAATAAAAAATAATTGAGAAAAAAAGAAGTCATATTGATATTGATATTTTTAATAAGGATAAAGTCAAACTCATCCCAAAATTTCTCTAAACTTGGAATAGTTTGAGGAGTCTATTATATGCTCATAAAAAGTGAAAAGAAAGTCATAAAGATAGGTTAAGTTTGGATAAATTATGAATCCATCTAACATCTATTTTTTTAGGTTTTGTCATTTTGAACTCATTTATAATAATTTATTAAATATCACTAACTCATATGATGATTCAGCTCATCAAATATAGGTGAAGAAATGGGTTTATGACCCATTTTGACAGGTTTAATACAAATGCAAATGCTTTTGTTGGACCGATTCGGATCTTGAAGACTTTCCTCGGATGTCTTGAGCTGGCGCTAGCGGGGACCATAACATGGGGCATGTGGATGGTGTTTTTGCCACAGTGCATGAATCCTAGGACCTTGAGCTTAAGGTCATTTGCAGGAGTGGGTGGGTCTTTTTTTAGGCTGAGAGGCAAAGGGTTGCTATTCTATTACTAGGATTTTCTAGCCTAATCATCAGGATACCTACGCGATGCTCTAAATGGTGCCAATGTTTAGCTCTAACGAATGATTGGTATGTTATCCGTGGCTCGTGATACCTTGCAACTAGAGTTTCTCCATAACCAGAATGTCTTTGCTAGATCATGAACTTCTGCTAGGTATTGCAGATTCCTGTGGGTATACCGTCCTTTTGTCTATGTACCTATTAACCACTCGTGCCCATTGTTTGTCCTAAACCAGCTTTTGAACTGCTTCTTCTTTAATCTTATCCTTCACCTAATCACTTTCATGTTCAAAAAGAAGATGGGACATTTTAAGATGATAAGCCAAGTTTTGCTTTTTGGTTAGTACCAAATTAAGTTGTTCGGACAATGCGTGAAGACTTTGTGGATGCACGCGTCCACTGAGAAAACTAACTTCTTGGTAAGTATAAGAAAAGGAAAGATTTAGAATGGAGATGACAAATACTTTTAATTTTTTAATTGGCTATGATGCTCGTATATCTTCAACCGTTAACTATGTGTGCTTAGCATTTGCCATAACATCCTAAAATAGTCTCGACTTTTGCTATATGATTGTTTTGAATTGTTTTACTTTTGTCGATTTTATATCTATTGATGAGGTGTTCAAGACTTTTTGAGTACTTAATTAGTCATGGCAATTTCCCGTTCCTCTTGACATATGATTAGCAGAAGCCATTTTGGCAAGTCTTGAAATTCCTAGTTTTTGCAGCCCTAAAAAATATCTTATAGATTATCTTAATTCTCTAGTTGCCTCTACAATCTACATCTCATATTCTCCAACCATATTTGAAAGTCACAGTAGATTCTTATGTTTTGTAGCTCTTTAAAATGATTTCCACAAAAAATACTTTCTTATTGACATACTTACACCATTACTTAGCAAAATATATGATCTCTAATCCAATACAAGCAAGGCACGAGCATGAATGATGCGCGTGAAAAGGACTTTTTGGCAACACGACATGTCCTGCTTAAACTAGGTTAGAGCTCGACACGGCTATGCTAGGCAAGGACCACAACTCACCCACGAGGGAGGGCGAGAATTAATTTGTTAAGATGGGAATCGAAACAAAGAATCAAACTTTATGATAGAGGGAAAATGGGTCGGGGAGAGAGATTGATTAATTAATTAATTGATCGATTGATTGATTAATTAATTAATTGATCGATCGATTGATTAATCATAATTGCTAAATGTTTTACACACAAGAGGAAAAAAAAACGATTAACGAAAGGATAAGTGCAATTATATGTATCCCATCATGATCAGGCGAGTTGATTAAGGTGGGACCAACACTAACTTGAATTCCTCCCTTGCAAGATTTTCAATTTGTATATAATGTTTATTTTATTGAAGAGGGGTAGGTGGCTGCACGAGTTGAAGTGACTCCCCGACGAGCCTCCCCCGACATTCGCGATTACGAAAGTCCAGAGAGCCCTGCGACTGGCGGTGGTAAACGAGGAATCTTGGGAAGAATTATGCTTTTTTACGTGTCTTGCTTGAATAGTCTTCGTGCTTACCGAGAAGCCGAAAACCCTAAGTTTCGGACCATGTCAGCGGATCGTAAGCGATCATAGACAAGCGAGTTTCGGTCGTGGCTTGGCCAGCGCCTCGACTCACCAAGGGCTCTCGATTGGCTTCGTCTCCATCATCCGTCTTATTCGACGCTTCGCAACTTATCACGTAGGGAAGAAATCACGTACCATCTAACCTTGTTCAGATGATTTTTGCATCAAGCGAGTCCCCTAGACAATGAGCAATGATGATTCCGGCGTGTAGGAATGGGGATGGGAGTTTTTCATTTTTGGTATAATGAGGTGAAGGCGAGAGTCGGGTGGAGATAAGATTGGATCGCCTAAATGGCGGATCCTAAGAAAAATGCGAAATTAGAGTTTATGGATGACTTGACTTGTCCATGATTGCTCGATATCCTTCTCTCATTTGCCTTGATAATTGGAGGATAAGTTGAAAGTGATTATGTTTAGATGGGACACTTTGAGTGAATATGCACAAGTATATATTACGCTAGAATAAAGTTAAGTAATAAAGACAAAAGGGGGGAATGGAATGACATAAAATTCTAAGGTCTTGCTTGACATGCGATACCAAGGCAAATGGAATGAGATGGAAGGCGTCCGAATGAATTTTGAGAAATGTGGAATGAGAATTAATCTATGAGCAAGCAAGTTTGATGATTACATGAGAATTGAAACGTATTCTCATTTTGCAACTTATTTATCAAGGAGTAATTTTCATTTTGACTTTAGGGGAGCAAATAAGTTGCTGAAACGCCCTTCTTAATGATTGATCTGATTGGCGGCTATGCAACATTTCAAGACTTATAATTTTACATGATCCATTCAAGCAAATACATAAATATTTTAACTATTCATTAATTTGAGTTCACAACAATTAAGAATTTACTTTGTTCAGTAGATTCAACTCATCTTAATTTAGGCAAACGGGTTGCGTGTCAAATCAAGGTGGGTCGTCCAAGAAAATCGGTAATTTAGAACCTATTAGAATTGTCTTATATTTTTAATTTTTCACCCAATCTAATATCTTATTATTCTGGCACTCGGATAATTTCCCTCCAGGTGGCGATCTTCGGCTGATCCGGCTCGGCGCAGCCGACCCCCACGACAGTCCACACGAGGCGCTAATGATGAGCCGATGACTGGCGCTCAGTAGGTGGAAGTGAAAAGGTTTTCCTCCCCCTAATTCCTTAAAAAAAAACACATTTTCTCCCTTTTCAGAGGTAGGTGAAGGTGAAGAATTTGGCCTTTTTAAAAAAAAAAGAAGGGGTTCCCGAATAATCAAATCTGTTGACTCCTTGACCGATTCCCTCCCGCTCTTACCCCCAACACCTCCCCGAAATGACCTCCCGTGCCATCGTCTTCCAACTACCCCCGCGTCTCCACCAGCCACCACCCTCCACCGTCTCCCCCACCACCACCACCACCACCCCGACCTAACCCTCCCTCCCTTATAAAACGACGAGCCGTTTCTCCAGATCTCCTCAGGTACCTCTCCCGTGCCTTCCCTCTCCATCCTCTCTCCAAATCCGCATTGCCATTTGCCACCCGAAAAAGGCAGAGCAGAAAAACGGCAATGGCGATCGCCTACAGCAGCTCCCTCATCCCCGCCAAGGCCTTCTCCAAGGCCCTCCTCCCGGCGGCGCCGGGCGGCCGCATCGTCGCCGTCCACTCCCCCGAGCCCGGGAAGAGCCCCGCCGTCCCCGACAAGGCGCTGAAGCTGAAGAGCTCCGCGCTCCCGGCGTCGTCGGCGGCGGCGGCGACCGCTGCCCCGGCGAAGCCGGCCGTGGGGACCGGGAAATGGAGCGTCGACAGCTGGAGGTCCAAGAAGGCGCTGCAGCTGCCGGAGTACCCGGATCAGGCGGAGCTCGAGTCGGTGCTGAAGACGCTCGAGGACTTCCCCCCGATCGTGTTCGCCGGGGAGGCGAGGAGCCTGGAGGAGAAGCTCGGGGACGCCGCCATGGGGAACGCCTTCATCCTGCAGGGGGGCGACTGCGCCGAGAGCTTCAAGGAGTTCAACGCGAACAATATCCGTGATACCTTCAGGATTCTGCTCCAGATGGGGGCCGTTCTGATGTTCGGAGGCCAAATGCCTGTTGTCAAGGTCAGATACTGCGGCGGCGGCGGCGGCGCCATGGATAATATTCGATTTCAGTTGCTCGTTTTTGTCCTTACTTTGCAATATTTGCTATTAGGACACGGTGTATATACACTGTCTAAGAGTTTGAGTAATTCTGTTGCTCTGATATTTGCTTGAATGATTATGCGTGTTTAGGTCGGGAGGATGGCTGGTCAATTTGCAAAGCCGAGGTCGGACCCTTTCGAGGAGAAGAACGGGGTGAAGTTGCCGAGTTATAGAGGTGATAATGTGAATGGGGATGCGTTTGATGAGAAATCAAGAATTCCTGACCCTCAGAGAATGATCAGAGCATACTGCCAGTCTGCTGCTACTTTGAATCTGTTGAGGGCTTTTGCAACTGGAGGTTATGCTGCCATGCAGAGGGTCACCCAGTGGAATTTGGATTTCACCGAGCACAGCGAGCAAGGCGATAGGTGAATTTTCCTGACTTTACCCTGCTCGGATAACTGATTAACATTTAACACATTAGTCTGGTCGGATTAGGTTTTGGTAGCTCTATTCAGCTTCAAGTAGTGGGTTTCCTAAGATGGAATCTTTGGGCTAATGAATGAAAGGGTATTTGAAAAAGCAGTGAGCTCTCTTTATGGAAGGAAAAGGAATCACAACTGGATGGTCCATTTTTGGCACTGGGAAGCATTTGTAGTGGAGACAAAAAGAACGGACCAATAAAATTAACCTCTGTTTCAGGCCACGTTTCTGTTCTTTGTCTCCACACTTTCTGTTCTGATCTAGCACGGTGGATCAATGATGAAATTTGGCATATAATCAGTTCCACGGATATGATCGTCTAGATACTGATTTAAAAGACTTGAAATTGCGTTTCATTCGATGAATACTTTTTTAGAAGATTTTGATTGATTTGCATTTGGTTGGTATCAAATGAAAATTAGTAATCTGGACAAGGTTCACCGGTTCCCTCTTGTCTTCTATGTTTGTAGTTTTCTGGTGGACTGAGTAATCTGGACAGATTCTGCTTCAGCAGTACACATGTATCTGTTTTACTCTGCTTGTTGTGTGATTGTTTATTGTGAGTGTTGACATCAGGGAATAATATACAGATAGATACTTGATAATTCGCATGTTGCTGAGTTTCTTTTGTTATCCCTAGGTACCGGGAGCTGGCTCACCGAGTTGATGAGGCTCTTGGGTTTATGTCCGCAGCTGGGCTTACTGTTGACCATCCTATTATGACTACGACTGAGTTCTGGACATCACATGAGTGCTTGCTCTTGCCCTATGAGGAGTCGCTTACTAGGATGGACTCAACTTCAGGTCTTTACTATGACTGCTCTGCCCATATGCTTTGGGCTGGCGAACGTACTCGACAGCTGGATGGTGCCCATGTTGAATTTTTAAGAGGGATTGCCAATCCCTTGGGTATTAAGGTAACTGTTTCTTTTCTCATCTCAGGCTGACGAGTCATTAAAATGTAAATACTGGCCAACTTTTGAACAATCTTAAAGTCAGGTGAACCTTGTTTTCTGGAGTCTTTAGATAAAGAATTAACCGGCAAGGTTAGTAGAACATGGAGGAGGGCCTTCGTTGGAAGCGGTTCTTGAGCAATGCACATTATTTTCTAAATAATATAAGCACCATAGCATGACGAGCGTACTTTTTACGCAATCAGTAAGCAATCAATAAATCATAATGCTTAGCTGAAGGAAAAGAATAATACATGCGTTGTTATTACTTACTACATCTGCAAGTGCAGAGGCAGTCAGATTCATAGTTGATGTTATGCTGCAGGTGAGTGACAAGATGGATCCAAATGAGTTAGTCAAGCTCATTGAGATTTTGAATCCTCAAAACAAAGCAGGAAGGATAACAATTATTACCAGAATGGGAGCTGAGAACATGAGAGTGAAGCTCCCGCACCTTATCAGGGCTGTCCGAAGGGCAGGGCAAATTGTTACATGGGTCAGTGATCCAATGCACGGGAACACCATCAAGGCTCCGTGTGGTCTTAAGACTCGCCCATTTGATGCCATAAGGGTATGCTACTTCACTCTTCTATTTTCGTATCATTTCGTTGATGTAGTTAATTTTATATGCCACTTGAAGTCATGGTGCGACTATGGAGCTAGTGCATAGGATCTTAGAAGGATTGATTTGAATGCAATCCATATTAGAAGGAAAGCATCAGGAAAATCTATGAATATGTACAACTTGACAATTATTTTGTGAGCAAGAAGCTTGAGATTGCACACCTTTTTCGCTTAAGAATTCCTTTCCAACAGCAAAATATACTGGGATTAAGCGAGCAGTTTTTCGTGGTTACCATTTTCTCCTCTGCTTTTGGGCAAAGAAAGTGGCCAGAGGTTATGGTTTCCTGTTCAGCATTAGATCGGTAGCAAATGATATGCTCGGATAGCCACTTACCTACTACTTTCCATCGATTTATACGATTTATTTGCAATTTATGTTTATTTATGCATCAACACGTTTCATGGAGATATTTATCCTCTAAGATGGGTCTGTACTTGCTGAATGATTGACTAGTATCTCATTGACGAGGTAGATGAGCTTTGTGCGTCTGCGTTCCACATGTTAAATTTTGTTGAGGCACAAGTGTGGCTAGCTGAATGAGGCGAAGTTGGTGGGAAAATGACGTTTTTGTTTAGGTGCAATGGTTGCACAAGATTTCTTCACCAACCATCATTTGAGTAAGAAGCTGTCTTGCCTTGGTAGTTGGGTGCACATCCTTGTCAGTAAGTTGGTTGGACTTTTATCAATTCGGGAAAAGGTCCTCCTCCTAGATGTTGCATACCGTGTGCTGTATCGGATTGCGACGCGTTGATTAAATCAACAACCACCATACGCATTATTGCTGACTCGAAGTGAGGGAACTTTTGCAAAACATGGCTCGGGCTCTTGATTAGCTGGCAATTTTCTTGAATTATTTTGCAATTATCAGATGATGTTGTACGTGTTCTGGAATCATCCTATTCTCATTAACTCTTCAACGGTTTGCGATTCGACAGGCTGAGGTGAGAGCGTTCTTCGATGTCCATGAACAAGAAGGGAGCCATCCAGGAGGAGTGCACTTGGAGATGACAGGTCAGAACGTCACCGAGTGTATTGGCGGATCGCGAACTGTGACATTCGATGACCTCGGCTCGCGCTACCACACCCACTGCGATCCCAGGCTGAACGCTTCCCAGTCTCTAGAGCTTGCCTTCATCATTGCGGAGCGCCTTAGAAAGCGGAGGATCCAGTCGCAGCACCCCATCTCCTCCTTAGGCCTGTGAAATCGTGCTCTCGTGGCACCCCAAGGATCACGTATTCCTTAGCGCCGGCATGTACGAGTCGTTGTGTTGTACCAACATTTTATGTATGCTTTTATTTATGCCCGTATGAATGTATACATACAGTGGTTGAAGTTTGATTTTTAAGCACTGAAAGGGACACCGTAAGGTAAATAAAGAATGTCGCGTGGCCTCCGGCCTATGCGGCTAGAATCATCGGCTTTTTTAGCTGTGCACGGTCAAAGCAGAGCATAGTAGCGTCCTACCCCTCTGAATTTAGAATATATGATGTGCTGGTAAGAGGGGGCCAGCGGGTGGGATCGGATAGCGATTGGTATCATTGAGTTGTTCGAGTTATGTCGGGAGCCAAATTTTTTGGTCCTGCTTTTCAAATGATGTAGAAGAATATCATAACGCGAGGGATTCGACAGTTTTGGATTTCTCTATACCCACTCATTTGGGAATTCGTTACGATAATAATTTGTATAAATCTCCCTTCGACTTGACTCGATGTATAAATAATTCTGTTTCTCACCGATTTCTCCGCGGTTAAACCGTCGAAGCCCCCTCGGCCTTGAGAAAAGCCCAAGGCCAAGGGGATGATGGTGGATTGGGCCCTTCTTCTCCTGACCATGTGCTTATGATTGACTCTCTCTTGCTGGCCGATCATTTCGGGTGCTCGCCCAGGCCCGCTGGGAAGCCCTGGACAAAAATTCCAGGCCCAAAACTGGAAGCCTGTGAGCCAAACAGGGCAAACAGGCCTGTTCCCAGCACTGGGTCCAAGTGCTGATGTTGGGACGGCCTGTTGCCTTGCCTTAAGATGGCCCGGGCAGGGCCACCGGAGGTTTTGGTCGTGGTCTACCGAATGAGTAGGTCTAATCATGCGGAAAATCTCTCAAAAACTCCTTTACATTTTTGCCAATTAAATTCTAAAAAATTTCACTATCTCAAATTGATTGTGAGAGAATCATCTTTTTTATACTTTCTTCGCATTTACCACACAAGAATAGATAGAATAGTGCAGCATAAGCATAACGTGAGTTATCGAGTGGAGTCTCAAGCTATTCAGTAAAATTCATTTTTGACTAAATATACCAAGGAATCGAAATATATAGCTTTGGGCTAAATTAAAAATCCTAATCTCATGATCGAATTTTGTTATGAAAAAAGTGCTAATGGTAAGCACCCGAAATTTAAATTCCAAGGCGGAGCATCGGGGGAAAAGTAAAACCCACAGGCGCCCGAAGGTGGCGTGAAACTTCAGCGCACGCGGCAAGATGCCCCGAGCGAATCCACGCGGTCCGTACTCGTTCATCCGCTTTTCGGGTTTTTCGCGGAGGAAAACGGTCGACGGCCAAACGTATATATATCGCGAAAGCCAACGCGGAATCAACCTTATTTCGTTGTCTCAATCTCTTTCTCCTTTTCCCACATCTCGTCAATGGAGAATCCTCCTCCTCCTGCTCCTCCGCCTCAAGCGCCACCACCGTTCGGGTTCAGAGATCGGAGGCCCGACGCCCTCGGCGACCTCCGCGTCCTTCCCGACGAGGTCATCTGCTCGATCCTCGAGAACCTCTCCCCTCGCGATGTGGCTCGCCTCTCTTGCGTCAGCAGGTTAACGAATCTCTCTCTCACTCTCTCTCTCTCTCTCTGTGGTCGGTTCCTCTCGATCGACGGCGTTCGAACGCGTATCACGTCGGGCACTGCACGTTTAGGCTGCGAGTTGAATTTGCGGTTCGTGATTTGAGGGCCGAACTAGCGGAAGCTCGATCGATTTGTGTGCCGATTGATGTTGTCGATATAAAATGTCGCTGCTTAGTATATTGCGATGTTGGTAACTCGTGAAGATGTGACAAGTCACGGAATTGAAGCATTAGATTGTCGTGGCATTTCTATTCTGAACTCCATTCGCTTGGTTTTTTGTGCGTCCTGCTCTGGCACACCGTGCATAATATAAGCTTGTCTAGTTTGAAATTTTTCTTATGGCATTAATTTGTCATTGAAATAAACTGCTGCCATGGGTAGGACTCCTGAGTCCCACAGTTTAGTTTGCAGCTGCAGATTTTATATGCTTTCTGATCTGGTTGGCTTTGTGATACTGTAGTGCGATGTACATCCTGTGCAATGAGGAACCGCTGTGGATGAGTCTTTGTTTGAATTTGAAGAGATCAGATAAGCTTCTTCAGTACAGAGGATCCTGGAAGGAAACCACGCTCTCTCTGTATGTCTCGGGACTCATTTTCCAACTACTTGTGTAGTTTTTCTTTTGTTGGTGGTTTATGATCAGTTGACATTTATGTAGTTTTCGTCAACTTATTATTCTTCTTTTTTTTTTTGGGCTTACAATTGGTGCGTGCTGCTTTTCTTCCTCACTGTTTCTCTATGCAGATTGAACCTTCCAACCAAGTACATTGAAACTTGCAGGAAAAGATTGCATTTTGATGGTACTTAGCTCTGTACTATTTTTTTTTTTTGCGTCATCACTTAATCCTTCGGAGTCATCTTAAAACTCTGTGTTACTACTGTGTACAGGATTCAATTCATTGTTCTTGTATCGAAGATTGTATAGGTGCCACACCACATTGAACGGGTTTTCTGTGGATAGCGGAAACGTGGAAAGAAAGAATGACATTTCTCTAGAAGAATTTCGCCATGAGTATGATGGAAAAAAGCCGGTAAAGTTTTAAATAATTGGTGATGTAATGAACATCGTCTCACAAATTTTTTTCTACAGATTTTAGAAATTTCAAAGAGAGAAAGACAGGCACATCTTTAGTTGTTGTTGTTATCAGAACAGTTATCTTGTCATGAATGATGTGGGACAGCAGTACTGATTAATAGACAATACTAGATATATGATAGTAACAACAATATGGTTTTGCTCAATGACATCATAAATTATCTTCTTTTGCCTTATTATCGTCATTGGTCTGCATCACTTTTGTGCAATTAATTGGATCTGTTTTTTCTACTTGGAGACAAACTAACATGCCTACTACAAAGTGAGTTATGTGCAACTTCCAGATTTATTATTTTTGTTTCACGGAAGCAGTGTAGGATTTGGATATGTTAGATTTGAAACAGAAACTAAACTCTTTAATAGGCTTTCTTCAACATTGAAGATTCCTTCTGAATGCTCCATTAAGAAATGAACATTTAGAGACATTTAGATACGATGGGCTCACTTGACTAGGCTAAACTCGAAGTTACTATTTTTAGGAGAAATTGTTTGTTTTCATAGGTTTCTGAACTAACAAACCAAAACTGATGAGCAGATAACACAAATGCAAGCAAAAAAACACAATAAACTGATAAACCAAAGGAAGTGTTTTCATATGGTTTGGTTCTTCTTCTTTTCTCTTTTTTCAAATGCCCTTAACCATTCACCCTTCCTCCCCCTTCATTCTTTTTCTAGTGCCTGCACATGTGCTTTTGTATTTCCAAATGCATATTTTGTACTTTCTGGATGTATGAACTAGAACACCATGCCAAAGTGGATTGGAATCGATTTCCTCTCTCACCAAACAAGCTGATGCAATCTGTTCATCTAATTAATGTTGTGCTTGATTTCTCTTCTCTAGAAAGAGATCCACCGTATTTTTTAGTGAGGAGATTTTCGAATAATATAAGACAATCCTGCTTGTGTTAGAAATTGTGAAAGGTCTTATTTTTTTGGGAAATGGGCAGAATCTCTTGTTTATTGTGCTTAAGAGGAAAAAAAATACTTCTACATCTTCTATCAGGTTCTGCTCACTGGACTTGCTGATACATGGCCAGCAAAAAGTTCATGGACCATTGACCAGCTTTTATGCAAATATGGAGACACACCATTCAGAATATCTCAGCGAAGTTCAAGGAAGATCCTGATGAAACTTAAGGATTATGCTTCATACATGAAAGTCCAGCATGATGAGGATCCCCTATATATATTTGATGATAAGGTGCCTCTCCTCCTCCTCCATGCCCTTTTTTCTGGCAAAGTATGCGGTCTTTTCTCTTTCCCTCCCACTTTTTATCTGTGAAAGTAAATTTGCTGTAAATTCCTCAGTTTGGAGAAGCTGCTCCTGGCTTATTGAAGGATTATAGTGTGCCTCACCTCTTTCAAGAAGACTTTTTTGATGTTTTGGATTCCGAGCAGCGGCCTCCCTATCGATGGCTCATTATTGGTCCAGAGAGGTCTGGTGCCTCATGGCATGTTGATCCAGCTCTTACCAGTGCCTGGAACACTCTTCTTTGCGGTAAAAAAAGGTACATTGCGCTTGCTCTTGTTGCTACAATCCTGTTGGTAGAAATTATATGTGGAGAATTTACATTCCTACAAGTATCTTTAAACTTATGCTATAACAGCACCTCCATCAGTCTTTTAAATAATACGTAAATTGTTCCTTAAGTTATATGTGTAGCAGGAAATATTTCCGTTACTTTTATTTGATGGTATCTTCATCACTAACATTTAGTGAAAAGCAGTACCTACTAACATTATCCAGGAGTGTGAGGGCACTTATATTGTCATGCTCCAAAAGCACAGTGCACGCATCTAAAGATAATCGCATGATATGATATTGTTGATTTTTTAGCATATTTTATTTAATTAGGCAGTCATATAACCTGGGAGTAACTGAGTTTCACCTTTGACTGGGATCGAGCAAAAGGAATGAGTGTCACTCATATAGTTTTGGCAGTTATTTTGAAACTTCCATCAATCATGTTGACAACATCTGCTTCATTGTTAATTTATGTGCTGAACAAAGATATTCTTTAATTTTGAGCCTTCCACAATTAGATTATTCCTGTTTTGCACTTCAAATTAACTGGAACAGATACTGAAGAATTAAGTTCTCTGTTTGTCTTATTATGGAGCTTAAATCAGAAAGTTGCTGCTCAATGTTAATGGCCAAAAGGGAAAACCTGATTGAAACGTTAGTGAAGCAGATGTTGACGACATCTGCTTCTTTGTTAATTTATGTGCTGAACAAAGATATTCTTTAATTTTGAGCCTTCCACAATTAGATTATTCCTGTTTTGCACTTCAAATTAACTGGAACAGATACTGAAGAATTAAGTTCTCTGTTTCTGTCTTATTATGGAGCTTAAATCAGAAGTTGCTGCTCAATGTTAATGGCCAAAAGGAAAAACCTGATTGAAACGTTAGTGAAGCTATGATTTTTGAGTAATGTTTATATGTTCAATATGACATACTTTGTTGGTATTTGCTGCAAAGTGAAACAATAGTCTTCACTACAAAATTTATGAAATCAATGTTGAAGCAGGTGGGCATTATATCCTCCGGGAAAAGTGCCTTTGGGTGTTACAGTACATGTGAATGAAGACGATGGTGATGTCAATGTTCAGAATCCATCATCATTGCAGGTAATTAGTACTGAACCTGATAGTTTTAATCTTCTTTATGTTCTTCTATAAGTACTTTGATGTGTTTTCTTTACTCACATCTCTGTCTGTGTAGTGGTGGCTGGATTTTTATCCACTTCTTGCCGATGAAGATAAACCAATAGAATGTACCCAACTTCCTGGAGAGACAATATTTGTTCCTAGTGGCTGGTGGCATTGCGTCCTGAATTTGGAGACAACAGTTGCAGTAACACAAAATTTTGTCAATTCAAAGAATTTTGAGTTTGTATGCTTGGATATGGCTCCTGGTTATCGTCATAAAGGAGTGTCACGAGCTGGGTTGCTAGCTGTGGATGGAGGCATGTCTGGCGAAGTAGAAATGGCTGATCTTCATCAATTTGATACTTTAAGTGACTCGGATTCAACCAGAAAAGAGAAGAGGTTAAGAACGCAACATGGGGACCAGTTGACCCATGGCGGAACTGCAAATGGTGCATCTAAAAGTTATGACATGTGGAAGCAAGAGTTCTCCTATGATATAGATTTCTTGGCTATGTTTTTGGATAAAGAAAGAGACCACTACACGTCTCCTTGGAGTTCAGGGAACTGCATAGGACAACGGGAAATGAGAGAATGGTTATTCAAGCTTTGGGTTGGCAAACCGGAGATGAGAGAACTATTATGGAAGGTTAGTCTTTTGAGATTAAACTCATCTATCTTTGACAGTTTCAGAGACTAGTGTCTTCTTTCTTTCATGGTGAGGAGACCCTCTTAGGTAGGTATACCTCAGCCTTAAAATACACCACTAATGAGCAGGAGCCAAAAGCCAAGCCCAGGTAGATGGCCCAAATGAAGAATTGTTTGCACTGGGTAGCATGGGAAATTAAATATGTGCATGCACTTGATCCTTAACCACTTGGCCAGTGTTATATATAGGAAAATTCGACAAAATGTGAACTCTTGTTGTCATCATAACAGAAGAAGTAGAACAATCTTAAGAAATGTACATTAGTCATGAGATTCTTCAAGTTCTGACTTGCTAGTGTTTTTCTTTGTTTTCTCGTGCTCTGGATGCTGGCGGTGTCATCATGTTGTGTTGCCTGTTCTTTCTTTGTCTCATGTGTTCTAATTCATTTTTTTAACATCATTTTAGGGGGCATGTCTTGCACTGAATACAGAGAAGTGGTTGAAATGCTTAGCAGAAATTTGTTCTTTTTACAAATTGCCTTCTCCAATGGACAGTGAGAGGCTTCCTGTTGGCACAGGTAGCAATCCGGTACGTCTCATTCTACAGGAAGTGTTATTTCTTTACTATCTCTTTTGTCTTGTGTTTATGTATATTCTTGTGATTGTCAAGCATGATCGATTTGGGAAGAGTCTTTAGAACTTGGTTATCCATTGACGAAAACAACAAGTACTACAGTTATAATCCAACCTTTAACCACTGAGGCAGGATTGGTGGATGAGTTCTCTTAAATGACAGCACTCTTTATTTTGCTAATTTAATACATGTTGCTGGGGAACCACGAGATTTGGGGTAAAGTTGCTCTGAGTGGGAGTATAGTTAAGTCTGAGAAAGATACTACCAAATTTCAACTGGGCCATGCATCTACAGCTAAATTAAAAAAGAAAATCTCCAGGAACTCTAGTTAATTGCTTGTAGAAAGAATCGCTGGCAGCAGGGTCTTAGGCTGCTCATTTGTTGAGGCAGTCTACTAGAACCTCGTTGAATTTGAATATATGGTTCCATGATTCCTTTAAAAAAAAAAAGCAGTTTAGAATTTTATTGCTGGAGAATCACTATCATTAAGCTGGCTGTTTGTTGACTATTCTTAAGGCCTGTATGTAGAGTTTATGGCTGGCATTGATCTTATATGCCTCCCTCAGCTTCATTTCCCATACTTTCTTCTTACCTAGATGATAGATATTTGAATCTTGACTGCACATTAAGATGGACTAAATATTGCATGCAATTATAATAGAAGTTTCAGCTAGGGAATAAGAAGTTCTCTTTAATTCTTTCTGGTCTATGAATTTCCTATCCACTTTTGCAGGTTTACCTCATTGGGGACCATGTAGTTAAGATATTTGTCGAAGATGGCCTGGAGAATGCAATGTATAGTTTAGGCACAGAGGTATAATTTTATTACTCAATTCCTGAAATCTATGTTTGCATATTTTATATTTTTATCTCTCGTATTTGCAGCTTGAATTCTATAAATTAGTGGATCAAGTCAGCTCTCCACTGAGAAAATGCATTCCAGATGTTTTGGCTAGTGGCCTTCTTTACTTTGAAGATGATGAATCACTTACAGTTCTGCCATGGGATGGTCAAAAAGTGCCCGATATCATTACAAAGTATAATCTGATCCCACCGAAGTGCTCAGAGGATGGCTTTCCTTTTGGTGTTTGGAACAAGAAAAGATACGAATACACGAAAGCTGGAATGTCCATAAACGAATCAGTCTGCTCAGCTAGCTGCTCCAGAATATGGCCATTCATCATAACTAAAAGATGCAAAGGGAAGATATATGCTCAGCTGTAAGTGGTCTTGTCTATGAAGTGCAAAGCAGACTTAAAGTTCATGTATTCTAGCACAGATGTATGTTATGTATTGACGGAGATTCCTGTACATTTGAAATGCAGAAGAGATACACTATCAATTCAGGACACACTAAATCTAGCTGCCTTTCTTGGAGAACAGCTGCGTAACCTACATATGTTGCCCTGTCCTTCGTTTGTTTCTCAAAGTTTCTCAGATATTGGACAAACAGTGGAATCGGAGCTTACAAATCATCCGGTGGAGACTCATCTGTTTAGTTCAAAAGTTACTGCAGAATGGAACATCTTCCTTGGGACTTTAAGCAGGAAAAAGATGACTTTAGCAAGCCGGTTAACTACATGGTAAGTCCAACTGATACAAAGGACTTGATGGAAATTCATTTGCTGCACCAAATAAAGCATTACTAAAATGAGCAAACTCATCCGATTTGCAATATAAAAAGTTTTCTTTTTCATCTATAAGGGAAATGTTATCCCTTTGATTCTGCAAGACCGTTGTGTGTTCTTCGAAAAATGATGACAAATGAATGTTATTTTCCATGGACTAAATGTTAAAGACAGTATCCTGTGTGATAGCAGACACCCCCAATCTTGAGGGTGTCATTTAACATGTGCTGAGGGTGCAAATTTCTTTTGCTAAGATAACTAGAAATTAGATTACCTCTCAGACTGCTAATCTGATTGGCAGCTTTTATTTATTGCTGCTTGATTATTATTTTGATGGCAATTTCAGTGTGCCCTTTCTTTTTTTTTGGGAAATGAAAAGAGAAGTATTATTGTCATCTGATAGAGAAAATTGATGAGTATTAGTAGAATTCCAGTGTTACATTAAGTTTAATGTGAGACCTGTAACACTTCTATTGTCTTGCAGGGGAGATCCAATTCCTAGCGCACTGATAGAGAAAGTTAATGAGTACATCCCAGATGACCTAACAAAGTTGTTTTCCTCGTATAAGGTGAGTCAAAGACCATCTTCTTATGCAGCATATTGAATAAAACTTGGTTTCTTTCAGTAGTTACTATAATTAGACAGGGTGTACCTGTTTTTGTGGTCATTTGTTTTTGCAACATGAAGTCCCATGGAACTTATGTGATGTACCCCGAAATTAAACTTTCTAGGGAATCAGCATAAATCTACTACAATGCGTGAATTTGAATTTGGACTAGACATTAGATGAGAATTAGGGTTCATGGACCTACTGGCAGTTTTCTTCTTTTCTGAAATAGTGCAGCTGATTGCTCACATTCAACATGAAAGGCATAGATATTTCATAAACAAGTTGGGTTGTTGCTGCATTACATGGCGGGTGTGAGTCGATTTTTTTATGACCACTTCATATCCTTTGTTTTTGAATGTGCTCTGTATATCTTTTTCAGGATTACCACAAGGAAGGCTGTCGACCTTCCTGGATACACTCTGACATTATGGATGACAATATTCACATGGAACCCTGTTCTACTGATAGTTATAATAATCGAATTTTGCCTAGAGTTGGCTCTATGGATAATGGATATGATGGTGGTGAGCTGGGACAGTCATGGCGGCCAAGTCACATTCTTGATTTTAGTGATCTCTCCATAGGTTAGTGCCTTTTCATGTCTGCATTAATGCTTTTGCTTGACTGTAAATTAGCCAGTTAGTCTTCAAATTCACAGAGCTAAGGTCCATCTCTCCATAGGTTAGTGCCTTTTCATGTTTGCATTTATGCTTTTGCTCGACTGTAAATTAGCCAGTCCGGGCCTGTTTGTTAACGTTTCGGTTTCTTTGTTTTTCTATTCTTGTTTCCCAGAGCAAAAAAAGAACAGAAATCTATTTGGTAACTTCAACTAATTTTTTTGTTCCCTAGAATAGATAAGTAGCCGAGAAATAGATTTTGAATAGAAACAAGAAGTAGAAAAAAGGTAGGTTCTTGTTCCCGACAACAATTTCTTGAAATAAGTCTATTTTTTCTTTTCTTCTTCTTCCTTGGCACTCACGGCCACCCGCCCCATCCGCCCTAGCCACCAAAGAAAAGAAAAAAAAGAAAAGAATTCTTAAAAAATATTAAAAAATCAAAAGAAATACTACATTGTAAAAAAAAATTATGATTGTACCTAATGCATTCCTATTCTTTTTATTTCGAGAATAGAAATTTTGTGTAGTTACCAAACGTGTTCTTTTACTCAGAAATAGTTCCAGGGAATAAAAATAAAAAAAGACTTTCTTAAAAGAAGTTGTTCCTTGAAACAGAAGCGTTACCAAACGGACCCTTAGTCTTCAAATTCACAGAGCTAAGGTCCATAGTACAGCCATGCGATGTTGATGCAAACTCATGAATGTGCATAGCAGGCTTAAAAAAATTGAATGTACTTGTACAGCCATGTCTATGAACTATGAGAACTGATTCCTGAGGCTTAGTCATGCAAATGAGGATGACTGAAAACATAAATACCTTTGAATCTGTGTGATGGAGAAGAGGAGTCTAGCAAGTCTCAGGACATTCTTGCTAGTACTGAATGACTTTTTATCTCTTTGCAGGGGACCCCCTTTATGATCTGATTCCTATACATCTGGATGTCTTTCGAGGTGATTCCCATCTCTTAAAACAGCTTTTGCAGAATTACAAGATTCCCTTGCCAGGAGGTCAACTACAGCATCAATCTTTGGGAGATGTCAAATACCAGCAGCTGTCCTACCGTGCCATGTGAGTCATAGTTTTCCTTCTTTGTTTGTTTTACATGGTTTTATAATCTCAGTTCAACTAATTTTCATGAAAAATGCACATCTGCATGCGCACACCATGTTTGAGGAACATTTGATAAAGCATCTTTGTGCAAGGTTGCACCTTATTTGGACTTTGGCATGAATGAGAGCTGACGGATAAAACTGATGCTCATTGTTGGAGAAAAAATAGCAGTATGAAATACTCATGGTGAGTAGGTAATTGTTTGGTATTTAAATGAGGTAGGTGGGGATTTATGCATTAAGAGTGTCTCTAAGAGCTTCTGCGTAAGTTTGAAGTGACTAATAATGCATTGAAAGCCTACTGCTTCTCTTTCCCTCTATTGTACTCCTAAAGTCATATCCTGGCTTTAGAGCCACCATAAGAGAGGAAATCAAAGCGCTAATTCCACTTTCCTTTTGCCACTCCCCACACAGAATAGGTTAAAGAACTAGTGTTAGCACTGTCTGTATGAGTTTCATTGTCAGTCATGTGTCACCTCCGACCTAGGGTTTTCAGTCAACCCTAACTACATTGATTGGTTCCATAATGAGTCTTATCTTCATCAGACTTTGTCAAGTTGGGTACATCAGACTTTGTCGAGTTGGGTACTTCATCCCCGGTTGTCTCTTCATTTCCATTTCTCTTATCAACTGCATTAACACTCATCAATCCCCGCTAGTATATTTAGAATGTGTAAAATTGGGTGTCTGATGTGTAGGTTCTTTGGGAAGAATTTAGTCTCAAGGTTTGTTGTAATGTGCCTCTTGGGGGATAATTCTTGTATTGCTTCAATAGCAAGGGTCCAATAGAAGCGACTTTCTTGCAGATAATTTTCCTCTTGCACCGTAGCTTTTAGTCACTGCTCTGTGCTGACGGCAAGCTTTCTTTATCAGCATGTGCTTATCATGGGATGGAGATAGTAAAAGTATGTTTGTGTGGTATGAACTGACGCTCACAGCTCCCCTAATTACCTTAGTCCTTGGAGATGGAATCTGATAGGAAATCTGATAAGTGGAATCATACGATGCAAGTGCTGAGATATTGACAAGCTAATTTCACTAGATTAAACAGCTGTGGACATCTTATTTTCCCTCTCTTTTCAAAGCCTAACCACATCCTGCCCTTTCGAGTGTTAAATTGTAAGAATGCATTGATTGTGCTGTAGTCCGGGCTCTTAAGAGTTCGGTGCCTATCATCGCGTTAGCTGACCCCAGAGTTTGGTGCCTATCATCTCTTGGCGATGCGAATTCTATAGCCATTTTCCCTGTTTGACATTTTTTACGCTCTGCGCTTATTTCTAATCGTCTTTTGACCTAAATTCCATGTATGTCATCATATATCAAATGATGCATGTGCAGGTGCTATTGCATCTTGCATGAGGAGAACGTTCTGGCAGCCATTTTCAGCATCTGGAAGGACCTCAGACGTGCAGAATCTTGGGAAGAAGTTGAAAAGACAGTATGGGGAGAATTGAACAACTACAAGGGCTTCCCTTGATCTTATCTGCCATCACACCACATCAGCCGGAATTTCCAGTTTCAGACCAAGACGATTCCGTCAAAATTGATCATTGATTTATTTGTAAAGATTCACAGCTCCATAAGGCATCATAACATGATTGTCATGATTGTCCATGAGTCTTACTATACGATTTTCATTTTCCTGCCAATTGTACCATACGATTGACAAGGGATGATTTTGTTTGTGGGCCGGGGAGTACTTTTGTTTCGTACTAATACGTTTATATATTTATAAGCTCTTTTCTACTGGATCGGTTTGTGTCCATTTCCCATCTCATTATCAATTACCATTTCTATATTGACAAACGCAATGTGAAAAAATATTAGGTGCAATCATGACGCCACATCGTCCATGCAGTTGTCCATTCAATGGATGACATGTGTTTAAGGCATCATAACATGATTGTCCATGAGTCGTATATACGATTTTCATTTTCCTACCAATTGTACCATACAATTGATAAGGGATGATTTTGTTTGTGGGCCGGGAACACTATTGTTTCGTACTAATACGTTTATGCATTTATAAACTCCTTTCTACTGGATCAGTTTGTGTCCATTTCCCATCTCATTATCAATAACCATTTCTGTATTGACAAACGCTATGTGAAAAAATATTAGGTGCAATTGTGATGCCACATCATCGATGCAGTAGTCCATTCAGTGGATGACACGTGTTGCTGTGGGTCGGCTCTATCAGCAAGTCTCTCTCCCCACCCTATAAACTCTGCTTTGCTCTATCCCCTCTCGTTCACGCCTGCGATGATGCCTGCCTCTCTTTCCCCTCTACTCTCGTTTGACAAACCACGTCGCCGCTTCCGACATCGCTTTCTCCCCTCTTCTCTCTCGATATTCTTTTCTGCAGAATCTCCGATTCTTTTGCCCAAAGAAACCTTAAATCCTTTTGCTCTTCAACTCAGATCCGAAGATATCTGGCCCCTCGATTGATTTCCCCAGAAATTTCCCTCCTTTACCTTCAATCTCTGAAACCCACCTCCTAGATTATTTTTCTCCTACCCCAAAATGTTCCAATTCCATTCTCCTGCTCCTTTCCTCTTCCCTTCGTTCTTCCCTTCGTTTGCTGGCGCAATGTTGAATCTTTGATGCCCCTGCTAGGGCTTTTTCGCATGCCAGTTCATGAGTTTTTTCCTTCTCTTTTGAGGGCGAAGAAGTCGTGAAGGGCGAAGGTGCAGAGTAAAACCACCATCCCCGCCGCTGGACTGGACGATGGTTGTTTTGCTCATGGCCATTTTAGGTGGCGGTCGAGAGAAAGCTAGCAACTCGAGTCCGTGGAACTCGAGTGATTTCATGGAGTTGAAGAGAGAAGGAAAGAGGAGACCGAACCAACAGAGACGGGAGAAATTCCAATATTTTATAGGTGAATGGACCTGTGCATGGATAGCGTTGCATCACTATTGCACCTTTTATTTTCTCACGTTATATAAAAGACAAGTTTTGGCCGGCGGGGAGAAGTTTTTTTTGGCACCCCGGCTTTCTCACAGATCCCTGTGAGCAATCCCAATTCACAAATGTCGGTACGGATTTAAGAAACAGCAAGAGGTGTCTCCATGATTCGAAGATGAAAAATAATCATCCGTCTAATATAAAATGTAGATCAGTAAATAGGGAGAAACTCATGGCATTCTAACAGACAAGGTACCATAACGATGAAGAAACTTCAAAGTATCTAAGAGTCGTAAATCCAGATGACCTCCCGACCATCAAAATTGAACTTCAAACATCAAAAATCTTAAAAGTAAACTGCAGTCATAATCAAAACTCCAGACATAAACAATAGGAGGGTCTAAGCAGCAACTGATGGCTTAGAGGCAGCAGAAAGCCGGGACCTTTTCTTGGCCAAACTCTCACTGCGACGTTCTCTCTGCTCCTTCAATCTGGTGGCAAGGAGCTTCTGGTAATCAGCAGCTTCGGACTTGGCCTTGGCAATTCTCTTCTTCTTATCAGCAATCCTCGCACGCTTCCTTTGCAGAGTCAATGGAGTGACCAGCCTCTGAATCTTGGGAGCCTTGCTCACCTTCTTGCCTGAGATTGTGCAGCCAAAAAACCCGGGTTCAACATAGAAGGCACATTTGAAAAAGAACAGTCACTAGTTGCCAACGTTTTTTTTACTCCCTTTTAGATAAGGGGAAACATGATATCGTGGGAACATACCGGCTTTGGTTGTGAATGTTCTGCGGTAAGTGTTGACATACTTCCTGACATCATCTTCCTTGGAAAGGTTGAAGAGCTTGCGGATCTTCGAAGCCCTTTTAGGACCTCTCATCCTTGGTTTCTCGGTATCGGTGAGACCAGGGAGCTCACTCTCTCCCTTCTTCACAATAACTAAATTCAGAACAGAAAGGTCAGGGCTGACAATGCATCCACGCACAGACTTCCTCCTCCTCTCTCCATTCCTCCTTCCGTATCCACGGAAGCAAGGGGTCCCTGATCAGATGATAAATAGGCCTCATTTTATAGTTGAAGAAGGCAAATTAAAGTTTTTGCCATCAAATATGCAAAAATTGACGTTGTAAAAGTGACTCTACAAAGATGTTGCCGATATTAACACCTCACAAAGTGTCCTGTATTAAGCCTATTATAAGCCAAAAATATTTCATTCCCTCTTTTCAAGTTACAAATCACTCACCCCGATGAAGCAAGAGGCGGACACGGCCAGGAGTCAGGACACCCTGCTTCATTGGGAAACCTTGCTTGTCACATCCTCCCATGATCTTGAAAACATAACCCTTGAACTCCTGTTATGAAAAATGCAAAGTCTCAACCAGGAAATATGGCAAACAATGTCGATGACAGAAGCTAAAACTCATTGACCATAAAATACCTCTCCAAGTGCATCTCCACTGACTTCCTGTGAAAGCCTCTTGTCAAAGAATGCTCGCCTACAGGATGTGGACGCCATCAGTCAACAGCAAAGAATATTTGCAATTCAAGGAAAAATAGACCATAAATTAGGCAGAACTAAACAACCAGAGAGGCTACAGCAATAGCATAATCCACACGCAAACACAATATGTATTTCGGTGTCCACGGACTGCGCAAACATCGGCACCAACTACAGAGTCTAGGCATGCGGCATTTCAACTCCAATTAAGCCAACAACTCTTTATGAGCACATACATTGATAAGAAATTTTCTTTTATCAAGCAGGAAGCAAGCGAAAAATCTACCAGAGCTTTAGCATTTAGTGCTCCCAAAGAACATTGGAGCCTCTCTATCTAAAGACAAAACCTGCTTTGTGAAAAAGGCAAACCGGACAGATCCCAATTCTACCATAGGCCACTGATAATCACCGCGGGGAAAACCATGACACAGTCCCAAAAAAACTCCAATGCACCCAACAAAACACACAACATCGACAGAGCAGCCTATCTAAACAACCAAAACAACGAGCATAAACAGTAGCTCAGGAACAAAAAACCCACCAAAGAACACGACATCACACACGCCCATCTACTGCCAAAACCATCCAAGCGAATCCAACGAAACGGAGAGTCTCCAGCTCATTCTGAGCACCCACACAGACGCCGGCCGCGAAACATCAAACGAACTCGAGAACGAATAAACCCACGTTTGGCCGACCATACTAAATCCAATCAGCGCAAAAAAGAGCAGAGAGAGAGAGAGAGAACTTACAGTTTCTGGTCATCGTCGATCTCGAGCTTCTTCTGGCAGCCAGTGGTGGGGTTGGCGATGTTGAACTGCAAAAGAACGCACAAGCATAAGAAACCTCAAACCCATTGAGTGAAGTCTTCCGAGTATTCCGCAATCGGAGCGTGGCCGGAGATACGAGATCGAACCTTCATTTTCGGCTCCGGGACGTGGGGGCGGCGGCGCAGAGGCGGCTCCGAGGGTTTGCCCTTGCGCTGGAGCTCGGAAATATGCCTTCTGAGATTAGGGTTTTGGGATTGCTCGTGGCGTCGTATTTATAGGGTGACGTGGGCTCGGCCGACCGAATGTGGCGGTTTGGGCCGCGCGGCCCAAATTGATCCGACCCAATTAAGGATGGAGAATTTGGGTTGTTCTGTCGAAGAAGTCGTGCTATTTCTTTCGAACAAAAAAAAAAAAAAAAAAAAGCTCAATACTATATATCTGTCTAGCCCAAAAAAATAATCCTATGGGTTCGCTTATTTTCTGGAAAATGAAAATTTTCAAAAGATTTTTCTTGAAAATAATTATTCGTACTGCTTATAAAACTTAGTTGATGGAAAGTATCTATGTTAAAGATATTTCCCATTCATTTATTTATGAAAGCGATATAATCGATTATCTAAAAAAATTATTTCCCAAATGGTTAATTTTTCACAATATAAATGCACCTATATTTATTATTCGCTTCTGGAATTACTTTATCCAGTTAAATCCTCGGAACTAGACGAGTGTTGTACACCCTTACTTACTTTGCAACAGTTTGGTTATTTTTGTCATGATTAATAAAATTATCATTTTAAAGCTCTATAACAAGTAAAGGCGAAAAAATAGAAAACAAAGGTAAGTTTCTATAAAACTAATCACCCTGTATCTACTTCTTTTAGAAATGCAATTTCTTTTTGTTGGTCATATCTCTAGCAATGGAAAACGAAAATGAGTTTCTATAAAACTGATCACTTTGCATCTACTTTTTTAGAAATATAATTTATATTTGTTCATGGTATGTCTAGCTCTCTTCTCTTTCGCTCTCAGATTTTGGCTTTGTCTTTTGGCAGACTATGGAAGTCAAACCTCCAATCATAATCCTAACGCCTTTTATTTAAAATAGTGTTGTGCAACTCTTTTGCAACATCGCCGTGTTCCTTTCCTCCCTATAAATTCGTTCATCGGTTTTCTTATTTTTCACGCCATAGGCCCCTTGGCTGCCACCGCAAAAGGCACCCACCATAGATGCTCCTCCTCTCCACCTTCTCTCTCTATCTCTACATCCCTCCGCCGTATCGCGTCCACTGAATCCCGTCCTCGTTTCCATCCGGGATTGCCCATGTCCTTATGACCCCAAAAGTCGAGGCGACAGAAAACCATGGCGACCTCGTCGAGTCCTCCGTTGGCCGGCCATGGTCTCAAATCAAAGGATCCCCCATGGTATATTGACCTCGACTCCATGGTCCAGACGGCCGCGCCAGTCCTCGTCGAGGCCAGCTGGTTTGTGCGTGGGTGGGCAGCTGAGCGTGAGCGCCCGAGAGAGAGAACCTGGGCAATTTTGGAGGTCACGGTCCGAAGTCTTACCGTGAAAGAAGTGAAAACTTAATTTTCTTTTTCTTCCCTTTAAAGCAAAAACAAACAGGCATATAAACCCAAGTCCGACCCATCTAATCATATTCCAACCCATTGTTATTTTAGGACATTCGAGTCTGATAAGGAGCCTTGCAATAGTTGGGCGTATAATTCATCCCAAGATGTGTGATTAGGAGCGAGCACAATGCGGTTTGGACATCGGACCATACCAAACTGCATAGATACAGCTTCGAAAAGAGTGAAACCAAACTAAACTTTACAATAGTTTGGAATCAATCCGAACCAAAGCGGAACCATTTCTTCTTCCTCTTCTTCCATATTTTGTAAATTCTCGAGCTTAAACTCCCTTAACTACCACCCAACCACGAGCAGCATAGTTGGTGTGAGTTCTCTCCCCTCATCGCAAAGGTCGAGGGTTCGAACTCTCTTGTTGCTAAAGTGTCTGAAGTGGAAGGTCTTGGGCTAGCCTCCCCCGAGGTTTACGTCTAAATAGCGACTTGCGACAAGGCCCGACGGTGTCACCAGGCACTAAAGGGTCGTGTGATCCCCGAAAGGTGATATTTGGCGATTCCTCAGTTAACAAAAAAAAAAAAACTCCCTTAACTACCTTAGAATGAGCATTAAATTGATGAAAGAACCAAAGTATGCACTACAACAATTCATAATTTACTTTGATTTGTTTTTTAAAAAAAAAAATCACTACTTCATGAGTAAAAAAAATTAAAAAATTAATAGGTTATACAATATGTTTCCGCGTTCAACATGGTTTCAAAAGAGTTCAAACCAAACCGTATTTTGAAAAAGGTGCTCTTGAATCTAACTGAACCATAAAAAACTGTTTGGTTTGGTTTGCTTCAATTTAAAAGTTTAAACCATTCTTTACTCACTTCTAATGCACTAGTTGAAAAATATATGTATAATCTTGAGAGATACGAAGAATCAAGCGAAATACCTTAAAAATTTTTAATATGTGTGATCGAGCTTCAACTATTTAAAATAGCCCAAAAAAGTACACCCCTAGGGTTGGGCTACTGGTCAAGTGTTCAACCGGATTTAAAGAGCAGGAATTGAATATAACATGTTCTAATTTCCACTATTTACATATGAATTGGGTTGCATGCATAGATCAAATGCTTGAATTGCATAGATCAAATGCTTGAATTCAATCGATTCGTGAGACTAATAAGATCTTTTATAAGCTTAAGGCAGCTTAATCTTTGAGTTTGTGTCCTTAAATTATAGAAAAGTACAGTACTTTTTTTGTTTTTTGACCGACTGGACATTGAGTCGAAGTGGTAAAATATTGTGCCCTTGATGGTCGTGATTGAAAATCAGGTAAGGACAAAAGCCCCAAAAAAAAATAAAAAAAGAAGTAGCAGCAGCTGAAGAACCAAAGCAAAGTGAGCTCGATATATATAACTTCTCGTTCCCTATTTATTTACATGTCTACATGGAAAGGCACACCATATTTGCATTAGGATGGTGATGTACATGTGGTGATGCAGTCAACAAAAATCGTCCTCCGCCATGACGACCGGAGGTCCAAGGTACGGCGCTCCGGCAACTTCTAAATCTTCCGGCAAGTCCCTTTCCTCGAGCACCACATAACCTGCTGATTCGAAACATTCACAAGCCTTGTCAATCACATGCCGCCTTTGATCGCAAGGTAATGTCGTTGCATTAGGGACTGTAGAGAGGCATGGAGAGTGATCGATTACCAGGAAGAGAAGGGATAGGGAACTCGAGGAAGTAAGTGGAAGGCCTTCCGAGCTCTTCCGAGTAAGGAGGGGACAATACATCCAAGATCGCGCAAGGCGTCAACGCGGTGAAGCAATGGATGTTGCCGCCGCTTCTTGGGAAGAGAACCGACGTCTCGCACGGTGACCTCATCACTCCGTCCTTCACCGTCCCCGCTAATCCAACTGCACTCACCAACACAATAAAAACATTCAATTTGCTTCATTTCCTTCACCGATTGGTATATCAGGAGTAACCATGATGCTAAATAACCTTCTAATATGTTCTCGAAAACTAGCATGGAATGTTCAATTCCATTTTAGTATCTCTATCATTAGTCCTGCGGAATAGATCTATCTATAGCTTTTCATTATGCCGACTGCCACGATTAATGTAGCATCACACATCTAAATCTAATAATTATCAAGCATCGATACATAAGCGATGAGCCGTCGACATATGTTTTGCAAATCATGCATCATGACCTTAAGAAAATAAATTTAACCTATGTGCTTTTGTGAATTCAGTGGAAAGGATTGTCAATGGTTTCGATGGTCAAGCTAGCTGTTTATCCAATCTCTAGCTAGCAATGACTGGATTAACGAGTTTTGCCTAGGACTTCTTTGGTTCCTTCGGTCAACCCCTTTTGCATAGCAAAAGGATCCACACCATCAATCCATCATCCATCATCATGCCTCAAAATTCAACCGGCCAGTCGTTCGTCAAGTCAACCACTGGGGAGACACCAAGATACTTCCATCTCCAGAATTTCGAACGCAAATCTAAAGCAGTGCACACAGAAATGGAGAGGATCCGTACTCGTTCTCGCATTTGATTCATCTACTTTAACCCAATCGTAGGCCTTCACATACATCGATCCGTAGAGCAGTTTGCTCAGGACCGTCATCCCCGGGTGGTCGTGCAGTGGGAACATCGCTCCGGCGGGGAAGCAAAACACGCCGATCTACAGACAGATAGAACAGACACCCGATCAGATGCGTGTCGCATTCATGTTCTTGTTCTTATAAACAAATCTAGAACCAATGTCAATTTCATCATGCGTAATTACACGTGCATAAAAGCACTGGGACTTACTGAGAAATCTTCACACTCATGCACGTGTATGTACGTTATCTTCGACACCTCCAGCGAGCTCATCAGTTCTTTTGGCCAATCGAGGCTCGACGGGGGAGATCCTGGGCCGAACTTGTCGATCCCGACGTCCTCGGCTTCCATTGATGCTGCGGCACAGAGAGAGAAAAAGCCACTGATCCTCGTAAGAACAACCCTAGAAACGAAGAAGAAGAAGGACCAAACAACCTAGAAAGAACATAACAAGACAATACCCATGAGAGTTTTGAGCCAGTGAATCTGTTGGAAGGTGGGGAGCTGCTCCTTATGGGAAGAGAACACCTCGTTACAAGCGTCGTAGAGCATCTGAACTTTGGTCATGCTTCTATCCTCCATCGCCATTTCCTCTCTGGAATTATTATTGTGCTGTCATCACTACCATTTTCGGGCAGTGGCTTGCGCCCTTTAATAGACGGATAGACTTCGAGGAGCGGCAAGGCACAAAACCCACGTCGCAAAGTCGGCTAAACCTGGGGCTCTTGCCTTGACTCTTTCTTTTAGCCCTTACCGTGGGCTCTCTCCACGCTTTGCCCTACGTTTGAAGAAGTTTTACAGATGATGGGCTTAAAAAGCTGAGGCCGTGAGAGTTCGAGTGCGTGAATCATGAAGTGAAATGTTTATATTCCCTCGTCGAACGCGGGTTTTTGTGAATAGGGTGAGCTCAGGATTGGGAAAATGGAGGGTGATCGGCTTGATTCGGCCGGTGGGTTGCTTAAAACGTGGCCCAAAGAGGTATTTTTGACCGAAATGGGGAAGGGATCCGCCCACCGCTGCCGGTAATTTGCGGCCTGTTTTTGGAATTTTTGGTGGAGATGCTTCAAACAGCAGGCCACGCACACCCACTAGATGGCAACGCTGGCTCGTGAGTCGTAATGTTACTATTTAGTCTCGATAAAATGGGAAGGATTTTGACGTTTCCACCCCGATGATGGAACTAGCTAGTTTTCTATGGTCGGTTACGTGTTATCTGTCTAACAATAGACCATTATCTTCCTTTTTTTCTTTTCATTTATTATGTAGTTGGAAAAATGGGAAAATAGTTCAAAAAGTCAAATACCTATTGTACCATCGCCGTTTTCATCCTAAACTTTTTTAAATTACTAAATTAGCCCTAACCTCTTGAAAAATGATCAATATAGTCATTCTATTTTAGCCAAAAATCATTGAGTGGATGTCGATCATCCTATGTGTCATAATTAAAATTAATCAAAGTGACTACATTGGCAAATTGTCAAAATGTTAAAGACTAAATTGACAAAATTGAATCGGCGCCGAACAATAAATTTTTTAGAATTTTTTGGACAATTATATCATAAGATAAACTAAGAGATTGCCATGCCTCCCATCTAGCCTTATGAGGCAAGGTCTTTCGCCAATGCGATAAGAAGTAAGTTATTGCATCTGTACTTTTCTATGTCCGAATCTTAGATCTTATCAGTCATCTTGCAAGTGAAGTACACACGGACGAGCCGGTTGCATACATCAAAGGGAAATAATCTAGTTTAGCAGTAAAAGTTTGGGCATCCCGCGTAGTGAAAAATAAGATGTTGAATTGAATAAATATTTACGGACTCCATAAACAGTAAATCCCAAATGCGTGAGGCAGTGATTTCATTGGTGGATAATAAAAGAGACGGTGTGTCCCGTGGGCATAATAACAAGGACATTCCTCATGTTTGAGCACGAAACAAAAGGCCGTTTCCTGTTTCTCATGGGCATAAGTATTCTGTAAGTTGTAGCATGTTGCCGGAAATTCCTTTCCCATTGGTTAAGGAAGATCCGGATCGAGGGGAGTCACAACGGGCGTCACTCGGGGCAAAAACCTCGTATGATTGAGAAGTCGAGAGCATCATGGCAGATTGAGTCATACGGAAGTGGTATTGCGCACCCAAGCGAGAATACTTGGTCCGATGGAAGGGTCTTCTGGAGAGTGAAGCAGGTTGGGAGCCCGCAGAAGGTCTTTGGCAATTCAAGAAAGAGATCGACACTTTCCATGCCGAAGATGCAACAAGGGCGTCGCTTGATTAGGTGGGGGAGAATGTCACGGTCCGAAAGAAAGCCAATCCAAGAGATTCCTATGAGACAACTGTGACACATCCGTGGATTAAGCGACCCTCGGCTTGTATCTCGAAATTTTAGGGTTTTCTCAAGTCTTCTAGAATACTTCTGGGGACGGGCGATACAGTAATTGTATTCGTATATAATAAATGCGAGTAGTTGGTAGTTTAAAATATCTAATCTCCACCGTTAGATCGATGAGAGATCTATGGATGTGGTTTGCCTTATATTTGTATATATAGAGGTCTCCTCTCCCTCATTGTACTCATCTCATTCACAAGTAATACAATCCAATTTTTCTCTCTCTAAAAGATCATTGTGAGTTGAGTGTTGTGAAAGGCTGCTTGGGAGAAATCCTAAGGCCGCACGGGAAGAGAATGCTAGTTCGATCGGCCCCGTGACACCTGCCTCTCTTTCCCCTCTACTCTCGTTTGACAAACCACGTCGCCACTTCCAACATCGCTTTCTCCCCTCTTCTCGATATTATTTTCTACAGAATCTCCAATTCTTTGCCCAAAGAAACCTTAAATCTTTTTGCTCTCCAACTCGAAGATATCTGGCCCCTTGATTGATTTCCCCATAAATTTCCATCCTTTACCTTCAATCTCTGAAACCCACCTCCTAGATTATTCTTCTCCTACTCCAAAATGTTCCAATTCCATTCTCCTGCTCCTTTCCTCTTCCCTCCGTTTGCTAGCGCAATGTTGAATCTTTGATGCCCTTGCTAGGGCTTGCCCAAAGAAACCTTAAATCCTTTTGCTTTTCAACTTGAAGTTATCTGGCCCCTCGATTGATTTCCCCATAAATTTCCCTCCTTTACCTTCAATCTCTTAAACCCACCTCCTAAATTATTCTTCTCCTACTCCAAAATGTTCCAATTCCATTCTTTTGCTCCTTTCCTCTTCCCTTCATTTGCTAGCGTAATGTTGAATCTTTGATGCGCTTTTTCGCATGCCGGTTCATGAGTTTTTCCTTCTCTTTGAGGGCGAAGTCGTGAAGGGCGAAGGTGCAGAGGCGGCTCCGAGTGTTTGCCCTTACGCTGGAGCTCGAAAATTGCCTTATGAGATTAGGGTTTTGCGAACGCTCGTGGCGTCGTATTCATAGGGCGATGTGGGCTCAGCCGACCAAATGTGGCGGTTTGGGCCGCGTGGCCCAAATTGATCCGACCCAATTAAAGATGGATGATTTAGGTTATTATGTCGAAGAACTTGTACTATTTCTTTCGAACAAAAAAAAAAAAAAGCTCAATACTATGTTTCTCTCTTGCCAAAAAAAATAATTCCACGGGTTCGCTTAGGGCGTGTTTGTTTAAATGTGTTTCTGTTCCCCGGAACACAAATTTTTGTTCTTTTGTTCCGGGGAACAAAAAAAGAATAGAAACACGTTTGTTTACACTTTTGTTCCCCAAACAGATTTGGAACAGAAGCAAGAAGTAGAAAAAACTTGTTTCTTGTTTCCAAGAACACTTCCGAGAATTTTTTTTTTTTCTTCTCATTTTTTTTTTCTCTTTCTTTTCTTCTTCTTCTTCTTCTTCTTCTTCCTTTTGCCGGTCACCGGCCTTGGCCATGGCCGGTGACGGTGACCGACCAGACGAGGGCTAACGACCTCGCCGGAGCGCGCCGGCCCCCGGGGAGTTCGAGCCTCGCCATGGCCGCGCGAGGCTCGACCTCGCCGGGCCACCTCCATGACGGCGTCACCTGGCGGTGGCCCAGCGAGGCTTGGCCTCCCTAACCGATGCGAGGCCAACCTCGTGCCGCCTGGGCAAGGCCGAGCCTCGTCGATGGCTTGGCGAGGCTTGCCGGACGTCGCCTAGCCGATCGTCGTCGGCCACGGTGGTGGCCGACGACCGACCAAAGAGAAAAAGAAAAAGGAAAAAGAAAAAAGAAAAGAGGAAAAATATAACAAAAATATTAAAAAATTAAAAGAAACAAAAATAATTATACAAGTTTAGCAAATGTGTTTCTGTTCTTTTTCTATTCCAGAAACAGAAATTTTGTGCAGTTACCAAACGCGTTTTTGTGTTCAAAAATTGTTCCCCGAAACAAAATTAGTTTTTTCTATTTCTGTTTCCGGAAACAATTTTTGAACAGAAATGTTACCAAAGGCGCCCTTATTTTTTGGAAAATGAAAAATTTCAAAAGATTTTTCTTGAAATTAATTGTTCGCACCACTTATAAAACTTAGTTGATGGAAAGTATCTATGTTAAGATATTTCTCATTCATTTATTTATGAAAGCAATATAATTGATTATCTAAAACAATATTTTTCAAATTGTCGATTTTTCACAATATAAATGCACATATATTTATCTTTACCAAAAAAAAAAAATGCACATATATTTATCGTTCGCTTCTAGAATTATTTCATCCAATTAAATCCTTGAAACTAAACGAGTGTTGTACACCCTTACTTTGCAGCATCTTGGTTATTTTTGTCATGATTAATGAAATGACCATTTTAAAACTCTATAATAGGAAAAGGCGAAAAAATAGAAAATGAAGGTAAGTTTCTATAAAACGAATCACCTTGCATCAACTTCTTTTAGAAATGCAATTTCTTTTTGTTGGTCATATCTCTAGCAATGGAAAACGAAGATGAGTTTCTATAAAACTAATCACTTTGCATCTACCTTTTTAGAATATAATTTCTATTTGTTCATGGTATGTCTAGCTCTCAGACTTTGGCTTTGTCTTTTGGCAGATTGTGGAAGTCAAACCTCCAATCATAATCGCCTTTATTTAAATAGTTTTGTGCAACTCTTTTGCAATATCGCCGTGTTCCTTTCCTCCCTATAAATTCGTTCATCGGTTTTCTTATTTTTCACGCCATAGGCCCCTTGGTTGCCACCGCAAAAGGCATCCACCATGGATGCTCCTCCTCTCTACCTTCTCTCTCTATCTCTACATCCCTTTGCCGTATCGCGTCCACTGAATCCCGTCCTTGTTTCCATCCGGGATTGCCCATGTCCTTATGACCCCAAAAGTCGAGGCGACAGAAAACCATGGCGACCTCGTCGAGTCCTTTGTTGGCCGGCCATGGTCTCAAATCAAGGATCCCCCATGGTATATTGACCTCGACTCCATGGTCCAGACGGCCGCGCCAGTCCTCGTCGAGGCCAGCTGGTTTGTGCGTGGGTGGGCAGCTGAGCGTGAGCGCCCGAGAGAGAGAACCTGGGCAATTTTGGAGGTCACGGTCCGAAGTCTTCCGTAAAAGAAGTGAAAACTTAATTTTCTTTTTCTTCCCTTTAAAGCAAAAACAAACAGGCATATAAACCCAAGTCCGACCCATCTAATCATATTCAACCCATTGTTATTTTAGGACATTCGAGTCTGATAAGGAGCCTTTGCAATAATTGGGCGTATAATTCCCAAAATGTGTGATTAGGAGCGAGCACAGTGCGGTTTGGACATCGGACCATACCAAACTGCATAGATACAGCTTCAAAAAGAGTGAAACCAAACTAAACTTTACAATAGTTTGGAATTAGTCCGAACTAACGCGGAACCATTTCTTCTTCCTCTTCTTCCATATTTTGTAAATTCTCGAGCTTAAACTCCCTTAACTACCACCCAACCACGGGCAGCACAGTTGGTGTGAGTTCTCTCCCTCATCGCAGAGGTCAAGCGTTCGAACTCTCTTGCTAAAGTGTCTGAAGTGGGAGGCCTTGAGCTAGCTTCCCTCGAAGTTTACGTCTAAATAGCGGCTTGCGGCAAGGCCGACGGTGTCACCGGGCACTGAAGGATTGTGTGATCCCCGAAAGGTAATCTCCGGCGGTTCCTCAGTTAACAAAAAAAAAAAAAAAAAACTCCCATAACTACCTTAGAATGAGCATTAAATTGATGAAAGAACCAAAGTCTGCACTACAACAATTCATAATTTACTTCGATTTGTTTTTAAAAAAAAAAAAAAATCACTACTTCATGAGTAAAAAAAATTAAAAATTAATAGGTTATACAATATGTTTTAGGGTTCAACATGGTTTCGAAAGAGGTCAAACCAAACCAACCGTATTCTGAAAAAGGTGCTCTTCAATCTAACTGAACCATAAAAAATTGGTTTGCTTCAATTTAAAAGTTTGAACCATTCTTTACTCACTTCTAATGCACTGGTTGAAAAATATATATATAATCTTGAGAGATATGAATAATCAAAAGAAATACCTTAAATATTTTTAATATGTGCGATGGAGCTTCACCTATTTAAAATAGCCCAAAAAGTACACCCCCAAGGTTGGGCTGCTGGTCAAGTGTTCAACCGGATTTAAAGAGCAGGAATTGAATATAAGATGTTTTAATTTCCACCATTTGCATATGAATTGGGTTGCATGCATAGATCAAATGCTTGAATTCAATCAATTTGTGAGACTAATAAGATCTTTTATAAGCTTAAGGCAGCTTAATCTTTGAGTTTGTGTCCTTAAATTATAGAAAAGTACAGTACTTTTTTTTTTTTATGGACTGGACATTGAGTCGAAGTGGTAAAATATTGTGCCCTTGATGGTCGTGATTGAAAATCAGGTAAGGACAAAAGCCCCAAAAAAAAAAAAGAAAAAAGAAGTAGCAGATGCTGAAGAACCAAAGCAAAGTGAGCTCGATAGCCAGCAGCGATCTCGCACTAGCGGTATATATAACTTCTCGTTCCCTATGTATTTACATGTCTACATGGAAAGGCACACCATATTTGCATTAGGATGGTGATGTACATGTGCTGATGCGGTCAACAAAAATCGTCCTCCACCGTGACGACCGGAGGTCCAAGGTACGGCGCTCCGGCAACTTCTAAATCTTCTGGCAAGTCCCTTTCCTCAAGCACCACATAACCTGCTGATTCGAAACATTCACAAGCCTTGTCAATCACCTGCCGCCTTTGATCGCAAGGTAATGTCGTTACATTAGGGACTGTAGAGAGACATGGAGAGTGATCGATTACCAGGAAGAGAAGGGATAGGGAACTCGAGGAAGTAAGTGGAAGGCCTTCCGAGCTCTTCCGAGTAAGGAGGGGACAATACATCCAAGATCGCGCAAGGCGTCAACGCGGTGAAGCAATGGATGTTGCCGCCGCTTCTTGGGAAGAGAACCGACGTCTCGCACGGCGACCTCATCACTCCATCCTTCACCGTCCCCGCTAATCCAACTGCACTCACCAACACAATAAAAACATTCAATTTGCTTCACTTCCTTCACCGATTGGTTTATCAGGAGTAACCATGATGCTAAATAACCTTCTAATATGTTCTCGAAAACTAGCATGGCATGTTCAATTCCATTTTAGTATCTCTATCATTAGTCTAGCCGAGTAGATCTATCTATAGCTTTTCATTATCTAATAATTATCAAGCATTGATACGATTAATGTAGCATCAACATCTAAATCTAATAATTATCAAGCATCGATACATAAGCGATGAGCCGTCGACATATGTTTTGCAAATCATGCATCATCATGCCTCAAAATTCAACCGGTCAGTCGTTCGTCAAGTCAACCACTGGGGGGACACCGAGATACTTCCATCTCCAGAATTTCTAACGCAAATCTAGGGCAGTGCACACAGAAATGGAGAGGATCCGTACTCATTCTCGCATTTGATTCGTCTACTTTAACCCAATCGTAGGCCTTCACATACATCGATCCGTAGAGCAGTTTGCTCAGGACCGTCATCCCCGGGTGGTCGTGCAGCGGGAACGTCGCTCCGGCGGGGAAGCAAAACACGCCGATCTACAGACAGATGGAACAGACACCCGATCAGATGCGTGTCGCATTCATGTTCTAGTATTTATAAACAAATCTAGAACCAATGTCAATCTCGTCGTGCGTAATCACGCGTGCATAAAAGCACTGGGACTTACGGAGAAATCATCGCACTCATGCACGTGTATGTACGTTATCTTCGACACCTCCAGCGAGCTCATCAGTTCTTTTGGCCAATCGGGGCTCGACGGGGGAGATCCTGGGCCGGACTTGTCGATCCCGACGTCCACGGCTTCCATTGATGCTGCGGCACAGAGAGAGAAAAAAAACACCGATCCTCGTCAGAACAACCCTAGAAAACGAAGAAGAAGAAGGGACAAGAACAACCTAGAAAGAACAAAACAAGACGATACCCATGAGAGTCTTGAGCCAGTGGATCTGTTGAAAGGTGGGAAGCTGTTCTTTATGAGAAGAAAACACCTCGTTACAGGCATCGTAGAGCATCTGAACTTTGGTCCTGCTTCTATCCTCCATCGCCATTTCCTCTCTGGAATTATTATCGCGGCTGTCGTCACTACCATTTTCGGGCAGCGGCTTGCGCCCTTTAATAGGCGGATAGACTTCCAGGAGCGGTAAGGCACAAAACCCACGTCGCAAAGTCGGCGAAACCTGGGGCTCTCGCCTTGACTCTTTCTTTTAGCCCTTACGGTGGGCTCGCTCCACGCTTTGCCCTACGTTTGAAGAGGTTTTACAGATGACGGGCTCAAAAAGCTGGGGCCGTGAGAGTTCGAGTGCGTGAATCATGGAGCGAAATGTTTATATTCCCACGTCGAACGCGGGTTTTTGTGAATATGGTGCGGTCAGGATTGGGAAAATGGGGGTGATCGGCTTGATTCGGCCGGCGGGTTGCTTAAAACGTGGCCCAAAGAGGTATTTTTGACCGAAATGGGGAAGGGATCCGCCCACCGCTGCCGGTAATTTGCGGCCTGTTTTTGGAATTTTGGGTGGAGATGCTTCAAACAGCAGGCCACGCACACCCGCTAGATGGGAACGCTGGTTCGTGAGTCGTGATGTTACTATTCAGTCTCGTTAAAATGGGAGGCACTTTGACGTTTCCACCCCAATGATGGAACTAGCTAGTTTTCTATGGTCGGTTACGTGTTATCTGTCTAACAATAGACCATTATCTTCCTTTTTTTTTTTTTTTTTTTCTTTTCATTTATTATGTAGTTGGAGAAATGAGAAAATAGTTCAAAAAGTCAAAGACTTATTGTACGATCACCATTTTCGTCCTAAATATTTTAAAATTACTAAATTTGCCCCTAATCTCTTGAAAAATTATCAATATAGTCCTTCTATTTTAGCTGAAAATCTATGAGTGGATGTCAACCATCCTATGTGGCATGATCACTGCATTAGCAATTTTCTAACAAAATTAATTGAAGTGACTACATTGACAAATTGTTAAAAGGTTAAAGACTAAATTGACTAAATTGAAAATTATGATATTGAATTGGTGCCAAACAATAGGTTTTTTAGAATTTTTTGGACAATTATAACTAAGAGATTGCCATGCTTCCCATCTAGCCTTATGAGGCAAGGTCTTTCACCAATGCGATATATTTTTATTTGAGTTTCAATTTTACATAAGTTCTCACAAATTTGGTAGCTTTATCTATTCAAAAACGCAATGGCTTTAATTGACATTACTGTAAAGATAGTCAACTAAAATGAAACTCATACGAGATGGTCGTCAATAAATGCAAAAGAAGTAAGTTGTTGCATCTGTACTTTTGTATGTCCGAATCTTAGGTCTTATCGATCATCTTGCAAGTCAAGTACACACGGACGAGCCGGCTTCTTACATCTAAGGGAAATGATCTAGTTTAGCCGTAAAAGTTTGGGTATCCCGCGTAGTGAAAAATAAGATGTTGAACTGAATAAGTATTTACGGACTCCATAAATAGTAAATCCCAAATGCATGAGCCAGTGATTTCATTGGTGGATAATAAAAGAGACGGGGTGTCCCGTGGGCATAATAACAAGGACATTCCTCATGTATGAGCACGAAACAAACGGCCGTTTCCTGTTTCTCATGGGCATAGGTAGTCTGTAAGTTGTAGCACGTTGCCGGAAATTCCTTTCCCATTGGTTATTTTTTCGCAACGAATTGACGTGCTTGCGGAATGATATGGCGACGGCATGGGATTATCGGACCATGATTGCTCTTTTTGGGGGCGGCGGGTGAATATAATTAACTTATGGAGATTACATGGTATTCCATGTTCTTCCAAGCGATCGAGTTTCAAGCTCATGCGGCCATGCTCCCGGATTAAAATGACAACGTCGGACAATTTTAGGACTTTTTTTTTTGGCCTGTTGCCCGACAATAATAAACTCATGGACATCAGACATGTGCATGTATGATATCAGGATTTCGTATGCCTTGGACGAAAGCGGGCGTAAAGACAACAGAATGGTGGCGGTCAATACACGGTACTGATGCCGTGATGAGCACAGGAAACGTGCTCTAGGGAATATACCCTGGACAAAAGTGGGCGTGTATGTGTAAAATCCGGAGCGGTTTGTGTTGCTCCCTTCTAGCTTCGGCCGAGGACGGCCCGGGGCTGGCTCGACATGGGCTTGTGCCGTGTCGAAGGCCACCTGCACGGCCCGCTAGCCATCTAGAACCTGGCCCATTCTATCTTTCAAAAGCTTTTGATCCGTGGCATATTTTTTTTAAAAAGTCTTTCGTTCCCGAGCTATATAAAAAATTTTATTTGAAAAAAAAAAAACATCTCGTTTAAATAAAAAAAATCTCATTTATATATATATATATAACAAAAGCAGCAACGGTATTTACATCGTTTAAATGAGTCTAAAACCACTAGGATTCGCCCTAGTGGCCACCCTTTCAACATGGAAGGGGGAGGTGAGGGGTTCAACTCCCCACCTTCTCAGGGGGGATGGGGTGGGGACGCGTAAGTTTCAAATGGGTTTCGACTCCCACGCTCTGCAAGAGCGGGCGAAAAGTCCGAGTAAGTGTAGAATAGGAATAGAGTAGGAGGACAAAAAAAAAAAAATGAGTGTAAAAAAATAGCACGCGTATGGTTCAAGTCTTTTAAAAACTAGAACTGCAAAAAATGCTAGACAGGCAAAAACTGATCAGCCCATGCCAATGTGGCTGGAACATCTTGCTCTTGTGATTCAGCAACGCTCCTTTGTTGATGGAGAGAAGTCGGACCCCACGTCTGGTTGTCCGGCGTGCCGAGTGTGGATGCGAGCATCGCATTTGTATCGTCTTCTGATGGATTTGCAAAAGGATTTGAACCAAAGAGGTAATCGGCGTCGGCCACCGGATCTATATCCATATCCATCAAGCAATCCATCCATTCATCGTCATCGTTGACTTGCTCTGCTGTCGTAGGAAGTAAATCCGCATATCCACCGTCGTCAAAAGCTGGATAAGTGGTGTCGCCAATATCTACTACTAGGGCGAATGTTGCAATCTTGGGAAGGACATTGGCATCTCGGTTGCACCCAAAACTCGGGGAATAACTGGCATAGCGAGCTTCAGTCCTGCCGGTCGTAAGAAGCCAGTTGAGGGCTGTGTTGTTGCCAAAGGTTGGAGACGTGGGGTCGCAGATATCTGGTCCTGGGGTCGTTGTCATTGTCGTTGAGGATGCACGTACCGATAGATTTGTAAAAGAATCTTCTTCCAATGGAGCAAGAGATCTTGACTTGGAGTTGAAACCAGAATGGACCACCGAGTCTAGTTCTGTGGTCATCCACCCCTCCATCCTATCATCACTGCTTCCTTGCACTGTCACCGTCGCCATAGGAGCAAGTGCATCGGCAATTGCGTCATCGCTGAAACCAGGGAAAGCCAGGTCATCGTTATCTAAATGCAAGGTGGGCGTCGCCCCTTTGACATCCGAAGTTGTTCGGCATATGCGACGCTGCCGCTAACGGCTTGGGAAGTGGCGGGTTGAGCTCCATCCACTATGGATGATGACGCGATGGCAAAGTCACAGATACGCTCGTGCGATCGCCGGAGTCGTTGAGTAGGCACGTCCTCTTCGCTCGTTGATTCTCATCCTCAAATTGCACCGGTACGTCGCCCGAAATTACAATTTCCTTGCCTTTTGATTTCTTCTCGTCTCTATAAAATTTGATTTTGCATAGGACGTACTTGCACTGCTGCACCGAGTTAAGCCAAGCGGTTAACAATTTCCAGCCCATGGAGTGTCGAAAGAAAAGGGACGATACGGGAGAGTTAGATTATGGAAGGAGGACCAAGAACCTTTCATTACTGCCCTACGCACAAGAACCATTCTTCCTCGAAACAAACGGAGCGTTGCTAATAGGCATGAAGCATCATTACATGAAAAATCGATGCCGACAATCCACCATCAACGCGAGTCAAAGAATTATCAATGGACACGGAGTTAAAACCTTACCCTCTCGTCGCACATTGAGAACTCGTACGTGATCCAGCGCCCGCTCGCTGCACTCGAGCCACGTCCAACCTTGAAACTTGAAGGACTTCTTGTAGCCAACCGACTCGGCAAGACCGATTGTCATCGCGTGCTGCTCTTTCCATGTCCCGGATCCGGCGGTCCTTAAAACCCTCGACTTGTTCTTTCTCAACGTGGTGAAAACGTAGAACGTCTGCTCCAATTCTTGCCCTTCTTGCTTTGGAAGGAGAGAGTTTCGTACACTTTGAAGTGAAGGCCACAAAATAATCTGTGTTGGAGATCAAATTCCATTAGCAATGACCGTCAACAGATTTAATCTGCTTAAATAATGATTGCGGGGAGTGGGAGCCAACCACGAATTAATTAATTAATTAATTTAAAAAAATATTCTTATTTAGAAAAAAAAAAAAAACCGAGATAGGTCGGGTCGGGCCGGATCCGACCTTAGCCCGGCCCGCCTCTTTTTCTTCTTCCCCCGTGCGGGCCGCCTCTTTTTCTTCTCGCCCACCGTGGGAAGGCATAATACTTTAAAAAGTGTTATGCTAATAAAGTCCGAAAAAAAAAAAACTTCGACCAGAAAAAGAAAAAAAAAGAATTTCGAAAACCTTCTTTCTCCGATGATTACTCATGGGCCGATAGAGAGCCCGATCCACAGTCCGGCCCATGACAGTCCAACCGGGCCCGGCAACGGAGCTCGTCACCAAAAAGTACAGGCTGTCAATTCCGTTCCCCGCATAACCCATCTCTCCCTCGCTCTCTCTCTAAACCGACGGCTCAGATCGGTCCTCTGAATCTCGACGAAACCGCAATCATCGCCCCCACCACTCCTCCCAAAATTAACCCCCTCCCGACCCTCAACGATAAAAACCTCTCTCTCTCTCTCTCTCTCTCGCCAAACGCTCTCGAAGAAATCACCCAAAAAAAAAAAAAAAAAGAAAGAAAGAAAAAAGATCAGGAAATCGAAAAAACCGAAAGAGAAAGAAGAAGAGAACCCCTCAAATCCCTCCTCCCCCAGTTCCAGATCTAGAAGCCCCAGCGAGCGAGCAGCAATGGCGACGGCACCATCGGCGCGGGAGGAGAACGTGTACATGGCGAAGCTGGCGGAGCAGGCGGAGCGCTACGAGGAGATGGTGGAGTTCATGGAGAAGGTCGCCGCCGCCGCCGCCGCCGCCGACGCCGAGGAGCTCACCGTCGAGGAGCGCAACCTCCTCTCCGTCGCCTACAAGAACGTCATCGGCGCCCGCCGCGCCTCCTGGCGCATCATCTCCTCCATCGAGCAGAAGGAGGAGAGCCGCGGCAACGAGGACCACGTCGCCGCCATCCGCGACTACCGCGCCAAGATCGAGTCCGAGCTCACCGGCATCTGCGCCGGCATCCTCAAGCTCCTCGACTCCCGCCTCATCCCCGCCGCCGCCTCCGGCGACTCCAAGGTCTTCTACCTCAAGATGAAGGGCGATTACCACCGGTACCTCGCCGAGTTCAAGACCGGCGCCGAGCGCAAGGAGGCCGCCGAGAGCACCCTCACCGCCTACAAGGCCGCTCAGGTTTGTCCCTCCGCCCCTCGGTTGTGTACTTTCGGGTCGAAATACGTTCGCTCGCCGGAGTTGTTGTGACCGTAGGATGTGGATCCAGCAGTTCTTACTAATTAGATCTCGTGCGTACATCTTGATTGATTGGATTCTGCGTGATTCCTAGATATCGCATTGAATTCGTAGGACATGGATCTGGCAGCTCCTCGATCCTTAGATCTCGTATGCGTACTGGACTGATCAGATTTTGCACACGAGTCGCGTTTGCGAAAGAGGAGCTGATGATATTTCCAATTTCATGGGATAGCCTCTCTCGCTTTACTTATTCTGGATATTTTGCGTAGATATAGTAGTTAATCCTCTAACATGCACAAATCCATGCGCTCTTATGATGATTGTTATGCTGAATCATAAGGCAAGCTAGGTTTAATGTCAGTTTTAGGTTGAATTTGATTAATTTCCTTTGTGGCCCTTGTGCTTTTGCATGACGAAGAAAGATTGATTGTGCATACAATTTGTTATCATTTGCAGGACATTGCCAACACGGAGCTTGCTCCGACTCACCCAATCCGGCTCGGACTAGCCCTCAACTTTTCTGTTTTCTACTATGAGATTCTGAATTCTCCTGACCGTGCTTGCAGTTTGGCCAAGCAGGTAAGAGGCCTTTGATTAAATTGATGCGTGTCTTTATTAGCTTATAAGTAGGTAATGTTCCGTAGTCTTGGTTTTCAGAACACTCTGTTTTGGCCACGAAAGGAAAAATTGGTATCTTTTGAAAGCTTTTAAGATCATGAAAGAGTTTGAACGCGAGTGAAATGGCCCAACTTTATCAGTATCTCTTTGCTCGATGAAATTATGTATGCTTGGCCTGCTTGTGACTTGTTTGATTGGCCCTTGCTGGGACAGGCTTTTGATGAAGCGATTGCTGAGTTGGATACACTTGGAGAGGAGTCTTACAAAGACAGCACTTTGATTATGCAACTTCTTCGTGACAACCTCACCTTGTGGACTTCTGACATGCAGGTCCTGCCTTGTTCCTCCTCTCTTTTGTACTAGTCTACTATCTTTTCTTTATCAATCCATGTTTGTCCCCTTCCCCTCAATATCATGCACTCTAGAAACGCTGATTTGTTACTCATTATGTTCTGCTCTTGCTCAGGAAGACGGTGCAGACGAGATTAAAGAAGCACCGAAGGCTGATGAACAGCAGTGAGGTCTTGACCATTGCCCGCTGTCGAATTTCTCCATTCAATGTTTTTACTTGGAGAAGGTGCTTGTTGCTGATTTCTCTTTTATTCTGAAGTTGGAGGCATCATCGTCTCTTTTTATTTGTTTCTGACTTTAGTTTGTCTCATCAATCTCCTCATGTGCTATCAATTGTGCCTTACTTTTCTTGGAGGCATGGAGCTTCAAATTCTGCATTAAGTGTAGCAGATCCCTTCTATTAGATTATTCATATGACTATGTGACTGATGATATCTTCTTTCTTTGTCAACAAGATATTTGATTCGATGTGCTGTCAATCTTTAGTACTAGAAAATGTTTGGTGGAATCTTAATGTTCCCGAATGTTGCTCGACTTTTAGACATGTCTACTGACAATTTCCTCGATAAATTTAGCTTTAAGGATCTGGCGGTTGACGCGCTAGCTTAGTGGGTGGACCTTTCATACGTCATGTCCCAGTAGTACTTGGTTCGTGCATTTACATCATATGAAAGTATGAATGCTTTTCCATACTTTGAAACTTTGCTTGACTAGTACTTGGTTACCGATCAAATTTCATTACATTATTACCCTACAATATATGAATATTTTTATTTAAAAAGTTGGATCATTATGGCCCTCCGCGGTAGTTACAGTTACGTTCCACTTTAGATTTTCTCATCATCCTTTTTGAAGTTATGGAGTGTCTTTAAACATGTGGTGATCTTCTCTTTTGCGGCCATATTTCCAAAGGGGCTAGATTCAAGGTGAGAGTGACTCCTTGACTCACGACGCAACGAGTTGTCCGCTCTGACAGGACTACTATCTTGGACGGTAGCATTTGTTCAAATTCGTGCTCTACAAAGTTGGTGAATCCACAGATTATGGTTGGGGTCAATTCACAGTTGTTGACCTTTGTCGCTCGTTAACCTTTACGTCAAGTAGATAGCTAAGGTTTATATAGTCTATATTGCTTTCTACCGGCAGCTTTGGATCGATCGATATTTGCCCGAATATAGAAATTGCCTAAAGATGTAACTAATATAAACAGAGTGTAAGTGGATTACTGCTTCTTGAGTAATAGGTTAGTAATTTAGATACTGACGTGATAACGTAAATAGTTTCTCATGTATACATGAAGGTGTGCGTGATCTGTTAAAGGGCATCCCTTATACCTCCTGTCTACAAATTAGAATTGTCAAAGAGGCTTAAATTACGCTTGGACTCTGGTGAGTTCTCTCAGTAATTTCTGCCCATGTTGTTTCACCAACCAACTTGAAAATTCATAACGCACAAACATATGGAAATGAATGGGAATGCATTCTCCCTCAATTTCTAAGGATGTTCTCATTATTCCAAAACACGCAAAATGTTGTACTGAGACGTTCTCCCTCATTTTCTAAGGATGTTCTCATTATTCCAAAACATGCAAAATGTTGTACTGAGACGTTGCAAATGATATCGACCTACATTGGTCCAGTTAGTATGCAAGTAACTCGGGATCACTAATGCAAACGCAAAGGTGTCCGGCCTATGGTACAAACCTTCTCGGGGATCGATATGTAACTAGAATATTCACCCTCGCGTGAAAACGCTTGGTCGGAGGTCTTCCTTCACCTGCAAAGCCGATAGGACAGACCAGTCTACTAAACACTAAAGTCGGTAGTCATATCAACTTTGATTGCTCGGAAAGGACCAAAGCAAGATTGTGTCTTTTGACTTCAGTCTTCATAAAGGACGACAAAGCAAAGATGTGCCCATTTGCCCAATGAAAAACGGTCTTTAAACACATAAAGCGGCCCACCCCACACCAGACAATAATTCACTTACTTTGGCAGCCGTGTTTTCCACAGGGCGAGAGGGAATCCGCATTATTGAGAAAGGCTCGCCTTTCAAAGGGCACTGACGGCAAATTGCGGTGGAGGGGAGGGGGAAATAAACCTTGCCGCAGTTGCCCCGTACTTCAAATCCGACAAAGGGATGTGATTCCTATGTGCACCCTATATGTCTAGTCTTTCCTGCTTTAAGGTGCAACAGACCATCTTAAAGGAGGTAACTGCTAAGTTGGGGGGATAATCGCTTTCGGATTAACCAAGAAACCATAAACACTTCTCGCTGCGCTTTGCATAAACCGTGTTGCAAACACGAGATGCGTTCCATAATTGAGTGCGCACGGGTGAAATAAATCATTTGCCATTCATCCAAGAAAAGAAGCGTAAACAGGAAGCCCGAAAGCCTCCTCGAATCTGCATAATTGAGTGTTTTCACGACAAAGACAGCCTCCCCAAGAGTTTCCGTAAAAAGTAAACCAACGATCGAATACTGTTTCATGTCCTATGATGTCCGTTTTACAAGCAGCCTAGCATCAGCCAAATTCGAACAAAATCAACAATGGTAAATCGACTAACCTCCCTATCCTCCCGACAATGTACACTACTACACACCCCCTTGGAAACAGAGACTTTTGGCAATCTTCTTCTTCTTCCCTGCGACGGCTTAACCTTAACCTCTAAACCTCGAACCGCGCCGTGACTAAAGTCCTCTGTCTCTAGGGCTCGGCACGGGCACCGTAGGAGACAGGGGAGCTGCGGAAAACCGAGCTGCCCCGACGTCGGCGAGAACAGGAACCCCGGGGAGAGTAGAGGGTAGCCGGACCGTGGCGAGTTCAAGCACCCGAATGGCATCGGCGAATACGGCGGTAGCTGCAGCTGTGCCGCCGGTTCGGGCGGAGGAGTGATCGAACCCTCGCCGGGAGCCGCCGCCACCTGCTGCTGCTGCTGCTGCTGCTGCGGCTGTGGCGGAGGAGGAGCCAAATTGCTCCACCGGGGCGAGGCCAGGGGAGCCAGCGGGCCGAACCCGGTGAATTGGTCGGGTCTGGGATCCACGGCGGGCATCGAGCTCTGGAGGCGCCGCATGTAGGCGGACACGGGCGATTCCGCCGCCGCGTGTACGGACGGGAGCGGCGGCAGTGGCGAAAGGGGCGCTGCCGGTCTTCCCATCGGGTTGAAGCCGGAGCTAATGACGTGGTTAGGGTTCATAGTCGCGTTCAAGGAGTTCATGGGGTGCAGCATGTTCGGATTCAGCATGGACGATTGCTGCTGCTGCTGCTGCTGCGGAACGAGGCCGTTGGGGCGGTTGATGAGCTGTGCCAGAGGCGGAGGCCGGATCCGGTGCAGCCGAGAGCTCGGCGGCTTCGAAGCTTGAACCGGCAGTTGTTGCTGGTGCTGGTGCTGCTGCTGCGGTGGCTGCGGCGGCGGCGGGGTGGGGGCTCTTTCGTGGGCGGTCGAGCCGGTGAGCTTCTGGACGACGTCGCGGAAGTCGTTCTTGTTGATGTTGTACACGGGCGGCTGCTGTGGCGGCTGGGGCGGAGGCGGCGCCTGAAGCTGCTGCGCCGGCTGGGTCTGGTTGACCGCGGCTGGGCTCTGGGTCAGGGACTGATCGGGCTGATCCGTAAGCGAGTCCAGAGGGTGCTTCTTGAGCGGGGGCTTGGAGATCTTGTGAGACAGCTTGTTGAGGTGCTTGAGGTAGTGCTCCCCGCTGGGGGCGGCGGATTCCGCGGAGGAATGATGGCTCTTCTCCATTTCTGCCTCCTGGGTCTCGCTCAGCGAATCGGTCTCTCTGCAGATCTGGACGGGAAAAGGAAGAGAGCCTTCAGGTTTTTCAGCTGCTTCTTGAAGAAGAAGAAGAAGAAGAAGAAGAAGAGATTGGGTATATAAGTAAGAAACCGAAAATGGGCTCAGTGACCCGTTTCTGGTTTCTCAGTTTCTATAGAGAGAGAGAGAGAGAGAGAGAGAGAGGAAAGAGGAGGAGGAGGAGGAGGCGGGGTCTAGCGTGGTCTTTGAACGGGGGGAGCTAAAAAGAAGAGAAAGGACATGACCCGTAAAAGAAGGCACACCTCTCTCCTTCTCTCTCTCTCTCTCTCCTGCGAAGAAGATGCTTATAAAGAAAAAAATGAAAAAACGGGGGAGGCGGTGCGGGGACGCGAATCGCCGTCGCCGCCTCGTATTCGCGACGGCGAGGAGTTGCGGCGGAGGGAGGAGGAGGAAGGAGGAGGGTTCGCGTCAATGAAGAAGCTGCTGCTGGTTGCCCCCGTGTACGACGGGGTCACGGGCCTACCACCGGATTATTATCCAAAAAGATCCGTCGCGCTCTCTCTCGCTTTGACCAGTCAAAGCTGGCCTTTTGTCCTTTTCTGAGATGTCTTCCCTCGCACCCCCCCCCCAAAAAGAGGGTCCCACTCCCGATTGCGCTGCGCGGGGCGGGACCCACGTGCAATCAATCAATCGGGGGGGTTCACTTGCCGTCATCAGCGACAGCGAGTGAATCTGGAGCCTTCGTTCGAAGGGGATCAGATCAGATGAGTGATGTCGTCCCCCCACGTTTTCTAAAATATATTTCGAGAAATATTATTCTTTTTTTTGCGTTGTTTATAATTAGCAAAAAGAAAAATGTCTGACAGTGTCAGTGCCTTTTCTTTTCCATTTTTCTGATTCTCTCTCTCTCTCTCTCTTTTTTTTTCTCTTCTTTTGACAATTAAAAAAAAAAAAATGTGACAGCACGAGCGGGAGATGCGCGCTTGATTAATCGAGGAGGCGTGGTGCTAATAACAACGATTATTGATGAATGAATAAAAATGGTAACGACGGTCTTAACTGGTAGATTCAATGGTCCCGGGTTAATGCGACTATGGAGGGCCATCGTCTTGCTTTTGCAAGCCCATAAATGTGACCGCGGGTCGCGAGGACTTGTCGATTGTCAAAGAAGGAAGTTCAGGGAACATGGAACGGTTGACAGTGGATTTTCAATAGTACTAACGTACGTCCGAGAACTGTCGGACTTGGCCATTATGACCATGCCGTGTTATAATTATCCCATGTTGATTGTAAAAAAAGTTGATGATCAATACGGAAAGTTTCGAGTTTTGAATTAGGATAAGAGAGGTTTAAAATCACCCAGTTGTCAATACCGATATTAGAGTTTGACTTGCTGATTGTTGGACCCAAGCCCAAGCAATCCTTAAATAATGTAAATATCATGATTTTGTTTTTGGTCGAAAATGAATAATTTTGAAAAAAAGTCATTACTTATATTAGTTAAAATAATTAGTCGAAGAAATTTTTTTTTATAGTCAATAGCCATTTATGTTTAAATATTTTTGCAAGCGATGCAGATATTTTTTTTTTATTCATTTTTATAAGTGATACATATGATCAATTTTGGGATAAATATTTTCAAAGTCGTCTACTTTTCACTAATTAAACGAACTCTTAGTTATGTATTTATTTATGATTGCTCTATCGTGCTATTCATGCGTTAATTATTGAAATAGTTTTCTTACATTCCTATACGTAAAAAAAAAAATTTGTGATGTAGAACAAGATTTACGCCAAGGTTTTTTTTTTCTTAATTCGATTTTATTGTCTTTTTGGATTTGCTATGATCTTATTAGAATCTTAGAAGATCACGTTTGCGTTTTCTTTCTATATTAGGTGCGCCATTTGCACTGTCAATATGGGTGTTGGTGCATCGTTTCAGCAGGCTTTTGATTGTGAATTGATGTTGAGGTCATTGAAAATATTGCCAACCGACCAAAAAAAAAAAAAAAAAAACATTGCCAAACCTTGACCTCTAAACTTAAAGATACACGACACCGACCAAAAAAAAAAAAAAAAAAAAAAAACTTAAAGATACATGACACGAGATAATGCCAATAATTTAAACAAGACATATTCATTGCATCGGAAAACCTAGATATCTAGGTACATGTGCAACTCGAGAGTGATATATATGTCATGGATCCAAAAAAATCACGTGAAACTTATTGCGCCATTAAAGTTTACGAGTCAAATGATTTCCATACAAGTATTTTCTCGAAATATCAAGATAGACTTTGAAATCCGACATGTTTTTGAGACATTGCAAGGCATTCACGAGATGACCCGGCATCTATTTCAAATAATAACTTTTCAAAATCAATAACATTATAATATGTCGTATCAATTAGTCACGTATCCACCATTCTCGGTGTAAGTGCAAAGTAGCTCTAAGCGGATCTAAGTAAAATTAAAAAAAAAATCACTAGCAATGGTTTGAAATTATAATTAATAGTCATAAGCTAAAGAGAATATATTCTCATTTTCCACTTCCGCGAAGCATATAAAAAGAGACCGGTTCAACCCGGCCGAGGAAAAAAGGGAAGAAACGAACCGGAAACCCGAACCGGCCCGCCCAATCGCGCCCGTCTGCCGTCTCCGCCAGAAGCTGTAGATATATTCTCTCTCTCTCTCTCTCTCTATCTCTAGCCGCAAAGTCTCCGACCAGACCACGAGCTCCGGCGGACGGAGGTCGACGAAGATGAGACTCGGTTGTTGCTTCGGCGGCGCCGCCCTCCACACCTTGAAGCTCGCCGCTCTCGCTTCTCCTTCCTCCTTTCATCCGCCGCGCTCCGTACTCGCTCCGCTCCTCTGCTCTCCGCGCGCGGCCCTTCGCTTCTCGCCCCTCGCCAGAGCCCTCTCTTCCGCTTCGGCGGTCCAGCCCGCCGCGCCGCCTCGTCGAAGGACTCGACCAAGACGAATTCAGACGGTCAGCGTGAGTTTTAGTACCAATGTTCTTTGGTTTCCCTCGCCCGAAAAATTCGATCTTGCTGTTGGTAAAGAAGTAGCTTTCTTTTGGTGATTGGTTCGTTGCTTTTGTTCCAGTTGCGAAGCCGCAGTGGAATGCGTCGATCGACTTCAAATGGATCAGGGACAACAAGGACGCCGTCGCCACCAACATTAGGAACCGCAATTCAAATGCCGACTTGGAGCTCGTGCTCGAGCTCTATGCCAAGATGCTGGATCTTCAGAAGGTCAGGTTTCGGTTTTTCAAACTTCAGTGCTTTTGTACTTTTGATTGCCAGTCTGGGTTTTGGTGAGGACAATGCTCCATCAAAGTGGTAGGCAGTACTTTGTTAGTTTGAAATTGGAAATTCCGGAATATTGTGCTTCTGTATCCGTTTTATTGGGCAACGAGGTATAACGAGATGAAAAGTTTTGTTTTGCTTTGTGTTATCGCGTGAAGCATAAAGTCGGTTGTGGGGTTAATGAAAGAACTGGTTTTCATCTCAATTTGAGCTAATTTTTACCCACAGATAGCAGGAAGTGGAGCGTCTTCGCGGGGAGAGGAATGTGGTTGCAAACAAGATGAAAGGAAAGCTGGAGCCTTCAGAGAGACAGAAACTTATAGAGGAAGGTAGGTATTCTTTTTTCCTTGGCCAAGTTTTTAGGTAAATCCAAATTTTGTGTTTAAGCAGTTGATGCAAAGATAAAAAGTTCTCCTTTTAGTTATGGTCTCTTTTGTTAATCTGCGGCATTGCATTTCAGGGAAGAATCTGAAGGAAGGGCTGGTTACTTTGGAAGAAGACCTGCTTAGGCTCACGGATGAGCTTCAGCAGGAAGCACAATGTATTCCTAATATGACTCATCCGGACGTTCCTATAGGAGATGAGGATTGCTCAACTGTTAGAATAACGGTATCCATCTTTATTTGTATCCTGGATTTTTGTAAGAAACATCGTGATAAAAATGATCTGCATAAACAAGTGTCTTCTTGAACAGTTAAGGTGTCTATGGTATACACGTATTGTCCATCTGACCTTACATGTGGAAATAATCAATTTTACTGCCAACGTGCACTGCATAGTAATTATTCTTGCATCTTTATATTGTTCTTGCTCATGGCAATCCTAGAACAGAGAGCGTATTGGTGCTTGGAAAGATCTGTGTAGCTTTTCTGATCTGTATTTCTCATGTAAGTTATGTTGGAGCAGGTTGGAAGCCCCCGTGAGTTCAGTTTTCCTATCAAGGACCATTTACAACTTGGCAAGGAACTTGACCTTTTCGATTTTGATGCTGCAGCAAAGGTATATTGCCTCTTCACTCTAGTTGTTGAGGCATCTCTCTCTTTTATCCGGGAAAATATTTTTAGTCACAAATGGTTTTTGGTGGAGATGATCTTGTGCTGCTTGGATATGTCTGCATGTACATTGATTTGGTTGCCATATGAGTTGACTCTGTTTGGGCTTCTGCTGTTTATTATCCATTGATATATCGAAGAAGAAATATTTCTTGTTTGTTTTATATATTAGAGACCTGGTTTTTGGGCAGCATTTAACTAGACTACCAGTGGTGCTTGTGATGTTACGGGCTCCTATTGCCCATGGACAGTTTATTACTTTCCCATCTGTAGTTTGTGGATCTTTCCCCCACCTCTTTTACCCTCTTGCAGTTATTCTTAACCCTTGACTTAAGTTCCAATGACAAAGTTTTGACGTTCTTCCTTTGTTGACCTAGAATGGAGTCTTATTTTTTCGATATGTTATCCCATTGTATCCTTGTTTATAGGTCAGTGGATCGAAGTTCTACTACCTCAAGAATGAAGCAGTTATGCTAGAAATGGCTCTAACTAATTGGACAGTCTCTGAGGTTATTAAAAGGGGCTTCATACCTTTAACAACCCCAGAAATTGTGAGATCGTCTGTTGTTGAAAAGTGTGGCTTCCAACCTCGTGGAGAAAACACACAGGTTTGCCCTCTTTCTGTTTAAATTTTAATGGAATCTGTCAGCACTCTATACCTTTTGGTTATTATGGGCTGGGAAGCTATCTCCAGAAGGACTGAAATCCACTAGCATGTTATGTATGCAGATGTTTTGTAACTTCATATTGGGATACCTATGCTCAAGCTGATTTTATTTTCCTTCTTTTGGGAGAAACCTTCTAATTTAGGTGCTGCAACAAATTTTAGATGATGGAAATGGGTCCTGATGTATCTATAACTGCAGTAGTTGATAACGATTTGCTAGTGTTTGATAACATTATGTTGACATTTGACCAGGTTTATTCCATTGAGGGCAGTGATCAGTGTCTTGTTGGCACTGCTGAGATCCCTGTTGGTGGAATTCATATGGATTCCATTCTTGCTGATTCACAGCTACCTTTGAAGTATGTGGCATTTTCCCATTGTTTTCGTACAGAGGCAGGTGCTGCCGGAACTGCATCTAGGTAAGTCAATCATAGCCTGTTCATGTAATCTTGTAACTCTAGCTGCCTATCTCCATCTCTGTTACACCAGATGCAAAATTCTAAATGTTTATGTATCCATATTTTCTCTGGCAGATGATTTTACTTTGACATTAGGACTATTTAGAGTGCCCAATGCAAGTACCTGTCCCTTGAAATGTGGTATGGAAACATCACTTTGTTCTTAAGTTTCGCTTAGACATTCTCACAGTTAAATCTGCCTATCCACTTATAATTTATCGGCAATTAAAAAGTAATTGAGAACCCTTTAACTGCATTTTCAGACTCAGACGTAACTAAGGGTGTGGGGCCAACAACAAGAAAAAAATGCCTAATGCCAATTAAGTCTTGTTTAATATCAGATAAAGTTTTTTACTGAGGCACTTGTGTCATGCTGCCTGATCAGTTTATGTAGATTGTAAATGAGGATGCAAATACTTTAGTTATAATACTTTAATTGGGTCGCAGGATCAAAATGAGGGTCTAAGTGTTACCATGTATGTTAAGGGGATCCAGGGCTCTTTAAGTATTGGAGAGGCTAAGACGAGTAGGGTCTTCATGTATTTAACCTTTTGTGGAAATCTATCTCAAGTTATGTTGTTGTCATGCCTTTCCTTAGTGAGATATTTTTACCATACATCCAATATGATTTGGTCCACACCATTTTTACAACCAAAAGGGGCTTCAGCCAGGGCCTGATTACTGCAGACTTGAATGACAAAGATACACTCACTTAAATTTTATAATGCACTGTAACTTATCTTCCTCTCTTGTATTAACTAGCAACTCTGACAAGAAATTCTAGAAAACTGCAAGAAACTATAACGAGTTCATATTTTTCTGTTTACCCTTCCCCTTTCCTTAATGGGGAAGTCCTGCTTGTGTACCTTTCGCATTTGATGAGTGAAGATGGGAAACCTTTTGTATTGCCAGTCCATGACTAAGATGGGATCTTGTTGAGTAGTGCTCTCGAACAGTAGAATTATTATGTACCTACATGCATACGTATGTATCTGCTTTCATATTTGTGCTTGAGGGAAAATGGGCATGGAAAGAGTGGTGCTCTGCTTTTTTTGGATTGGAGCATCACTGAATCTTTTTCTTTTCCATTATCGAGAAGTTACTTCTTTATGTCTTGAACTTTTTCATCCTTTTGCTTTTGTAGATTGTACTCTTTGGCTATGGAAGTAGCAAAGGCCTATGATTTATTTTAATGTAAGGAGACCTGGTTGAGTAACGGAAAGCAAAACATTTGTTTTTGGCCAGAAATTGACGGTGAAACTTTAAAATTCTCATTGCTATCAATTTTACACTGCAAATTAAGATCCTAAAGTCCGATATCTTTGTCATCAACCAAGTTGAAGTTTTTCATTTGATTTAGTTTTGAAATATCAGCAGTTGATATAATGACAAGAAAGTGTACCATTTAATTTACCATTGCTATTGACCAAAAAAATAAAAAATTACCGTTGTCATCTATATTTGATAACCATGTTCAGCTGTTACTGACTAATGTGTTTGTCCATTTCATGGTTTCTCGCTGTCATTTCTCTTCTTTATGATGAGGTCCTATAGTTCTCTGCTGTGTGATAATTTCCTTGACTATTCAATGCAGGGGTCTCTATCGTGTACACCAATTTAGCAAGGTTGAGATGTTTGTTTTATGTCGACCAGAGGAAAGTGGTTCGTATCATGAAGAGCTCATCAGAATCGAAGAAGAACTCTTCTCATCACTAGGATTACATTTTAAGTATGGTTCTCTTTCACCGTCCCAGTACTTGTCTAAACAATTTACCTCAGGCTATATGAACTTCGAGCTTCTTTGCAGGACTTTGGATATGGCGACGGCAGATTTAGGTGCACCTGCTTATCGTAAGTTTGATGTGGAGGCATGGATGCCCGGTTTAGGACGATATGGAGAGGTTAGTTGCTTATTAGTTTTGTTTGGCCTACTTCCTGCTTCTCATGTTCTTATCTGAGGCGTGTCAATCGATGATGATTTAGCATTAACTCACCTTGTGGTTGCTTGATGAATTGAATTAGATATCAAGTGCTTCAAATTGTACGGACTATCAAAGTCGTCGATTAGGAATTCGGTATCGGCCATCAGAACCACCGTCCTCAACAACTCCTAAGAAGGGTAAAGGCAACGTTCCTACACAGTTTGTTCACACTTTGAATGCAACCGCCTGTGCAGTACCTCGGATGATTGTGTGCATACTGGAAAATTATCAGCAAGAGGATGGCTCCGTCGTGATTCCCGAGCCATTGCGACCATATATGGGCGGGCTTGAGCGAATTACTCCAAAATCCCAATAGAACAACCAATGGATGTATTTTAGTTTTGACTTTTACAGGGGATATAGTTGTCTGCAATTTTGTTTTTCTGTCTTTAAATTATTGAGGTGAGGGAGGCAACTGAAATTTCCTTCACTGAAGGATCACTGCCTGGGCAATTTTTGTTCCGCATTTCTATTGTTAAATAGTTTCTTCATAACAGATACTGGAGTTAATCTCATGAAGATAGAAAATTTGGGAATTATCATGCCGTGGCTGATTAGTTCAAAATTCGTGGAGTTAAATCAAACTGACTTCTCTTTTCCTAGCATTAGTCTTCAGGTGATTGCCTCGACATCATTCTCGGTGCATAGCGGTCCTTATGACTAATCTTAGCAAGTAATGAAGTGCTTGAATTGGCCGAATTGTCTTCCCTTTCCAAAGGTGCAACTATTCATAGATTGCGTATTTTGAAGTGACTCGGGTTCATTTGTTCCATGCGCCTTGCACCATAAGGCGATATCCTTTTTGGAAAGCACTGAGAAAACAAGAGATAAAACACAATTGAACGAAAAACTAATTCACGAAATGGTAGACATGATAATCTCATAGGTTAACCTCGTCAATGATTATTTAGAATACGGGTGAATGATACAGTGGCTTCGTGAATCTACGTGCCATGGGGAAAGCAGTTCAAGAGAGATGTGAAAACTGGGCCAGAATTGGTTTGTGCCCTCTCTCTGTTGCACTTCCGGAGATGAAATATATCTGACATCTTCTCTCTCACAATTTGAGCTTGCTGAAATCAACCCTTGGAACCGGGTAGGTGTACGCTTCGTAATTGATTTGTTGGCCCAAGCTGCTTATTTTCGTCAGAGTAGTTATCAAATCGACCTGTAAAAAGACGGGATTAAGATCAATGTCCGAGCGAAGCGAATGCAACAATTCTAAGACGCTTACATCCAACAAATCGATTATGATTCAGAGATTCCGTTTTTTCTCGGGGCACAGAAGGCCATAATATTGTTTTTCTTCAGTTATTCTTCACCACCATGATGGCAAATATCAAGTAAGGCTCTCACATTCTGAAAAGAGCAACTTTGTATGACCAACCTCATAATCTGTCTCCGACACAGTCTCTCGGCTTCTTTGGTATTTTTGAACCCATGGAGACACATCTGGATCGGCGGCTAATAATGTCTCTGTTGCTGTCTGATCAGGACCCAGAAACAAAGACATCACTGCTAGCTGTTCAGTCGAGAAGTTAAAAGCAGAGTTAGTTCCTATGCAGTCCATCATTAACTACCAGTTTTCGAAATTGACGGGAAGCAACGCTGAGAATGTTTAAATCTCATTACAAGACCAATCTGCAAATAGAGATCATTTCACAGAAAACCACATTCAATTCTCCAATTTTGAGCTTTGAAAAAATTTCCAAAAATAAAAAGATGCAGAAAACAATTAATGGTATGGAAATTCAAGAAAAGAATCTAGCTAATTCAGAGAAGATTAACATAATAGAGAAATGAATCATCAAAGAAATCTGAATGCAGTGCACATCATGAAACTGCTTGTTCAGCTGCATGTCTCTTAGTTTCTGGAAATGGTGAAAAGATAACCTTGTTTTCCCATTGCAATTTTGTAGATGAAATTCTTGGTGCACAAAGAGGACAACATGTATGGAAGTTCTGAGTATTCCTGCATAAGCAGTAAATGTTCTACTGAATATACCTGCCGAGGACCAAACCCAATGGCTGAGAATTTATCTTTCATTTCCTTCACGCTGGCCTTCTCCCACTGGGGGACCCTACCTTCTGGATCTGGTTCCGTGGTGTCTGACCTCCCAAATTGTTTGTCAAACAAGCCCCACTGCATGACGGGACAATACATGTAATATGGAAATCAGAACTAAAACTATGAGAATTATTTGAGAAACAATATGTCAAGGCAGTTGTTATGTCATTCATAGGTTTATTTTCAATATGTTCCAAAGGAAAAATTAGTAAACTATAGGGATCATTTTTGTTCCGAACATGTATTCAAGAATCAAGCTATTGAATGAGCATAGCAATAGTGAGCAACAACAAATGGTCAATAAACACTGTTTTTTTGGCAACCGTCAGATGAAGCAATACATTCTGAAACAAATACTTCATCTGTTGTTAGCATGAAACCATTTTTGAATATTCCCTGAGAAACTACTGGCTGTGAGTAAATTTTAGACTTATCTATACCTATACCTAAAAGTTCATCTCCCAAGATACACTGACTAAAAGTCCCGACGGTAACACATTATGAATACTAAATTACTAGTTGTAGGAAATTTTATTCCTATTTGGTTGTTGATCATACACTATATAATCTGGTGGCAAACACATAAGATTCCATGCACACAATGAATTAGGAATTACCTGTCCGTTGGAACCATAGGCAGTGTAGAGCAAGCTCCCTTTCTCTTCATTCCCACCACATTTGCGAATGGCTGAAGCTAGAAAGGTAGCCTTGAGCGCACTCTGCGCTGTTCAGAGGCAGAACTTTCAATACATGACATAAGATATTCAAAGCCAGATCCCCAAGCCTAACGGCTCTAGTGAATACTTCTTCTTTTGGGGGTTCCACCAGAAGGTACTAGCAGAAGTTCAGACCAAGAGTAGCATTTTATGCTAGTGACATGCAACTCAGCTATGTAACATGTGCAAACCTGCATACTGTATAAGATCTGCATAGGATATGGGTCCGCCCTTGGAATATGAATCTATTTCCTTCTTAGCTTCCTCCAATAAGTTCATGGCAGCTGAAAGCCCCTTATTCTCGGGTCTACTAATCTCTGAGCTTCAAGAAATAACAGTTCATGACATTGGAAATCATGGCGAGTCTCATCTAGCAGACAAAAGATGTGCTGCAAAAGCATGAAATTTTAAACTGGAAGATACACGTGAGAACTTGAAACATGGGAACCATCCTGCAGGGCAATCAAGTTTTCTCTTTCTATTTTCCTCAATTAACTCTACATGATCAGCTTCTTGATTCTCTAAATGGAGATTTCTGGATAAGATTGAATAAGTAATATAAAACTGCATATAAAGGCATTAAGAAATTACACTTGGATCTCGACATTGAAACAAAGACCTCACTAGATTATCATTCTGAGAGCAGGCCAATTGTGTGAAGAGTTCAACCTTCAGAAAGTCGAAATTAGAGGGCTCAAAATGAACCCAACAAATTGAAAATACTGCTCTGCGCTATGATCATCAACTCACATCAGCATTCACATGTTTTAATGTGACAAGTACCTGAACCTTACGGATCCGTTTGGGCCACCAGATTTTGAGGCCTACAAACTTGAGGGGAAATAAATCAGCATCCAATCATTACCTCATCATACTTAGTGAGATGAACTATTCCCATTAAATTTCAACAAGCAAAATGTAAGTGTGACCTTGTCATAAGTCATAGCATCATTTAATGCCAATGTCAGTAAAGATGGGATAAGATCTGGATTTCCCTGAAATGAGTCCAAGAGAGAAATCCATTAATAAATTTATATCAAAGTATAGCATTTTAGGATATGCGCAATAAAATCATGAGAGCCAAAATCATATGCTTAAATGCCAAAGCAAAACAAGAATTCACCTTTATAGCCGTGTAAAGGGTGCCCCTGACATTTGCTGAGGACAAAGAAGGAAGTCAATTTGATTCTGGAGATTCATATTTCAATGCGCTACCAATAGAAAAAGAAGCGACTCTTGAACGGGGGCTTACAAAGAAACTCGGAACGCTGCCGGCGTTGAATCAAATCAGCAGCACGAGCTGATTCAACGAATGATCCAGAGCTCGCCATCAGTTCCTGAGAGATCACAGCTGGCAGAAACTCATCAACATCCAAACTAAAAGAACGGACCGTCATTTCCACAAAGCCAAAGGTCAAAGGCGAACCAGAATGAAATCTTAATCGCGACCGAACAGACAGACAAAACACACGGAAGATCACATTCACGGAGCTCTATGTAGCCGACGTAACGGTCAAACAACGGGAATCGCACTTACAATGCCGATGCTAGCGCCGACGAGTTTAAGAGCGTCTCGTCGGCTCAACTCCTCGCCGCCATCGGCGAAGCCGTTCTCCGTCTTGCAGCGAACCGCAACCTGAAATTTCGACGACCGGAAAAGACGACAAGCATTACGCACCGATCAGAACGGAACGAAGTTCAACTACGCAGCGTCGAGCGCGGACACCGACCAGAGAAGCAATTCCGCAACGCGAGATTTCGAAACGAAAGCAGGGCGGGCAAAGGGAGGAGGAAGAACTAACGGGACGAGCGGCGGAAGACGATGAGGAGGAAGGAGGAGGAGGGGGAGCGAGTTGAAGTCGAAGCGGGAGCAGAGAAGGCGCGGTCGAGACGAAGGACGCGCCCATCATCGTCGTCTTCCTTCGTCTTCTTCGCCTTGCTTCGGAGCTTTTGGCGATGTGTGGAGGAGTGCGGGCGAAGCTTTTGGGGCGACTGATGGAGCTGGCGATGATGTGCCTGGCGTTATCCAAACCCCGATTCTCTCAGCGCCAAAAATCCAAACGCGGGGACGAGAAAGATCGGGGAGTTCCCCCCCTTCGCGTCGCTCGGCTCGCTCCGGAGTACTGTTCTGCCGTGGGCCCACGCTGTCCACGTGGACCGCCTCCTCCACGACGGACCGTTTCATATATTTATTTTTATTTTCATTTACCTATCGAAAATTCTTAATAAGAGTTTGAATTACCCTCATTTTTTTAAATAACCACTCGAAGTGGAATTTGTTTTTAACAAATGCCTAAAATGCATATATTAGTTTCAAAGAATAGCCTGAAAACATCAATTGTGAATGGCAATTTCATCTTTTTAAATTTTTAAATTTTTTCTTTCTTTCTTTATTTCTTTATGTTTTTTCTTTTAAAAAACTAAAATAAAATAAAAAATGCAGGCCTACAAGAGGATGGGCAACCCTCACCCAAACCAAGCAAGGGTGGGTGACCCTCACCTAGATCTGGGAGAGGGTTGCTGCCCTCTCTCACCTCTAGCGAAGGCCGATAAACCCTCATTTTTGGTTGGCCAAAGTCGTTGACCCTCCCCTAGACCTTCATTGTTGCCCCACCGACGATGGGGCGACCGCCTATGTTTTCTCTATTTTTTCCTTCTTTTTTTAATTTTTAATCTAATTTAATTTAATTTAAATTATATTTGGACGAAAATACTCCCGATCAATCGGAATTTTTTGCTGAGGTAACCACTTTAAGCCATTTTTTGAGATTGATATGAATATGTCAGACTCTTATTCGAAATAAAGTCTATTTCAGACATTTATTTAATTAAATGAGGACACTTTGGGCCTTTATTTGGAATTTTCTCTCTACCATGGTATAATTATATAATTTGTATTCCCTTTATTTATTCATCCTTTCTAACTTAGAAATTATGTTTGATAATGAATTTTTCCTTAACACCATTAGTTAACAATTTTTTCTTAATTTCATTTTTCCGCATTACTTTTCATTTCATACACCATATAGTTAAACTAACTATCGACTCACTAAGCTAAATAAAAGGCGCACGTTTTAATACTCATAATGAAATAGAAAACGTGCAATGAATGGATATTAGGTCATTTATCATGCATATCTGAAGGATAGGATAGAAGTGACAAAATTAAAGGAAGTAGTACAATATTTGAGTGAATTTTAGGGCGACGCATTGGAAAACCCTGCTGAATTAACATACTTTGATAATGTATACATTTATTACTTACAAGGGAAAATTTAAGTTAAATTATGTTTTCTTCTAAGTTGATGCTAGAATTAAAGATTCTTGATCAATTTCGTTGAATCGCTTTTCCGTCCAATCTTTTTGCTAAATCACCACATATCATCTCATGTGGCTCTCTATGCTGATGACTTGGATGTTGGATATAGTTTCACTGGAGTTTGGGTTCCAAACCTCATCCCTTTCAGCCCAGGCTGCATAGTGAACTATGTCAAGCAACACCAAATTAGGACATTTCAATTCATAATCTTTATCACTAAATTTAATTTATACGCTATGTTCCCAAATTTCTTGCATTTTTACTAATGCACGTCAACACAGTAAGCCATGAAGGATGACGATTTTGGCGAGGAACGACGAATTTGCATTGGGTTTTGTTTCTTGAAGGCGAAATGTTAGCTTTCTTTTTCTTTTTTTTTGGGGTGGGGAGGTCAAAAATGTCATTTTTGAGTCAGCTGAAGGATGACGGGTGACGATTTGATGGCGAGGAATGACGAATTTGCATTGGGTATAATTGTTTCTTGAAGGCGAACTGTTAGCTTTCTTTTTCTTTTTCTTTTTTTTTCTTTTTTTTTTTCTTTCTTCTTCTTCGCTCCGCCATGGCCCTCGCCCGATCCGGCGAGGGCACCCTCGCCGGGGGCGAGGGCGGCGTTTCAGAAAATGTCATTTTTACTCAGCTGTAACTGAAAGGTTTTAAAAAAAAAATCATTTTTCACCCTAGACTTGGCCCAAAACCGAAAGAAACTTTTTCATTAAAATTAACATGAAAATTAATAATTGTGGATGCCTTTTAGATATGACAATGACCGGGGAACAAATTCCAGATGGGGGTCTAATTTAATTTTGTCGTGCATAGATGCAAAGCCTCTTTTCGAAGTAACGGATCCGCGAGATGGCTTCACATCCAAGCAATCATCATCTCACCCACGTTCGCTCTGGCGTGATTTCCTTCAACCTCGATGGATGACTCGCATAGAGAACAGCTGGAGTAACCGAAGTGGAAACAGCTGAAGTAACCGCACATGAGGAACGTGGATAGTGGAAAAGCTATGATAGAATTATTGCATCCTAAAAAAATTATATCCAACCAATCACCCTATACCAGCCATCTACTCAAAAGATTTTGCCTTGATGATAAAACGCAAGGCCCATCTTCAGTGATCAAACTATCCCCCCCTGCTTGCTTATTGCAAACGCATTTAACTTTCTGTGGACGGCCTCCCTCCTACCTAATCCTAAAACTCTGTATGTACAGGTTCCGCGTCCCCTATCTATTCACTGCAGTCGGTCCCAAGAGCTTCAAGTGCCTGAAGCCGCCGACAAATGTCTATCTTTCGGGAGCATTTCCGCTCGACACGATCTACCTGATGTCAGCTGACGCATTCACTTCAGGCAATTCACTCCGGCATAAACAATCTGGCAAAGGGTTCTCGTAGAATGCCTCCTCTGAACGAAATCTATCCATGCCCTTTGTTCCTGAGATGGGGCCCTTCCTCTTCCGTGGGGACCCTTGCCTGAAAAAGACGAAGATGCTATTCCACAATTAATATGAGATCAAGGACTTCTGCCACGCGACCCCTTTACAAGTTACACTCACGTTAGATCCATAGTTTCTAATAGCAACACGGGTTTAGTGCACAGATTGAGATCCCAACATACCATCTGCTTACAAATAGTGATGTCAGACCCCATGTTTCAAGGCCACTAGGCTAAAGATAATGGTGTGCGCTGTGCAGAGGATAGACAAGCTACATCTAGATTACTTGATGGAATGGAAAAGGAAAGCAAATATTTGAAGTTGAAGGGTGACCAGGCAAGGTCTAGTGTAGCAAAACATATTTCTTGGGCAGAAAAGGTCTATTGATATTCCATCTCCACTACTCGGTTTTTAGAATCTATAAAAGCAATCAAAGCAAACATCTGCGTGATGTACCGTTTTTTGTGGAGTTCGACAATGCGATCTGAAAATCTACTGCCTTCTTTCAGAGTCCCCTGCTCAATTTTGTCAAATAGACGAACAAGAGCTTTCCTGGTTTACAAAAGGAAAAATCAGTAAGTTTATGACCATGGACTGATAACTAAGTGTGACAAAAAGATAAGAAAATTTGTTGCCTGTCTGGTGATATTGTCTTTCTATGCCCCAAAAAGCGTCGGTGACCTCCGACTGCCCTGGCCATATTTCCTGAGTAGGATGGGATGAACACATCACTCTCCACAGAAACAATGTAATCCAGTGCTGCCATCTGGGATGCATGATTCGTAAAAGGTTTCAGCTCCTCAACTGATGCTAGTTTTTCCTGCAAAGACATTTCAGGAGTATCAAGTTCTAGTATGCCTCCAATTATATAAAAATCTATTACAACTACAGCACAATCATCCTCTGAAACCAGCACCAATGATACATTGGCACTAAAAGTGGCGTCGCGGTCTATACTTTCAATGTTTTACTTATGCTTCTACATTTGAAGTCAGAAATTTCCCCCATAGCATTCTGAAAATTACAATAACGGGGGCAACTTAAATTAAGTGATGTTCTTAGTTACCCAAACAAGCACATAAGTTACTGCAAGCACCAATAACTTTAACTGAATGGTCACGATATCAGATGCCAATTCTGATAGAGATACCCACTATCAGCTTCTAGAAGGTTACATATATAGCATATTCTAGACATCTAGAACATCACAATAGGGTTCAATACTCCCAACCTGACTATGAGACCAATCAGGGATGAGCTTTGATCATCTTCAAATGCATTGGCATGATTCATACCAAACTTGCACTTATGAGCATAAATTTACCCGAACTACTGGGTTGTGTCATTAAAGAATGTCATGTCAGGAAAAAAAAATATTCATCAGTAAAAATTCCCATACATCTAACCATTAAATACAAGGACCTTCCATTCTGAATTCTGAAGAAGACCAAGGTAGGTCGCAATAATGTTGTTACAGGTTTTAAAATAGCAAAGAAGGTAAGCAACGGTCTCTATATCACACTAAACTGATGGTAGATAATGTAGTCAATATACATTTTGCTCAAGAATTGGAGAACTGCCTACTCTAAACATATTATTCTAATTGAAAAGTCAGACACACTAATCAACTCTGTTTGGCAAGAGCTTACAGTCTACATTAAGATTGCTTTTTCACCAGTTGGGGAGAATTCTTTAACAGAAATGCCTCCACATCAGACGGTAAACTTTAGTGAAAAAATTGGTATTAGTAGAAGACATGACAAGCAGGGAAATAAGCATGATAAACAAACAAAAAATGATAGGCGGGTTTATACCTTGCTCATCAACATCGGATAGCGGGACTGTAGTTCAGTCATATGAGAGTCACCTCCATATATATCTCCAGCAGCGATGTATATGGGTGTACGGGTTGGATACCCAAGGGCTGTGAGAAAAATTGCGACCTCCTTTGGAGTTAGAGGGCAGTATCCTTTAGATCTCTGCTCAGTCGAATTAATATTCTTATTCTTCCAATGCGCAGTTTTCTCCCTACAAGTTCCAGGCCCATTATTAATCTTATAAGCAAAGAATTGGTAACAAGGATACTACGTACATGGTGCGGTTCACAATTGTGCTCATACCTTATTATCTGCAGTTCTTTAGCTTCAGCTGTTGATAAACCATGCGTACACCCACTAAAGGCAAGCATGTCCTTCTCATACCGCAAATGAAGAGCGATATATTGACCATAAGATCTCATCCGCTCAACCAGCAACTGCAGTATTCATGGAAAGATTAGCATGTAAAAGTCCCAGGACACGAGAGAACAGCCACTCATAGATCAACTAAGTTTGTAGGTCACTTTCTTACCTTTCCCATTGCTTCAATACGGGGTGCAAAACGAAGGGCTCCATAACAAGCACGGCAGCGTAGCTTTTGAATGGCTGATGGAAGATTATTATTTGCAAGACGAGAATCTGACTTTGAAGCTCGTATTACCTATCAAAACCGAGTGTCATCCGATCGTTGCAATGTTGAATAGTGGAAACATGGTAAAGGTTTCTACTGAATGTACCTCATAATATTCCCACATGCCAGCTATCTCTTTGCGATAGTAATCCATGCCAGACCAACTTTTAATTTCCTTCACTAACTTTGTGGTTTTAGCCAATTTCTTGGGAAGCTTCTTTACAACTTTAACATCATTAGCCAAAGTGCTTATGAAATGTTCTTCATCAAAGATATCGGAAAAGTTGCTGCAAGCGGAGCACTGAGATCAGTTTCTAGCATATTTTGGAGAATCTGAGCCATACAGTATCTTAACAACAAACAGATTAAGAGGATGAGTGACATCTTACCTAGAATCATGCCAAAAAGAACGTTTATCTAGGTCGGGAATCACCAAAGTAGCATTTATTATACGAGCTACAGCAACCATGTCACATATCTGCATAGAAATGAGATTGCTTTACAGATCCATCCAGCAGCAAAGCAATGTAAATCGTCTTTATGGTGATCATAAAAATAATCGAGCAATTCCATCTGATGTATATAATCTAGACCTTCTCGACCAAGTGACGCTAACAGCAAGCTGTCAAATTAGAAAGTTTAGAGTGCAAAAGGAAACAACTTTTATTTCGCAGTGTTCTGATCTGTTCAACCCAGAAGCTGGTGCTTGTAATTTTTGAAAGTTTGGTCAGATACCTTTTCACCAACAAAGTAGCCAGATGATTTCTAATTTTCTGGTGGGGGGCGGGGAATGGTAAATAGCCTCTCTATTTCCACTTCCGTTTCTCCATGAAACATGGAGGAAAGATGGAATGAGCATTGGAATGCTCGTAAGATATTCAGAAGGGCCAGAGCTAGCTATTAAGTTTCAAATGTTGTCATCAGAATCACTTGACGATGAACATGTTAATGGAGATTTCCTCATTCCCTATTTACATTGTAATGGTTTTAATGGAAGATAAAAGACGCCATTACTATGAATCAGTACAAGGAGCATGCACACACCCCAGCTCGCATCTGATTAAGTCCGCCATTGGTATGGACTAGAAGGTAACCTTTCGATGCTACAGGAACTGACAAAAGAAAAACATGTAGAACATTATTAGAAAGAAATCTGTTCAACAAAAACATGAAGACAACAAGCATCTTACCTGTATAATTCGTGCTTATACATGGCACGAAATCACGGTTTGATGGAGGCTTCCAGAGCTTATCAAAATCCAAATTCCAGCCAGCGCTGTTCATCTGTACAGTTCAAAGAAGTCACATGTAACGAAAGCAAGATACACCAGATCGCTCATCCCTGTCCAACTAAATCTGCCAAATTCAAATCCTAGAATTTCGACATAGCCCTTGAAGAACGAATCAGTTGATTCCGGTCACAATCACGGAAAAGCATTTCACTTCAAAGCATTACTTAAATTACCGACTCGTTACTTTTACGTGTATATATGATCCAATGAATTTTTTTTCCCCTTCTTTACAAGTAAAAACAGCCGTAAGAACATGAAAAACGTTATGGTTTAAGACCTTGCGAGAAGACCGTGGATTTTTCGAAAATTGAGGCGGAACGAGTTCCTTCGTCCAGCTCTGCTCGCTCCCCTGTCTCTGGTATTGCTGCACAAAACAAAAGAGTAACCAGATCATCAGTCAATCTCGGTCAGCGATTGAGAACTGTTCAACTTCACCAAATCGTTACGCAAAGTCATTCCACAGATTCAACGCGCTATGTCCAGACGCAAACAGGCACAGAATCCAATGCCGAGTCCACGAAGCACCAAACGACCAAACGGACCGAAAACATGTTCCAAAAATCGCCAATATTTGCTCTCCGGACTGCATGCGCGCGGGGAAGAACAACGAAAAGCAACGCCAAGAACACACCAGATTTTCCGATACGCACGCCACGCTATAACAGAGACGAGCAAACCAACCGCAGACAGAATCGAAACCTACACGATCGCATCCTAACGAACTAAAACCCTAACCAATGCCTAGGAACCCTCCCAAAACCGCACCGAACGAGAGCAATGCGAACGGGAGCCGAAGCGAGAGAGCGCGAGAGAGGCGCCACCTTCAAGAACTGCGGAGCGAAGGAGGCCCCGGGCGAGGGGAGCACGCGGACGTTCCCGGACAGCAGGGCGACCAGGGCGACGGCGCATATGGCGCACGTCAGCAGCTTCCGGAGCACCAGCGGCAGGGCCCGTCTCCTCCGCTTCGTCATCGCCGCCGCCGTTAACGCCGTCGTCGCCGCCTCTCACTCTCTCACTCTGTCTCCGCGCTCGGAATATCTAAAGAGAGACGACGGAAGAAGAGGGGGCGGCGCCCGCCATCGACGCGGCCGGAGAAAAGCAACGACGGCGAGAGAGAGAGAGAGATCAGGGGGAGGCTCCGGCGTACGTCCGGCGAGGAGAGAGAAAGAGAGAAAGAGAGAGAAGCGGAAGGCGTTGGGGGGAGCTTCCTTGCTTCGTCTCTGCGTGCTCTCTTCGGTTTGCTTCCCGTTCGGTTTCGCTGAGTTGGTTTTAAATACGTCTCGCGTGGCCTTCTCTCTTTCTTTTTTTAAATTTTTTTATTCTTGAAGAATATTTAATTAATTAATTTATTTTAGTTTTCGGTTTGGCCGTATCTATCTATAAAGTTTTCCAGCAGCTTGAGGACCGGGCAAATTGGAGACGGAAACGTCGTGCGACGATGGGCATATATAACCAATGCGCGATTAGGAAGCGACGGAGTTTGAAAAAAGAACCAATCGCTATCCGATTTTCTTCTCTTTTTTTTCCTTCTCTTTTTGCCTAACGTTTTGTACAATAAATACGGACTTTTGTGCAGAAATTCGAAGGACTCCCGATCAAAACTCGTGTCGGTTTCCACATATTTCATCGAGGCGTGATTGGCTCAGTGGTTAAAATGAGATGCGGAGTTTTTTGTTTTTTTTTTCAGTTATATAGATTTATCGTAATTGCATAAATTTCTAAAGTGGGACTGAAAACGAGGACTCGAAAAGAATGGGGGCGTGGAATTCCGTGTGGGTCCCTCCACGTCGTGAGTTCGTTTAGCATTAGAGGACCGAGTAAGCAGCTTTTTTTTGTTTTTGTTTTTTTCTTGATCCCGAGGATTCAGCCTGACTCAAATCTTACGAGAGCATAGACCGACTATATCTCTAGGAGTTGTGACGACTCAGGGAGTCGAACCTCTGACCTAGTGCCAAATCAGGGATTACATCTCAACCAGCACAGCCATGTGTTGGCGGGTTTTATAGAAGCAGCTTTTCTGTCCATAAAAAGCCAAAAAAGAAGAAGAAGGAAAATATAGCAATTTTACCTAAAAGTGCTATTTAGATAATGTAGATGCATGATTATGTCACCAAACCATATCTATAACTTACAATCGTCATCATAATTTTCGAGTATGCAGATGAGAGCTTGGTCTATGATGTGATGGTCGATGCACAACCTAGACGAAGATAATTATCGATTAATGTATAATCTCGCATTATCTTTATCTCAGAGCAAAAAACATTAAGAAATGGCATAGCGTAGTTTATCCCCAACCTTTTCGTAATGCAAAAGGATGCAACGCCTCATCTATCGAATCGACTTAGATATTCTCTTTGTTCATCATGGAATAATTCATGATTTCTTGAAACCATCTTCAAAATTAATTTTGAAAAATAACTATTTTTCAAGGTATGCGTTCTTTTAAGCTTTATCATATGATGCCATCTTTTGCGAGACAAAGCATGATGATATCTATCGCTTCATCTTACCATTTTCAATCGCATCAATGCATAATCCGAAATTCTTATTCTTGATAAAGTTAGTTGGGTGGTGTCAAACTAAAGTAACCTTTTTTTTTTCATGATTTTTTCAGTTTGATTGATGATCGCATGAGAAAAAAAAAAGTTGCGAAAAGAATAGTTATGAATTGCCATAGTGATTTGTCTGGATTTTATAATTTTTTTTATATAAATTATAGGCACCACATTAGTAAACAAAGATTGAAATTTAAGTTTAGAGGCTTCTTCCTCTTCGAAAGGAGCGAATTATCAATAAAGATAAAGAGATAAAGAGAAATATATGGCTATCTTTCTTCTTCTCTTTTCAGTTCTTTACCTGACACCTGTCGTTTACCAACTAGATAAAGCGAGAGTTATTTATGTATTAATTTATTTCCTTTTCCTTTTTATTATGTAATTATCTAAAAACATAATATAAATTTATTATAACCCCTAGGGTTACGTGACATATCGACATAAGAACGTGATTTGAGACCTGCCACAATTTTTTGCACCTTTGGGTTTATGTTGTGTTTAAGAATTTATTATTATTTTTTATGTGGTGTACTTAAAGTTAAACTTTTGTTAGGTGCATGCTTTGGCATTATCGATCGCTTTCTTGGACAAAAATATGTTTTGGAATGGCAATCTCCCAAGAAATCACAAGAAAATGCGATTCGATCTCTAAGGCGTGCATTGTTAACGAGTCTTGATAGAACAAGATATGTCAGCCAAATGTACATGCTTAAAATTGAACTTTTTTCAAAGTGTGCATCAGTGTAATCGACGGCATAATTTGATCTTGGTATTGATTAGGACACATTAGGTCGCCGTGCTAGATTACTCCGCCCGAGGAAAGATAATTCGCATCCGGGCTACGGTCACATGACACGAGAATCGACCTATGCAATTTCGGGCTTATCTATGCAGGCATCCGGGCCGATGCACCGATTGAAGATGCTCTTGGCATCGGCCTTTTCCTCACCTCAAGGCGGGCGAAGACATTCTGATCGAAGCGTGCACTGATTTTTCGTGTTGATAAGCGAGCGTGCATGAATTTGATCGACGGACAATGCGCTATAAAAGCGCTAATACTATATAATAAGAGATTTCATTTGCTCTTTTAATTAGAGCTCTTATTAGTATTTAAGAGGTGGAGAGCCTGCCTCACGTCTGCCCTTTGGGTTTGACCGAAATTGTCAATCAATGCTGGCTCTCCGTGCGGATCTCAAGATGGAATTGACCAAATTGGCGATGGCCACATTCAATTGTGCATTAACTGCCGATGGCGAGGCTATGTGCCTGCATGTGCCGACTCGTCTGTCTAGGGACTATCTATGCGCGCTTCCTCTCTCTTTTTTTTTCATTAGATTTTCTATGAGATTTTGTTGGGATCGCAACCAACCGTTTTAAAAATTTAAACTGTTAGATGAAAACATGATTTGATATTTAATTACTATAACACTCTCCCTCTCGGACTGTACTGTAAGATTTGAATTCACGACCCTCCCGTTCCGATACCATGTGAGATTTTGTTAGGATCACGACCAACTGTTCTAAAAGTTTAAGTTGTTAGATGAAGACGCGATTTAATATTTAATCACGCTAACATTTTCATTAACGAACCCTCGTTAAATACCCAAATAGATAGTTTTGTTATACCTATATGCATTGCGGTATGTTGAGAACGACAAATCTTTCTTTATCGGTCTTGATTTACAAGTGCCCTGTCAAAATGACCTTTCAACACTCATCGACCGAAAAATCCATTTCTTTAGGGAACGGAACGGTTAAATGTGTAAATTTATACAGAAGAATCTACGATATGTTCGTGGACGGTGTTATGGTTCAAACGTACACGCATGTTGATGCGTGCCGCACCGAAATAAAATTCGTAGTTTTGATGTTGATGTAGATATGCCCGATTGGCTCGCAAGTAGTGTGTACATCACTAGCCGCGAAGCGGGGACGAAAGGCTTAAAGATTGGGGGAAAAAAAAGGATGGATTGGAGCAAAATAATGCAAACCTAAGAGGAACCCTATCACATGATTTCGGGCGAAGATGCTCGCCATGGTAATTGGTTAGGTTCCCTTCCAAGGTGGCATTTCCATGACGTGTTTCCTAGGAAAGGCATTGGCATTCGGCAGAAGCTACGTGGCTGGCAAATCGCGTGTGGGGGCTAGCGCACTGAAACACATGATCCTAGATAGTTAAGGCCATAAATTCATTTATTTTTTTACCCATATTCAATGAACTTGATTGTTATATAAGCTAATTGGATTTAATAAATAGGTCATACGTGAGTTTAGACCCAACTATCTGAGTTATAAATGAATTTAATATGACTTTGTCCTACCTTTACTCGATGTCGCGCTCGTTTACTTTGCACTCTCATCTCAGTTTGTAAATAAATTGTCCTACATTTAATTAAATGGGGAGGTGTTTTCAGTAATACAAGTCGGGCGCGGGTTGAGTTGGGTTTATATGGAAACGAGCCAGAATGGATTAAATAAATCAATTTGGATCGGATTATTTTCGACCCAACCCAATTTCGATAGGTCTAAGCATGAGTATAGATCGGTACCGGTATAGCTCGAGATCGGTAGGGGGAAATTATTGTGCTCATCGGTTGGAAATCAAGGATGAAAACGAGGCCGCCCCAATTATTTTCTTTTGGGGCATTGATGGAGGTGCACTGGGGTTTTGAGAAGAAGACGCCACAGACGGGCGAAATTATTTGATAATTATTAGCACGAAAGCTAGATTAGACGTAATCTAAGTTTAGGGATGTGACCGCACGGGCGGCACATTCACTCTCATCTTCCTGAAGAAACGAACTTCCCGCACATGATTCGCGAGTCCCCTGCCAGCTTCGCTGGAGTTGATAGGTACACAAGATTATTAATGCTTATTGAAGAAGTTTCAAATTTGGTCAATAGTCTTGAAAAATTCGATAGATCCCTCGTGTTATTTTAAAAAGAAATGTTCATCATGCGCTCTATAAAAAACAATGGGGGAACGAGCAGTTCATCATTAACCTAACATAAGTTATTTCTATTTTTTAAATTTTTGCAACATCCGCAAATTTAGAGCCCTATTGTTTTTTTTTTTTTGTCGGTCTTACGCTAATCCTACTCTAACACTCACTCTTAGACTTTTGCCTACCTTCTTACAAGACGTGAGAGTCGAAACCCACTCCAAGAAATGAAATCGTCCCCACCCCAATCCTCCCTGAGAATGTGAGGATTTGAACCTCCAACCTCTCCCTTTTAAGATGGAATGTGACCACTGGGGCGAACCCCCAGTGGTTGAGCCCTATTGTTTATCTATGTTGGAAACGCGCAATAAAAGTCCAATATCTTCACCTGAGATTGTCAAGAGAGAGTCTAAATCCAAATTGGTCAAGATATCCAGTTATACTCGCATTCGCTTAAAAAAAAGTTTGTCACTATATCAGCAGGTGAATATAATTAAATTTATTGACGGACTCAAACTTGAACTTATTCTTAGTGATCTCCTCAGGTGAATATATCAAATTTCTGCCGTACTATTCTAACAACCTAACATTGGCTAATATTAAGAATCCGATTCGAGGTTACTTACCACTAAAAAACTATGGAAAACCCAACTTCTGCATCATTGCCATAACCTTCAACGGTCCAAATTTTCTACGATCCAAACAATCGAGATTTTTTCATTTTATTCCAAGGAATAATCCTACTTGGAACCGAGAATCCATTTGAGCATTCAGATTCATGGAACCAAACGAGAGATCTTAGCGTGATCTATCTTATTTAGTAACGATTTTTTTTATCTGGAATCTTTTACAAGGCCCAGATCCCAGCCTTGAAGGGGCGTAAAAGGTCACTCTCCCTAGGGAGGTTTCCTCCCGTTTCTCTCATTGAGTAGTTTAAAGACCTGCTCAGGTCTAGATCTATCTTATTTAGTAACGATTTTTTTTATCTTGTGTTAAAAAGTAAGATTTTCATCGTACTTCAATTTAATTAAGGTAAATTTCAGATTCGCTTCTGGAAGCTGGAATATTCGTTGAATATCTCCCGCGGCGAGTCGTAGAGCCCGTTCGGCCGAAATCGATGGGCAACTATTTAATTTGCTTTCCCTCGGTTTTGTATGAAAACGCAAGACTTTAGTCTCAAACGCACTGGAAGCATTGCTTCCATTAAGCGTGTCATTTTAACAACTTGTTATAATCTATGGATCCTAAATATTCAAAATAAATACTCAAGTGGTCTTTTTAGGCCGGCTGCAATTTCTATATATATATTTTTAAGTATTTCGAGATGAATAATGGGGATTTTAGTTTGACCCAGGACTCACCTCGAATCAGAGAAAATACAAAGCGACGCGTCGAATGCGTCCAAGTCGTTACCGATTCTTGAACACGACCCACTCGTTCAGAAGTAGCACGCGCGGTCCGACGGCATCGCCCGATGGATAGCGACCTCGCGAACCAGTCCGCCTTGTGTATCGGTGTTAGTTCATAGGCGGGAGAAGGAGTCAAATGGGAATTCATAGGTAGAAAAAACCAAGGGCTGCCGAAACACAAAGCCTCCCACCATTTCTTGTGGCGAGAATGGCTCTCCCATGTACGCGCGTCTTTTCCATCAACGCCAAACCGGGTCTTTGCCTCTCTGGCGTCTGTCGCGTGCTTCGGTCATCTTCGGGTCACTCGAGACGGCTTGGACCCGGCAATCCAGCAAGAGGCCAACGAGGCCGGTGGCGTCAAGTTCAACCCTACGAATCAGCACCCAATGGAATGATGTGGAAACCCACCGAGTGAGTCGTCGTCGTCGTCGCTTGGTGCGCACTGAGGTCGACGTCCGGTCCGATGTCCTCCTCGTTCCCATCTCCCAGTGGTTTTTCTAGGGTCGCCCCCCAAGTTGGAGGAGAACCTTAAGCCAATGTCCACCTGGGGATGTTTAGAGGATAGAATGTGCACGGGCTTGGATGGCCACAAGTTCTCAAATCGTGAATCGATGGCGCCTTGATTGGAGTCGCTTGAATTTAGAAAAAAAAAAGGGTATAGGTTGCGTCGTGTCGTGTCGCCGGAACCTAGAATATCTCCTTTCATTCTTTCCCATTTTCGCAGAACTGGTACGGTTGTGCGATGGCTAATCCAATCTAATATAGGGTTAAAGTTGCCACGGGAATGCCTACAAGTTTCTTGAGATGTAATGTGACTAACGCAGTCCATGTTCGTTATTACAACCTTCTCATAGCATCGTTAATGAAGTTAGTGAGTAGTAAGTTTCAGTTATTCAATAACGTGTTTTGCCAATCGATAGTTGTTTCAATAAATTATTTTTGTGAATCTCTAATCAATCGAGGATTTTTCTGCTGTTGTCTATTGGTCATATATCTCCAACTTTCAGAAATGGAATTATTAATAATAGAGTTAGTAAAGTGTTCTATGATCCATCGAAAATGTTTCGTCGAACAAATATTAAAATTACTCTTTCGGATAGACATATGCATCGACATCTCCTCACTAATCTAACGACATGTGTTTCAATTATTATAATTTGAGTCGAAGATTTAGACGATAGCAAGAAAACTAAGAAATTGGTGGTACACATCTACATGATCACCACACGGCAACGAACTATCCCCGGCAAGAATTTCGGGTGCACAAGCACCATCCGCATATAGATTATTCACCCACTCTATGATTACATCGATTACACACTCGCCATTTGAATTGACGAGTACCATCTATTCTAAGGAGGTGCGGCCGTTCGGTGTCCACTGAATTTGAGGAATGGAGTTATTAATCTGCGGTGGCGTCAGATCATTCATTGATAATTTCTTGGTTCTATGAAAAACAATAGGAGCAAATATGAAACGGAAGAAAAAGGTTGGTGGGAAGAAGTGGGAAAGTAGGTTTCGAAGTGGGACTTCATTGACTTGTTTACTAGTCCACTTCACATCATCGTTACGAGGAACTTCAAGCAAAGAGGTGTTTTTCTTGAGGGTCTTTAAGAGCCTTGATCCCTGGCTTACCTAACCGTAATAAAGACACGTTTGATACAAAGCAATCATAGCAGAAGGAAAACCGATAAAGTGGAAGCAAGAAAAAGGATGTGGACGCGAGCCATATGGCGATTAGCAGATTAAGAAAGTGGGGTTGGTCAATTTTGTTTTTTAGAGCGAAACATCGTACAATTAGATAGACATGATCGGATCAAGTCAAATCACTTTGGGAAAAGAAAATCTCGATAAGAAGAGATCTTGAAGCATTTCTCCAGCGTACTGAATAGACATATTTGGATCTTCAAAACCTTAATTACCCATGTCCCAAAAAAAAAAAGACAACATAAGAAAATTGTAAACTTCCATTGTTTGGTTATGAAGCCTGTTTTGGATCTCACAAAAAGACAATGTTATAATCATATGTTACCATCGGTTTTCCCTCTCGTCTTGGGCAAGAAGAAACCAGCCAACAAGTAGCTCGATAACCTGTCCTTCGGATCAGGGAATTTGGCAAGGGATTCAGATAACGCTCGACGGATCAAAATGATGCGACTGGTCGATTTGGTTTGATGGCCATTGCTTTGGGCCTGCACAGATTGATCGGGGTTGTGGTGAAGTAGACTAGTCCAATTCAGTTCACACGACGATATCAGGAAAACCCACGCTCAGAACAAGAATAAGGTTCCCAGACTCGGCCCACGAGTTGAGATATCGAAGTGCAACTCTTTCTACGATCCTGGAGACGTGCTTTTACCTCTTACGTTGCAAAGCAGCTCAAGATCGAAAGACGAAAAAACTTGCACATGCCAATCCAGAGTATTTCGATCGAATGTTCTAACTACACCCTCTGGCCGCATCGTCATCTTTTCCAAGGGCGGACATGCATAGCACCACAAGAAATAATGGTAACATGAACTAGCGACGCTGCATATCTCTACAGAAGGTCCGAAACAACAAATTGTAATCTGAAAAAGAAACGGTGACCATAATTTCATGCCGACACTCGTTGTGAACGCGTGTGCGGATGTTATTTAAGCCATGACGTCAAGGATTGCAGTGATAGTACCATGGTAACGAAAAACTACCGATACTAGTGATGATAGGGCTGATAGATTGATACTATGCCATTACAGTGAAAAATGATTTTACTTCAAAAGGTCCAGAAGGACATTGGCTCAATAATCATAAACATATCGACATGTATAACTCAACAAAGGCTGCCCGATCACACTGCTTTGTCTATGTTAATGTTCACAATTCCTAAAAAGATTGGAGCAACCGAAGTCATTTGACTTAGTGGCCACAAAAAAGGTCATTAAAATTTGTTCGAGACATCATTCTCTAAGCCAAAAAAGAAAGAAAAAGCGTAACTTCCAAGGTTCTCTGCGAACTCTTCTGCAGTATGCCTTGAATGCAACCATCCATCATTTCCCTTTGAAAGAAACATCACAAAAGGTTTCAGTAAAAAAAATTAAATTTAAGGTTAGCCAGCATAAGATCACTAAAAGAAGTTCTGAGATCAATGTACTAACTGAAACTAACCATACTACGACTTAGTAGATGAAGTAACACTCATGTTCAATCATCAATCGCAATCCAATTAAACACAAACTACTTTAGACCAGTTCCACACCATTCGAGTCTTATTTTATAGGGTGTTTCATCTCTCCTTTATGGTACTATCTATAGTATTCACTATAAAGAAATCATCCCTTTTCATACATGTTTAGCATCTAATAAAAGCAGCCATTTGTTTCAACTGTTTTTTTCTCTTTTTTGCTTTCCTAACTTCCATGATGAAATTGACAATGTCATCCTGCTATATTATTTTCTTTCAATTAAGGTCAAATCCCAAGGAACTTTAATGAGTCATCACCAGCCATTTCTTCAACAATGCAATAGCCTTTCCTTCATCTTCACTTATCTAGAACTTGGGTTTGGTGAAATGGAACAGGAATGAGAAATACAAATAACCGAATTCCATCCTCTCCCCCACATAGAGGGAAAGGTGCAACCTCATTATTTAGCATTTTTCCCCAGTATGACGCATATTTCAAACATGCTATGCTAGCTAAGACATTGTAGAGTGGTAGGGCACTGTAACCATGTTTTTGTTTATTCAAAAGTTCAATTGGCGCCCAAAATATTACTAGAAGAAACCACTTTCCATATGACCAAGAACGAAAAAAATAATCTTAATTTGAAGAAGTGTCGAATGACAATGTTCAGGTAGATTTCTGGCTTTGAAATAGAATTTATTGCAATAACTTTTAAAGTCAACCAAAAAAAAAAAAAAAAAAAGAGAGAAGATGACAAAGAAAAGACGGAATGAAAAAGGTTAGTAGAGAATACCCCTTTTAAGGCTCTTAGTCTATTTAGCTGCATCAGTGGCCTCAGTAGTTTCGACTTCTCTTGGGCATTGAGACACATAAGGTTTCAGCTGCAAGAAACAAATGCCGGTTTAATATTCACAAGGCATGGCGCATTTGTTTGAAGACACTCGTAATAGAAATGCACATCACTCGCTTTATTTGTTAACTTCAGGATGTTGGGATGTTCGGAGGAGGGTATGGGGAGGAGAGGGACTAATGAGCTTTAAGGGTACCTTGAAGTCAGTCAAATCAGGAACTACATAGTTTGGTAGTTTCTCCTGCAGCAGAACATATCCACCTGCAATAAAATGATTTGGAATGGTTACACTTGTGCAGAAAATACCAACCGTATATTAAGCACAATATTCATGCCGAAAGAAAAAGTTAGCAGCCTGACAAGGCCAATCTTTAAACAAAGGCTACTCATTTTCTTTTTTTCTCTTCATAGCAAGGATATACACTTTGATAAGAAGGCAGCCTTTTGCCTGAAATAAGTGCGACCACATATTGATTGTACTTCTGGTATGTTCAAATTAGGGATAACACTTAAGGACCATGAACCTATATCTTCTACGCTCTTCAACTTCAAGTCATCATGAACATGATATAACAATACATACTAAGAATGGTAATCCACAATCCACATATTATCTTAAGAACAGCAATTTAGATTCAAAGAAGGAAAAAAAAAAATTCAATCATATACTTCTAGCGTTCTCGGCCCTACAACATAGAGCAAAAGGAAAGATAGGTTTCCAAACCTTTGCGGGTGTGAAAACCAGTTGGCTTGCAATTCTTTCCCTTGTAGTAATTTCTTGGGGCACGTTTTGAAGAAAGAATATCGAGTGATGATGTACGCTTCCTCCTAAATGCCCTTCCCAACCCTAGTATCAATCCCAGTGGCATTTTCTCTCTCTCTTTGCAGTGAATGGACAACCTGCAATTCAATATGAGCCTGGAACATGAAATGGACTCTGTGACTTCAACCAGACTAATAAAGTGTTTTGCCATAAGTCATAACAACACCATATGGTCTTACAAAGAAAAAACTAAATCAACACATAGTAGCGTGTGATATGGCTAAGATATTGAACATTCAAAGAACAAGCTAAGAAGAATGAAAAGCAAAAATAAAGTAAAGTTTGATCGCAGAGACTGAAACAAATATTTTTTCTAGTTGTTAATGAAAGATGGGATTTATAGTTTTTTGTGTTATCTGAATCCTCAGCGCTTAAAAGAAAAATTGTTGTGCTCCCTCCCTCCCCCTCTCTCGGATGCAATCATGATAGGCCCAAGTAGAGCTCCCCCACTTTCTCTCTAGGATGCAATCCTGATAGGCCCAAGTAGAGCCAAGCTGGTGTAGCGCTACATATAGCTAGAGACAATCATAACAAATTCTCAAATTGGACTCATCTCAATTTCAAAATAGGGCACATCATGCAGCGATCGATGATCCCATTTTCAGGATTCCACGAGAGATGGGATTCCTTAGATTGTGATCTCATGGAGATGGATCTCAAAGGGTCTTGTTACCTATCGGGAAAAATTTGACATTACAGAGGTCCAATTTCCAATCTTATGCTGAAGCCTGAAGACATTTCATCATCATCAGCAACTTTAGAGGCCAACGGAGGTTCTAGCACCTTCCATTTGGATGTAACGACACGAAAAATACCCCAGCTCCTTTAAACGATGATTTCATTTACTAAAATATCAGTTAGTTCTAGATTTCTAACTGCTGATAGCCTATCGACAATCACTCATCAATATCAATCATCGACCAAATTCATAAATTCCAGTCCACCCACCATTCTTTCAGTTCATCACATCTAGAACACACTAAAATCTCAGTAGTTTAAGATTCATAACTCCAACAAATCGGCGAAGAAAATCCTACACAACTCCCCGTTCGGAGCTTCGGTCGTCCGCCGTTCGCCGCGATTCAATCTGCTCGGCATCCACGAACGCCACAAATGTATCGAAAAATCACATTTTTCCCCGTAAAAAAAAAAAAAAAGAAACTTCGGATGAAACTAGAAAGCCATGACTTTACTCGAAGCCCAACCTGCGAGAGAGCGAATGCCGCGCGCCGAAGCTCGCCGCGTCGAGCGAGGGCCTGGGGACGCGTCGTCGAAGCTCGTGGAGGACGGGATTGCAGTCGTCGCGGTCCTCGTCGCCCCGTCGGAGCTCTCCGAAGGGCCGGTGGCGGCGCGACGACCGGCGTCGGAGCTCGTGGACTGGTGGCGGTGCTGCGGCTGAAGCGAGAGAGAGAGCAGCGGCTGCTGGCCTAATTCACGATGAAGCAGGAACCTGGATCGCCGAATTATTTTTCTTAGCCTAGGGCTTCTTCTTCCGCTGGGCCTTGTAATGGGCCTTTAGCTGGGCTTCCACTGGGCCTTTATCTGGGCCTCATACTGGGCTTCAAGAAGGCCATAGCTCGACAAATTGATAACGACGCGCGGCAATGTTGCTTCCGTGTGATTTCGGAGTTTTCGATATGATGCTGGCCGGTGAAGGTCTTCCTCCTGCGGTACACGATCGACGAACGCTTTCGTAACTACCGTGTATCATTAATTGTCAAACTGTCGGATGAAATTGATTGATTGAAAAAAAACAAAAAAACAAAAAAATCAATCAATTGACAAATCTCGTCACGGATGCCGACGGCGATTTTATGCTACGCCATCATTGCGCTTTAGAATTTTCGCTGTACAATGATAGGAAGAAGACCACTCCCCTTAATTTATCACCAAATTCATGTGGAGATTCCTAGCAACACGAAAAGGTTGCTTTTGGGATTTCTTAATTCCACAAATGACATAATCAAGTCAGATCACTCACCGAATCCGATTCTCTTTCAAGGCATTTCGAGTTCTTAAGTTACTTACAATGAATGCACTCCATCCATTTCTCCACCAATTTGTAGGCTACCCACAAATGGAAGTATCGCCCCCGGAAAAAAAGCGGCTAGCTAAGGGTTTGAAAATCGAAAACAATGTTGCCCAGCACACGCCCTCATGCTACCCTTACCGAACCATTGCGCGGCGGGTTCACTAGATCAAGGAATGTGTCAAGAGGTCCAAGACAAGATTTCTTCAAAATCATGCGCCTCGACGAGTCCCACACAATGCCCCAGAAAACAAAGAACCCCTTGTTTCGACTTGCTCGGCTTACATGGACGCCTTGGTAGTTTCCACACCGTCAATTGTTTGAGGACATCAATTTATTGAAAAATCTCATTTGTCTGATGACAATGATTTTATAAGACATGATTGCACTTTAGAAATTTTCACATGCGGTGATAGGAAGAAAACTGATCTAATTACATCATCGAATAAATGTGGAGATTCCAACCAACGTGAAAAAGGGCACTTTTGGGACTTCTTGATTCGACAAATGACATAATTATGTCAAATCACTTATCGGAATCCTGTTCGCAAATCATTTGAAGGCTTTTCGAGTTCTTTAGTTACTCACAATCGATGTACTCCGTCCATTTCTCCACCAATTTGTAGGCTACCAAAAATGGTAGGATCACCCCCGAAAAAAGCGACTAGCAAGGGGTTTGAAAACGATGTTGCTTTGCCCGACCCAAGCCCTCGTGCCACCCTTATCGATGCATCGCGCGGGGGATTGCGATAGGGGTACGATCTTTGAGCTGCTGGGGCTAAGCCCATCACCCCCTTCTCCACACACGAGCTGGAACAGCTCATCAAAGGGCACACAATCAACCAAAATGTCAATAGGTCCAAACACGAGCCTCGTCAAATTCCGCACACGCGCCACGGAAAACAATGACCCTCGTTGCAACTTGCTCGACCGACGCGGGCGCCCGACACTCCGGGTGAGCCCTACCATACCTCCGGGCGGAAAAATCAGAAAAGGGCGAACGAAGAAACTTCGCGCGATCGCTGGCGCAAAGCGACGACGCCCCGAAAACCCAAACGAGAGCCTAAAACGCAACGCTACGCTACCCCGGCCCCGGCATCCCTTTCTAATCCAGAAAAGATTCTCCTCTCCCCCACAAGGGGCACCAGGACAGTCAAACATGGCTACCAAAAGAAGACGACGAGGAGCCCCACCCCCCTCCACCATCTGACACCGATCGCGACGTCTGCCCACGAGATGAGAGCGGGTGCTCCTCTTCTGGACAGCCCGAAAACAAAAACCAGAAAAAGGGGGTTGGGGGAGAGGAGGGGGGGGGGAAGGGGCTAGTGGCCGTGCCAGCTTTATGGTCCGTCTCTGTCCGTATTTAAAGTGGAAAAGCCGAAAGCGACGTGGGTTATCTCCACCTCCATGAGTTCACACCCGCACGACGACGACGACGACGACGACGACGACCGTCTTTGGCCTCGGCCTTGGCCCGTCGCTACTCAAGGCTCGCTCGTAGTAAAGCGACCCTTCGGTGCTGGCATCAACTGGCGATCGCGCGCCTATCGCTAGCTTGCTAGAGCTCGATTCGGCAGAGCTCTAAAGATAGATGCATGTACTATGTTGTGCTTTACGGTGCTTAGGACTGTGGACCGAGCGCAGAAGAAACAAAGACGATTCCTTGTTGCCCCGGCGGGATACATATATTGAAATTGCAGCGTAATGTGCGGATGATGCTGAAGTATGATTCCGCACGGTAAAGGGTAAGATATGCAAGAACCGGATATTAGAATTAGGGATGAGCGTGATTCAAGTGGGTGATTTTCACCTTGAAATTGGAAATCATGTACTAAGGTTCGATTCCGAAAAATTGAAACCGAAAATCGCCCGTTGGGTCCATGGTCCGATTTCCATATGAGTTCATTGATCCGGTCTAAATGTCCCAAAAAAACCATGATTTCCAAAACCTTTTTAAATTCTTGAAAAAATTTCAATCGAACTTGAAACCAAATGCATGCAAAAATCATTCTAGAATGTGTGAAATCAATGAAATAAACTCACACGAAACCAATTTGAAGTTAACACAAATCATGTTATTTCAATTTAAACATATCGCCTCTCAAAAATATTTTATCAAACGGGTTATATGTGTTTGGCTAAAAGACAAGGAAACACATTAATGAGTTTAGATTCGACACTAATCTCATGCTAAATTGTTTGAGGTTGTTCACAATGTACGAAATTATCTCAAATCATCATTAAAATATATATCGATTTGGTTTGAGTGGGTGATTCCACCCCTAAAATCGGGAATCAGACCAATCCTCATTGGTTCAATAAATTGGAACTCAAAACCAAATCTGTCCTCATGAGAACTGCTGATTCGGTTGGGATTCGGATAGTTTCCGATTTCTTTGCACACCCCTAATCAAACCTCGTCTCGACTAAGCAAACGCTTTTTTTTCCCCCTCTTTCTCTTCAGAATTTTCGACACCGTCAAATGGCATTCGAGCTAGGATTTTCATTACGTACCTCAAATACTTGGGATTTTGAATGAAACGATCTCTTTCTTCTTACACATCGCGGGCCACACGTTGTTACTTTGCACTTACCACGTGTTCGAATGTGAATAAGAACAAGATGTGCATGTAAGTGTGAATGTGAGTAGTTCGCCTCACTGAAAGCGGCACATGTACCGTTCCATTAAAGACTGCTTAAAAGGACCTGCTTTTTGTTTCTTTCTATAACCCTCACGATTAAAAGCTCGAGAAAGGATGCCTTTTTGTGATTCCGTGCGATTAATTTGATATAAGATTCGCCATCATGAATGATTAAGTAATGACCGTTTTCCTACCTGAAATAAAGCGATGAACAAACATTGCTTTTGGGACAACCGAGGACGATGAACGGATCGAAGGGGGGCCAGCGAGGGTCATCAGCCCTATTCGTTTGCTTGCTACTTGTTGTATTCTCTTATCGAATATATGTTGAAATTCCTTTTAAAATTTATGTACTTTTTTCTCCTAAATTATATATACGAGTTAGAATTTCGGGTACCATGATACCTTAATCGCGTATGAGTACAAGGAATTTGCGGAATTTGTGGAAATGAATCACCCATATGGTAGGGCCTAGGAGCACAGGAGGGTTACCCCAGCATCATAGGGATTGTTGACTCCTACAAGGTTTCGAGAGAGCTTAGTCTTGGGACATTAAAAAGGTTAGATGGCGGTCGGCATCTGCTTTTCAATAACTTGTTGGGGATGGTATGCTTTTGCCGATTGGCCCTTTCCGGGAATTCTAAAAAGACAGGAGGAAGAAGACAAAACAGCTAATTGGCAATTTGGCCTTTGGTGGGGGAGTACTTACCCATGTACTTTTCAAAGGTTGCATACCACAAAGTCCACAAAGAAACCTTTGCGTTCAAACCTTTAATTAAAAATAAGGGGCAAAACGACGTAAAAAATTCATAAACTTTTACTTAATATATGATATAATCTCTCATATATTAATTTATTCAATGTGATTATTAATTTTTTAATACATGTTCAATCCAATCCCAAAACTATATGAAAATATTCAATACTATCACTGGACTTGAATTAATAAAATGATAACATCGAATGTTTTCACATAGACCATATTAAACAAGTTATAAGTTTAGGGACGTCGTTAGGCCAAAATTTGAGAACTATTTGTGTCATTGTCCAAAAAGGACCATATATCCGAATTAGTTAGTGAAATTTCGCTCCTTGTCCATGTAGCACCAACGGAAAGGAACTCTAAACTCTTCCCTCAAGCTTCTCTCTCCGTCTCTTCTTCAGACATGCAGAGGCCGCACTCCACCTTCAGCTTATGATACCACAATCGCCGCCTGCCGGACCGACATCGTCGTTGCCTAGGTCGTCGAGCTATGACCGGCCTATGCTATAATGCAATTTGGGGTTTCTTCAAACGAGACGGCTTCTTTATAGATGCTCGGAGCAACTTCGACTTCGATTTTTTTTTTTTTCTTCGCTTTGAATCTGGCAACTCTTACAATTTCATTTTCATCAAACACGAAGTAGGTGAAAACGTTGTACTTAATTCCCTTTTTGTATATAGCGAAAGAAATTCCAATGCTTAATTTGCATAGCAAATTAGGTTGGATTATTTTACTTTATGGCAGAAGAAATTCCAATCCTTAATCATCTTACTCTTCGTTCTATCTTCTTTAACGAGTCTTCTTAGCCCCTCGTCTCTCTCCTGCATCCATGTCGCTCGCCATCCGATTATAGGCTAGATTGTCTTGAGAAGAGCGACTGTCATCTCCACACGCAGAGAGAGAAAGAGAGAGGTCAGTCTCTGCGAACGAGTATGGAGGTGCTGCCGCAAGTCATGATCTGCCTCCTCGCGACGCTGTGTCCCCGTGAGAAGCCTTCCAGCTTTATCTGATTCGATTCCTCACGGGGCGAGAGCGAGAGCGAGAGAGAGAGAGAGGAGAGAGGAGAGAGAGAGGAGGACAGTAGTGTACAACGTCAGGGGCTCAGAACCCATGCCGCGGACAGCGCCAATCATTAAACATTTTATTACCAACTCTTCATTACTTAACAACGCTGCATATATAGAGAGAGAGAGAGAGAGACTCTGTTATCGTCAGAGATTATGCTGAGAGATCCAAATCTAGTTCCACTTCCCCATCTTTGAGGGAAGAAGAAGACTCCAATACTTGCCAGCTCAAGCTCTCGACCACGGCACGGCATTCCGATTTCCAGAGCAGGACATGGTCCCCCTCGGGAAAAGGAGAAGAACCCGGGAATTATTGACTAGGCTTTATCTTAATGCTATAATCTTCATGGGAAGTACCAGTGCAGCGTGGGAGGTTGGTCGATCGAGAAGAAGTTGCAGGACTCCTCCGAAATGAACCCGCTCGGATGATTCTCTTCCATCCTCACCTGATGGTGATACCCCTTTCCCGCCGTGGTCCATCTCGACGACGAAGGAGGCGGCGGCGGCGGCTGCAGCGGCGGCGGAGAGCAACTGCCGTATCGGAGAGGGAGCGGGGGAGCAGCCGACGAGGGGGGCAGCTCCGGGGTCGGGTTCGGGTCTTCCTTGACGGATTCGCTGCACGACCCGGGCTTGCCGTCTTCGGAGGATTCGGAGAGGGGGGATTCTTGCTTGACTGCGCAGTGATTGCTGCTCTCTGACGTCTCTCGACGGAGCTTCACCTTCAGCTCCGTTAGCTGCAACGTACAACACACAGCGACAAGAAACGGAGAATTGTCGTTCATTAGAACTTCTAAAGATATTTTGGAAAGGAACTGGATCATTAATTAGCTTGTCTCACGATCAAGAATTGAATTCTGAAGATGCCAGTTCGAAAGGACTCTGATATTTTTATAGTTTCGGGTCCATCGCCCGCTGGTACGCGTCGATGTCGTACTCAATGTGGATTTTTTTTTCGAAATGCGACAATGCACCGACACCTATCGCTAGTATGCAGTGAGAACTGAAATTGCATGCGGAAAATTCCACCAGGAAGCATGTGATAAGACGACTGAAAACGTATCATTTCGGTACCTCTGCCGCTAGGGACTCCTTTTCTTGCTCGAGGCTATCGAAGTCGAGCTTCAGAGAGTCGTAGCTGGCCTTGAGAAGGCCGTAGTCCCTCTCCAATTGCTTGGTCTTCCAGCGAGCGCGCCGGTTCTGGAACCATATCGCGACTTGCCGCGGTTGGAGGCCCAATTCTTCGGCCAATCTCGCCTTCCGGTCCGGCTCCAACTTGTTCTCGATCTCGAAGTTCTTCTCCAGGGCCTTCACTTGGTTTGCGCTGAGCCGCCGCTTCTTCTCGGTGATCAGGCCGGCCTCTTCCCCGGAATGATCCTCCTGGTCTAGACTTTCTAGCATTGCCTGAAATTCTATGCTGTAGCCCTGGCTCTTCTTTAGGACTTTTTCCCCTGCAGTGGCAACAAGAAAGTGGCGGGCTAGTCTCTTGTTTCCTTCTAACATGAACCGAGGAATCTAGATGGGATTCGGCATATCCGGGCAGACTCTTAAGTCGAGAAATAACAAGACTAAACTCCAATCTTCTTCAGGAACTAGAAACTGAGTACTGCAAAAGCAGAATTTTTGCACGTTTTCGTTTGGCAGCGAAGTGGGTTTACCCTTACCTGAGCACATGGAGATCCAAACATCCGACGAATCCGAGCTACTGAGCCGCTTCATGGCTATAATCAACACCGCTAATTGCGGCTCCTTATGCAGAGTCGAGTCACCAAGTGGAGAGAGGAGGGGGGGCCAAAAAAAAAAAAAAAAAAAAAAAAAAGGGAACAGAAAAAGCAAGCGTTTCAGCTGTCACAACTTGCTCTTCTCCTCAATGACTCTCTGCTGTTGCAACAGGAGAAGCACACGCGCTCCATCGTTAAAAGAGACAACGTATGCTTAAAGGCAAGGGGAAGAGATCATGAGATGGGGTCGAGCGAGTTTCGAGGAGGGAAGCTGAAATAGGATAAAAATTCCCAAAGCCAAGAAAGAGATGTCTCATATATATATGCATACACACATACACAACTGGGGAACGTGATATGCGATGACCCTTATGGTGACGTGTAGGAGCAAGCGAAAGGTATTGGCGCTGTCCTTTTGCAGCATCAGCTTTTTCTTTGGGTTTGAATTTACTCGAAAAGTTGGCCACGTGATTAGGCCCACCATCTCCTGGACTTTTCACATCCATTGAAGGCCACATGCTTGTCGACACTGGTTCGAGTCAAGTTCGGAAGCCGAAGCAGAGAGCTCCAACAGATGTTTGGGCGTAGTGGCCAGAGTGACTTCTCGACGACAGGAGGCTCAGCAGTTGGGATTTCCATCTGTACAACTGCTGTCTGATCTTGAATTTGGAAAAACAAAAACTCGAGAGGCGGAAAGAGAGCAGGAGGGTTTAGAACGCCTCTCGAGCGATCCGTAATGGCTAAAACAAAACGTGCTTCTGCTGTGGTGACTGGATTGATGTGACGAATTTGGGAATCTTTCTCTCTTTCTTTTTGTGAGTTCTCCTTGGTTCTTTTTCTAAGTTGGTAGGGAGTGGTTGGGTGCTAATTTTGCTTTCTTGGCTAATCTAGACGTGATAAACATAGAGCAGCTATTTTTATTTTTCTTTTTTGGATGAGAGGAAATGGGGGATGCAAAGCGAGAAAAAAACTTATCTATGAGAGTGTAATGAAATTTGAGAAATAAGAACTATTGGCTATGGTGATAGTCTCAACTACAATTGACGAGTGGTCACGAGATTGAGCGTGGTTAGCAGAGAATTATGCGGCATTTACCTTTGTGCAAATGGATTTTTGATTTTGGGGGACTAAGGTTAAGGTTTTTGAGTTAGGACTTTTTGTGTGTGGGTGAGTGTTTTGAGGTGTCGGGAAAAGTATCGATTTCCTAAATGATGTTAAGTTATCAACCGATGTGACTTATCGCATCTAACACGACAAATTATGCCTCTATGCCTATGGGCTTTAGACCCCTTCTAGCGAGTGATATTTGAATTTTCTATTGAATTTGACGTTTTATTTTGAATTCATAGAAAACCTACATCGGACTTCGCGGTTGACTTTAAAATGTGAACATCTTAATGACTTTAAACCCTTCCCAACGAATAACATTTGAATCTTTAGTCGAATTGATGTTTCATGTGAATTCACATTGAACCTACAGAAAGACTTCGAGGTTGACTTTGAAATGTTAGCATTCATGTGCATTTGGGATGTTTCGAGTTAAAAAAAAAAAGAAGGAGAAGAAGAAGATGAAATTGATATAAAAAAAAAAAAAAATTGAGAAAATGTAAAGTTGAAAAGTCGAAGGTAAAAAGGTGAAACCATTGGTGGTGCGGTTTGCCGACTTCTGATGCACGTTGGTGCCTGTAAAAACGGGGACAAATCATTACTCTTAAAATCCGTGCAAAAAAGAGGCACCAATCACTATTGATTCTCCCCAAAATCAAGGTGGACATCGGTCGTGGATTTCCATAGATGCACCGGCAATCGAGTCTTTACATTGGCTCCATCCATCCATCCATCCATCCATCCATCATCATCTGGATGTTCGAAGCGAAAATAATATGGTGAGGGAAAAAGGGCAGAGCTTTTTTTATATGGACTACATACATTTGATTATCAATCGGGCGACCTGATGATTAATTTCCATTTTTAGTGTCCTCTTCTCCAAATTTGTGAATTCATTTGATACGGTTGAGTAAATAACCTCAATATGTTCATTCCCGTCATATAAAAATGCAAGAAAACCTTTAGCACTCGCTCATTAACAAAAAGAGTTAAGACTTTAAATTAATAAAAGCGTATATGATAACCGTTTTATTTTTATTTTAGAATTATTTTTCTATTCCAAATTTAATTTTAGAATAGAAATATGCTTGGTAACTGTAATTTCATTTTTTATTTATGAAATAATTTTTTAGTCTAGAAATAACTTTAGATCGGAAATAAGAAGTAATTTTTTTTTTATTTCTCTATTTCTAGAATAAAAATAAGAAATAAAAACTCATCTTATTACTTGTCTTTGTTACTTGGGCACGAATAATAACCATTATGATTAGAAATTAATTTCTGAAAGAGAAATAAATTCTTTTATTTCTAATCTTCAATGAGTTTCTAGGTGAAAATATGCATTTGATAATGACACAAAATTTATTCTCATGGACAGTGGCGGTGGCGGCGGCGGCAAACGGCAACTAGCAAACAGCGATCGGCGACGTCCAGTGGAGGGCAATTGGCGAGCGGCAATCAACAGACGATGACTGATGGGCAATGGTAGGCAACAGTTGATGGACGACGATCGGCGGCTGGGAATGGTGGTGGCGTACGATGGACGATGGCAGCAAATAGGTGGTTGGCTAGTAGCGAGACTAAACGATGAAAATAATATTTATTTTTGATTTCTGTTCAAAAAATAGATAAGTAATTTTTATTTATTTATTTATGTTCCAAACTTATTTTTGGAGTAAATATCTGTTCCAGAAATAGAAAAATGAAATAGTTTTATCAAACATGATTTTTGTTGTAGAAATAAATCTGGAACCAAATAATAATTTTGGAATAGAAATAAAATTGTTATTTTGCGTACCTTAGCCAACTGCCCACTTGTTGCTATCGCTTGCCAATCGTTGCCGCTCGCCATCTGCTCCTGCTAGTCGCCATCCGGGGCCATTGCCAGTCATCATCCACTGACGCTTGGGAGAGAAAAATTTTGTATTATTATCAAACGGATTTTTATTCCCACAATAAAAAATTCATAACGTTATCAAATATGTATTCGTGCTCAGAAACTTATTCAGGAATAGAAATAAAAAAATAAATCAAATTTTGTTCTAGAAGTCAAATTTTAGCCCGAATGGTTATCATTCACCTCCTAAGCACCCGGATTTCTATTTTCCTCCGTCCATCCTTCGTTTGAAAGGGTTTCAATTGGCGAGCAGCAAATATGCGACGTCACGCATATGTAAATCTAACGATAAATATGGGCTGTAGAGATTTTACACATGAATGATGTGATATACTTACGAGCCGGAATCCTTCGATCGAGATGGAGGAAAAGATGGGCCGTGGAAAACTCGAAAGCAAAAGACTTTTAATCCCTGGGAGAACAATGGCAGATTAGTCTCGTGATCAAACATATGCCAAACCGAGCAAACGCAAACGCGCTTACAACTTATCATCATCTCCCATTGCATGTCCCCCTGCTTTTGCTAGCGAGATATTTCTGCATGCTCCAGAACAACCGATGGAGAACGCGCCCACCTGTCGACGCTCGATTGCGTAGGCAGCAGAGCGAGACAGCTTTGACATAACACCAGAGCCCCAATCGCCAATCAAATCACGTCCTTCTCTTATGGGAAAGAGAGAGAGAGAGAGAGAGCAAAGCACGAGCACAATAAGGACCAACAGACATGCGAATCTAACCACAAGTGGCTAAGCAAGTTAGGGAGATACTGTGCTTTTATCTTTCTAATCAGTTTGACAAAGTAAGGAGAAAAAGATACGTCCGCGTCTAAATCATCATAGAGACTGGTGGTACCAATAATGCAGGGAAGACAGGCATGGCTAATCGCGGAGATTTAGGATGCTTAAATGAAAAGCTCCTTGCTTCTATGGCAAATTGAAAATGACAAAACAGAAATTAGCTGTGTAGCGACTTATCGCGGAAAGCTTTCAGTTTCTTGGTCATCACCAACTGTCGAAGAAGATAGAACATACAAACGTACAGACGAAAACATACACCATGTGGCGCTCTCGAGAGGACCGAAGTATCAGTTCGCAATCCTTTCATCGATGCGAACATTAACGGCGAATAATTAGGCCAGATCTGAATTCGGCCAAGAATTTAGTTTCTTGTCAACATTATAATCCAACAGCTTCCATGTGACGTGAGATGCGCTTGATGGCGAAAAGAAACACAAGGTAACCAAAAAGGATTCTACTCGAACGCTATGGATTTTGTTCTGCTGTGGATTTAAAAAATTACAGAAGAATCGGGATTTAGAGAAAGAAAAATTTACCAATGGAGCAGCATATGAACTTCAAAACTTATGCTGTCGTGTAATGACCGTGTAATGACCTTTGCACAGTCTAATGCCTATTCTTTTAAGACTGTTGGCCTACTACTTCAAAAATCTGTCGGTATCTCTGAATTCCTATATTCTGGCGAAGATGAAAATGGGGAACAGCATGATGATATGTCAATTCCGGCGACTTCCATGGCATTGCAGACCCATTCAGGAACATCGCCTTCTGGAAACTGCAAGATAAAGGGTATGAAGTGGGTTTAAAAGTGCAAGATTCTAACTTTTACCAAATAACACCATGCACATCAATCAAACTCAATATTTTAGAGAAATCTTCCAATTGACATATGATTTCACCAGTGTGCATGCATATGCATGTGGGCAAGCTCAAGTAATAATTATTTAGATTTATCGAAGAACACATTGTCTTCACAATTTTGCAAATGAGTGCAACAACAGACACACAGAGCTAACATATGCGCATCATAAAGCAAGATCATAAACAGATAGATTTTCCATAGAAGTACCATTTTTTGCAGAAATTTGCATACGAACCTGCGAGCAGAATTAAAAACAGTTGTCAGAAGTTTACTACAAATGAGCATGGAAGAGAAAACAAAAGCTGGAGAAGGGAAGATTATCTCAATTATATCAAAAGGTGCCTACTCTGGAAATCTTCCGTGGACAATTGATGAGTGTAAATCACTGCTGAGCTGCATTGTATCACAAGAAATATCCAATTTCAAAACTTCACTGAGGACCAGAAACAAGAAATGGCCTTTTTTTCTTTTTTGCTAGTTGTATGTGGCATAGACAGCATAATCACAATAAGTACACCACCTTTCTACTCAAATTTTCACCTCGTCATCCATTAATGATTTAAATGTATTTTCATACCTTCATCATGTAGAATAAATTGTGGTACGATAGAAGCTGGGATCCCATGGCATCTTTCGTAACCAGGCAATGAATATAGGCCCTAGAATATTTCTTGCAGACCTGCAGGAAGAAAGAAAAGGGCTAAAAGATATTCGAAGAAAAGCATCTTCATTAACATTTCAGATTATCTAGTTCCATCGAGAACATACCATGCAATTGCATGAAGGATCGATTGGACGGGTATCGGTGGCCATTGCTCGATGTTTCAACTTCAGAACACCCTGATTGGAATGACGTATTAACGTGAGGTAAAGAAAAAAATACACTATATTGGGTACCCAACAACTCACTCAAATTGTTTTTAAATGTTAATAGAAGAGAATTTTGGTAAATTTTAATCTGATATCCATGATCAATAGGAGCTTTTCAAATCTTTCAGGAGAGAGGTTAATTACCTCGGGCACAAGAGCTGTGCCAAAGCGAGCAGTACGAGTTGGATAGACACAATCATACATGTCAGCACCTAAAGCACTGCAGACCACAATATCTAGTGGATAACCAACACCCTGAGAAATGGAATATGCATGTATTAGAGGATACCATTAAAGAAGAGATCAAGTATAGATTCTATACAAATTATGGCATAAGTCTTAAGGTTATCAGTAAAAGTTACAAGTATATTTATACCATTACATATCGTGGTTTATCCTCAGGCAGCGCTGCAGTACACTGAGCGACAACACGCCAAAATGAATCTTTATCCTCCCCGCCTGCAAGACCACCAATGGCATAGCTGTCACAGAAGTAAACTCAGTCAAATTCATTCCTCCATTAATTGAAAACATTAGAAAGAGAAACTTGGCCAAATGTATAAACTATTTGCACGGAGCACATCTACACATGCAGAAGCAAATGAAACTAGTCTACTTAAGCACTCCATAGTCCAACCCACTTGTCGAAGGAGATAGAGCAAACCAATACCTCACGCACCTTTTGCAAAAGAGGTAAATGAAGTTTCTAGTTTCTTTAAATTCAGTCTTTTTTATTTGTTGATAAGCCACTTATCTCCAATTTCACACCATACAGTAATATCTGAATTTCAGAAGCGAAAGAGATTTTATGAGACATAATGAGCACATCTTCGTGATTTAACACCTGCATATAGTCTTTTCATTCAGTCCAACATATCATGTATTTGTGTGCCTTCTATAATAAAACAGATGCACAAATTGAATATACAAAGAAAGTAAGGGTGAACAACCAAAACTCATCCTGCCCCAGACTATAGTGGATTACATTCTGTCAAATTAAGAGATTAATATTCCTCTATTTGCAATCTTCATATGTTTGAAATGTACAAGTATTTGCAAACAAAGAATAGCAGAGTTGATCAGAGATCCATCAACAATAAAATTTTTTGGAGGTTTAGCCATTGAGTCCTTACTGCACTACACTCAAATTTAACCAACTATTCAAACAGTGCATCACTCAACTGATGCATCTAGGTACTAGGCAATTCCTGGACAAAGAGAAACAAATGCATCTATCCTAAATTACTAAGTCTCCATAGACCGTGTCTTCTTCACTAAGTGAATCCAACAAAAAAGGACTCACAATCAATTTCTATAGTCAAACTAGAAACTTAATGCAACTAACCCTAAATCAAGCAGACTAATTCCTGGAAAAGTCATATAAAGCATCATCACTGACAACGCAAACCATATAATTCACTCCATTGGTCATCATGCACATACCCAGGGAGATTCCGCTCCACCAAGCCTCTGACACATATGTCCCTGCTTACAGCATATAACATAAATGTTAAGAGGCATTAGTACCAGACTATAACAAGAGACAATTAGAGGAATAGAACGCCAAAACAACTAATGAATAGAAACTTGAAGTAATACTAACCTAAGCACAGGATCTAGACCACCTTGAATGATACCAAATAAATTTTGCTCATTTGGTCTTTTATGAGCTGTCAGCACATATCAGAAACAATCTGATTTGATTAGACAAAAACAAGACCATAATGTCAACAAAAAAAAAAGGGAAGAAGAGCTGAAAGGACCCTCTAAGGGAGATGTTAACAGTCAACATAAATTTTCTACTAGGACTGAAAAAAAATCATATATCTGAGACCTATTCATGAATCAGATAAGCCTAGTCTGTTATGAAAAGTTCCTCCAAAAATCAAAGTAACTTTCTGAACAGTAACTTAACACTTTTGGTCCAGCAGGCCTGGGCAGTTAAGGGGGAAGTGGAACCACTTTTGCTAATTAGAGATTGAATGTTCTATGCACCTTCTGTGGATTGAGGATCAGAAAAATAGCTACTCGGGTTTTACAAAAAACATGACTGAAAACTAGATGAAAAAACTTTACCTGCTATACATCTGTCAATCCAACGAAGAGTGCGATACATGGCCTCCTCAATCCGTGGACCAGTAATGGTGGTCCTGACCACATCATCGAGAGCCATTATTATATCTGCTCCAATTCTGTTCTGTATATTCAGCATGAGACAAAAGTTATCAGATAATCGACTTATTTTACAAGAACACAAGAAAGAAGGTAAGCTTTCCTCACAGCCAAGCTATTACAGTTGTATTGCCAACCATTTCAAACTACTGCAGACTAGTTAGCTTCATGTAACTACTGTGTCAGGTTTCTTCAGTACCTTTTCTAGGTTTTTATTACTTCTAATTATTGAAAGATTAATTATATAGGGGACGGGTTCACACAGAAGTATGAACATACTTTGGTGAACATGCCTCGGATAAAGATTGCTACCTTTGATAAACACATCTTCTAAAGACATCTCTCCAGTCTTTTCTAAAAAATGAATTATTTTACCAGGTAATTTAGTAGGTGAGTATGGTTTCATTTTCTGATAATTCAACACTAATTAAGTAAAGATATCCAGAGTATCCTTTAGAAGATGTGCACATTGAAGATAGCAAATTAAACAGTACATTAAATTACACGAAAGCAGGGATAACTAGAAAAATTGGGAATAAAAGCAATCCTCGATTAATCATGAGCTGAAAATATGACAGTAAAAATGCTGTGATAAACTCAAATGATAATAAGATTTCAAGAATAGTGGACAATGGAGTGAATGGCAATCTCCAGAGAAACAAATCGGTCCAACTTTTGAACTACAGAATACTGATTCCATTACTAAGTTTGATCTGATCATAGAAGTGAGTCCCCTTAAAACCAAAAGTAATTGGTAAAATAAGTCCAAAGTCCATAGTCAAGTGTAGTATGCCCCAACATACTACATCCATACAATAGCTCATCAGCTTCATGAAAGTCAAGCGAAGGATTTTGCAGCAAATTCAATTTTTTTATTGGTCAGTCTGTAGAAAGTAAATATAATAGATGGCAGTGAGAAGTAGAGAGCATGAAATCCAAGGCATGCACACAAAGTATGTGTATTACTATCTCCTCCATTGTTGTTTTCTTTTCCATCCCAAAACTCAGACATTTCACATTGTGCAAAATGGCCAAAGCGAAACTTCATAATGGGATTTCCAATCATTTCCTCTTAAGAACATTAAAGCAGACATACCAGGATCCTGCATCCAATTGCTAATACTTATTCATTCCCCAATTAAGTATAGCCAACAAATAAATATTTAATCTCGTAAAAGAAGAAATTAAAAACACCGGGGATGCATTAATCAAGTCCAAAAGAATTGGTAAAGAAGTTCGCCTACCTGTATTTGTATTGATTCTTCAGGTGTTAGAAGCATTGGCTTTCCATCAACTGGTGACTGAATAAAAAACGGAAGGAAAAAAGTTTCAATAAACAAGACAAGAATCAATAAGAACACAATAGGAAAGAGTTGATAAAAATAGCCAGTGGATGTAATAGGAGTAGTACAATTAAGCAAGCTATGCTGACGGACTGTATTGGAGAGACTCAAATACAAAGACGCAGCCTGTAGTTTCAGATAAAACATTTATTACAGCAAGAACAAAAGAACGGACAATGTTTAGTACCTAATATACTAGCTGCTAAAGTAAACCCATCAAAGACAGAACATCAACTATTCAGTACATTTCACTTTCCTTACACCTGTCATGCTCAATGTTAATGATCTGATCATCGTGCAGAAAGAGAGGAAGAGGAACTAAGAACCAGCCCAATGAAGTGGACATCAATAAACAACTCCTCCAAGAAAAACCATAGTATAAAAAATCACCTGAAAAGTTACACCCTTTTCAGTGATATCGGCTAAATGCAGCAAGGATACCTGAAAATACAAATATTCATAGTACCAATTTCAGACATAAAAAACTAAAAAATTACAGTAGTTAAAACATTAAAAACAGAGCTTTAGTAGGATAATCTAATTTCACAACACAAAATTTTGGGTCATGTTTCAAAGAGACGGTGTTAAGGTCTCTATTTTTCATTTTAACAGAAAAATCATCTACTAGTACCACTACAACGAATGTGATGACTATATATGCAATGCAACTGAGAAAAATTGCTAAAATTCTATTGAGAAAAATCTGTCTGAAAACAAATGAACATAAGAAGAAAGAACACTCCTTGAAGCAACACAAAGACGATTAATTTTGGCAAGGTACCAACCGGGAGACTCAATCACATTTTAAAAAAGACAGGCACACCATCATGCTATTAGAGATCAGCATATGCACATATCTATTGTGATACAGAAAATATTCAAAATATAAACAAAAACTGTCAATTAAATCTAGTAGCACGGGGACAGCATATTCAGAGAAAGTCACAAAAAAACTGCATGTCTGCGCATACTAGACAACCATTTGGAAGCCACCAGAGTCGGTAAGTAGCGCTCTAGGCCAGTTCATAAACTTGTGAAGACCACCCAACTCGTCAATTAGCTCAGAAGTAGGACGAAGTGCCAAATGATAGGTATTCCCCAGTATTATCTGGCAACCAATTTCCTCAAGTTGGTCATTTGTCAGTCCTTTTATTGTCCCTGTTATTAAAGAAAAAGTGTACTCGTTAATTTTGCAACCACTGCCACCTCTTCCCATAAGCTCAGGAATGCTTGAAAAAGGAGTAGAAAAAAAGCAGAGAAAAAGCAGGATGCAGAATATGAAGGGACAGGGCGTAGAGCAAATTGACCAACTGAAGAGTTACACACAATAAAAATGAGCATGAACTCCTATTTCATTGTTACTTATGTATTGCTCAGTGAATAAATGTTAAAAACAAAACAAAAACCAAAAACAATGAACTGAGGATGCTCCTAGCACAGTTGCTTTCTTACACAGGTCACACAAAAGAAATATAAGCCAAGTTGTCGAACAATTCCAGAATGTCTGTCGCATAGCTGTCAAAGTATAATTAGAAAGAGATACAAAAATACAAGTTGCATCCAGCAATATTCACTAACCGAGTCTCCTCTTCCACACTACATAGAGTCAGCAACAAGATGAAGTGACTGAAAAGCCATTTCCCACCTCGAGCAACCTCAACCACACGAAAAGGATGTCCCAATGCTCACTTTCATCAAAACTATTCTATTATACTTATAGCTCTGCAAGTCCCATTTTTTCTTAGTCTATTTACATCCATAGGAAGTCAACATAGTAAGAAATCCTGTGAAGTGCACTCATATTCAACATCCAAATTATAACCTAGGATTGGGAATGTCAAAGAAGTGTGCATGGATGATGTATTCCTGATAAAACAAAAAGAGTCAATACTCCTCGAGGTAACATGACAAACCTTGTGTCCCCACCGGCATAAACAGAGGTGTTTGACAAACAAAATGAGGGAGTGTTAGTTGAGCTGCACGAGCACGATTAAATCGCCCAAGAACCTAGTACAAAAAAGTATGAAAGCATCATATCAGAGACACAACTGAGCATGCAATTAAGGATGAGCAATCACCATGCTCTTGGTAATCATGCCAGACTTCTTGCTAAGGCAAAGGCAGAGCTTGTTTATTGGTGCACCCATTAGTCACAAGAAAAAACCCTTTTTACTAGCTGCATATAGTAAAACTTTCAGTTCTTTCTATCATTAGCTGCAATGTCTTCTGGTTCAATAAGTAATCAGCAAGCAAGACAAACTCACACACAAAAGCGATCGCCACTCCAATAAATTCCATCATCAGCAGCACAGTGCGAACAAGCTAACATTCGACTTTTATGGTAGGAACACACTGCTGACATCAGGGAATGCAACCACGATGATGAGACTGCCGGGAAAATCTTAATTACCGAGGGATGAAGGAACAAGAAACAAGGACAAACATACTTCCCAACCAACTGGGCTTCCATGCTCATCGCTCAAGCACTTCAAATGCGAGAAAAAGCTCGCTTTCTTCGCATTCAAGAACCATGTCCGTAACCATTTCAACAACTACACAGGTCGGCACGCTCCATGACATCACAACGAAACAAGAGGCAAAAGAGAGAGCGATAAGGAATAGCGGGAAAGAGCCTAACCTCAAAGCGAAGCGCCATCCAAACTATCTCCTCCCGCACCACCGCACCACCCGCAAACTATTTACACCGAATGTTTTCCCAAACAAAAAGATTACACCCCAATATCTCCGAAAAAGAGAGAGAAAAAACAGAGCAAAGAAGGGCTAAAAAGAAGAAATTTCGAGAACAGGACGAGAGGGAGACTTACAGAGAAGGCGAGATGCCAATGGAGGTGGTGATGGGAGATGGGTGACGGCGCGTGGGCTTGAGAGCTTAACCAATGTCGTTAAAGGAAGCTTCTTTGACAAAGAAAAGGAGCAGGAAGAGACGAGGAAGAAGGAGGAGGAGGAGGAGAGCCGACGGCAGCAGTTGCAGCTTTGACCGTTGTATCTCTCGCCCCCCCCGCCAGTCCTGTTCGCCCCCTTTGCCCTAGACAGGATTATCAACCGTACGAGGGTTTTGCTTTTTTCTTCTTTCGGTCAGAGAGGGTTTTAATTTTTTTTTAATCGATGAGGCTTTTACTTATGCTGCCGTCGCAAACCACTAAGAAATATATTATAAGCGATTATTTTAATGAACTTACCATGTCTCCCTTTGCCTTCTTCGAGTTCATTGATGCTCGAGGGGTCAACTTTGAAAAAGCTCACGGACCCAAAATAACAGGACCACGCCTTTCATCGTATAAGATGACGTGTTCCTATTTGATCTTTTGAGGGTGTACTATAATGGTACATTACTTTACAAATAAAATATTATGAGGTAAATATAAAATACTAAGTCACTATCGCATTTTAGCATCTATTTAGGTCAGGCATTATGGAAAATGAGCTGTACAAAAGCTTTAACCAAAATTAAAAATTTATAAGAACTCTCCATTAATGAAGTGACATGGCAAAGCTTTAGAGCGTGGAAGAAAATTTACAGGCAAAGATGGTACGAACAGGAAGAGCACTGGTTCACCCCTCACCATCCAATGAAATCAGCAGGCATAAACATCCCTAAAAGTAGCAAAAGCATAACGGGTGGGTTTGGGAAAACTTTTGTGGAAAGTCTTTGAGGAAATGCAAAGACCTTTGAACTGAAGATATTTTTCAAAATGCAAATTGCGTTTGATAAATTTATTGCAAAAATCCATTGTAAGTATCTTTGAGTAAAACGACCATTGGGAAAAATATATTTGCAAAGCCTTTTGTTATTAAAAAATAAAAAAAGTTGGCCGGCCAAACAAGTAGTCGTCGGCGAGGAGCAGATGGTCCGGTGAAGTGGAGGAGGTCGCGCGCCGCGACCCAAGCGACCTCCGGCCACCTTTGCGACGAGGTCGTGGGTCGCTGGAGGTCGCGGCGAGGTGGAGGGGGTCGCGCACCGCGATCCATGCAACCTCCGCGACCTAGATTTGGGTCGCGGCAAGGTCGTGGGTCGCTGGAGGTCACGGCACCAACTCGCCGCGACCCAGGCGACCTCCACGAGCCAGATCTGGGTTGCGGCCACGTCTTGGGTCGTCGAGGTCGTGGCAAGGTGGCAGAGGTCGCACGCCACGACCCAGGCGACCTTTGCCACCTCCGCGACCGGCGACCTCCGCCACCTCCGCGATCGGCGACCTCCGCCACCTTTGCAACCCACCACATTACCTCGCCGGCCTCTTGACAAAGAAGATGAACAATGCCCGGCCATTCCCATTCCCAAAATGCTGAAAGCCCAAGGCAATCACCGGCTGCCTTGGGCTTCGAACTTTGGAATGCTGCAACATTTCTTCAAGCGAGTTTCGTTGGGTGTTAAACAATCCAATATTTGGGCAAATGGGCTTTGGACCCTAAAAGGGCTTTCCAAAGCAGTTTCCAAACGGACCCAACATCTAGTAGAGCCAAAACGTGCCAATCCAGAAAGATTTATACAGTGGCATCAGTATTTCTTCATTCCCCTTATCAATTCTATTTGAAAAGCACAATAATATGAGTAACGGCGAAACAATTCACCATCTCAAGATAGTACAGGAGCATCACATCACACGAGTTTCTTTTGTTGAAAGGAGAAGAAAATTAAAGTTGCTTCAAGAACTATAACCACCCATATCTTGCCAGTAATTTCAATCGATCTTTGATTCTGACAAGATGCTATTCAGGTACAAAGAATGGCCGGGGCACAAAAAAAAAAAAAAAGGAAAAGAAAGAGAAGATCGGGTCAGTTGATACATGTGTGGATGAGCCTCTACTTCTTGTACATCCTAAAATCAGGAGAATTCTGTTTCAACGGTGACAAAGGTCGTCTTGGTGATTCCACATCACTGAGATCAATCCTCTTCTCGACTGGGCTACTCATCTTAGGGCTTGATTTTCTCTTGTTAGACTGCAACCAATTGAAGTCAACTTAGCAGAAGTTCAGAATTGCAGGTGCACAAAATTAAGCGAAGCTCTCATCTTTGTTCTAACCTTTGCAGGAGCACTAGCTGTGATTCTCCCACCAGAACCAGAAATGTCCATTTCTTTCTGGTAGTGCCTCAGTAACCTCTTATTTTCTTCATCTAAAACATTGTTTTCTTGAAAGAGAAGATTTACCTACAAAAATTAAATATTGCTAAGACTATTCTCAGAAAGACATCTTACAACAATTTAAGCCCTCAAAGAGCTTCTTACCTCCTCCTCAGCTTTATGAAGGTTAATTCTGAGATTTTCCTTATCTTTCTCCAGTGTCTTCATTTCAGCAGCCAACGAAAGAACTATCTGGGTTGCTGGCCTTAGGCTACATTATAAACAAGAGTGTCACTTTTAACTTCATTTTTGCATTGAATGGAAATGTCATCTTTGCATCTTGCAGCAGTGCCATCAAAAGTGCGGGAAAGTGGCTGCATCTAATCAAGCGTTGGAAATGGTGACAAAGCATGAAATAAAAGGCAACTGAAAAAATGAGCACTCACTGGTTCCACATTTTTAACAATTCTCGACACGATTCGTGTGCACTATTTGCCTCCAAAAATGAATATGCTGATGCTCCTGCATCTTTACTAACCAATGTTGAGATGATTGATTCGACTAACTTCTCCTCCACAGTGGTGCTCTCTGAAGTCTCTTCATCCTTTGAAAAAATAATAAATGAGTAATCCTCTGCAACTAATAAAGAGTAAAACCCTTATGGTACATAAATGCAAAGTTGCTATGTCCAGATCCATTAAAGATGGCACACCAAGACCCACATGGAAATAAAAACAAAAAAATAGTTTCACCTAACAAAATTTACTCGCATTGAGAATTAGTAAAGTGAAGCAAAAGAAAAAAAATCTAGCTAAGAAAACTTTGTTCAGATGAAAGGTTCCCCTCAAGAAATGACCAAATTCAAGGACTCCCCCTTGCCTGGGTTGTAAAGCATAATAATCTCATATGTACCTCCAGCACCGTTTTGTTTAAAGAATCACAGTCTCTCTTAACTATCTGCATAAACTTGTTATAAAAGATCCTAGGTTTGCTGGAACATTTAATCACTGAATATAAAACGAGGAGTTCAGACTAATTTTACATGACACCAAGATATCCGCCACTAATTTATCCATGCAAATTGAGCTATTTTACAATGAGAGAGACAACATATGCTGTTCATTCTTTCTGCCCAAGAAAGAAGGACCACCTAGAGCCCTTCCCACAAAACAGCAGTACTGTATAACACCTTTTTTATTACCGCAATATGCAAACAAGTAATCGATTCTTCACCAAATTTCAAAAAGAAAAACAATGGACCAAGCCAAGAAACTAAGACTTCGATATTTCAAGGCATTCAGCTTCAATTCGACCAATCATTGTTTAATATGATTACTGTCAAGTTGCAAACAAATGCAACCCTCTGCAAATATGACTCATCACAAAGTAATAAAAAAGAGGACATTTACCATTAGTTCACAAGAGAAATTCCCCACCCAATGCTTGTTTTTCAAAACATTAGTTAGTAAGGGTTCATGAATCGAACAAAACCTATCAAAGGATTAGGACTTGATACACCTATTTGATGGAAAGGCTATATAAAATGCAAAAATTAGTGCTTTACAAGCACACCAGCACAATGAGTTAACATAGGAAGAAGAAAGCACCAGAATACCTCAAGAGTATCATGTTTTTTCTTGAAATACTGCACCTCATCCGTCAACTGCTGCACCTCCTCCTCCAGCTCCTGAACCCTCGCCTCTGCCTCCTTGGCCCGTTCTTCTACCTCGTTGCCGAAATCCATCAATGCCTCCCGATCATGGTCGTACAGGGCGCACTCGGTTTCCAATTTCTTACACTGAGCCAGCAAATTAGCGCATTCCGCCGCCAGTTTCTGGTTCTCCTCCACAAACTTCTTCAACGCCTGCGCATTCATGCACGCCTCGGCCTGCCGCATTCCCATGGGGGCAGAACCAACCCCATCCACACCCGTAAGCATCATCCCACAAAAAAAAAAAAAAACCCAATTCGACCCATGCGCAAAAGTCTACGAGGAACACATCAAAACACATAATTAAGGAATCATCTTATCTTACCCTAGCGCGCTCGACGAGGCCGTCTTTCTCGTTCAATCTGGAGCGGAGGAGCGAGCACTCCTCGCGGAGCCGCTTCTGGACCTCCTCGGAGGCGCGGAGCCTGGACTCGAGGGTTTCCGCCGACACGGGGAGGCCCAAGGTGTGATCGATCGCGTCCCTGATGCAGTCGTCGATCTGCGGGGGAAGATCCATTCTTTCCGCGGCCTCCGGCGAAACCCGATATCGTCGTCGGTCTGGCCGGCCGGCGGAGGGGGCTGAAGGAAGCGGAGCCTCCGGCGATGGTGTCGGGGAATCCGGAGGGAGCAAGACGAGGTAGATGAGCGCAAGGGATTTGGGGGAAGAATTAGGGTTTCGAAGAGCTCGGAAAGGGGGGAAGCGTTTCGTTTCTTCCGGAGCGTTGTCTTTCTGAACTGGAGAGATTCAAATTGAAAAGAAGGGGGCTAGCCGTTTGAGACGCGAGACCGACCGTACTTAAGGTGGATTCGCGTTGGAAAATTAAAAATAAAATAAAATAAAAAACGGAGGAAATAAGGGAAAAGGAAATTTTGTTGTAAAATGTTTTGCTCTAAATAGGGTATGATTTTTTTTTAAAAAAATAAAGAGAGGAAAAAGGGGAAATTTGGTCATAATCTTGTGCTTAGAGTCGTAAATTTTAAAGCTATTTTATGACTTTCAAAACTTTTGAAAATTCAATTGATGCATAATCTTGTGTTCAGAATAGAACTCATCCATTTCCAATCTACTATATATGTAATCTTCAATTAGATAAAAAGAAATTTTATTTCTTCACTTATTTGAGTAGCGTGTAATCAATATTAAAGAGAGATTCGATGACCATGGACAGGCTACTCTCATGTGGTTTGGCGGAGGTGGCACCAGCTTGTTGGAGTATTAAGAGTGTGGAATTACTCCTTAATATTTTGACGGTCAATCATTTGAGTATCTAAATCTTGATTTTGGCTAATTTATTGTTAATGCTCAAGAAAGAACATGCAGTCAAATCCTAAATTCATCGTTGAGGGTTTCCTATATCAAAACTCAGATGTGCCTTCTTGTTGTTTTTTGTTTTGTTTTTTTTTTAAGGTCAGGACAAATAGGAAAGTCGAGTAAGATTTTCAGCATGAAAAACCTATCAAGGGCAAGCTGTAGGACTTGATTGTATTTTCCTTTGGGCATAGATATATGTGCATGATGCTTTTACTTGTATCTTTGTAAAGATATTTTATAATATTTTCGCTATGGATAGGTTTGGAATATACCAATACCTATTTGACTATATATGCCGAGCCCATTTAATGAGCTTAATGAAGACATTAGTGAGGTCAGAGCAACGGTGTGACAAGTCCCACTAAAACCCCCCCTTTTTTTTGGTCGGTCCTATTCTAATCCTACGCTAACACTCACTCTCAGACTTTTGCCTTACCTCCTTGCAGGGCGTGAGAGTCGAAATTCACTCCTGAAATGAAATCGTCCCCACCCCAAACCCTCCAAAGAAGGTGGGGATTTGAACCCCCAACCTCCCATTCCAAGATGAAAGGGTGGCCATTAGGGCGAACCTCCCAATGGTTCCACTAAAACCCATTTACCAAGTCATAAGATAAGTATTCCATTGAGTGCTAAAACAAGTAATAATCACTGAATTAAATGATTTTTGGCTTGTTGAAGCACCTGTAATTGTCAGGTCACTTTGCAGTAAAATTTCAGTGATATCTAGCATTTGCTTGTGCACCTCTCTTAAGTTTAAGATCAAGCAACGCAACGCTAACGCAAGTACTACACAAGTTAACACGAAGACAAATACACAAGCTGACGCCACTCATACCCTCGACTGTTATTTCTGATTTCGCTAAGGAAAACAGTTGCCAGATCTCCCGCTCGAAGGATGCAAGCTTAGTGAGATGCTCCCCATGGCTCCTCCCAGACGACAGCCTCGTATTCATTCATCTAATCTCCGTCCGCTCGCGGCAATGACAGGCTGGTGATTGGTCCCGGAGACGGTTCGAGATTCTTGCCTTCAATGGTTTTTGTAAACGGCAGGCTAGCCCCGGACTGACTTGTTGTACTCGGTGGCCGCGAGCTTGGCTATTTGTCCGATATGCGCGCATTGATTTCCTGGATCGGCCGCCATCCCCCGAGTTGATACTTCCGGCTGGTCGCGGTGGTGGTGGACGCTAGAGGGAAGATGATGAGGAATTGGGGTTTCGTTTTATCTGTGAGATTGTATCTGATTGCTGGCTTTATTGCTTCCTTCATGGATCAGTTTATATAAAAAGCAAGGCCGGTCTGGCGTCACCTAGCATTGGCAATGAAAGCGACGGCATAGGATTCGGCCGTTTGAGACCCCGTTTGGTTCAACTTTGGGGAAATGCAAACCCATTTCCCCAAATATCTTTAGAAGAATGGGCATTTGGTGAATGCTGAAGTGTTTGGATACTTCTATTTTGGTGTATTTTGCAAAATAGCTTTGAAATGAAAAGAAAAAGAAAAAAAAAAGAAAAGGAAAAAGGAGGAGGAGAAGTTGAAGTAGAGGGAACGATTGGGAGGCGGCCGGAGCTGGTGGGGAGGCGGCGGGTTGCGTGACCCACGCACCGCCATCGCGTGGCGCACCCGGCAACGCGGGCTTGTTGTCGATATTAACAGCCTGAGGACGAACGGAGGAAGTGAGGGTTGAAGATTTTGGTCTTTTCTTCACTTTTCTTTTCCGAGTTTGCTATTTTTTTTTCCTGAAAAATACCACCACTGATCCCAAATTATGTCCATTGCCACTGAAATATACAAATTATTTTTTATATCACCAAAACCCCAAACATTTACCAGGATGACAAAAATACCATTTATTATTAAAAATCCTAAACTTTTCCCATTGCGATAGTAATATCCGAAATTTATTTTCGTGCCACCAATAACTCAAACTTATAACATCATGACACAAATTGGGTATTTATTTCATACGGGTAGAATTGAGGGTTTTTTTTTTAACCAAAAAAATGCTCGGTAATTTTGGCGTCATGAAAGTTGAATATTGCTGTAATAATGGTATAATTTTAGGATTTTTGGTGATATCAGCAATTTTTTAATTGTGTTTAGAGTTACGTACGGGTAATATTAGAGTAGGTGACCGCCAATCAAAGTCCTTATCGGAGGTCTCGTTAACATCTCGCATAATCTTAATTGGCTTAAACTTTCATTTGTGTTCCCCGAACATTATACCGGCACATTAATTGAGAGCTCAATTAGCTGGAAATGATAATAAAAATAAAAACTTTCGTTGAACATTCTCAATTTGCTTATCGTGCTCTACATACATACATACATACATACATACATACATACATACATACATATATATATATATATTACATCTATAGAAATTAAATGGAAATGGAATTCTAAGAGTGTGATTCAAGCCCACAAGAGATTTTCTCAATCGCTTGCGCATCAGCTTTTAGATCAGTTGTAGAATCCGATTCAAAAATGTTGCCCACCCAATTTTCTTGCCAAAGATAGAGATTGTCGATTTGGCATTTTAAAAGCGATTTAGAGACAAGTGTATTGGAAATTCTGAAACTTGTCAAGAAAGTGCTTTGACTTTTAAAATTTTTTAAAAATGCAATTAAGTTCTAAAACTTGTCTAATTGATACAAAAAAAAATCTCTTCATTGATTGTAGTTTTTGAAAATTTTAGAATTTGATTATACTTTCACGACAAGTTTTAAACTTGAATATACAAAATTTTGTGACTCAATTGTATTTTCGTGATAAGTTTTATAATTTTCTGTCCACTTATCTTTAAGATTAAACGGCGTAACCATAATAGATATTACTGCATATCTTGCACGTAATCCTCGTGCTGATATCAAATTTTAGGTAATTATTCAAATTCATCAATTTTGAATTCATTCTGTTTTTTGTGTTTTTTGTTTGTTTTTATTTTTAATAACAGGAAGTGTTTCAGCTCGATTGACCTCTAAGCATGAATGCGAATCATTCCTTCCATGGTTACGAAGTAAGATTCCATCCACAAAGTATAAAGCGTGGCTCCCAAGCTTCTTCTTCTTCTTTTTTTAATTTGCTGTGATCTTGCAAGTGCGACTTAATTTAGAGATATCATCTCATGACTAACATATGCACAACAAAGCTAATCTGGATAGTTGAACCCGCTTCACCTGGTTTGATTGAACTCCAGTCCCTTTCGGGTCCGACCCGGCGGGCATGAATCTCTCTCTACCCCGAATGGAGAAAAATCATGTTAACCTTGAGATTAATGAGATGCGTATCGAAATTCCAATTAGTGACTTCGATGCGGGATTATGTATTATGTACACTTGGTGTCGTGAAATCGAATGTAGGTACCCATGCTTGTACTTTTCTTGACGCCGCACTTGCATCCAAACGAAAAAGCACGATTGAAAGAGACGTTAAAGCAAGAACTACAAATCGGAAAGGAAATTGATGAGCAAGAGTCGGCGCCAACTCTTCAAACCTTAAATCAACGACTTTGGGGCACGAAGAAGATTCAAAACTACGACGTAGAGAGTTGAGACAAGAAAAACGGGGTCTTTTATGGAATCGATACATGTTTTATTATTTGAGACAGGACATATAATTTGCCTACCCAAAAAAAAAAAAAAATCGAGCTTCCTCATTATTAAAAAAAAAAAAAATGTTATTTACTGGGTACAAATCAAAATTTACATTTAAACACGAAATGTTAAAGAACCTCCTTATATATATATAAAAAACTGCTTAGGTCTTCTGATCTTGTTCATCCCCTCCTTTGGAGACTTCGCCATCTCGGTCTTTAACCTTGCTTGGCTCCATGAACGAGTCCACTTCCTTCTCCACTTCCTCCACCTGCAATTCAAATTTCGTTTGGCACGATTAAATTCAAATTCCATTTGTATAATTCATAGATTTAAATTTTAATCCCCCATTAAACCCACCATTAATGGGTGAAAAATGAGAATTGCATGAGAAACGGCAATAATCCCAGCCGTCGTCTAATCATGATTTTACATGATCAACGCCGTTGAGTTGGACTAGCGGGACTTGGAAAGAAGGTAATCTAAGCAAGCTCATACATGGCGGTGGTCAAAAGGTTATAAGCAAGTGGGTTATATTTTGCACAGAGATTCTCCATCTTGGATCTCATTTAAAAAAAATAAAAATTGGAAACTTGTTCTAATTATAAAAATGGACACTTGCAAAATGAAAATTATCTTGACCTCCTCCTGCACGTGATTAGGTGTTAATCAAATCAGCATTCATAATAGCTCCCAAAATTCTAGTCAACGTTGCTTTTTCAAGCACCAAATTGTGTAATCAAATTTGGCAGATCTAGACGTTCTGCAACAACTCCCAGGCAAGGTTGTAAATTGTAGAAAAATGGGTTTTTATCATTGATGAAGAAAGATGTGGGATTAGGTGAGACCTTGTCGATGATATCTTCGGCGAGATGAGCATCCTTGCCCGCCGTCTCCGCCACATGCTCCACGAAGGTCACCGCGTCTTTCAGCTTGCCGTCCGGGAGGTGCTCGGCGACCTCCTCCGCCACCTGCTCCACCTTCTCTGCCACCTCCTCCACGATTTCCGTCACGTGGTCCATCGTCTCGACCACCGCTTCAGCCTCATCTGCCAGAATTTCGAAATTCATTTCCCATGCTTATCAAGCTCATGCTCAGATTTCAACAATAATAAGCTTGTCGATTTTAGACTCACTTTTCAGCTTCCACAAGGGACCCCATTTGTTCCTCCAAAATGGTAGAATCACCGATACGAACGCCCCCAGAACCCATAATTTCCTGCCATGAAAAGAGCTAATTCCAGTTTCAGCAAGAGGTAACAAAAAGAAGAAAAGCCATACGAATGTATATTTGAATACCAGGACCTGGTTTTATCAATTAGAAAGATCCTGGACCCACTAAAACTTACCAAGAACCTGGAGACGCATCGGATGGAAGATGTGGCACCGGATCGACACTGCTCTGAACAGCCACATCCCTAGATACAAAGACATCAGTTCTAAATCTGCCGATATCTAGTCAGAAGAACTAATTTCAGAACTTAGTATCCTGAAACCGTGGAAAATAAAGATAATACTCACGTTCTTCGAGCACTCTGTCGAGCACTGAGAGACGTCAAGCTCCTGCTATCTGCAAACTGGCAACGATCCATCTGTCTGGCCGTTGCCAAACGGCCTCTCCGACTGGCATCCACGCCAGTCAAACTGTGGGACAAGGTTACAAGCGTTGTCGTCGACATAGGCGTCTCTGTTTCCTGCGGATTGTGTGCAGCCTCCAGCACTCTTAATGATGGGTTGGAGATTTGAGAAAGAGAAAGGAGATGGTATGGATTTGGAGACGAAAGGGATTGGGAGAGAGACGTTTGTTATTGGATGGTAAACGTGCGAAACGAGATATATGTTACCGCCAAGACACGGTTTGCTGCCAGAAAATTAGAATTCAAGGTCTAATATATATCAATAGTTTATGTATAAAGTCAAGATCGTAGCTCGGTCTCTTTTTTCTGAAACACGTTTCTTAATGTGAGTTTGAATATCATATGCGTTTGCGTGGGAAGAACCACCTAACCCACTCGTGGTTTTACTCGGTCCATGTTGGTTTCCCCCAAGATTCTATCGATTATCATGACCAGCTATGCAACCCCACCTTCCCTCTTGTCTAATTTAGAGTTGTAAACAAGGTTTAAGGGGGTATGACGTTGACTTGAAGACGCATTTTCCAAAATTTGAACAAAATTCAAACAAATGTCTGCTTAATCCTTCCAACCACAAAACAGAGAGAAAAGGAAGCAAGGAAGCCCTCGAGATATATAGAAAGAACTTTGCACGGAGATCTCTCGTATAGGATGTGACCACCATCGCATCATTTGATAGACATAGTCGGAGATTTTCTATGATGAGTCGATGCATTATCAACTAATCAAGTTTGAAAGAGAGAGAAAGTCGATTCTTCTAGACAGTTTTGATTAAGTCATGGAAGCGGAGCCTGGTCCGTGTTTCTATCCGCATCTCCTACCCTTCTCGATGCATCGTCGAATATATGTCGTTCGTAAACGTCCACTTTGTTACTTTAGGAAAAATCACCAAGTCCAAATCCTTTAAACCCTCTCTCAACTCTCTCTCTCTCGTGCACATACACACGTACTCTAATGTCAGCCTTTGATCAGAAATGATTGTCATTGTGAGTCTCTTGTTAGAAGCCATAGGCCTCATATCTACATCAGGCCAGGATTTTCGGAGGTTGAGGATGGTCGTCAACCTCCATACCGAGGTTCCCATTTGGTGGTGGTGTTTGTTGGGGCGAGATCAGCCGGCACAGCTTCGTCAGAGTTGTAGACATGTGATGGGGGTCTTAATTTTCCTGGGAACTCACTAATTGACTCGGCAAATCCTATGTCAGACCACTCGTAAACACCTAGAATAGTCAGTCGTTGATGGTTCTTTTGTTTCTTATGCTCAGTTCCCCCAATTAATTTCGACTTCACAGCATCCTCGTATGAATGATTCTTAGCATGTTTTGTGAATCGACATGACTATTCAAAGGGATGTGTTGATCAATCTTGATCGAGGTTGAGGGCAATGTCGGTCAGTTCGAAAGAGAGGGTCCAATCCATCGGAATAGGTTCTTCCTAAATAGACAATCCAAGAACAAAAACCAGATACTTCTGGTTCCTTTGGAGTAGTGGCGTAAGAATGTATTTGGAGAGACTATTGCAAATCAAGTACGAGTAATGATCGTATCTACAAAATCAAAAAAAAAAGTAGTCGAGATTATTAAGGCTTTATTCGTTTCACGAAAAATAACTTTCGAAAAAATGTTTTCTGAATTTTGTGACATTCATTTCACGGAAAATGAACTAGTTAAATAAACTATTTTTCACTATTAAAAAGAAACACATTCAAAAAATGGAAAACATTTTGCATAACTTCTTCCACTTCACATTCTTTAACCAAACACATTTTCTTTTTATTTTATTTTTATTTTTTTAAAGAATCGAGTTTTTAAATTTTTTTCTTTTTCTTCTCGATTGGCGATTGGCCATAGGCCGGTGAGCTCCTTTCTTGAGGCTAGATTCGTTGAGGGCAAGGCTTGAGCTCACCTGGTTTGCTAGAGCTCCGGCTAGTTTAGATTGGCCAAGCCTCGAGCTCGCCAATTTGTGTCTTGGTCAATAATCGAGCAGTTGGCTATTGTCAAGGCACGCGGCAACAGAAGAAGGAGGAAGGAAAAGAAAAAGAAAGAAAAAAGGAAAATTTTAATAATAAAATTCAATTTTTTAAAATAAAAATAATTAAAAATTCAATTTTTGAAATATATATAAATTAAATTAAATTTTTGGTCAATTTAAAAAATTTAAAATTCGATTTTTTTGATAATTTTTTCCAAAAAATCAAATTAGATAACAAACAATAGAAAATATTTTCCGCTCCTTTTTTAGGTTTCAATCGAATACCGGAAAATATAATTATTTTCTTGGAAAATTTCTTCTCATAAAATATTTTTCGAAAATGTAATATTTTCTGCAAAACGAACGGATCCTCAATATTGAATAAAATCAAATCTTGGATGTTAAAGTGTGTATGAATAGACTTTTACTCTATTGCTCTTTACTTAGTTTAGTTTACAACGAATGCCTTTGATTTTTTCTTGGCTCTAGTGAAACTTTCATAATATACTACACTAGTGTCGACAAGTACGTTTACTTATAACTGTTGTCATGATTTTCTAAAATTTATATCATATTCCAGATTTTGATGAGTTTTTAAAAGACATAAACAAAAATAGGTTACATTCGTACGACAGTAAAAACTGAAAAAGCGTAAGCATTTACACTTCATGTCTTTTTTCCATAGATCTTTGGCCCCAAGTACCCCTCTCTCTTCTCCTTGTCTGGTTCGGCACCACCTCCAGATGCCTGCCGCCCGCTGCTAGCCGCAACATTTGGAAGAAAAAGAAAAGGAAGGAAAAACATAGATAGGAAAAAGAAAAGAGGAGAAATTACTGAAGGTGGAAAAGAATCATTAGCCATCGAAAATGGCAAACATTAATGTGGCATCTTTCAAAACAGAGTATTTGAAATTACTTGCCCATCAAAATTTCACCCTTTCACATAGAGTAGTTTAAGCTGGAGTAATTACAGCATATGTAATTGGTGTACTATTCTTTTTTTTCATAAACAATTTGATCCACTAATGATTTGATGATTAGTGAAAAAGTGAATTGTTAAAATCCTCAAATTAAGGATGGATAAGGTTGTTTGTTATAAATGTTAATTTTCCCTTTGATTTACTTCCTAATGAAGAGAATCTTGATCCTAATAATAGAAGAGACTTTGAATATTGAGAATTTCCCACTTGTAAAAAAGAAGAAGGAATTACTAGTTCCTTGATTGACCCTATAAACGGTTTGGACAAGTCAGTTCGGTCTTGGGTTTGAGTGTGTCATTTCGCTATTCCACAAACTAGGAATCGACCCTGTTCGATCTGATTCTAGATTCTAGGGTAGGAACCAATCCGCTTTAGATTTGATCACCCCTAATTGCTTGATTAGAGATTTGAAATGATAAATTGATGGGTTGTGTACGAATTGAGTTCAATTAGTTGATCCGGTTATTAACATCCTTTTGATATTGTCTACTGCTACTGATTAACATGACAATTAAAAAAGTAGTAACCATGATCATAATTTGCTTAGGAACTATCAATAGGAATTTTTCTAATGACTTAGAATTGACATTGCATTTATTTATCCATAAAATCAATAATTGAGCGCTCATTATACTAATATATGTTCTTTCGTAGAAGTATGTGATCTTGTGTAAACAATCATATAAGGCAAGTCATTTTCACGAATAAAAGGCAATAAAAAACCCAATCTTACCTCACAAAGACTAAACAGATTGTTTGGTTCATGTTTGAGTTGGTCCGACTTAAATTGGCCATAAAATTGAATTAATCGTTATGGGTACATTCGGGCTATCAAGCAAATTATCACATCATGTTCTGATCGAGGTTTTTCCAACTCGATCAAATAAACAGAGCATGTATGGATGACCTGCTTAACTAACTCGACATAACGCAAGAACAATGGCGATTAGCAAGATGGCTTCGACCTCGAGCAGACATTTTAACATGTAAGAAAAAGGTCTTCCCTGTACGAAAAGGATCATCAGCCTGGAGGAACAAGGTGAACTGCCGAAGCATGAAGTTTCTGCATGGCGTGACCGACGATGTCGTATGCTGCACCTAATTACAAATACCAACATTCCTAGGGCTTTCCTACAGCCAACGAGCCACGCATATTCTTTCTCTCAACAAGGTAAACGGGGGTAGTTGTAAATGGGATGGCTACGCTTGTGGCCATTTCTGCGAGTGATGCTTTCTTGTAGGGATAAAATCACCACTTTTACAAGCCTGCTGACTCTTGGGAAAGACGTTGAACACAGATAAGATCGATCGGTCCTTTAGCGCACGCTCTCTTCCCGCGCCTTGGACGTATTCCACGACACTCCCCCGTCTATGAAAACGTATTTTTCTCTGTTAAAGATAAAGGCATGAACAACGCTGCATACTGTATTGAAAACCCACGGCCCCTTCCCTGTCTCAAAGATTTTTCCCCGTAATTTTTTTCTCGAGAGACTTCTATTTTTTACAGATTTGGCCATTTGCTCAGGCCAAAAACAGGTAAAGATGACCACAAAGACGACGGAGATGGACGCTTCTTCTGGCAAAGATGAAGCTAAACAACAAGGATGACGGAGGGGTGGTCTGGTTTGGATGGGCAGCAGTGTTGGCCTGGATGGGCGTCGGTGGATGCACAGAGGTGACTCTAGCAGGAGGAGGACAAAGTGAGAGAAAGAATTGATGAGTATTTTTTCAATTTATTGTGATTTCGTGTCAAAGTGGTGATTGTCTAAACTCGAAAAAATGCACTTCATGTGTTATGATGGGGGTGGGTGAGAAGCGACCACCGAATATTCTCTCACCTCGACTCTCTCTCGCACACACATGCACACGTACACTCATGTCAGCCTTCGATCAGAAATGATCGTCGTTGTCAGTCTCCCATTAGAAGACGTAGACCCCAGATCTACATCAACCTAGGATTTTAGGTTGAGTGTTGTCGTCAAACTCCATGTCGAGGTCCCATATGGTGGTGGTGTTTGTTGGGGCGAGATCAACCAGCATAGCTTCGTCGGAGTTGTAGACGTGCGACGAGAGTCAGAATTCTCCTCGGAATGTACTCATGGACTCAGCAAATCGCATGTCAAACCACTTGTAATCACTTCGAGAGCAGTCGTCGATGATTCTTTTGTTTTTTATGCTCACTTCACTCATTTAATTTCGACTTCACAGCATCCTCCTATGAATGATTCAGAGCATGTTTTGTGAATCGACAGAACCATTGGAAGGGCAATGTAGATTAATCTTGATCAAGGTTGAGGGCAATGCCGGTCGTCTGGGAAGAGATGGAGGATCCAATCCATCGGAATATGTTCTTCCTGGACAGACAATCCATGAACGATAACTAGATACTACATCTCAGCTTAGAAAAAGGCACACTTCTGGTTCCTTAGGAGGAGTGGCGTAAGAATGTGTTTAGAGAAACCATTGCAAGTCAAATGCACATAATAATCGTTCAGGCAAAATGAAAAAAGAAATTAGTTGATATGCTTGATATTCATTTAATAAAATCTTGGACGTCAAAACGTGTCCGAATAAAATTTTGCTTTCTTGCTATTTGCTTAATTTAGATTTATGGCGAACACCCTTTCTTTTTTTAACCTAAAATACCTAAAACTTTCATATTATACTGGTGTTCACGTACATTTACCTATAATTGTTGTCATGATTTTCTAAAATTCATATCATATTCCAGATTTTGATTAGTTTTTAAAAGACAAAAACAAAAAGAGGTTAAATCCGTACAGGAGTAAAAACTGAAAAAGCATAAGCATTTACACTGTCTTTTCTCTATAGATCTTTGGCCCCAAGTATGCTCACTCTCTCTTCCTAGGAAGCACCAATAATTTTTGGAGTTTTTGTGTCATGTCTTACACTCTAACACGTCTCGGACAATTTTTGATACTCTTTAATACTCGATCAACAAGTGTCGGAATCAATTCTCCCGACATTCTATGACATGCGAGTCCGAAATTTCGACTTGAGAGTTTGGAATCCTAATACGTGATTTTGACATATACAAAGTCAATTTTAAATTTTTTTAATAAATGATGGGTAAAAATGTAAATATGTAAAAAAATAAGAATTAAAAAAAGGCGAAAAGAAGAAAAACCTAACCTTCTCTTCTTTTCTAACTCTCATTTCCCATGACATATAATTCGCCCCTCGAGTTTGTTTTTTTCTTATGTTTTGACATGCGGTTCCAGAATGTAGATTGCTTATTTTTTTTTCTCTTCAAGTTTTGTGGATTATTAGAATGGAGTTGAATTTATCAAATTGAAACAATGAATGATATTAACATTTTAGGCTCTTTTTCTATTATTTATTTGTGAATTTAAATCAAATTAATTTGATTAAAATAATCATAAAAATGATAATTTATCATATATATACACACACTTAATATACAACATATTTCAAAGTATTGAAATTTTCTATTTTTAGAGAAATGACATGTCAATGTGTTATGTCATGTCATGTTATGTGTCAATGTCGGTGTTACTTAGCTCTTTTCTCCTTGTCTTATTGGCACAACCTCCAAATCCCTCCCCCCACACTGCTAGCATCAACATTTGGAAGAAAATGAAAAGGAAGAAATAACATAGATAGGGAAAAGAAAAGAGGAGAAATTATTTAAGGGGAAAAGGCATCATTAGCCATTGAAAATGATAAGCATTAATGTGGCATCTTTCAAAATCGAGCATTTGAAATTACTTGCCCATTAAGATGGCATCCTTTCAAATAGAGTAGTTTAAGCGGGACTAATTATACCAAACAAATTTGGTGTACAATTTTTTTTCATAAGCAACTTGATCCTTCATTGATTTGATGATCAGTGAAAGAGTGAATTGTTAAAATCCTTAATTATGGATGGATAAGATTGTTTATTATATATGTTAATTTCCCTTTGATTTACTTCCTAATAAAGATAATCTTGATCCTAATAATAGAAGAGACTTTGAATATCGAGAATTTCCCACTTGTAAAAAAGAAGAAGAAGGAATTACTAGTTCCTTTATTGACCCTAGAAATAGCCTAGATAAGTCGATTCAGTCTCAGGTTTGGGTGGGCTGTTTCTTAGTTCCACAAACTGGGAATTGACCCTATAGGGTTTGATTTCATATTCTATGGTGCGTTTATTTCACAGAAAACTCAACAATAAAGGAAAATGTTTTACCAGAAAGCATTTTCCAAGAATATGGTTTGTTTTCCTTTATTTGGTGATGTATAATTGAAACTGTTTTCTGCCATTTGGATCCCATTAAAAAATAATTTCACACTTCATCGCAGGAAAAAAAATGAATTTTTAATTTTAAAAAATTCGAATTTTTAATATTGTTGCTTTTTATTTACTTTTATTTTCTTTCTTTTTATTTCCTTTTTCTCTTTTCCTTCTTCTTGTCCTTCACTCCTTAGCTTCCTCACACCATCCCTTCTACTTCATCTGGCAGTTCGTTCCTAGTTGGCTTACAAAGGGTGAGCTCCAGCTATCGTTAAAGGTGATGAGCTCATTAGCTAGCCGCTAAAGGCTATGAGCTCGCCCAGTCTGGCGAGGCTTGAGCCTCATCTGATGGAGGTCACGAGCTCACCTGATCTAGCGAGGCTTAAGGCTCATCGACCTCGGACAAGTTCAAGCCTTGTTGTCGAAGGCCATGAGATCGCCCAATCTCGGTGAGGCCAACTCACCGGCCATCCTTGTGGCCGGTGACGGTGGAGAAGAAACAAAAAGAAAAGGAAGAAAAGAAAAGAAGGAAATTCGAATTATTTATTTTTATTTTTATTTTTATTTTTAAAACGTTTTCCAAATTTTAGTTTTTTTTAAAATAAAAAATTCAAATTCAAATTTTTAAAAAATATATTTTTATAAGAATAATTGTTTGTAAACCAAGCATCAAATCTAAGCTTTGGTAGATTTGGAAAACGTTTTCCAGTCCTTTCAAAGGGGAAATCATTTTATTGAATTTAAGTTTTATTAGGAAAACGTTTTTTGTTGACTAATTTTCCTGAGTGAACCAAATGCCGGAAAATGAGGAAAATATTTTCTCCGAAAATGTATTCCGTGAAATAAACACATCCCTAGGGTAGGAACTGACCCACCTTGGATTCAATCACCCCTAGTTGCTTGATTAGAAATTTAAAATGATAAAATGATGAGTTGTATTTGAGTCGAGTTCAATCAGTTTGATCCGGAACTTACCAGCCTTTCGTTATTTTCCATTACTATCGGCTAATATGACAATTAAAAAAGTACTAACCATCATACTTTACTCAGGAACTATCATTATGAATTTTTCAATGATTCGGAATCGACCTTGGATTTAATGATTGAGCATTCAATATATTATTGTAGTTCTTTCGTAGAAGTAATTGATCTTGTGTAAATAATCATATAAGGCAAGTCATTTTCACGAATAAAAGGTGATAAAGAAATATCCAGTCTTACTCTTACCTCACAGAGACTATCCAGATTGTTTGGTTCGTGTTTGAGTTGGTCCTGCTTAATTGGGCCCATACAATTGAATTACTTGAACAGGTAAGCAATTATCATACCATGCTTCGATTGAGGTTTTTTTTCCAACTTGATGACCTGTTTAACTAACTCGACTTGATGCGAGAAAACTGTGGAGTACGAGTCGACTCTTCGAGGGATTACCAAGGTGGGTTCGACCTCGAGCAGACATTGCTCCATGTAAGAAGAAGATCTTCCCTGGGCGAAAGGGATCGTCAGCCTAGAGGAACAAGATGAACTACCGAAGCATGAAGTTTCTGCGTGGCGTGTCCGACGACGTCTTGTGCTGCACCTAATTATAAATATCAACATTCCTAGGGCTTTCCTAGAGCCAACGAGCCACGCATATTCTCTATCTCAACAAGGTAAACGGGGGTAGATGTAAATGGGGAAGCTGCGCCTGTGGCCATTTCTACGAGTGACGCTTTCTAGTAGGAATAAATCAACACTTCTACAAGCCTGCTGACTCTTGTGAAAGACGCTGGAAGCGTATGCTCTCTTCCTGCGTCTTGGATGGATGTATTCCACGACACTGCCCCGTCTATGAAAACGTATTTTTCTCTATTAAAGATAAAGGCACGAACAATTCCATATACCGTGTTGAAAACGCAAGTGAACTCGAGCACGGGTCGTGTCAGAAAAATCGATCTACTTTCTTTCAGGCCGGCAAGGAGAAGGTAGACCCATGATTAGACGAATTTAGAAACTCGAAAATTCTCGGGAAGGATAGCGAAATTGAGTGAGATGTATAATGAGCAAACTATTCGTCACAGACATCACATGAAAGAACGGTGGTGCGATTAATCTTGTGTTTGAAAAATCGATATGCTCTCTTTCAGGCTAACGTGGAGAAGATAGACTCATAAATAGATATGTATAGAAACTTGGAAATTCTATGGAAGAATAGCGAAATTGAGTGAGATGTGTAATAAGCAAATTATTTGTCATAGACATCATATGAAAGGACGGTGGTGCGATTGATATGGTCGAGTTAGATGATCAAAACTCAAGCCGATTTTCAATTTTTTTCTTTGTACATTTTTTTATTTCCCCCGAGCAGAAAGGTCCATTGTAGGACGAGAAGTCATAGCACGATCAGCACATTAGGTAGGGCAGGGGAGGTGACATTGACATACAAGATGCAGCTGCTACTGGCCAGGGGCCACTCACCTCTCTCCTCTTTTTATCTAATTTTTCCTATTAAATAAATAGGCGACTTTCGGCCGACTTTAAAAGCTAGATATCATTTTTTTTTTTTTTTAAGGTGCATGGAAACAACGACCTTATAATTCATGATTTTATAATGAATCAAGTGCCATTTCAATTAGCAGACGGCCACCGGCCCAAAACCATTAGTATGACCTCCCACTCTCGGAATTTCAAGATGCTTGTCTTGTGAATATTGCTTCATGCGCATCTCAATGATTGATTGTAAGAGTCGGTCTAAATTTTTCACATTATCCAGGTGTTAATCCCCTATGGTTATTAGGACGTAACACTAGCTAGTGCAAGACAGCCAGTTTCGAGAAAACCGATAATTATTAAAAGAAGAACCTATTTCGTTTTAAATATAATAATAAGAAAAAAAACTCGCTAATGTGGAGGATATGATCCCTTTCGATTTTTAATTGTACATGAGAAAAATTGTATGGCCAAAATTAAAAAAAGAATACATGGGAAGAGAAAAATCTTATTCTCTCATAACAATGTGTAGGCAACGTAAGTTGACAAAGAATGATAGGTCTATAGATAGATCTGATGTAGACTAACATATTGATGAAGGGATATGACGAATTAGCTGGGACCTTACCTCCCAAAAAGCGTCGGCATCGGATACTTCCGATATTTTTTTTTTTTTGGAATAACCCGTATGTAATTGAGAGAAAAACGAATCTAATTGTCTATGAAATCGAAAGTTGCCGATCGAATTTTGCAAATGGGAAAGGTGCCAGCCAAATTACCATACGAGCAAAAAAACCTTATCCGATTCTTCTGTTTTGGGGACCGATAAAATCGGACGTCGAAGAGAAGATATCTGTCCATCCTGGCGAGAGACGGGAGAGATCAAAGGGGCGTATAAACAAAAGAAGAAGAGAAGAGCGGGGCAGCGTGATGGCCGTCATTGACTTTAAACCTCGACACGCATCCGGACAAAAAAAATGACGACACGCTCTCTCTCTCGCTCTATATTTCTCTCTCCGCACACCACCTTCCCTCGAAAGGACCTCGATTTCCGTTTGTTTTCTTACCCTTCCAGTTCGCTCCTCTCTCTCCCTCTCTCAGATCGTCCTCGTACCTCTGCTGTCTTCGACGCCTTCGCTGGCTCGCCGGCGGCGGCGATGGCCCACCGGAAGGTCCTCTCCGCCGAAGCCCCCACCGCGTGGGACTCCGCCTGCCTGAGCTACTGCGACTCCTGCCCGAGCTACTGCGGCTCGTACTGCTGCTACGTGCCCCCTCCCCCGCCGCCCGTTCCGCCCGAATGTTCTCCGGCTCCGTCCCCCACGCCCGCCCTCGACGTCGGAGGAGGAGGACCCACAGCCTTGCCGCCCGCCGTCATCGTCGTCATCGCCCTCCTCGGCGGCATCTTCCTCCTCGTCAGCTACTACGTCGTCATAGCCAAGTCCTGCATCATCTGCCGCCGGCGGGGCCGATCCCGCCGCCACCCGCCCCCGGACGGCGGCGAGGGAGGCGGGGGCTGGGCGGAGGAGTTCGTGGAGGAGGGCCGCGTGGACCACCCGATATGGTACATACGGACGGTGGGGCTGAGCGCCGCGGCGATCAGCTCGATCGCGGTGTACGAGTACCGTAAGGGCGAGGGCCTGGTCGAAGGGAGCGACTGCACGGTGTGCCTGAGCGGGTTCAGCGACGGCGAGACGCTGAGGGTTTTGCCCAAGTGCGGCCACGCATTCCACGTCCCCTGCATCGACGCGTGGCTGAGGTCGCACACCAACTGCCCCCTCTGTCGCGCGGCGATCGTCCTCCCCGTCCAGATCCCCCTCCCTCCTCCCGAGCGTCTCTCCCAGCGCCTCGACGGCGGCGATCGGGCGGCGGGGGCCGTCGTCGGCGGAGGCGAAAACAGCAATGGAGCAAGAGCAGGGGAAGGGGTCGAACCCGGAGAACCCAACGGCGGTGGATTGCCGAAGGAGATTGAGGAGGTCAGTGGTCAGAACGGTCAACTGGGTTTGGTGGTCGAGGAGGAGGAGGAGGAGGAGGAAGGGGTTGTTCGGGTGAGAAGGTCGTTTTCGGTGGATTCTCCATTTCTGGTGATCCAATCGCCCGGAGGTTCGGAACCCGAATCGTCCGACGCGAACACGAGCGAGGCGAGACCGATCGACGAATCTCAATCCTCGGCGGATCGTGCCGGCACAAGCTCTCGACCCGCAGCGAGGTCGCAATCATGGAGCGGGAGGCTTTTCATGCCGAGACCCAACAGTAACACCCGGAATCCGTCAAACTCGAATCTTTCCCGGTAATTCCGACCGCCCCTGCTATTTACTCTTCTGGGTTTTTCTTCCAAGTTCGATCGGAGAGAACAGAGATATCTGCAACGCCGTCCAGAATCGTGGGTCCGTCCCTACTGGTCGAGCCACGAGACGACGCTTAGCTGAGAAATGGCCCCAGTTTCTGATCCATTGCCCCGGGGGGGTTTTTTAGTACCTTGAGAACGAAACAGAGAACTGCAAATTCATTTTCATTTATATGGCTATACGATGATTAAACTTAAAGAGATGGAATGGACAGAAGTAAACATGTTGATCATTCTCTCTGACTCCTGTCTTCCCTCCCCGCGAGGAAGACGAGGTTCCTGGTTTTTTTCCTGAGACTTTTTTCGAGTCCGTGGAAGGGAAAGCTGACGAGATGTTTCGCAAGTTCGAGACTTCGAACTCGCTGATCCTGTGCTCTAACTGACCATTATAGGTGAATTCGATTCAGTGCTCATTGGGAAGATTTCCTGCTCTGAAATGTGGGATTTCTGGGAGGTTTTTGGCAGCATAGTGTGTATCAAAAGAGCCACTAGAATCTAAGGCTGGCATAGGCAAAGGGACCTACCGAAGTTTGCGCATCAACACATATGAAATGTTGGCCCGGTTACTACTAACTTGCCGTGAAATGTAGTTTTTTCCAACTTAGCGTAAGAGTGACTTGCCAGTGCTACTCGAGAATCGAAGGCACGATGTTCGGAGGGTCGACACATTTTTTTTTTTTGGGTTGAAAGTAAATACTTCATTCATATTTCAGGATCTCAAAATGATATATGAGAGGTTCAAAACAAAGCAAATTACAAACAGTACAATAGAAAAATAAAAGCACAATCTGCTACAATAGCACGTGCTCTCATCCCACAAGAACAAATCTGTCTCAACATCAAAACAGAATGAACGGCAGTCGATTACCGAATCTCAAATCATCTTAAGTGATGTGGGCATGCCGTAAATTCTATCTCCAATAGTAATGGCTTGACGCTTAGGTTTAGCGTTCTCAAAAGATGGTTAACCCATTTTAATGTAATAATGTGTCCATTTCAATGGCAAATGAATGTGAGATGTGATACTACCATTGCGTTGTGATTTGTGATTCCTTGACATTGGAGCAAGATCCAATGTTTATTAAAGCATCTCTTGAGGAATTTATCACGAATTATGTGGAAAGGGTTCTGAGAGTCGTATCTGTATGTTCAATTGAAAGTTTTATCGTCAATTGTATTCTTATTCCTTCTTTAACTGTATACTCTTTTGTTTGAGTCCACTTTCGATAGGTTTCACCGGAATCTTCGTCCTAGTGTTTTCCCTCCCTTATAGTGTTTAGAATCCAATAGCAAGGATTCTTTTAGCGTGCATAAATCTTGACATGTGGAATTGATTCAAATTTCTTCATAATCTTTCATTTAACTAAAATAATTTTTTCGTTTCGATAAATGCCAAGGGAAAACAAATGAACGTTCGTCGCGCTTCATTACTGCAATGACGGTGCAAACAATTTGATGCCTTTCGTTGGTTTACAACTTGCACGAATAATTAAACCATGTTATATAGGCAAAGTTCTCTTTAAAGACTCGATTTACGCCGGATAAATCATAGACTTTGAATGAGATGGGCGTTGCGTAAAAACTTCATAGAGTTTGACTATAGTGTTTTCCCTCTTTTATAGCGTTTAGACCAACAGCAAGGATTCATTTAGCATACATAAATCTTGACATGTGGAATTGATTCAAATTTCTTCATGATTTTTCATTTAACTAAAATAATTTTTTTGTTTCGATAAATGCCGAGGGAAAACAAATGAACATTCATCAAAAGTGCTTCATTACGACAGCAACGACGCAGACAGTTCGACGTCTTTTGGTGGTTTACAACTATAATCAAAACCATATCATAGAGGCAAAGTTCTCTTTTAAGACTCGATTCATGCCGGATAAATTATAGACGTTGAATGAGATGGGCGTCACTTAAAAACTTCATAGAGTTTGACTATAGTGTTGACATTAGGAAAATCTATGTTTCGCGTGTGTTATGACATGATCTTGGAGTGTGTTTCTTGCCGTATACGTATTTTTTTATTTCTTTTCGTAGGAAACACCTAAGATCACTCAAAATATATGTATAATACATGTGTATGGTACGTACGTATTGGCATGTGGGTTTCAATGCAGTCTCTTCATAACTTGGGCAGGGTCGGGCCTAATGGCCTGCATAAACAAGCCCGCGAAGAAAATCATCATATTTCCCGGCGTCATCCGGCTAAGATGTTCTTCTTTTTTCTTGGAATCACGAGCAAAATTATTTCTGGCATTATCCGATTTGGAAAATTCTCTAATTGTCTTCTCAAAATGATAACAATATTTCGGTGACTTGACTTCGGGCGCCCGACGACGACTTATTTGCCTAAACTTGGATGTGGATGCCACGTCGTGCTTAGCCAAAAGGAAAAATAACGTGCTGGAGTTCGGCCGGTCAACTTGTCCTTCCACAGGACAAAGAGAAGACAAGCGGCTCGGTTAGACTTTTCAATAGATTGGTAGTTTGGTTGATTGAAAATAGGTAATGGCATGTCTCTGTTTAGATGAAATTTCATTTGTCAAGTAGCGATTTAAATCAAGATTGTAAAGAGGTTAGATGCCCTTTTTGTTTTTTAATAATTTAGGGAGATAAGAACCGACTACTTGAAGACTCATGAAATATCTCAAAAGTCTAATGAACTAATTTGATTTAAATATTTGGCCCGTGGCCTTTTACCCAGAAATTTTTTTCATGCAATTGATGGGATTCAAGCGTGCATCCTCCGTCTACTTAGCACAATGCTTTTTATTTTTATTTTATCGACAAGGCTTTGCATTTTTTATTGATAAGGGATTTGCATCATTTCTATGCCTCGATTTTATAGATGCATCATGATTTTGACCATTGTATAACCCCCGCCGTTTCTATTCATCATATGAAGATACACCTTACCGCTCTTAGCCAATCTGACACACTTCATGGGCCGTAATCTGACACGCTCCATGGGCTGTAACCTTACACGTCACGCAGGAAAGAAATCTCACATGGGCATTTGCTTTTGGAGACTTTACCGTTTTAAATCGGTAGATTTCGTAAGAAGGATAAGATTGTACCCCATTTATGGCTCATCCCGTATAGATAGAAAGATACCATGGACTTGATTCTTGGGTTTAGCTATGGCTCGTGTAGCAAGTATAACTCTCATGACAAGATGAGCCTATTTTCTTCGGGTCTATTTACTTTGGAAAATATCCAAATAGTTCTAAATAGCTTGCGTTTGTACCAATTCAATGTCAAAATTTTCAATTAATACAATTGAGTTCTAACCTTTTGACAATTTGCTAATAAACTTTATCAAATCAATTGGCTAGAAATTGCTAACATAAATGTCGGCCATCCTACGTGGCACAACTGACGTTGACGTGGACAAATTCTATAATTTTTAATTTTTGAAATTTTTTGAAATTTTCTTTTCTTTTCTTTTCTTTTCTTCCCTTTTTTTTTTTTCTTCCCGATTGTGGGCTAGCAAATGGCCTGACGCCTTCCCTATGGTTGGCGAGGGCACGCAAGCCTTTGGCTATGACGTCCTCACGTATGGCCAATGGTGGTTGGCTAGCAACATCGTTGGCCCATAATTGGGAAAAAAGAAAACAAATGAAAGAAAAAACCAAAAAACAAATAATTAAGAATTTTTTTAAAAAATTGGTCTATTGAGTGTCAGTTATGTCATAGGATAACTAGAGTTCATGTTAGCGATTTATGGCAAAAATTGGCAGAATAGACTGTATTAACAAATTGTCAAAATGTTTATAATTCAATTAGCACAATTGAAATGTTTATGATTGAAAAGCACAAGTGCAATAAGTTAATGACTTTTTTCTTTCTACTTTTCCCCTATTTACTTATTAAAATCCCGTGTAGAATGCGGCCATGCAATTGACATCAAACCCAAATAGTTCTAAATAGCTTGCGTTTGTACCAATTCAATGTCAAAATTTTCAATTGTATTAATTGAGTTCTAACCTTTTGACAATTTGCTAATAAAATTTATCAAATCAATTGGCTAGAAATTGCTAACATAAATGTCGGCCATCTTGTATGGCACAACCGACGCTGACGTGGACAAATTCTATAATTTTTAATTTTTGAAAATTTTTGAAATTTTTATTCTTTTCTTTTCTTTTCTTCGCTTTTTTTTTTCTCAATTGTGGGCTAGCGAATGCCTGACGCCTTCCCTATGGTTGGCGAGGGCACATAGGCCTTTGGCTATGATGTCCTCACCTAGGGCCAATGGTGGTTGGCTAGCAACGTTGTTGGCCCATAACTAGGAAAAAAGAAAATAAATGAAAGAAAACACCAAAAAACAAATAACTAATATATATATATATTTTTTAAATTGGCCACATGAGCGTCAGTTATGTCATAGGACAACTAGAGTTCATGTTAGCGATTTCTGGCAAAAATTGGCAGAATAGACTGTATTGACAAATTGTCAAAATGTTTATAACTCAATTAGCACAATTGAAATATTTATGACTAAAAAGCACAAGTGCAATAAGTGAATGACTTTTTTCTTTCTACTTTTCCCCTATTTATTTATTAAAATCCCGTGTAGAATGCGGCCATGCAATTGACATCAAACCCAAATTCTGGTCCAAACTTAAAGAAATTAATGGCCCAAATCAAGTCATGATAATATACTTACCTATAAGGCCCAATCGACAAAAAGCCTAATAAGTTCATCTGACCATTAGGCCATTACTATGCAGTTGACCGCAAGACCCATCAATGGAATGGCTGAGAAACTCATCGATCATAAATTTCCAATGGGCAAAGGCCAAGTGGAAGACATGACACATGTCCTGATCAATATGACTTGAAACGTGCATTGAAGTTCCAGACCGAATCATGGAGGATCTATCGACTACGAATAACCATGGTTGAGGATTCAAGAGCCATTACAAATCATTCTTAGAGCTGCGCATAATTTGGGGCAATTAGAAATTCTTGTACCAGAGGATCACCTTTTAAGATATGAGCATCAATCATCAACAGACACACACACGAAGACACACAAACAATTATGACATCAAAAAGTACGAGGAGCACATCAAATTTTCAAAATGAGAAGATCATTCATAACATATCAATTTAAGGTTAATTTGAATTTGAAATAAGAATTAGATTAGTTTTCCTGAATTCAAACTTTTCCCAAATTACAAGAGCTTTCAAGTCTTTTTTTTTGTAAGTTTTTTAACCTTCTCTGCACGGTCCAGTCATCTCATTCAGTAAATGAGCAAAGCATGGCATCCAAGAATGTAAACCATGTGTTCTGATTCAATAAAATTTCATACCACTTCCTTACCGGTTTCCATCTACTGTCTGCGCGCTATTTCAATGCATACTAGGATCGGTATACTGCTTAATCATCCACAGAGGTCGACGCAACTCCATTCGCCGCTCTCCTTGTCATTGATCAATCAACCGGCGCATTTTCCACCCAAAACCCCGCAGAAAGAGACAGAAAATGATAAAAGAATCGAAGCGGGAGGAATTCAAAACCTCGTGCGAAACACTTCCAGGAATCGACGGGCAGAGAGTCTTTCGCCACGAATCGACAGCTCTGGCGTGCAAGAACCACTGATGGCCTCGCCTAACATTTTCGGTTCATCAATCCCTATAGGAATGCATCAGATATCACCAAAGTCTCTCTCTCTCTCTCCCTCTCTAACTGGTCATTCATTGACATTGTCATGTTCTATAATAAGTTCGACGTGGGTGGAGCCCAGGGAGTGACATGTGTATCTAAGTTAGCATCACGGAAGGGGCGTTTCCAGTGATTTCGAGATCGGAAAGATTCTGACGCATCTTTTTTTTTTCCTCCAAGGTGCTGACATTTGTATGTAAGTCAGCATCGGCAGACAGCTCTTACTTTTCCTTAGCTTTGGCTAGGTCTTTAGGAAAAAAAGGAAGCCAGCTCGTCTTGACAATAATTGCTGTAGATAATATTGTTATTGACATCTGCAGAACATCAGTTTATGGATAATAATTAGCTGACAATTGTAGAGTCCCCGCGTGAGAAGATAAGGTCTGATGAGCATGATAGTCGCAAGACTCGTTAGCTCCTCGCCGGGCCCTTCTGGGATCAGTACGCGGGGCTCTACCGGCTCTTCGCTCAGTCTATCCGTTCGAGTGGGTTTTCACCAAGAAGTCTATCTGCATTCCTATCCTCCCTCGTCTTCTTCACCTTTACTTATAAAAGAAAACGAGTGATCAGCCCAACTTGGCAAGGGGATGAGTCAGAGCATTCCTGATAATCCATTGGAAGATCTTATCCCCTCTTGGCGAAACTTATTCGAGAGAACAAGGCCTGATTGGCGTGGCCTAAAGATTTCCACCCATTGGGGTCAAGTCAACTTGTAGGAAGAGCAGCCGACTGATTGCATTATTATTGTTGAGAATACTTTTAAGCCCTTTGTCAATTCAACACCTAATCTATTGATAGTTCAAATGGCGTGTCAGACTATTTTTACCCTCTTTTTTCATGTATTAGATGCCTGTATGCGGCAGCGGCTGTATGACGCGCAATATCATCCTGACTTTGGTTGCAGGAGAAAATTACTAAAAAATTCTAAACTTAATTAATAGTTCTAAATTTTTTAATTAAACTAATTTTATTCTAAACCTTTTGACGATTTTCAATATATTTCATCCGACCCATTTTGGTCGACAGTTGCTTACGTAGTCACCAATAGTCTTAGGTGGCATGGCTATTATTGGCGTAGGTAATTTTTGTATATTTCTTAAATTATTAATATTTTTATAATTAATTGATTTTTTATTTTTTACTTTTTTCCACTATGGGCATGCAAAGGTCATCGACTGACCCTTGCTAGCAACTGGGCGAGGACTAATCACTCTGGTTGGAATTTAATTAAAAAAAGGGAAAGAAAGAATTGAAAACAAATAAGAAAATAAGAAATTTTTTAAAACAATTGCAAATATTGTCAAGTAAGTTACTCGACCCTATTTCATGCCAAAATTAGTTGGAAGGATTATATTGTCATATCATCAAAAAAAAATTTAAGACTGAATTGGCCAAATTAAAAGTTAAAGAATGAATTATATGGTAAATTTACGACTTTTTTTTAATTATTCTTTTACATAAATGCAATATTAGTTCTAAGCAGTTTGTCTTTTAACTTTTAGTCAACATCGGTTGACTTCTTAAACATATCTAATTCTATAGTCAATCTTTATTGTCGAAAAAAAAAAGGATCCTCAGTTTAAGACGGGTTGTTTGTGATTTTCTAGCGTTTGAATCTCTCTGATGGCCAAATTCAGATTTGATTAAAGAAAATTATATAAAAAATGATGTCTCAATTAATCAAATAAAAGAAATAAAACCTCAATTGATCAAGACGAAGTATTCGAAACATTGCATTCGCGTTAAATATTTTACATGCATCACGTTCTTTTTAACCTCATAACTCTATGGACGATTGATTGAGAAGTTGATTGACCAAACTTAAAAGACGTTCAGTACTTAATTATTCAACTGGCAAATTCTCTACGTTCGCTAGCGTGTTGGGCCCAAATGAGCAACCGAGAGATGGGCGAGGCTGAATTGCGCTTTCGAGAAAACACAAACTAATTTTGTAAAACCAACCACATAAAAATTTTACCTCTACGGATGAAATGAACCGGCAATATAAATAACTGAAATTGAAGAGTTCAGGAAAAGAGGAAATGCAAAATGAGATTTATAAAGGTTCGGTTTGGGCGTGCCCACTCCTCTCTTCTAATTCTAATGGCCTAACCCAGCCGAATTTAACTAGTTATACTTTGAGTAAGATACCGCCCTTCTTACAAGTGTAGAGTCTACTACAATACAAAATCTAATTCCCTTCTACGGCAACCTGCTGTAGACTAAGTAACTAGTGGACCCTCCAATAGTCGGTTCACACGCCTTGTACACCCATCACAATAGACATTCTGTTCAAATTATAAACCATACCTCAAAAATTTATAAAAGGTCTCTCGACAATTTATCTCTTGCTTAAATAAATGCCTTTGCTCTATATACAACTACTACTCATGTGTTTACAAATGGGCTTGTCTCTCTTGGTAACTCTTAAGAATAATATTCAAACAGGCATTGCAAGCTTGTAAAAGAAAATGGATTCAGAAACCTCTCAATAATGCTCAAAATCTCTTGTTCTCGTTCTTGTCAACTATGTCGATTCTGGCCAATTTTTCGGCAATTTATGAAGCGCCAACTTCGAACTTTGCATTTGAATCATGTAATCGTCATATCCATCTAATTCTTTATAATAGATAAAATCCCGACAACGTTGCTTTAATACGAGCAGTTGATAAGATCTTCCATCAACAGTAGGTTTTGATCATGCCATCTCACCAACTTATCGAACGTATTAGTCCCTGATTTCTGGCATAAACAATCTCGGAATATCATGCTTCATTTGTCGAGCCTCCAGTCCAGGAACTCCAACGGTCGTCAAATCTTATCTCATATGTTTACAGGTCGGACTGCTTTTGCGTGTTCGGTTCTACACTGTTCCTTCTGCGGCTTTCCTGGACTTAGCGGAATTCGGCTCATACGCTTGTGGAATCAAACCTGGCTTATGCGTCATCTAGAAATGAGCCTCCACACACTTGAATAAATGCACCAAATGCTCGGATTAAGTCTCTTTTTAATCATCAAAATCCTTTGAGAGTATTGTCCAATCTAGGGAGCCAGTTGCACGCCATGGTTCTCTCTCCTTTCCTCGTGTGAAATGAACATAAAACTAATGAAGCTTCGGAACGCGTGGATTCACGCAGTTTACATACGATATGCTTTCTAAATTTTCCTTGTGGGTCCGGGGCTCTTGTTCTGGTCAACGGTTTGGATTGTCCGGCGGGGACCAGTGCCGGAAACTTCCGTGGTACTGACTGCCCAACTTCCGTTTACTCCGTGGTGTCCGTAATCCCCTTTCAATCACCGTTCACCACGCAGTTCATTTGACAGATTCAAATTGTAGGCACATGGTTCTCTACTTAGGTTTTGTTCTGCGTTAATCTCCATTTTGCCTTCTTTTCCTTTTTTTGGCTACATAAAAAGTAGTTCCGGAGCAAAATTAAACATTATAAAGTACACTTCCCTCTTTTCCTCCGTGTGCTTTCAGGAGTTTTCGGCTGTCGCGCTTTGCCAAACTGCTTAGCTTCAGTTCAGATGCTTACTTGGCCATGATATGTGCGCTATGATCTCATGTTAAAGCAGGAGTTTTCTCACGGATGCTTGAACCGGAATCAAACGGGCGAACAATGTATTTTGGAGCGTATCATTCAACAGTAATCGTACTAACCCTTAATTAAATTTTAGAGAAGAAAGAAAAAGAATTCAACATAGTTAGAACTTTTATAAGCATTCTATGTCTATCTTGTCGAAAACCTGTTGGAAAATATGGAGAAGAAAAAACATATTGGAGGAAGAATACACAACACTATTTGTTGTAATCAGAAAATTAATTTGAGAAAGTAATAACAAAAAGAAATTGAAATTGGAGGTAAGGTGCCGCTAATCAAATCTCTTTAAGATGATTAGTTTATGCCAATCGTACTAAAGATGCATTTGGTTCAGCATTTTCAATGGGTTTTCGGTCTCCAAAATCCCTTGGGGAAATGCTAGATCACTTGACGACTATTTGAAGGAGCTTTTAAGTTAAAACCAATGTTGAGAATGCTAAAAGATTAATGTCAATAGGGACTAGCATTGGGTTTTCAACATTGGCTAAACTTATTTTTTTTCCTTCCAAAACCACCCCCATAAATTCTTTAAATTTCTGATTTTGTCCCCCATTATTTTTTTAATTATAAAAGGACCAAACTGGCGGTCGGCGGTTGAGGTCCCTTTGGAGAGGGTCACGTGACCTTGGCGAGGGTTGCTAGAGGTCACACGACCTTGGGCGACCCTCGGCGAGGGTCACATGACCTAGGCAACGCACGACCCAAGAGGCCGTTGCCTGCGTCTCGCAACCTTAGGTAGCCTTAACCTCGGGTCTCGCGAAGGTCACATGACTGATAGTCGCTTGGGTCGTACGACCCTTGCTGAGGGTCGCCTAAGGTTGGGCAACCTACAGTGGCGCTCACAAGGGTTGTGCGACCTTAATTGACGGCTGATGTGGACATCGAGCCATATCGAGGAGGAGGTGTTAGGGACCCATTATCTATTCCGATTGGTTCGATCACTCGAGCGCGGGCCAAGCAATTTAGGCAAGTTGTTGGCGTTATGGTTCGTGATCTTTGGCGTGGAGATGACCTTGGATCAAATCTTGAAGATTCTTGGAAATCTTGGCATAATTTTTGGCGTGAAGATGACCTTGGATCGAATCTTGAAGATCTTGGCGCAATTTGATTATCTGGTCACCAAATATTTGACTAAGTCAAAAAATTATCTTCTTGTTTAGATATTTCCTAAAATATGACGCATTAGATTTCTAGGGTTGGTTTTAGGGTTTGTGTAGCAACTAAAAGACCTATATTAAGGACTAGTCAACTTTCTTTGGGGCACATATATATTTTATTTTTGAGGAAAAAGAATTGTAAGGTTCTCTTCTACTGTTCTTTTGAGAACTTGACCTTATCGAGATTCTCTTGTGGCGGTCGATTCAACTTATCGAGCAAGATAGCGAATTCTTTCGCTCGTGATGTCTATAACATTGGTTGGTTGACACGCGTTCGTCAACATGTCACGTTTATACCAAGGTTGCCAATCACAGGTTTGATTGGAGGTCGAGGTTTGCAATTCGCACAATCCAAACCTTTGTAGAACGATCTTTCCGCAACGATTCACATTAATGGCCCCCGGTGGCCATATCCCTTCATTGGACCAATGAAGGGTTTGGTCTTTTTTTTCCCCCTTAAAATTATATATATTATTATTTTTTAATTTTAAATAAATAAATATAAAAAAACTAAAATTAATCACCCAAAGGGTTTTTCAAATGTGTTTTCTATCAAATAGCATTGCTCTTAAAGTTACTTCTCAAAGCATAGTTTACCAAATGACTTTTACATTTACCCAAAGCTTTTTAGACTAAATTACGTTGCATTTCCCTAATATGTTTTTAAAATGCTGAACCAAATGTATATTAGCTTCACGAACTTCGTCTCTCAAGATACAACAGCTTGGACCTGTTGGTATTGGTGTTATATGAACAACACTCCGTCAACTACTTATTGAAACTAGCACACTTATAGAAACTTGAAGAGAGGAGATGTTGATGTTTTTCACTTCTTCTTGAAATGAAGATTTTGAAGTCTATTTATAGAGTTTTAATATTTATAGAGTTTTAAAATTCATATACAGAAGTGATACATCAATCGTAAATTAAATAGATAGAAGAATCTAAAATTACATTAATTAAATGGATAGAAGAATCTAGTAGACACATGAAATATGAATTATATAGATACACGAACTCAAGAGACACACTAATCAATGAGATATATGAATGAAAACAATGTATATCGTTTTACTTATTTTTTTTAATCCATTAACTCACCATAAATATAACAAAACCCACTCGAACTAAACATACAACTAGAGATCTACGCCTAGCACCACTAATATAGAAATATGAGAAACGTAATAGCTATAAAGATTTCTTTTTTTCTCCTCTCTCTTTTTGTGGCATTGGTTGCTACAAGGATTTATTTATTTATTTGGTCGACAGAATCTAATACGCGCATGCGTGCGCATGATTTGGTTTGAGCATGTAGCTTTGAACAAAATATTATTACTCAGGTCCTCCAACCCAAATTACACATAAATAGCCGGACAACAAGGGAACAGTTGCAGTCCTTGTGCTTTAAGTTAGCGTCAACATCTCGACTCTAATTTCTCTGGTAGTGATTAGTCCGACCTTCTAGAAAATTATAAAGAGTTAGTTAACCCAAACCCATCAATGGCACATATTAACAGCCCTGCTTAATGTATCCCGATAGTTTAAGATTTTTTTTTAAAATTTTTTTTGGGGTCTAGACACAGTTTAAGATTCGATGCGTTTACCTTTTTGGCATGAAATCCAGCTTCCCATTAATTAGCGGCCAAAACCGGAAAGCTCATCCGCATAGCTAGAAGTTTGCCCATTTACACGTGGGGCCCCTCACCTATACAGAGTCCAAAACTCCTCCTAGTCCTGATGAAACCAAATCGAAAGCCTCTGTCCTAGGTAGGGCCCGCTCCCCCTCCCTTGTTGTTTTTCTCGTTTTCTTAATTTCCTCGTCTCCTCAGAACTGCCCCCCTCTCTCGCAGAATTCCCCCACGGGCGGCCGCACGCGCGTGCCCGCTCCTCTCCCTCGCCGCCCCGCGCCGTATATAGCGAGCTGCGCGCCGTCGCCCGCTTCGGCAGGTCCCTCGCGCTCCGAAAGGGTTGAAAATGGCCGTCTGAGAAAGAGAGAGTTCCGATTTGAAAAAAGGCACTTTCTCTCTTCTCCTCGCTTTGCTTTCCCTTCGGAGCGGCCGAGAAATCGCTGGGCATGAGGGATCCTCTACTTCATGGCCGCCCTCGCGCGCTCGAGCTCCTCCCCCTCCTCCTCTTGCTCCTGTCCGTTCGCGCCGCTTCCCAGACCGACCCCGCGGGGCCGGACGGAGCCCCTCCGCCGCCGCCGCTGGGCCCGTTCCAGGCCGGCCATAGGTTCAACTCCTCCATGGCCGTAATCATGGTGGTCCTGGTCAGCGCCTTCTTCGTCATGGGCTTCTTCTCCGTCTACATCCGCCAGTGCTCCGACCGGCGGTACGGCCGCGGGGATCCCGCGGGGCCCTACGCCTTCGGGCGGGGGTCGCTGCGGGGGGCGGCGCGTGGGCTCGACCCCTCGGTCATCGACGCCTTCCCCACGTTCCTGTACTCGTCGGTGAAGGGGCTCAAGATCGGGAAAGGGGCGCTGGAGTGCGCGGTGTGCCTGAACGAGTTCCAGGACGACGAGACGCTCCGCCTGATCCCCAAGTGCAGCCATGCGTTCCACCCGGAGTGCATCGACTCCTGGCTCTCGTCGCACACCACCTGTCCCGTCTGCCGGGCCGACCTCGCGCTCAAACCCGGCGAGGCCCTCCCTCCGGCCGTGCAGCTACTCGACCAGGACCCGGCACCCGACGCCGGCGGTTCCCAGGGTCATGTCAGCGTCCACGTCAGTCCCCACCACGATGAGCCGCGACCGCCGAGTGAAGGAGTCAAGCCATCGCCCAGGCGGGACGCGGATTCTACAGCCGATGAGGGCGCGCCGCGTCGGTCGAACTCCACCGGGATGCGCCTCGCGAGGATGTTCCTTTTCCCGCGGTCGCACTCCACGGGCCACTCGCTGTCGCTGGTCCGACCGGGGGACGACTGCGAGCGGTTCACGCTGAGGCTGCCCGAGGACGTGCGGACCCGGATCATCAACGACGCGCGGCTGGAGAGGGCGAGGAGCTGCGTCGCGTTCCCGCGGGCGAGCAGCCCGAGGACCGTTTACCGGAGCGGGAGCGGCCGGCCCGGCGGAAGGGACCCGCCGCTGATCAACGAGCGGTTCGACCGGGAAGGCCGGTACGGCAAGTGGGCGTTCTCCATGACGCCGCCGTTCATCTCCAAAACCGGCTCGGTAAGGGCGGGGCGAGGCAAGCCGCCGCCGCCGTCGAGGTGGGTACGAGCCCGCTGAGGAGCTCCTCGAAGCCGGATAAGTCGCCGCCGTTCGATCGGTGGTTCGTGGGGAAGGACGTGGAGGCGGGCGAGCGGTCGACCGATTGGCTTCGGCAGCCGAGCAGTCAAACTTAGACGGTATGACTTGGACCTTGGGAGGTTTGATTTTTGCATACATTAGTTTTATTTTTTTTCCAACTTTATTTTATTTTCTTTTTTTGTGGCCTGCTATAACGTTTAATTTTTTCTTAGACGGTATGACTTGGACCTTGGGAGGTTTGATTTTTGTGTACATTAGATTTATATTTTTTCCAATTTTCTTTTATTTTTTTCTTTTTTTGTGGCCTGCTGTCACGTTTAATTTTTTTTTTCTTTTTGTGGGGGTTTGGGAAAAACAAAGTGGCTCTTTGTACAAAAGTCATCGACGCTTGGGCTTGCGATTTGGACAAGTGAGAGGAACGCGAATGGCTCTTTAGTCCGTTTCTAATTTATGATTTTTATCCAACGAAAACAAAGGAATTGTCAATTTCGGTTGATCAAGACACGCAAGCTAATTTTTTGAAGAACGATTTTACTCAAAAAATCAAAAGCCTACAAACAAACTGAGCTATTGTGATCGTTACTAGACCACCAAAAAGAAAAAAATTAAGGTGAACCAATTTGTTAGCTTGTTTATCTTAGTATCTATGTCGTGCCATTTCAAATTGGCCGGAACTCCTAGCATTTAATTTGTGAGGAACATGTTAATTAATGATATGAGTGGAACTACCCTTTCGTTGTTTGTTTCTTTAATTTCTTGGACTCATTTCGTTATTAAGACCTTCGGATTGTGACATCCTCAAAATAAACGTTGACGAATCTTTCCTTGAAGGAATGAGCGAGGGTGCTATTACCTATGTGTGCCATGACATCTCCAGCGTCCTGGTAGATATCGGTTCGGGTATCTTCAGCGATGCAAGCAAAGGTGTTAGGAGGAGGTCAAACCCTAGACCACTTCGAAGGAGGATCTAACTTGTGTTTAGAGTTTGGAGCTAGAGTAGTTGGAACTGGTATGATCAAGCTGGACAGGAAGCTAGTGCTCTTATCTAGGGGTGTGCAACTGAACCGGGTATACATTGGAACCGGACCGGCTCACCTGGAAAACAGGATCGGGAACCGGTTCCCAAAATTCGGAATCGGTTACCGGTCTGAGAACCAGTTCGGGTATCTTCAGCGATGCAAGCAAAGGTGTTAGGAGGAGGTCAAACCCTAGACCACTTCGAAGGAGGATCTAACTTGTGTTTAGAGTTTGGAGCTAGAGTAGTTAGAACTGGTATGATCAAGCTGGACGGGAAGCTAGTGCTCTTATCTAGGGGTGTGCAACTGGACCGAGTATACCCCAGAACCGGACCGGCTCACCTGGAAAACAGGGTCGGGAACCGGTTCCCAAAATTTGGAATTGGTTTAAACTGGTCCGAGAACCGAGTCCGATTGATTACCCACCTAGGAATCAATTTTCAGATCGGTTTTGGAATCGGTTTCAGAACCAATTTTGTAAGTATAGATCCAAAACCCTTTTTTTCCCCTTTTTTTATTTTTATTTTTCCTCCTACAGTCACACCGTATTTTTCCTCTTGGCTCTCTCAAACACACACGGTATTCCTCCTTCTTTGTTTTTTCTTCCTCACTTGCTTCCCTCCCTCATCAACTCCCTCTCGCACCATCCAATGGACGGATGGTGTTTGTCACCACCAAATTTTTGTGTATCACGTGAATTGACTTGTCTAATTTCTTTTTTATATGAGGAGTTATGTTTGCATAAATAAGTAACTTCATGTAGTAGCTATGAGAATAAGACTAATATTAGACCCATGTTTGTTGCTAATTCTTTGCCTTATGATTTTATTTATTATAATTAGCCATATGGATCTTTAATTGTTCATTTAGTCAAAAAGTTTATGTAATTATTTATTACAAGAGTTTAATGTTTCGATACAAATTAGAAGGATGACGTTATTTTCTCACGTATTAATATAAAATTTGAAATCGTATAGGATATTGGGAAATTGCAAAACAGGTTCTAATAGAAACATGGTTGACTTTGGAACCGGACCGGAAAAACATGGTTGATTGGATAGGGTTGTCAAATACAAACGGGGGTTGGGTACGATCCAAAAAGAGAAACCTAGGTTATAACGGGTCGGTATAAAGTTCGGTTTAGGCCTACCCACCCTGGACCCGATCTCCCCTACTTTTATCGTCAAAGCCCAAGCTCAATTGAAGAAGTTCTCAAATTTGAAGTTAGCCCATAGCGAGAGAACGTGTAATAAAGATGTAGATTGAATTGAAAAACCCCAACGACAAAAGGCCTTGCCCATGAATCGGGTCTCTTACCCCTGCCAACCTTTTTGGATATACCATATTTGGTGAAGTTGACGTTAATTGTGGTATCGAATACTCGCCATTCTTTATCACTAAGGTAGTTGGTTTGATGATAAAGGGGTCAAATGTCTTTCATAAGGTCATGGAGGTAATTTGTGTTGTGAGCGACCCTTTTTTTTTTTTGTCAGTCATATTCTATTCCTACTCTAACTCTCACTCTCAGACTTTTGCCCTGCCTCTTTATAAGGCGTGGGAATCGAAACCCACTCCTGAAACTAATTTGTCCACACCCCAACCCCTCTTAAGAAGGTGGGAATTCGATCCCCCCACCCCCCTTCCATATTGGAAGGGTAGTCATTGGGGCAAACTTCAGTGGTTAGCGACCCTTTAAATGGCTCGTGCTGCCTTGTCCAACTGCCGCATATCTCACTTGGAGAGGCTAATTAGATGATAGCATCTTGGCGGGGCACGATCATGGGATCACTACTCTTGAACATTCGTGTAGCTGCTGCGAGATCCTCATAACAAAGTCCGGTGGAGATCGTTAGCACTAATTCTTTTCCCGGCCCTTTTCTCAATTGAAAGAAAAAAAAAATGTCGGCTTTCCAATTTGCAACTAAACTTACGCACATTTAGGCAAAATACGTGGGGAAATTGATCGTGGATAAATCACATTCCTTAAATGATCGCTATCGGCTTAGGCTCCATTCATCAAAAGCCTTCTTGCGGATGGCCTGACCCGTGGACAAAAGCGATGGCTAAGCCCAGCCCGCAAAGTTCTAGGTAGGGAACATTTTAAATGAAAATGTTAATCATTTTATTCTGAAAATCAATTTCCGATCAGAAATAGATATTTTGTTTTTATTTTGTGGACGAGTTTCTGAGCAAATATATGTGTTTAATAATGATACAAAATTTATGTTCGTGAAATGTAAATTCATTTGATAACAATACAAAATTTTTTCATCTCATGTTGCCGATGGTGGCCGGCGGCAGTGGCCAGCAACTGGATGATGGTGGACTAGAACCAAATGATGCGGAGGACGATGGTTGGCGAGCGGCAAATGGCGACCGATGATGACAAAGGTAGTGAGGGTGAGCGACGAGAATAGTTTTTATTTCTCATTTTTATTCCAAAAATAAAGAAGTATGAAATTTTTACTTCTCATTTTTGTTTCAAACATTTTCTTAGACTAAAAATTTGTTCAAGAAATAGAAAAATGAAATTGTGTTACCAAACAAAATTATGTTCCAAACCTATTCCCGAGAACAAATTTTAGTCACAAATGACATGGTTATTATGCATGCCTTGTCTGTATGTTTTCCATTTTCTCATTCTCATCTCTCAAATGGAGATTTTTTTTTTTTTTCGATTTTCTTTGCTCACTGAATATAATAATTTTGTAAGGACCAAAGGTGAAAATCCATGTGTTGTGGTTGGAATAAGGAGTGTGCAATGGGAACTGCCCAAATTGGGAACTCCTTGGATCGGCCAGTTTTGGGTGATTCCTATGGGTGGCGGTTTGATTCTCAATTCCAAGGTGAGAATCAACGGTCTGGTTTGATTCTCGGTTCCCAATTTTGGGAACCAACCCTCTTAGTCCGATTTTCAATTCCACCTTGGAATCGGACCAAATCGGGAATCAATCATCCCAGCGGGGAAGTCGAAAGGGACAAAATAATTTATTTTATGATATTCATAGAAAAGCAACATGAATAAAAGATCGAAACTCTTTCGGTAGACTATCTCTTGTTGTCACAATCTAGGCTAATCGCCTAATTTAAAGGACCGTATGGCACGTAACCTCCTTAGTTGCGAGTACTACACTAGTCAACTTAAGCATGCAATACCTGATGTCAAAGCATACATGTTCATATTTAAGTTTTGCCGACCCATTAATTATCTATTACATAAGAAAATTGGGATTGACCCCTATTCCTAAACAAAAGCACCATTAAAATAGTTCATATTCGTAATTATTTAAGTCATGCATCGCATTACATGGTCTTAATGTAATGTTATCACGGAACATTGCACGGCGCAATTGAGTGCACGGCGCAATTTAGTGCTATGGCTGGCCATCTCCATAATAGGATTTTGAACTCCATACTCAACTCCTTGTCGATGGGGTTTCATCTCCGTTGCTGTTTTCGTGATTTAATGGTTATTCGTTCAATTCTATTCATATTCACTTTTGAATCGTTTCATAACCATGCTTTACCGAAAAAGAGGGGGCTGATCGTTTGAAGGACATATCATCCTATCTGTGCCTTTTCCAATGTGGTTTGATGAATCAAGCCTTGGAAGATATAATGACCAAAACTGATCGAGCTTTTGAGAAGCTTTTCGAATCGGGTCAAACTCTTATTAGATAAACCCTTGATCTTAAGTTAAACTCGACCTAGTGGAAACTATAAATACCTCTCTTGGCTGAGAGGGGACGTGGAGAAAAATTTCGAAAAAAATGGGGAAGGTCTCTTCCTTGGCAGCAGAAGTAGCAGAAAAAATCTAGCCTCGTTGGATCGCACTCAAAATTTGTGCAGAGTATAGTAAGTCTGGTGGGATTGGTGAGAAATTATTTGGAAGTACGTCTTTAAAGAAAAAAGTTGGACTGATCGGACTGCGAGACTGACCTCACCAGCTGGCCAGAGGAAGAAGAAAGTGATAAAAAAAAAAAAAATTAAAAATTTTAAAATATATTTAAAAAATTGCCTCGCTGGCCGGTTGTCTCCCGCCGGCGTCCACGTCAGCGCCGGCCGGCCAATTTTGGCTGGATAGACTGAATTGGCACAATTATAAAAGATTTAGGACTAAATTGGTCAAAAAAAAAAATTTAGGATTGAATTGGCACAATTGCAATAGGTTTAGGACTTTTTTTGATAATTCTCCCCCTATTTCTTCAACTTCACCAAAGGAATTGTGCATCAAAGATCCAGAGGTCCCTTATGATGTTCACAGCCCTGGCGTTGCTAATTGCTGCCTCTTGCCCTTCCCTGCCGATGCTGATTACAATCTTCCTCATGTCGGTCATCGATTGAGTTGATATTCCAATCTGGGTAATGTCCTAAGTTATATCTAAATTAAATACTCAATTGCCTTTGTTATGTTTATTTGATTCTGACACGATTTGATATGAGATTTTAGGTGTTTCCTAAATAGAAAATTTTCTCATTTAAATTGTTACCATTGGGGTTTCGATTTTTAAGACCCAAGATCATATCCCCGATTTCTTCTTTTCCTATTTTGGATGTTGTGAGTATTTGATGTTGTGGGCATATACATTGCATGTCATTAGTTTAGGAAATATTCCTATTGTAAACCTTCGTTTCCTATTTTGGATGTTCGAGTATTTGATTATATGGGCTTTTTAGAGCATGTCATTAATTTATGAAATATTCCCCTATTATGAGAACTACAAAAATAATTTCATTGCATTGTGAAGGTCATCATTCCTTAATAATGTCACTTCGGTCCTATTTTGCTATCTTATTTAGTTTTTTATTTCTATTAGAAAAAAAGTTCAAAATCTCTCATTAGATTAAATAGTAGGATTAATTAATTCAGGTCATTAGAGTTGATATAGGTCTCATTTAAGTTAATTAACATCGCCTATATGTTATTTAGATTTCATGTTTGTTCATTAATGCCTATTAAGTTAGAACTCTCAACTCATAGACATAGCCTAGGCCATTCATACATCACATCGTTATTTGGTTTTTAGTTAGTACTTTACAGAACTCTCGATGTGTGCAATGATAATAAAGCTTTGCCTTTGAAATTTTTAGCTCATCGAGGTCTTTTTTGATCTTCCTAGGCAACTTATTTGCTACTCCGATTATTGATTGTTAAATTCTTGTTTGTTTGTGCAGCCGTGTGATCACTCTCTTATGTTCGTGGTTTAGGATTAAAATTGACTAAGATTGTGTTCAAAATATTTTTAAAAGTAAACAAAGAAGTTACCTAAAACAAGCCCCCATATTTGTGAATTTCTGATTCATAGAAGTAAAATATCCTCCACAATTTTCTTTGGTTTCTAATCAACCCTAATCGATTACCACTCCAAAAGGTAAAATAAATTACATGTTGAATCCGTAAGCGATAACATAATTTTTTTTATGCAAAATACAAAAAATACAGGATCTTTGATCTTTATGATTTTCATGATGAGAAAAATGAAGACATACATTTTTCCATAGCAATACCCTTGAAGATGATTATTGTAAAAAACTAATAAAGCACGGAACTTCGATTTCTCTCCATTAACCCACTTTTCCTTAATGTATTATGTCTGATGGAGGATAGAATACAAATGTAAGTTTCCCACGTCATGGGTGGAGAGAGGACCATCTTATTTATACATGCTACAAAAGAGGCCTTCCATCAGGCATTTTTTAAACTTTCGTGAGAGTTGCACTTCTTTGGAAGAAACGGTAACTTCCTAATGAGGATTGTATCATTTCATTAGAGTTGTAACTTCTCATAATCAGTACATTTTAGTATTAAATATTTATTAAATAAATAATTAATAATATCATGTGAGCCACATAATAATTCTTACAAAATCAAGTATCAAATTGCGATTAGTAGAAATGAAAGAGTCTGTGTTAAATATCACGCTACATTCATTAACTTTCCCTTGATGGTTCACCTCGAGAAACGTCATGCATAATTGTCAATCATTTAAAAGAAAGAAAGAATGAATGAAAAATGTCTCGTGAGAAATTATTCAACTCGATTTACAACCATACAAGCGATATACATCAAGGAACAATTAGGATAAGAGAGTTTAAGTAGTTGAACCTCCCGAAAAAGCTTTACGTTATCCATTGTAATATGAGGAAACACTACGAGTGTTTGAGATGACACAGTCTATAAATTACGAAAGATAAGATCAATCTGAAATGTCTACTATATCCTATACTCTGTCGGCGTGTTGCTGGACCCAAGTGGTCATGGACAACACATCCCGGACAAGCCCAGATCATGGCACTTACAAAGGACTCGTGGCACCGGTGCACTCACTTGAGCTCCAAATGGGGTCACATTTCCCTTCATCTATAGTGGAGAAAATTTCTTTCAATCCATCCTTTAAAGATTAGTTATAAATATGGTCATCATCCACCTTATCTCTATATCTATAATCCCCCAATTATAAACCTTGGTTAGAGTTAAATTCCTCCAACAAAGAACGGGGGAAAGCAAAATATTGTCTTGACATGAATGTACCTATTGCACCCGCTCAAATACATACCATCTTGGCATTTGTCTCAAGGAAGTAATTGCCAGTAATTTTGGAAAATTATATATTTTTAAAGACGATGCCATCTCCAATTAATACTGTCTTTAATGTTTGAATAGTATTGAATACTAAGACGGATTGACCAACTCTTTTATGCAGCATAAATGACTATATTCAAGGAAAAGATTTTTTTCTCTAAATCATCGATTTCTGCCAAATAATTGCATGCTAAGCGACGCGCAACATTATTGTCGGCTACTTAAAATGGAGTCACTTGATTAAACGCTTAACTAGAAATTGCCACCTAATGGGATAAATTAATCTCGTACACTAATCTCGACAATCCCGACATGACTTTCTAATAATTTCAGCCTGAATTCACACAAAAAAAAGGCGGGGAGAGAAAAAAAATCACAGCGCATTCTGTCATTTAGCTAACGACCTAAATTAATCGGGGGAATAATTTTCGCCGGACCAAAACCTATTACTAAACGACTTCGACTCGTTCTAAACAGCCGACTGGGATTCACGATGTCCATCCTTCCTTAATTAATCGAAAGGTCAGGCGGGCGATGGGGTCGTGCGCGCCAAGTGGCGGTTTCCTCCGCGCCTTCCTCCTCGCCTCCTTCCTCCTTCCTCCCTGGATTTTCCTTCTCGGGCCGTGTTTTCCTCCGCGTCTGGAACGTCCCCCCCAACCCGCGCGTCGCTTTCCATGTCCCACACGCATGTTACGCACCTAAGTTTCTTATCACCTTGACCTCTTCCTCCTTGCATTCGGTCACGGACCTTTAAATTATTGCACAAAAAAAAGGTGGGGTATTAAGTGTATACAATTTCTAATTGAATTCATATGAGGAACAACATCAGCGTGCAATATTCCTTTTTTTTTTAATTAATACAACAAAAAACCTCAAACTATACTCATTATGATGCGAATATCCTAAATTATTTTCGTGTTATTAAAAACACTAACCTTGTCCATTGAAACACAAATACCCCAAACTTTCCGAACTTAGACCAGCATAAAAAACATGCCCCGAATGGTAGTGAAATAGAGGGTATAAATGTTTGGGTTTTATCGTGACTTAAAGAAAAATATGGGGGTATTTATAACACAGTTGACAAGTTTAGATTTTATGGTAAAACAATTTTTCTTTTTGAATATTTGTATCGTAATGGACATAAATTGAGATTTTTTTGTGATATTTGCCTTCTTTTTTTTTTTACGCAAACGCCCGTGACGTAGAAGACCTTGTTTATTTATTGAAATGATTTCAATTGTCAAAATTGGAAATTGTATATAGAGTTTCCATTTTTTAATCATGCCGATTCCTTAGCAATCAAAAACAAAAATGTCATTACCCCCGAAAACGCGCTCTCTAAATAATCTAATCTAAATCCACGTCTTGACACGCTTCAGAAGGGGCATCTCTCTCCTCCTCTCTCTCCTCTATATTCACCCTCTCTCTCTCTCTCCGATGATCAAGTCCGTCGTCGTCGACTAAGCAGCGATGGGGCAACGGAAGAAACTCAGGGACATCGTGGGCGCCGTGAAGGACAGAGGCTCGCTCTTCAAGGCGTCGCTCTCCGCGAAGCCCGCCACCTCCGCCACGCGCGCCTCCGTCATCCGCGCCACCACCCACAAGTCCGCCGCCGCCCCGGCGGAGCACCGGATCGCCGCCGTCCTCTCGCTCGGCCTGGGGTCCGGCATCACCGCGTCCGCGTGCATCTGGTACCTGACGGCCCGCCTCCACCGCACGCGCAACGCCTTCGTCGCGCTCAAATGCCTCTTCGCGCTCCACGGCATCATGATCCACCGAAGCCCGCACGACCAGAACCTCTGCCTCTATTCCTTTGCCTTCGAGGGGAAGAATTTACTCAACCTGTGCAAGTTCAACGACGACTTCGACGAGGAGGCGAAGGAGTACTCGTCGTGGGTGAGATGGTACGCCGCGATGCTCGAGCAGAGCCTCATTGCTTCTCACGCACTGGGTTACGTTCTTTCTTCTTCGTCTTCATCTCCTTGTTCTCAAGCGAAAAGAGAATACAAACGAGAGAAGATGCGAGCAGCGACGAGCTCTGATTTGATGCGGGAGCTCGAAGTCCTCGTGAACTCTCTAGAGCAAGTGAGCGACGTCCCAGGGTCGCTGCATCTTCGGAAGAACGATCTGGTATACGAGGTCGTGCGATCAGTCTGTCAAGATTACCGGATGATCCGGAGCGAAGTGTTCTCGAGAGTGGAGGAGTTGGGCAGCGAGGAGAGATTGGGCAGCTTGAGTTTCGGCCATCTGACTCGGTTGCTGAGCGCTCTGGAGCGAATCGAAGGTTGCCGAGGGAAGCTGGCTTCGCTGTTCGTGAGCAAGGCGAACGCCGACGGGCTGTGGGACTTGATCGCGCGAACGAAGGCGAAGGTGCTCGGTCTCATTCGAGGTGGTGACCAGAGCTCGACGGTCGTCCCCGGCGGCGCTTGGCTTCCGTGGCGGGACAGGTTTTCTTTTAATGCTTTGACGACTGTTTTGTGACGTGTTGCGATCGGTTCAAAACTTGTACAAAAATGGCGACGAGCTGTGTCAACTGTCAAGTGTGAATGGCGTTCGTGAGATTTGTTCCCTTCTCTGTCCTCCGTCCTTTCCTTAGGTTGAAAAAGATGCGCCGATTAAGGTAAAATTGTCAAATACTCGTAATGACAAAGACTTTCCACATGCTCTGATTTTCTTCGCAGCGTTTGACACGAGTTTATTTTTTGAACGATTCTTCGGCCCGACACTTTGCCTATAAGATTTAGAAAAATGTAACTAAACCCTAATTTCTCTTACTCTACCTGAGCTCCATTTTAGAGCCTCACAACACAGTCCTAGGTTCGAGGTTGTACTCTAATTGGCTTCCAGGGCACTTTCCTGTTCGGATCCCTCTCCATCGCCAAGAAAATGGCGTGCTCGTCGAATGAAATTTGACAAATCGGGAAGCTAGAAAATCACAACTTCGTCTAACACCATCAATTTTTCGCGTGCCATGATTTGTTGTCTCGGTTAGTACATGTAGCATAGAAGGTTCCTTGATTCAAACATAATTCTATATAAATATGATAAAATATAATTAACACTTGCCACAGGAGATTATCATGGTGGTTATCATTGAATGAATCCGTCATTGAGTAATAATAATTAATCAGGAGTGATTTACAAGTATAAATCATCAGGGGTTCTATAGAGATTAATGATAGATTAACTTTGTCTCGTTATTTTCAATTATTACCCCCAAACCACGCTAAAAGTGAGAAAAAAAAGGTTCCCTATGTCATTGCGCATACAGTAACATAGATTTGAAAAATTGAGAAACAATAGAGAAAATTCTCAACATATATGGTTTTTTCGTTATGGAAAAACTTTAGAGCATGATAGCTCGTAATAAAAGCTATCATCAAATCTTTCGGAAAAAAAAAATACTTATGCTCCGTTTATTTTGCGAAAGATGAATCACTTGTAAAAAAATTTCAAAAAAAATAAAATAATTGCTTGTATTGTTTACAAAAATGAATGAACAAAAAATATTTTCATCGCACATAAAAATGTTTAGATATAAATTTTTATAGGTAATGAAAATAATTTTCATTGACTTATTATTTTCAACGATATAAGCGATTTTTTTTATAATTTATTCTTTGCGAAACAACTGGAGGCATAATCTAAATACTTAAAAAAATTAACTTAATCACTGAATTACACCTGTACACGACGTCAGAAAAGTCCATCTAAACTTTTACTCATTAAACTTAAATGAAGAGGGATAAAGGTTCACATATCCGCAAGTTGATGAGTAGAGCTTATCCATTATTGGGAAGCTAAGAATAATAAAATGGCTACCTGTCTGAAATTGGCATTAAAAAAGGGGAAGAAAGAAAAGGACAAAAAAAAAAACAGTTAGCAGATGGTGATTTATATAGATATGTATTGCTATTCTTATTATTATTAATGCTAAATGAATTCGCGAACAATATGAAGTCGTCGAAGATTTGATGGGAGACTTCTGAGTTTTCGGCGTTCGGCCCGGCACATGTACATCATCGTAAAATTACTCCCTCTATTATATTTAATGTCGCTTTTAAATTATTAATTTTGATTTGGTCGAAACTTTTGAATTATTAATTTGAGTGGTAGGTTTCGTGGGGACAGGCACTTGGATACTTATGGATAAAAACATCGATATAAGTACAGAAGATTAGTTTGGACTCTTGAAATTGACTTTGGAGGGATTTGGCCAAAGGCGCTGTTAAGAGGGAACGCAGGGGCACATTCTATTGAGCTAAGAATGTTGGTCTTGCAGTTATTGTGGGCAAAGATTTGATCGGACAACTGAGCTATAGAGCTAAGAATTTCATGTCGCGAGCTGGAGATACTCCGTTCGAATTCATACATGAATTATTTATCGAAATAGTCAAGCCATGTGTCAAATATCGTCAGGAAAATTATTAAAAAACTTCTAAACGTATTTCACTCATGTCAATTTAATCCGAAAGATTTTTAATTATACAAATTAAGTCTTAAACATTTTGCCCGTTTTACCAATGTAGTTACTCCAGCTAATTTTGAAAACGTTGATGTGGCAGTCCATTTAGTGTTAATGGTCCTAGGTGGTGTGGCCAGCTTTAACATAAACAATTTTTAAATTTTTTCTGAATTTTTTTCTGCATTTTTCTTTCCTTTTCGTTGGTGGCCGGTCTCTAGCAATGGTTGGAGATCGGTCATAGACAATGGCCAACGCAGACTGAGCGAGGGTTGCCTCACCCACAACTAACGAGGGTCACAACCCTTGTCAATAGTCCTCAAGGGCTTGCAGGCCCTTGTCTAGTGGCCAATGAGGGTTGCCGACAACAATAAAGAAAGAAAATAAATAAACAAATAAGTAATTAAAAAAATAAATGAATTTACAAAATTGGTCCATATTAGTTCTATGGTGTCACATAAGACATTTGGTATTAATGTTAGCAATTTCCTATCAAAATTGAAAGAATTGATTACATTGGCCAATTAAGGCAAATTGTCAAAATGTTTAAGACTTAATTAGCCAAATTAAAAGGTTAAAGACTGTATTTTTATAAATGTAAGAAGTGTACAACTTTTTTTTTTTTGGTAATTTTCTCAATATCATCTGCATACACACAATTCAATGGTAATATAACAAGTTCATATAAATGAATTTATTATTATCTTGATGCTTTATTACATCATGAGAAGCAATAATGAAATCCCACTTACTAGATGCGAATTCTTCTAGTGTTATTAAATTGTATTTGCAATCATTTTTTTTTTTTTTTTAAAGTTGCATAGTTTGCGTTTTGAAACTAACGCGGTGAAATTTTTCCCATTAAGTCAAGCCATGAACGACAAACTTGAAAGGAAGACATCAAAAACCGTCATCATTTTTCTCACCAATTTCATTATGCATCTTGACCTCTGGTAATAAACGACACGAATTTACATTTTACATCAGCTACTATTAATTTTTATTATTTTCGGAATTGTCAATTTTTCCGGCTATCATAATTCTGAATGCCCCACCACCAGAAACCCTCGAAATCAAAAGGAACATCTTGACCTAGGTTAAGTCATCGTCACTACAACTACCCTCGCCGTCGTTGCCGCTTCCAATTGCTATGCACCGCTGATGTCCTAGATACCAAGACTCATATATCAAATTACGGAAAATTATACAAATGATATGAACCTCGATTAAATATGCAACGTGATTTATAAACTTTTAATTTATTTAATGCGATTTCTAAACTTTTGAATGTCCAGCCTAATTGTCACGACTTAACCTCGGGTGCACCACCTAGAGTTTAGCTAATGGACTACTAAGTCTAGGGCTCTTCTAAACTCATATCAATTCGTAACTTAGGTTCAAGTTTTTATCATGCAAATGATTTTTATCGAGGAGTCACTAATCAATTTATGGTATGTCAATTAGGCACCTAAGTAAAATAATTACTCCTACGAACTAGATAAATTCGGTATGGAGACTTAGTTACACTAGATTTCTCTAATGCCCTTTCGGTACCATTCTTTTTATTTTCAAAAAAGTCTTTGCAAGCAATCTGGATTAGTTTTAGCCTAAATCACTATCATGCAATGAGGTGATTACACGGATGCTCAACTATTATTAAACACTCAATGAATCAAATAAATTGCACCAAAGGAATTCAACACACAAAGCAAGCAATTATTTTTTTGGGTTTGATCTTATCTTGAAATTAAAACTTACCTATATAACATTCACTTTAACTACATAACCAAACTCTATTGACAAGCAATTTATAATTAAATGAACCTAACAAGCAAACTATTTGACATGCATATAATATTTTTTAATTTTTTTATGAAAATTCGTAATTAAAAAAACCTAATTAAACTATCTAAAATGAATAATTTTCTAATCCATTTTAGAGGTTATTTTGACTTAAACCCTATCCTATCTCAGGAAACTATTTTAAAAATACGAGATTATCTAAATATGCAAGCATTATCTAAGACCCTATCTATAAAAAAAAAAAATGTTATTTAGAATCTATTATAATCTATTCCAAAATTATCTAAACATGCAATCTTATTCAAACTAGGCAATGTTATCGAGAAATCCGAGCAATCTAAAAAATGCAATCCTAATTTAGGGATACACAATTTGATTTTTTTTTTTTTTTGGGTGTTTTCCAAAACAAGAAATTTCCAAATATTAGCATTATATCCAATCCACTCAAGATATTCATCAAATAAAGGGTTAAAATAATTGAAAAAAATAATTCATTGTCTCACAGATTAAATTAACAATTATTCTAACCCTAAACATCACAACATTCAAGAAAAATCAAAATAATTAAAAATTGATCTAAAGTCTCACGGATCAAATCAATAATTATATTGATTTTGAAGCCAAAATATCGTCAATGGAAAAAAATCAACTTAATTAAAAAATGATTCGAAGTCTTACGGATCAAATTAGTAATTATAGTGATTTTTTACCAATAATATCCTTTTGGAAAATGCCTAATGCCTCAATGATACCACTATTAGCATCAAATGTTCCAATTTAAACAATAATATCGAGATGAAACTTAGTTCAAGAAAATTACCTTGTTTGGATTTTATTTCCAAAACGGACTGGCCTGAAGGATTGACGAACAACGGTTTGTTTAGGGGTGATCGGGTCCAGGGACCTGGACCCTGTACCCGCCTTGTTATAACCGGTTCCCCTTTTCTGGACCCTATACCCGACCCTATTTATATTGGACCCTGTACCCGACCCACCTTGTATTTCTGATCCGGTTTCAGGGTCAACCCTGTTTCCACTAGAACCTGTTTTGCAATCTCTCGATATCCTATACAACTTCAAATTTTATATTAATAAGCGAAAAAATAATGTAATCTTTCTAATTTATATTGAAACATTAAGCACTAGTAATCAATTAATACATGAACTTTTTGACTAAATGAAAAATTAAGGATCCATAGGGCTAATTATAATAAATAAAATCATAAGGCAAAGAATAATAAACATGGGTCTAATATTAGTCTTATTCCCACAACTATTACATGAAACTACTCATTTATGCAAGCATAACTCCTTATACAAAAGAGACATTAGGCGAGCCAATCCATGTGATGCACAAGAATTTAGCGGCGACGTACACCGTCCATCCATCAAACGGTGTGAGAGGGAGTCGGTGTGGGAGGAAAGCAAGTGAGGAAGAGGAATGAAAAAGGAGGGGTGCCATGCTTGTTTGAGAGAGCCAAGAGAAAAACATTGTGTGATTGCGAGAGAGAATATAAATCGGGAGAAAAAAAAAAAGTTTTGAACCTCTACTTACAAAACCGGACCGGGAACAGATTTCCGGGTGGGTAATCACTTGGACCCTGTTCCCGGACCGGTTTAAACCGGTTCTGAATTTTGGGAACTTGTTCCCAGACCGGTTTTAATGGGAACCGATTCCCGACCCTGTTTTTCGGGTGGGCTGGTCCGGGAACCGGGTATACCTGGTCCGGTTGCACGCCCCTAGGTTTGTCAATACAATGGCCTCATGACCAATGAACCTACAAGAATAGAAACTTCAAGGATTGGCTCGACTTAAGGACAAGCGTGACAGGAGCTCAGGTCGAGGCTCCACAGCATAGTTAGCTCAATGGGATAGGACACGTGGGGAACAACAGTGGGCGACGATTAGATAAACTCGGTAGGACAACGAGCGGTGCAACGGCAGCAAGCCATCGCGGGTGGTTCGGACACGGCGGAAGCAACACGTAGGTCTCGAGTGGAATGTCAAGAATGGTGCAACTTCGGTTCACGACAATAGGGATCGTCAACGCTCAACACCGCTACTTCGCTGCTACGTAGGTTCGGCAAGGCTGCAAAATACGTCTTCTCCGTGCTCCGTGGAGACCCCAAGTGCACTCTCCAATGTGCAGAATGTTGATTCTAGGGACGTCTTCCAAGTGTCCGACATGCCAAGATAACTTCTCCTCTTGGACGTAGTGGAGTGGTGGGGGTGTGCCCCTTTGTAACCTACAAGAAAAGGATCAAAGAGAACTTCTCTTTCTCTAACCTTTCTCTTGCATCGTGAACGTGCAGAAGGTAGGACTCCCTGTGCTTTTTCTCTCTATTCCTCCCTCACGTGTGTCTCTTTATGCTCTGAAATTCTTTTTTTTTTTTTTCGCCTCTCTATCTGTAACGTAGCAACCTTTTTGTAGGTGAGTGGACTAGGGTCGCCGTGGGCTTATTTCCTTCTATTGCATTGCATGAATATTCTCTTGAAATTGCATGTATTATTCATTCGTCTTGCCTACCATTTGTCTTGCCAACCATTCGTATTCTTGCGACTTTTCTTTCTGCCCACACCGATGGATATGTGAAGACTAAATTCCACTTTCCTTTTTCATTGATTTCCTTTGTATGCATTTCATATCTTTCCACATTGGACTATGCAAATATATATATTCTCCACCGATTTTTATTACATATTGCCAAAAATTCAAGATCATAATAAGATTTTCTCAAATTCCAAATCTTGCAAAGACGAGATCGTAATATCTCCTTGTCACACTTGCCCTTTTCGAGAATATATGAATAGATTGCATAAATATTGTCGCGACCCAATATTTCGAGGGTGAGGGTGAATCACCTAAAACTAGGTTAATGGATTACTAAGTCCGAAGACTTGGCGCGGACTCTCTCAAGCCCTACCAATCGTGACTTGATTCTAAGAAAATGACTCATTAAAACATGCAATTATATTTCAAATTGGAGCCGCCACTAATCAATTAAGGCTAATTAGAAACCCAGGTAAAGTATGGGAGAATACTTTACCTTTTACGAACCAGAGATTTAATGGATTCGGGGACATGGTTACGCTAGATTAATCTAACGCCCTTTCGGTACCTTTAAAAAAAACATTTTTGCAGGCAATGTTGATCAATTTTAACATAAGTTACTAACATGCAAATGGTGGTCATGCGGGTGCACAATCAATGAAATAGCATTCAATAAATGAAAATGCTAAGAAATTATAAACCACAACTTTATTAAAATCCACTCTCTAAGAAAACATTAAAAAAATGCTAATAAAAATGCATGCCCTAAACATGATTTCTAAATGACATGACACCTAACTTTTATTATTATGCAATCTTAATCTAAAATTAATATGCATGAATTTTACTTTAATGATATGTGAAATGCAATTTATATGGCCTAATTTGAACTATATGTATGCAAGCTAAACTAAAATAATGATGATATGAAATGGGATTAATTATGAACTAATTCATTAATTAACCAAGAAGATAACTTTTGAGTTTTTTTTATTTCTTTTAAAAATAACCTAATAATTTTTATTAAAAGAAAGTAACATAATGAAGCAAAGTTAATTTTTTTATCTTTTTTTTTATTTTTAAAAAAGACTACATGAATGGGAATACTAAAAATAAACTATGACCCACTAATTAAAATGCAACATGTAACGTGCACATTATAAAATCTATATAACCTAAATAACATTTTTTAGTTAGTTTTTTTTATTAAGAAAATTAACCTAATTCTACATGAATCTTAAAAAAACTAAAATGTGTTGTTTAAAATGTGAAATGTGTATAGACCTAAATACCTAATGTGATGCAATCCTAATTCATTAATATGCAAAAATCTAATTAAATGTGCCTACTATGCAAACTAGTTAAAATGCACCTAGTATTCTTTATTGAAATTAAACAAACTAATTAAGCTATTCAAAAAGGAATAATTTCCTAATTCAATTTCGGGATTAATTTGATTTAAACCCTATTTGTCTTAGAAAACTATTATTCTTTTTACTTTTTTTTTATTATCTTTTTATATTATGAAAACATGCAAACAACTAAGGATGGAATCCTTAAAAAACCTAAAGGTCAATTTATTAAGCCTACGTGTCTTAATTTAATAAACCTATATGACCTATAATGCTCATGCAAGTTTTTTTTTAGTTTTATTTAAAAAAAAACAAGTAATTATTTAAGCATAAAAACTAAGATAAGAGTTAAAATAATCAAAAAGATAATCCGTTGTCTCACAGATTAAATTAATAATTATTTTAACTCTACAATCACAACAAGGAAATCAAAATAATTACAAATTTGGTCCAAAGTCTTACGGACCAAATTAAATAATTATTGTGATTTAATGATTGAAATTCTACCAAAACCAAACCCAAATTAGTATAATTAAAAAAATGACCCGATGTCTCTCGGATCAAATTAATAACTATAGTAATTTGAGCTAAAATCTATGGATAATGCATATAGAAATTGCAAATATTAACACCCAACATTTAAATAATTAAACTAAACATACTATCAAATGAAATAATCAAGAAAAAAAAAAACATAAAAGATAAACAAACAACCTAAACTACAAAGTAATGAAAAAGTAAAACCACCTAAGGGTAAACCAACGGAACAAGAGGGCAACCGAGCGGAAGATGGTCGGCGACCGGAGCTCCGGTGAGGGCTGGTTCGGCGTCGCTCGGGAGGTGGAGACGGCGGCACGGTAGAGACGTCGGAGGCGGAGAACCGGCGGTTCGGCGTCGCTCGGGAGGTGGAGCGGGACTGGAGACGTCGCGTGGTGAGGAGTGGACGCGGACCGGTGCTCGGCGGAGGCAGACACGGGGTCGTCGGCAACAAACGGGGGCGAAGTAGAACCAGCGAGTGTGAGGGAGACGATGAACAGTAAACGTCCCCTCACCTCTGCCTTTTACTTTTACCTTTCCCCCTCTCTGCAGTGTACTTTCTTTTCTTTCTATGGCTGGTCAGAAGAAGACTTGCTGCTCTTCCCTTTCTTACGTACCTCTCTCTCTCCTTTCCATTTGCCTTTTTGTTTTTGACTCCCAATGAAGGAAAAACAAAAAATGACTTTCACTTTTTTGGTCCTTCGACGAAGAGAAGCCCTCCCCCAAAATTCCGAAGCCTGCCTTCTTTTTATAGAGGAAAGACTCGGAATTGTTGAAGATCGAGCAATATTCGCTCAACCATCCAACAATAAAAGGCTCCAAAATCACACAACCGTTTAATTTTTGAATTCAAATTTTAAAAAAAAAAAATCCTTCGAAACCAAGATTATCCTTTATTTTTTTAAAAACTAATTTTAAATTAGGTGTCAATAAGTGGAAAATAAAAAAATAAAACTGAATTTTTTTTTTTTAATTTTGAAATGAAAATATATTTTCAACAACAAAGATTTTTAAAACCAATTTTTTCTTAAAAAAATCTTCCTCCAAATGTTTTATTTTATTTTATTTTATAAGTTATTTATTATTCTCTATTTTTATTTTTCGAAAGATAAGTTTAATCCTAAATGCAATGTTATGAAATGTTTAATATAATTTTTATTAGGTGTCAACAAATATACAAAAAATCCTCTGCCATATCACCAAAAATATCAAATCATCAAGTTAATTTTTAGTCATCAGAAAATAATGGGCTCCAAACCATCAAGTTAAATCTATCCATCACCGGTCCAATGCAAATGCAATAATAATAATAAAATTATATGCTATGTAATTAATATTTTCTTTTTTAGGGCTTAAAACTTAATCCCTAATTTTCTATGCAATGAATAAATGATTGTGTCGCCAAAATTTAGGTATCAACACTAATCCTCAACTATTATACTATTATATTCAATCTAGTTCAAAGACTAAATTAAACATTTATTAAAAATTCAGGTATCATATTGAACAAATTAAGTTCAATGACCACATTGCACATTGAGCCAAAATTTAAGGATTATTATTATTATTATTGTCTCGTCAAATTAACTCGTTAAGGGGCGTGACAAATATGTTATAGTAATCTAAGCTAACCGGTCTATTTAGACATCTGAGTACAATATCTTTCATCATTTATAAAACCAATTCCCATACTATACCAGCTACGATAACTCCAGTACTGTTCTAATTAACAGTCAAGTACGGACCATCCAAAAGATGGCAAGAAGCATGACACAAAGCTAAAGGCACAGAACAGCAACATTGAATGTATATAAATGAGGTTATATCTGGATTGGGGCGCCACAACTCTCTTACGATTACAGACAGGGACAGGTTGCCGGTCAACTTCCCTCGTCAGATCGTAAATGCAATAGACCCCATCACGAACTGTCGGGTAACAGACGAAATTATGGGCATGAATAAGCCAGTCCAATTAAATATCAAATCAAGCATTAATGATTAGATTTACAAAATTTCGGGACCAATGTTTGTGGTCAGAAAAACTTTGAAAATCTGCTTTTATAAAACCAAAATGTTCCTTCCCATGTTCTGTCATGGAGTTATTGCTTGCTTGCTTGCTTTCTCCTACCATGGAGACTCACCATAATGTTGACTTGGACAGCTTGTTAATGCTTCAACCGCCCAGCAATAGGCTCCTAACCGCGAGGGTAGCTGCTGCCACTATCTCCGTCAGCGCTGTCCTCTAGTTCATTGTTTTCGGGCTTTGAGGTAGAGTACTTGTTCACCCGCTCGGCAGCTTTCTTAGCCTGAATGAAACCAACCGTCACGAGATTTTCAATGAAATGCTCAAGAGAGATAATGTCAACAAACATATACTTATGATCGTGTAAATGTACCTCCTTATCCCAATCTGAACGTATAGTTATTATAGCTAGGACCACCGTCTGAACCGCCGTGCCACCAAATATCATCCCACCCCACATGCCCTAAAAGATGCATTCGCAAATTATTAGATCTTCCAAAAACTCCATGGAATCGCCGTCCACCAATTGCAGTGACCATATTCAACGTGTTAATTTTAGGTGACACGTAAATTCGGCAAAAAGCATACCTTAACACCCCAACCAACCCACCATCCCAAAAGTAATCCGAGAGGGAGCCCGACAACATAATAACATCCTAGGTTTATGTAGGCGACGTACGCTTGCCATCCCGATCCCACGGCTACTCCTGTCATAAATTAAACAAGAGTATGTTGTTAGGTTCAAAGTTTGACATAAACCGTTTAAATATAAAGACTCACACAAGTATAGTCTTGGTGTGTATTCCTACAAGTATAATAAGCCGAGCACTGGATTCTACGGGCACAGCATAATAATTTAGCCAACTACCCGTCAAATATAGTAAGTTTTGGCAACGAACTGAAGTAATGACGGACGGTTTAGGAAAAAAAGAATGGGTATTTGGATTCACATATTTATGTTATGGCACGACAATGACCGATGTTGCGCCTACTAATGAAAGTTTTTAAGTAACACCTGACAAAATCGGCTGGACACTGTTGAGGAGGATCGTGACTCCTAAGAGGAGGGACAGCTCGTCGACCTCTTCCAGGACGTCCTCGGTCGTCGTGAATATGTACGCGAACTTATCGTGAAATATCATGATCAGAGCAAAGAAGAAGATGCCGATTATGGTCGATTGGACCACGGAGACCTTGGTCGCGAACTTGGCACCCTGGCCGTTACCGGCGCCCAGCTCGTTCGCCACCCGAACCCTGTGAAATCCAATTGAGGTCAGAGGAAACTGGTCGTGCAGGCGTTACTTCATTTAATGTCAAAGTCAAGCTACGGAAGACACTTTCTCTGGTAATGCAGTCTTGAAGTTTGACTGTTAGCTGGAGGTAATGCGGAGAGAAAGAGAGAGAGAGACGGAGACAGAAAGAGACAGAGACAGAAAGGCCTACCCGGTAGCAGCAAAGAAAGCGAGTGGGATCATCATCTCCCAACCATTGATGCTCATGCTGCAAGATATGGACACGAATACAAAGCCAAGTGAGTCCAAAAGCAAGCTGCTTTTTTTGAGACCTTCACTTTTCCAGCGGACCATAAGATGTCCGCACGTAGAAAATGCATTTCGATTTCTTTAAAATCGCCATTTCCTAAAAATAAGGTTTGTTTTTCAATATAATATGATGTTTCAAAATTAAGTGTTTTTCTGAAGATAGACTCTACGTCAAGATTTTAACCTTAGCCGTATCAGGTAGGCAAATATAGCAAGGCAAACGTTTTGATGAAACGATAAGACTTCAAAACCTCTGCCAGGCTGACTGCCGTCCAACCCGGTTGATTAGACTTCGGCCTAATTAATGACAGATCATTTAGAAAAATGTAAAATGAGTCGTACCAGATTGACAAAGCATCTACCGCGACAGTCGCATCTTGTAAGTACCCGGTGAGCAGAATCAGTATTCGATAGTACCAGTTTTCCAAGCTTTTCTCAATTAAACAAAACCAAAACCCAGTTAGCCAAATTCAACTTTAGGACAACGGAAAATGGAAGAATCGACAACCTGAGATTGAAACTCGAGAAAAAAACGAACACGGACACGAACTCTCACCAGAGCATGACCCCAGAAGCCGTCGAGAGCTTGAGGAATTCCCAAAGCCCCGAGAACGCCTCCGTCGAGAAGCCGGACCACGTCAACGGGCACCCCCCGCAGGAGGTGTACCCGAACAGCCCGAAGACCATGATCCACCACGAGATGTCCAGCACCACCGAAATCCCGACGATCCCGAACCCGAACACGTAGACCGCGAGCCAGCTGAAGAGGATGTTGAAAAGGAGGGCGGCGAGCGAGGCCCACGCGATGACCACGTTCTTGAGCTGGCACTGGAGGAACCGCTGGAGCGGGAACTGGAAGGCGAAGCTGAAGTGGAGCGGGATCATCCACGCCGCCGCCACGCCCGTCATCTCCGCCACGTCATCGGGCTGGCCGAGCAGCCTCATGAGAGGCGCGGCGAACACGTAGACGGGGAGCAGCAGGAAGCAGCAGCAGAAGAGGACGATCCACGACCGCTGCATGTAGATGCCGAGCATGCGGTACCGCTTCGCCCCGAAGGCCTGCCCGCATAGCGTCTCCAGCGCGCTCCCCATCCCGAGCTGCGTTCCGCCGCACAAAATTCCAATTAATGTTTGCAGATACCATGAAAACAAACAAAATTGCAGAATCATTCCAAAAAAAAAAAAAAAAAACAGTATGCTTGTCCATATTTTTCGAAGGCATCAATTAATAATTAGCATATCGTCTCATCCGCTCCATTCCCTTCTCAGGAATTTAAGACACATGTCCCGACATTCATATGGGGGATAGAGTTAGTCTCAGGAGAAGCAGTTCGTTTACCAGGAGACCGAAATTGAAGCCGACGATGACGGTGTTGGCGATGGAGAAGGCGGCGAGCTCGACCTCGCCGAGGTGCCCGGCGAAGGCCTGACTGATGATGTTCATGGAGTAGGAGGAGACGCGGCTGAAGATGGCAGGGCCGACGATCTGCCATAGCTTCTTGGTTTCGATCCAGACCTTGGTCTTGAGGTCCTTGTTGCTGTCTTCTAGGTCCTTGCTCTGGCCCTTCGGAGACGATTCCGGCAACAAGGGTTGGCTCTCGCTCATGCCCTCTCGCTCATTGTCGATACTTCCCATTTCTGAGCTATGATATTTGCACCGCCCGGGGGGGCGCGGGGCGGGGCGCGCGGGGTGGGGAGCCCGTCGAGAGAGAGAGAGAGATGGATCAGTAGCGGGTCATGGGACTTTGTAGAGGAATATGGATGCCCAAATTAATGCTCATCACGGAGTGAGGGAGGTTGGTGAACTCCTCCCACATGTTTTGGTCAAACAGGAAGCTTAGTTCAAATTGAGTACTTTTAGATGTCTCGATCGCGATGATATCGATCCTCAATTCCACTAGTAGATTGCAAAGGAATGGCGCTATCGATGAGTGAAAACATGGGCATTTTTATAAATTCGAGTCCAATTTTAATTTGAATTCCGAGTAAACGTGTACTATGAATACACCTTCGTGCGCGAGGCATGATGTGAAAGCTCGCCTATACAGGTTAAATTATCACATCTTTGAACATTACACAGTGAAGTGTCCTAATGCTAGAACCCGAAAAGTACAGACTAATCCGAAGTTGACAAGGTCCGAAATGATTGCTTTGGGCAATCGACGCGCCTGAGTTAGTGGCCATGCCGGGAACTTCGAGAAGAGGCACCGGCGGTCGAGGAGAATCCCTATCTGTCGACTACCAGGAAGAAGTGATAGATGTAGGGTCGATGGCATTCAAACTGAACAGAAGACCAGCCTCCATTTCCTGCTAATCTGGAAAGTTTACTTAGGAGAATCTTATCAAGTTAATATGATGTCGGCTCTTGTCCATAAACTAAATGGGGATCTCGTAAGTCAAACATATCGTGGTCGCTGCTGTTCTTTTCTATTTTTGTAAAGAGGAAGAAAGGTTTTTCCCAATTTACTATAGGAAAAAAAATCATATTATCACCATCAACACGTGGTAGTTCAACCGATGAAGGGACAATTGTTTTCGCTAAAGATTCGAACCCCATGAACTCTAGGAATCAAATTTCGAGCCCACTTGCAATCCGCCCGGAAGGAGGCCCTCATCTAGTTAGCACTTTGATGAGGTCTTGTCGGCGGGCTGGTCAAGTCCCATCGGATGCAACATCAGGACTAGGGGAGCCAGGCGACGAGCATCCTGCGGCCGCGCCTTGGGCGGATAAACCTCCAGGATTTGCAGGCAAGTTCTTTTTACCGATCGAAGGCTTGTGATTCCTTTTATCAAATCGAGACTCTCCCCCTCAAAACCAAATAACGTGGCCTACACGGCGATTGGTCACGTGTTATTATTAATCAACTGTCGGGGCCAGTGTACCGCAGCGAAAATTATAAATGCTGAAATCGAAAGCGCGGCAAACCGAGATATGTCTGGATACAGCAAGCGTGGCCTTCCGGGGCAATCCTGGTCAAGCCCAGTTTCAACCCTGGATCGCCTACAACGTCGTGTTTCACGATGCGTACGACGCGCGAGGCGACGTTTCTCGGTCTCCGTGGGATCGTAGGCCGTCCTTTCACCGAACGGGAGTACTGCATCCATCTGCCAATGTTGATAAAGCCGAACGACACCCACATCGCGCGTGCTCTATCCGAGGCTTTAAGCCTTAATTATCTATTGCCTTTCTTTTGTTTTATAATTCTTTTTCAGTCTTTTCCTTTGCCTTTTCAATTTGACACTTCCTTTTGCTTTGCCTGTTCTTTTCTGTTTTCTTTTGCTTTGTTTCTTCTCAGTGGATTTGGATGTGAATTGCTCACATGAATGATCGAATAACGAACCACAATGAATAAAAATCGATTAAGGGGCAGGTGCATTATCTGTTTGTCTAGATCGTTATGCTACATGCTAGAGAAATGTCATCATGCAAAATTCTAATAATTTTGAAGAAATTATGTAACCACCGAGTGTCAATTATGCTTATAATTTGAAGTTCTCTGATTTTTTTTTTCCCTTTCTGTTTTTCATGATCCCGAAAGTTCTTCTTCTTTTATGGAGTTGCTCATCTAGAATATTGACTGAGAATGGGAAGCATATTGCGACTTTTAGGATTTAAAACTCTTGTTTCTCATTTTCAAAACCTATTTGGCTGTCGTGTTATCACCACTCTCACTCATTGTCACCCAATTTCTTTAGGCTCCAACATATATGTAGAACTCTAGTCTCAGGCTCTTTTATGCTTTTCTGTTTTTCTTTCCTTTTTTATATGTTCTAATTTTCCAATAAAACTTATCACAGAGAGTAATCGATCATTTAAGGTGCGTATGACAAAATTTTTAGACCATAAATTGATTTCTGACCAGAAATTGATTTCTCAATTTTTATTTCAGAAATTAAAATTTTAGCTTCTGATTTCTTTTTCAAATCTATTTCTGGAATAGAAATCTGTTCTAGAAATAAAGAAAATTAAATTGCGTTACTAAACGGATTTTTGTTCCAAATATGTTTCGGATAATAGAAAAACAGAGAAATAGAAAAGTAGAAATTTTATCATACGCGCCCTTACATAAAAGAGTAACACAAAAAAGGGCTATATATAACTCTCGAATTCGTACTTGTGAATTGTCAAATTTCACAATAGTAATCGGTAAATTGATATGCTGGATGTTGTAATAACTTTCGTCTTTGGTCGGAAGAAACTATGATCAAAGAGCAATCCGGCTCAAAACAAGCAAAGAAAGAAGAGATCACCGTCTTTGTTGATAGGGTGACATACGATTGATTCACGGTTCCAATCTGCTTCCTATAAGAGAGTGCATACTTGTCACTTCGTCGAATAGGCTTTGACGTCTGACGCTTATGGCAACGAGACTTGGCAGATCATGACTAATGGATCGCTGGCGGTGTCGAATGAAGATCTCTACATGGTTTTTTTTTTTTTTTTTTTTTTTTTTGTTTTTATATATGTATTTTTTTTTTGCGTATTACTTTGACGCTTCATTTTACTTTGTCTATTTTTTTTCTTTGTTTCTTCTAAATGGATTTGGAGTGTAATTGCTCATATGAATAAAGGAACGTGAAAAAAAAAAATCAATAAAGTATAAGTGGTAGGTGCATTATTTGTTTGTCTAGACCATTATGCTACGTGCTAGTGCAATGTCATTATGCTAAAGTCTAAAAATTTAAGAGAAACGATGTATCGTAACTACCAAGTGTTCATAATGTTCAGACTTTAAAGTTCTCTAATTTCTTTTTCCTTTTCAATTTTTCATGGTCCCCCAATTTTTTTGTTTTTGTTTTTGTTTTTGTTTTTATGAAGTCGCTTGTCTCAAATATAAACTAAGAATGGATAACAGATCGCGACTTTTAGGATTCAAACCTCTTATTCGTGATTTTCCAAATCTATTTGGTTGACATGGCATCACCATTCTCACTCATTGTCATCTGATTTCGTTAGGCTCCAACTTATGTGTCGGACTCTGTATTTAGTTTCAGCCTCTTCCATGCTTTTCGCTTTGTCTTTCCTTTCTATATGTTCTAATTTTCCAATTAAACATATTACACAGAGTGACTGCTCACTTATATAGAGGAGCAATCTAAAGAAGGCCTACATATACAAATCTACTACTCTTGAATTTGCATCAGTGAATTGTCAAATTTTGGGATGGCGAACGGTAAATCAATTCGTTGAACGTTTTGGCTTTCGTCTTTGGTTGGAAGAAACCACAATCAAAGGGTAGCCTAGCCCGGAACGAGCAGAGAAACAAGAGAACACGATCTCTGTAAACAGGGTGACGCATGTTCAATATACGGGTTTTTTACTATCAGGAATGGGGAATTGTGAACTTTCGGAGGGAGGAATCACGCCAGTTGCCCATCCCCGTCCCACGACATAGTAGATACCCAAATGGGAAGAAAGCTCCAAGAGTACTTTGCAGGCCTTGATACGTATCTTAGTTTGAGTACTTTGCAGGCCTTGATACGTATCTTAGTTTGAGATCTTCTTTTTGCGAAGGTTTTCGCTACTTTTCTCTACCATGGTGCGTTTCACGTGAGATGCGATTTATTATGAATTCATCGTCAGAAGATAATATAATCATTGTTCAGTAATTGGAATATAGTGCCGACAGTCGAATGCGCAATGTTTTAGGTCACCAAAGCCTCCCTGATAAGCCCTACATAAATTATTTATCAATTCGGCATTATTCAAATTAAAGGATGTTTATATATTGCGGTTAAAATGTAGTTTAATATATCTTAATTAACTGATCGGTTCTAAGCATAATTACTCGAAAAGAGTTCCTATATCTTCTTTGGGACATGTAATAAGCCATTGGATTATTAGCTTATGGTTATCCCTCGAAGAGACAAAAGTATAACCATTTTACATCAATATTGAATCAATAGGTTTATTTTCTAAGGGTGTCGGTAGAACCTGTGGATCTTACTCATTCTCTGGCCGATCTGTTTAGGTAGGTTCCAAGATAAGTATTAGAGCTCGTAGAGTAGGTTCTATGTTCTGAAATTTCAAAGTTAATGAGTATAGATTAGGGTTACGGGTTTGGAGTCATACTACCTTGTACCCACCGATCTTACTTATGAAGAAAGCTAGAAAACTATGAGTAAGAAAGAAGGGACAAGAGTTGCTCTCTAGTAGCTACTAATCTCTTGTTAGGAATTGGATTTCAAGCCCACTCGCGAGTCACCCTAAAGGAGGCCCTTATCTAGTTAGCACTTTGGTGAGGTCTTGTCGGCAGGTCGGCGGTCACCTCCCATCGGACATCTATGGAGGTCAGTTCACAACTCGGTTATATAACAGTCTTGTGGCATCAATGCAACATTGGGACTCGGGGAGCCAAGCGAGAAGCATTCTGCAGTCATGCCTTGGGAGGATAAACCTCTAGGATTTGCAAGCAAATAGAGGTAAGCATTAGTCTAGAGTCAACCTTGGACCGGCCCAACCCCATTAATCCTAGTCCGATTCTCAAGGAGACTGGATCAGTCCTTGGTCTTGGGATCCTTGACCAGCACTGTGTGGATTGGTTATCGATTTTGGGAGTTTAGGATCAGTCTAACCCAGACTAACCCTGACTATATATATTATTTATAATTTTTTTATATAGAGAAGATCCTAAGTCAAACGATGTCAATAGCATTAAATGGCTCCTTAGTGAGAAATCCAAGTAATTTTACGTTGTTCTTTAATAGCTTAAACTTCTAATGTCTTTTACGATATCAATGGCCATAATTTACAAAAAAAGAAAATATCTTTGTGAGAAGTCCTCATGGCATTCAAAACGGTGTAAACAGCTCCTCACGATATCCTCCTTCAGTATTTGTTCTTTTCTATCGTTGTCTTCTTAATCTTTAATTTGCTAAAATCGAAAGAAACAACTTTCCACTCACTGCTCAACACTCATCTTACTCACTTCTGATCGCTCGTGTTGCTCGCTGCTCAACTCTCACCTCGCTTGTTACCCGCCTCTCGCCGCTTGCCTCGCTTGCTACTCAACGCTCGTTGTTCACACCGCTTGCATCTCTTCATTGACCTCACTCGTCACCGAACCCATTAGGTTGGTCCGGTCTTTAATTGTCTTTTTAGGAAATAAAAAAAAAATGCAATAAAAAATTATCGGTTGATCTCGAGTTAACCCTAGAATCAAATTGAACCTTTGGGTTGGTCCGATTTTCAGTCCCAAGTTTAATAGGATCAGTTCTCGGTCTCAAAACTTGAGGATCATATTGTGCAGATTGATTCTAAGATTAGGAGATAGACTACCCCAACCCGGTCTATACTCAACCTTACAAGCAAGTTTCCTTGACCGATTGAGGCTCGCAATTCTCTTTATCAAATTGAGACTCTCCCTCAAGGCCAAATTAATGCGGCCGACACTGGGATTGTTCACCTTTTATTATTAATCAACTGTCGGGAACAATCCACACCAGCAGCGGAAAATATAAATGCTGAAGTCGAAAGCGCAGCAAACCGAGAAATCTCTGGACGCCGCAAGCGTCTAAAACCTTCCAAAGCATTCCTGGTCAACCCTAGTTTCAACCCTGGATCGCCTCCAACGTCGTTTTTCGTGATAAGGACGACGCGTGAGGCGACGTTTGTCGATCTCCGCGGGGCCTTGGGTTGTCGTTTCACCGAACGGGAGTACTGTCTTTCCATTGTTGATGAAGCCGACGCCCGACTTTCCACGGGCTCTATTTGGGGCTGTTAGTTTTTCCTTCCTTTGTTTTAAATATCTTCTTTTGTCCATTTCTGGCTTTTTAATTTGACACTTCATTTTGATTTTCCCGCTCTTTTCTTTTCTTTTCTTTTTTTCTTTTTTTGCTTTTTTTTCTTCTCAATGGATTTGGAGGTTGGTTGATCATAATGAATGATCGAAGAACGGACCACAATGAATAAAAATCAATAGAGTATAAGGGGCAGGTGCATTATTTGTTCGTCTAGACCATTATGCTACACGCTTGAGAAATGTCATTATGGGCAAGTGTAAAAATCTAGGAGAAATGATTTAACCACTAAGTGTCAATTATGTTCTAAATTTGAAATTATTTAATTTCTTTTTTCTTTTTCAGTTTTTCATGATCCCTTGCTCATCTCAAATATTGATTGAGAATGAGAAACAAATCGCAACTTTTAGAATTCAAACCTCTTGTTCACGAACCACTGGGTTTGCCCTAGTGGCCATCTTTCCATCTTGGAATGGGGAGGTTGAGGGTTCAAATCATCACCTTCTCAAGGGGGATTGAGGTGGGGATGATTTCATTTCAAGAGTGGGTTTTGACTCCCTCGCCCTACAAGGAGGCAGAGCAAAAGTCTGAGAATGAGTGTTAGAGTAAGATTAGAGTAAGACCGACAAAAAAAATAAAAAAAAACCTCTTGTTCATGATTTTCGAAACCTCTTTGGTTGTCATGTCATAACCACTCTCACTCATGGTCATCCAATTTCTTTAGGCTCCCACTTATATATTGGACTCTAGTCTCAACATATTTTATTCTTTTTCAATTTTCTTTCCTTTTTATATGCTCTAGTTTTCCAATAAAACATATTACAAAGAGTGATTACTCCATATATAGAGGAGCAACATAAAGAAGGGCTACATATAACTCCTTAATCGTACTTGTGAATTCTCTAATTTCATGATGATAACCAATAAATTGATGTGTTGGATGTTATAACTTTCATCTTTGGTTAAAAAAAACTACAATCAAAGAGCAATCTAGCTCAAAATGAGCAAAGAAAGAAGTGATCATCGTATTTGTCAATAGAGTGATGCATGATCGATACAATGGTTCGAATATGCTTGCTATAGGGGAACACATATTTGTCGGCAAAAGAATAGAGCAAATGCCAAAAACTATGAAAATTACACTTAAGTGTCATTTTTTTAAAAAAAAATTATAATACCTGAGCATTAAGTCCGACAACCCTAACAGGAAATTCTACATGGCAATTTCTTAATAATATAACTCACCTACGTGGCTTGCTGGAGACCTAAGTTAGCAAAGAAGAGCCAAAACAACATTGTTTTGCCTCTTTTTTGAATTCTAATGTAATTGTTAATTATTATTTTATTTTTTTAAAAGGAGGAGGACGCAGAAGACAAGGGCTCAACCCTCATTGCCGGAAACCCCCAGTGGGCAGCGGCCCTTGGGTTGGCCAAGCGAGGGTCGGCGACCCTCGCCAGATCTGGGGGAGGGCCCCAACCCTCGCCGCCGGTTGATCGGGGTTGTCAGCCCCTTGCCAAAGGCTTAGCAACTTTGGCCAACCCTCTACCCCATTTGATGCTGGCCCTTTCTAGCAACGGTGGCGAGGCAGTGATGAGGACTTGCATAGCCCTCACCAATATGTGATCTTTATATATATAATTTAGTTTAATTAATATTTATATTAAAATTTAAATAAGAAGCAAAGCGACATTATTTTACCTCTTATTTGAATTTTAATATAAATATTTATTAAACTAAATTCAAAACTAAATCATTATTTAAAAGAAGAAGAAGGAGAAGTTGCAGGTGTTGGGTGAGGGTGAACCGAGGCAAAATGACATTGTTTTTTTGCTTATTTAGCCACGTTAGCATGCAAAACAACATCATTTTTGGCTTCTCATGTTAGCGTGCAAAATTACATCATTTTGCATTTGTCTCATTGGAAAATCGCCATATCAGCATTTTTGTTGGATTTATCGTTGGCACTTAATCGATCCATTTTGCTCTAATTTTAGCACTTAAGTTATTTGTCACTTCGTCAAATAGGCTATGACGTCCAACACTTACGACGACAAGACTTGGCGGACCAAGACTAATGGATCGTGGACGGTGTCAAGTGACGATCTCTATGCGACTTTCTTTCTTCTTCTTTTTTTGTCTTTTTTTTTTCACTTTTTAATTTTTCACTTCATTTTGCTTTGTCTATTTTATTTTTTATTTTTTTGCTTTGTTTCTTCTTAATGGATTTGGAGGTTAACTGCTCATATGAATAAAGGAACAATGAATGAAAATCAACAAAGTATAAGGGGAGGTGCATTATTTGTTTGTCTAGACCATTATGCTACATGCAAGTGCAATGTCATTATGCTAAAGTCTAAAAATTTAAGAGAAATGATGTATCATAACTACCGTTGTTCATAAAGTCTAGACTATGAAGTTCTCTGATTTCTTTTTCCTTTCCAATTTTTCATGATCCCCTTTTTTTTTTTTCACAAGATTGCTCGTCTCAAATATCAATTGAGGATGAAAAACATATCACGACTTTCAAGATTCAAACCTCTTGTTCATGATTTTGAAAATCTATTTGGTTGTCATGGCCCTTTTTCATGTTGCTTTTCTATGTGAGTGAGCAGTCACGCTCCAACTTATACGTCGGACTTTGTATCTGGTCTCGGTCTCTTCCATGCTTTTCGATTTGTCTTTCCTTTTTAAAAGTTCTAATTATCCAATTAAACATATTACCGAGAATGACTGCTCACTTACACAAAGTAGCAACATTAAGAAGGGCTACATGTACAAATCTACTACTCTCGAATTCGCACTAGTGAATTGTCAAATTACGGGATGACGAACGGTAAATCAATGCGCTGAACGTTCTGACTTCCGTCTTTGGTCGGAAGAAACTACGATCAAAGTGTAGCCTAGCCCGGAACGAACGGAGAAACAAGAAATCACCGCCTCTGTCAACAGGGTGATGCATGGTCGATACACGGGCACAAGTCTGTATCCGGACGTTTTGTCGTGAATGGGGAATTGTGACCTTTCGGAAGGAGTCACGTCAGTTTGCCCATCTTCGTCCCACAAGATAGCCAAATGAGAAATAAGCTCCAAAAGTACTTTGCAAGCTTGGTAGGTATCTTCGTTTGAGATCTTCTTTTCACAAGGATTTTTGCTACTTTTCTCTAGCATGGTGCTTTTCACCTGATGCGATTTATAGTCAAATGCTCAATTATGAGCTCACCAGAGGCTCCTTGATAAGTGCTACATAAATTATTTATCAATTTTGCATCATTCAAATTAAAGGATGTTTATATATTGCAGTTAAGACATAGTTTTGTATATCTTAATTAACTGATTGTTTCTAAGCATATTACTCAGAAAGAGTTCACCTATCTTCTTTAAGACATGATTGTCAGCTTATAATTTTCCCTTGAAGAGATAAAAGTATAACCATTTTACATCAAAATGAATCAATAGGGTTATTTTCTAAGGTTGTTAGTAGAACTCGTGGATCTTACTTATTCTACAGACCGACATGTTCAAGTAAGTCCAAGATAGGTATTAGAGCTCATAGGGTAAGTTCTTGTCGCGACCCAATTTTTTTCGAGGATGAATCACCTAAAACTAGGTTAATGGATTACTAAGTCCGAAGACTTGGCACGGACTCTCCCAAGCCCTACCAATTGCGACTTGATACTAAGAAAATGACCCATTAAAACATGCAATTATATTTCAAAGTGGAGCCGCCACTAACCAATTAAGGCTGATTAGAAACCCAGGTAAAGTATAGGAGAATACTTTACCTTTTACGAACCAGAGATTTTATGGATTCGGGGACATGGTTACGCTAGATTAATCTAACACCCTTTCGGTACTTTTTTTTTAAAAAAAAAAACATTTTTCTTGCAGGCAGTCTTGATTAATTTTAACCTAAGTTACTAACATGCAAATGGTGGTCATGCGAGTGCACAATCAATTAAATAACATTCAAGAAATCAAAATGCTAAGAAATTATAAACCACAACTTTATTAAAGTCCACTCTCTAAGAAAAAATGCTAATAAAAATGCATGCCATAAACATGATTTCTAAATGACATAACGCCTAACTTTTATTATTATGCAATCTTAATCTAAAATTAATATGCATGGATTTTACTTTAATGATATGTGAAATGCAATTTATATGGCCTAATTTGAACTATATGTATGCAGTCTAATTTATACAATCCTAAATGTGTATATACTACATGACATGAGATGCATGACATAACAATTCTATATGCATATTCTTTTTGTGATTTTTTAATAATTCTTTGTTAATGTATGCAACCTACACTAAATAATGATGATATGAAATGGGATTAATTATGAACAAATTTATTAATTAACCAAGGAAATAACTTTTTTTGCTTTTTTTTTTTCATTATTTAAAATTACATGATGGGAATAGTAAAATACAATGCCATCCTAATTTATTAATATGCAAACTTTAATTAAATGAGCCTAATATGCAAACTAGCTAAAATGCATCTAGTATTTTGTATATTCTTTATTGAAATTAAACAAACTAATTAAGCTATTCAGAATGGAATAATTTCCTAATTCAATTTTGGGATTAATTTGATTTAAACCTCATTTGTCTTAGAAAACCATTATTCTTTTTAACCTTTTTTATTATCTTTTCATATTATGAAAACATGCAAACAACTAAGGATGAAATCCCTAAAAATAATCCTAAAGGTTAATTTAAACCTACGTGTCTTAATTTAATAAACCTATATGACCTATATGCTCATGCAAATTTTTAACTTTTCACTATTTCTTTTTTTTTTTAATTTTCATTCATTTTCATTTTTTTTAAACAAGCAATTATTTTTACATAAAAACTAAGATAAGAGTTAAAATAATCAAAAAGATAATCCGTTGTCTCACGGATTAAATTAATAATTATTTTAACTCTACAATCACGACAAGAAAATCAAAATAATTAAAAATTTAGTCTGAAGTCTTACGAACCAAATTAAATAATTATTGTGATTTAACAAATGAAATTCTACCACAAAACCAAAATTAGTATAATTAAAAAAAAATGACCCGATGTCTCTGGATCAAATTAATAACTATAGTAATTTGAGCTAAAATCTATGGATAATGCATATAGAAATTGCAAATATTAACACCCAACATTTAAATAATTAAACTAAACATGCTATCAAATGAAATAAACAGTAAAATTAACCTAAAAGATGAAACAAATAATGAAATAGATTAAACTACAAAGAAATGAAAAGTAACAATAAATAAAAAGTAAAAACTACCTAAGGGTAAAACCCACGGGGACAAGAGGGCAACCGAGCAGGAGATGGACGGCGGCCGAAACTCCGGGGAGGTGAGTTGCAGTCGTCAGTAGAGCAGTAACTTGATCCACCGGGACCTGCAACAAAACAGGGGAGGCGGCAGGTGGCTCCCCTCAGGCTCGGGCAGACGACGGACGGATGTCGGGCTCGGCGGATCTTCGGATCGCTGGGTCTGTGGCGTCGGGGGCGCGACGGCGTCGGGCGGTTCGATGTTCGCCGGAAGGAACGCAGCAGTGATGCAAGAGAAATCGGACCGGCGTGGGCTGCAGGCAAATGCGGATCTGGTTCGAGCTGCTGCGGTGTTTCAAGGCACGGTGTCGGGGCGCACGATTTGCAGGTCGCTCGGGCTCGGGATCTGCTGGCGTCGGGTAGCTAGGCCGTCGAGGGAGGCTTTGAGTGCAGGTCCGGCGTCGCGAGGTGTTGGGTCTTCGGAGCGCCGGTGGCGGTCGGGGCGGCTTGAATTTCGAGCGTCAGCTCCAGGCGGCTCGGGCGTCGCTCGGGAGGTGGAGCGGTGGATTGCTGTGGGTGAGGCGGCGGTGCGACGATGGTCAGCGCGGCTCGAGGCGGCGAGCGGCGCGGGTCAGCAGAACGTCAGAGGTGGAGCGGCGAGGCGTCCGGTGTTGATGCAGGCACGGCGAGGAGCCCGGCAAGAGGGCGGCGGAGCTCCGGTGTTGACGCGGTGGAGCAGAGGATCTCGGACCGGCGAGTCGCGGGTCCGCGCGGTGAGATCCGATGCGGCAAGGGCTGGCGAGAGCGGTTCCGGCGTCGTCTGGTGCGGTGGCGAGAGCGGTGGTTGCTCGTGAGTCGTCGGCGAAATCTGGAACTCGACGGTGCAAGGATCAGCCGCGCAGCGAAGGAACGCCCGGAGAAGATGAACAGCAGCCCCCCTTTTTCTTTTCCTTTTTTTTCTTTTTTTTCTTCTCTGCTTCCTCACGTCACTTTCCCTTTTTGCAGCACCTTTTCGCTTTGACTTTTCTTCCCTTTTTTTGTTTTCTCTCACCTGTCTCTCTCACTCTCTGCAGAAGCAAAAGCTTCTGACTCTTCTGCCTTTTAAATTCTAACGAAGGAAGGAAAAACCTTTTACTTTCTCCACACTCGTATTCCTTTTGGACGAAAAGAGAACCCCCCCATAAATTTACCTCCGTGCTCTTCATTTATAGAGCCCCAAATGAATCCAGTTTGTTTTTTTAGGTCGAGATTTTCACTCAACCTCTCAATAGCAAAATGTCTCCTAAATCGCGCGGCCGTTTAATTTTTTGAATTCAAATTTGTTTCTTTTTTTTTTTTTTTTTTTTTTTAAAGTTTCTCTCTAAACCAAGATTATCCTCTATTTCTAAAAACTAATTTTAAATTAGGTGTCAACACGTGGAAAAGAAAAAGAAAAACTGAATTTTTTTTTGGCATTTTGAAATGAAGATTTTAAAAACCAAATTTAATTTATTATTTTTTTAGAAATATTAGGTGTCAACAGCCGCCCCATTCTGAAGTTTTAGAGCTAATGAGTATATGTAAGGATTTTTGGTTTGAAGTCATACTGCCTTGTACCCACCGATCTTGCTTATGAAGAAAGCCAGAACTATGAGTGAAGAAAGAAGGGAAGAGAGTTGCTCTCTCGCCGTTGCTAGTCTCTCGTTAGTAGTGATGGCAATAAGTGGGAACTCTTTTGAAGGAAGAGACGATCTGGTCCTAATTAAAGATAAAAGAGTCTATTTGAAAGTTCTTTGCCTTAGACTTCGAGTTGATAGAGAGGAATGGCAAAACTCTTGGCCTTACGAGATGTGGGCTGCTTAAAAACTCTGCATCCTGGTAGTGTAAAAAGATAAAAGGTATCATGGATGATATTTCATGAATAAAAAACGTGTACTTCATTATTTATGAATTTCTTGTTTTTTCTTTGTACCTTTCATATTTAAATGTGCGAAAGCCCAAACTGATAAGGAAAATCCAATTGTACGATTGTTGTGCCAATGATTATGGTATTTGGTACATTATTTTCCCCCGGAATTCATCTTGATAGTTACGTTGTTTTGGAATTGGACTTTTTATTAGGGTGGAGCTAACATGTAGACGTCGTTGTCATGGAACATCGAACAACTTGACTTGTTTTTTCGGTTGAAGTTCGGATTGAGTTGGGATAATAGCGAATGGTAGTTGCTATTCTCTGTCGCAATACTTTAGAGAGATTGAAGCCCTGTAAGGTGAGAGGAGAAAAATGAAAATTAACAAACGGTTTTAGAGAGTAAGAGCATTAGGAAGTGACATGTGAGGGAGGATAAAAGAATAGTGAAAATGAAAGGGAGAGGGGGCCCCATTTATTGGGATGATTGTTTTTTTTTTGTCTTTTATTTATTGTTTTTGCTCGATGTTCACTGATCCGGTGACCACTGAGGACTTTAAGGTTTGGATGATTGGGGCCACGTGGGCCCAATAATTGAATTGCCCGAATCAACGAAAGATAATTCTAACCTGGGCCAGCCCATTAAGTCCATTGGGCTTGTCCAGGACCAGGCCCAACCAAGGTAGGGCCCGGGACCCAACGGACAGGGCCTTTCGCCGAAATTAATTCATGGAAAACATTTTCTTATAGAAGAGGGAGAGGTCAATGAAAACTGTTCTTGCCTTTTTGTTGGGTAGATCGTCCCATGACACGTAGCATTTTTTCTTTTTGGATTTTCACAGAAAATTTAACAAAGTTAACTATAAACTATTAAACTTCTGGTTATATATCATATGGTCGAGGGGGAAGAAAAAGTCAGATGTACAACTAAAAATTACAACTTCGATGCCATTCTCTAATCCAAGTGCTAAATTCTTGCCAGTGATTAGAAAATTTCTTGAACTGTCATTTCAAAACAGGTTAATCTGTTTGTATATCATTCCGTGTTTTGCTTGTGATTGTATGTAAACCAAGTTCACTCGTTCTATCAAAATTGTTTAGGCAACTATTGTTTTTGAGCAAAACGAGCATCAGCCCCCGTCAAACTGTGTTGGGCGGGAAACATACAACATGATCAGCCGATTTCTTCCAATGAACCAATGCGCGTCCCGTATCTCCATGTGCTTTCTTTGTTGTTAGTCTATGATTTATGAGTCGGATTAGCCCTTGATGTGTTTGTCCTTGTATGGTGTATTAGCTAAGAGCACTTAGAATTCAGTTCTGCTCATATACTATCAAATAGTAGCTAGCTGGTAACAAGGGCGACTATTGTCCTGACTCTTTTTATGAAACTTATACCAGTAAATCGGGTAGGCGCTTTACACGTGATTTTACTTTATGTTCAATTTATTAAAAAAGGTTAACAATTTGAAATTTGTGCGTACGCCTTTCGTCTTCGTTATGTGAGGCAGAATCTCATCTTCCGTTTTGGCTCTTGAGCAGGGGTTACGGTGCTGCAAATGCATAAGAAAACCTAATTGGCTTAGACAAAATTTACTCAGACAACTCTGAGGAAAAGAAAGGAAGAAATATTAACATGTGATAATTTCATCCATGCATAAAGGAAGTTAAGTCTAGAACGAGATGTTGTCTACATTCAAATGTGATCCTCTAAATTTAGAATCAACTGCCTCCCACCCCTTTTGATTTCGAATTTAGGGTCTCAGAGAGAGAGAGAGAGAGAGAGAGAGAGAGGCGTCTAATCTTGAGGGTTGCGGATAAAGGAAGGCAAAGTTTGCTCACCATTGGTGGTGGCTGATGGAGGGAGAGGGTGTGGTGGCGTAGTATTGGTTGATTAAGAGTGCGTTTGGTAATGCTCCCGGGAACGAATGTTTCTATTCTTTTATTCTCGAAAGTAGAAATAGAATATAAATGCGTTTGGTAAGTTTTTTTGTTCTAGGGAACAAATTTGTTCCTTGGAATAGATCTGAAATAGAAATAAGAAATAAAAAAAAAAAAAAAAATTACTTATTGTTCCCGGAACACTCAAGAAACAAGAATCATGAATCAAGTTTTTTTTTTCCTTTCCTTTTATTTATTTATTTTTCTTTCTCTTCCTCCCTTCTTCCCCTAGCCGGTCACCACCTCGGAGGCTAGCCTCACCCGGGCCTCACTGGCCCTCGGCGAGGTCGCCTCGAGCTTGTCGGCCACTGGTGAGGCCTTCCTGAGCCTCACCGTGGCTAGGCCAGGCTTGACCTCGCCTAAATCTAGCAAGGTCGAGCCTTGCCCAACCACCGCGAGCCTCGCCTAGTCACAGTGAGGCTCAGGGTGACCTCGCCGATGGTCGGCAAGCCTCCCCTGAGGTCGACCTTGCCAACCCTTCTCTAACCAGTTGTTGGCCGGTGACCGGCTAGAGGAAGGAGAAGAAAAATAAAAGAAAAATGTAATAAAATTATTAATAAATTAAAAGAAATTCTAAATCATAAAAATATATCGGGTCGTATCAAACGTATTTCTCTCACAGAAACATAAATTTTGTATAGTTACTAAACGCATTCAAATGCTTAGGAACTGTTTCTGGGAACAGAAACAGGAAAAAAGTGTTTTTGAAAAAAAAATTGTCCCTGAATAAAAACGTTACCAAACATACCCTAAGCGACCATGGTGATATTGGAAGGCAACAAGTAGAGGACATAGGAGAGAGAAAGAGAGGAGGAGATAGAAGATGGATAGCATTTCATCATTTTTTTTAGAATGAGTTAGAGTGCATTTGTTTCATTGAAAATTTAATAACAAATTTATATACCTTTTCATGGAAATTATTATTAGGGGAAATTCTTGTTTTTCATTTATTTGGTGATTTAGGAAAAGCAATTTTCCCCCATCTAAATTTGTTGTTATTAGTCCATGAAAACTATTTTTGTAAATCAATTAGTTTTTCGTTATTCAAATGCAGAAAAGTTGAAGAATAACTTGTTGGAAACAATTTTTCTTCAAACAAATAGACCTTCAATTAAACTACACCATCTATCTAAAATGTGTTGATGTGGCATCCTCTTAAGGGAGTAACCTGAAGATTTGAAGTTCCTATCATAATAAGATAAATTCTCTAGATATCCTAAAATGTCCTTCCAAACCTTTTTTTATTTAGTGACATGATAATTTTGATCGAATGTTAAAATAAATGGGATTTGTATTTGGAATAATACGTCCTTATCCACAATTCCCTCCCCATATTTTTCTTCCCTGGAAAGAGGGAAGAGGGAGGGTGATCTCGGGGGTTCCAACCCTCGAGGGTTCTTCCCCATATTTCTTCTCCTTGAGTCATTTAAGTATTTACTCAGATCCACATCTTAATGGAAGGTCCCCAACCACTATATTTTTGAGACGTGGGAGCTGTCTTTATCCCTTGAGTTTAATGCGGGGGACACTCCAGAGGAGAAGCCAACGGCAATCAACCACCCTACCCCACTATAGGGTAGGAACCCATCATTTTGCAATAGGGGTAGAAGGGGCCAAGAGGGTTATTCCCTCTGTTTCCTATAGGCCTTTTAAGGACCCGTCTAAATCCAAACTTTTGGGGAGGTTTTCAGCCACTATATTTTTCAAGGTGTGGCATTGTGAGCTACTTCTATCTGCCGAGTTTAATGCCAAGGGACATTCCAAAGGAGGAGTCAGCGGCAGTCGGCTGACCTATTCCATCATAGGGGAAGCCTCGTCAGTTTGCAACAAGGGCATAAGGGGTCAAAGTTCCTATCATGATAAAGATAAATTATCTAGATGTCCTAAAAAGTCCTACTAAACCTTATTTATTTAGTGACATGACAATTTAGATTGGATGCTAAAATAAGTGTTGTATTTGGAATAATTGCTGCGCTAAATTAACCCAATATGAAAATGTCATATCATTTAGTCAACAAAATTCTGTAAGATTTTTCAGTACATGTAGCATTACAATAGTACTAAAGAACCTTTGTTTGCTTTGGTCATATAGTACTAAAGAACCTCTGGGCAGTACATTTCCCCCTTTTTTCCCTCCCAAATAAACATCGCAAATGCAAAATGATTAAATAATTATAAGGGAAAGGATTTCATGGGAAGACTTCACTTTCGCCTGAAACTTTGTGGTTGCGACAACTTGTGAAAACTTCCTATAATACTACATAGTTCATGTCAAATCTTGTCGTCGTTTGCCTATAAATGTGGACATGTCATCAGTGGAACTAATCTCGTGCAAAACCAGTCAGGCCTCAGGTTCAGGACTAATGAGTCACAGAGCTAGATCAATGGCTCCCTTCGCCTTCTCCATGATCATCACCTTGTCCTCCTTTCCTGTTGCTGTATTTGTAGTCGCTTCAGCTTAGCTATCGCCGAACTTTTACGTGAGCTCGTGTCCTTTGGCTCTGTCCATTATCCAGGACGCCGTGAACACGGTGGTGTCCTCAGAGCCCCAAATGGGAGCCTCGCTTCTGCGTCTTCACTTCCACGATTGCTTTGTCAATGCAAGTTCTGTTTTTCTTCTTCATGTGTCGTCTTCATCATCAAAGTTCCACCGAACACATCACTTTGCCATGGCAGATCTAGAACTTAGTATTCAATCCGTGGGTTAAATAGTAGATCGAGCACTTGTGTTACAGTTTGAGCCCAGACAAGCTTGCCCTCAACTTTGTATGCTTCCGTGAACCTTTCATGAGGAGCTCAGTAAGACGAACCTTACTGCATAATACAATTCCCTGCTCGGAAAAAAGAAAAAAAGAAAAAAAAAAACACATGACTAGGTTAACACTGCCACTTCATACAATCGAAAGATGAAAAATGAGGCGAGTCTTCAGTAAATGTCACGACCCAATTTTGTATCGCATTGTTTTTCCTAGATTATAAATGTCATATTCAGTCCTAGTCGATTCTTCCGCTTCCGTCCAAGCTGCTTTATCTGTCAAACTTTGTTCAAGCACAGAGGGAGCAAACGAGGTTGAAGCAAAAGCTTAATGGCTTGTCGACAAAAAAAATATAATGATATCGAGGTTTGAACAGGGTTGCGATGGGTCTGTGTTGTTGGACGACACGGATGGATTCACCAGCGAGAAGACGGCTGGCGGCAATGTAAATTCAATCAGGGGTTTGGACGTGGTCGACTACATCAAGACTCGGCTTGAAGAACAATGCCCCGGGATCGTATCGTGTGCCGACATCCTAGCCACTGCAGCCCGCGATTCTTTCGTGTCACCGTAAGATGCCTTTTCTACTTGTAGAGAAACACGAGATACCCTTTCGATCATCTCTCGAAAAAGAAAGGGAGACCGAAAATCTCTCGATAAGCTCGCATTTCTTCTTAACACGGCATGACAAACCAATTGATATTCTCATAAAATATAGTGGTTATGTGCTACAACAATTATAGAATATCCATATTGATTGGTCAGACATGGCAGTATTGGCAAAGAATATTACTTTCCATGCCCATGGCGATGCATTAATCGATGATTTCGGATAATATGTTACTCCAAGTATAGTCTTATATCCCTTTTTTAACCAACAAGACAGAATGTGATTATGATCAGATCGATTATACTAATTGGGGATCATGCAATAATTTTCAGTTGGGTGGACCTACGTGGACCGTTCAACTAGGTAGAAGAGATTCAACCACCGCAAGTTTGAGCGCTGCAAACAGCTATATTCCTTCGCCACTCTCGGACCTTAGCAGTCTCATACTGACTTCGCTAAGAAGGGATTCTCTGCCGAAGAAATGGTCGCCCTCTCAGGTGTTTCCATCTAATTTACTTGGCCTTGGGAAAAAATGTCATTAATCTAAGAGAGAAGTATCATTCTTTTCGTCTTCGCACTCTGGAAAGGCTTTCTTTGATTGTCGCTGAAAGAAAATCGCCCTACCATGATCCACCGTCTTACATGCGCTTTTGTGCCGCAGGAACTCACACGATAGGCCGAGCAAGGTGCTTCCTGTTCCGTGCTCGCATCTACAACGAGGAGAACGTCGACCACGCATTCGCCACGTCGTTGAGGCAGAACTGTCCCGGTGCAAGCGGGGATGATAATCTCGTGCCGCTTGAGACCATCGACGGCGACATGTTCGACAATAACTACTTCAAGGACCTAGTGAGATGAAAGGCCTCCTGCACTCGGACCAGCAGCTGTTCAACAGCGGATCCACCGACACGCAGGCAAAGGCCTACAGCCTCGACTCGGCCTCCTTCTTCGCCGATCTGGCCAATGCCATGGTGAAGATGGGGAACCTCAGCCCCCTCACAGGAACGGATGGGGAAGTCAGGACCAACTGCAGGAAAGTTAATGGATCTTAATTCAGCGATTAGCTTTTGCGAGGATGTTCGGGTAATTTATATAAATCTTGATACCCAACAATAAGGTGATTGGGTTATAAGCTCGCATGCCCAAAAACAGAACATGCATGGGGTGCGAGGATAACGTCTCGTGAATAATTACCTCACCGATGTAATCAAAGAATTACACGCTTAATGAAGAGAGTATCATGTGCCAGTGATTGGGGTACCCTTTCCCCATCATAGATCAGAAAATATCAGGTGGGCATCTAGCTTGATCTCATCACACATTTTGAATCCTGATTTTCAGTTATTTGATTGGCATTTGTGATGGATAGATACGGTACAATGAAAAGACTTTTGAAGATTAGCAAACACAATTTTATTGAATGGATAGTTTGTAGAAATAGATTACCGACAGTAGAGATCGTAGCACGATGAATGACCTCAGTTAATATCTAGTGTAACTTCTGCAAGGCTGGTATAGAAAAAAGAACTCATTTATTCTTCCAGTGCAAATGGACAGGCATCATTTGACATGGTATCTTTGCGCAACATAGAATTTGGTGGTCTTTAAGAGGATGGAATGAGAAACTTCAATGGATGATTAGGGCAACAAAGGGCAAAGATTTTGCGGCGAGACTCCTCAAAGTATCTTTCCTAGCAACCATATATTGCATTTGAATGAAGCGCAATTATAGACGGTTTCAAAACAATAACTGACATCTATATTATTTTGGCCAAGGTGGGTAAAAATGTAAGAGATAGGGTTTCACTTTACCAAAAAATTAGACCTTCCTAATCAAATGTTGTATTGGCTACTATGTGGAGATTTCATACTTCCATCTTTTTGAATTATTAGATCTATTTGTAATGCCAGGATGCCCTAAGCTGTTGTACTTCATTTGGTCTATAATACTTACATATTAAACAAAAACAGAAAAAGACTTTTGAAGAAGTCGTGGGTAACGATTAAGCTAATGGCCATTAAAGTGATTTAACGTGTAATCAAGTCCTCGGACTTATAATCTATACTTCCTTAAAACGAGGTACTTCTCTCTTATTCAGCTTCTGATTTGCCTAGATGATGGTGCTAGTAGTGACTCCTGGTGATAATCAATGATAAAGTGAGGAACCAAGTTGCAACCGATGATCTACCGGCAGAAGACAGCCTCCGAGAACTCCTTTTGCTTGTGATTCTACTCAAGGGCTAGTGTTATTGAATGTGATGAGATGTATGATGAAATGACAAGTGATTTACATTGATTTGGGAAACGAATGGTTAATTCAGCGGGGAGTAGAGCCATGCTTACTCTGATTTTTTGCCTGAATTACATAGCTGGATAGATCCATCAGGAACGCATAAGTACGGATGTATTAAAGATCTATTGCACTTCCAGACAGCACAACTTTGACTATGGGTAACATTGCTCTCTACGGAATCAAACGAGATATTTTTCCATGCTCTTATATTTGCCATGAACTTCGTCAATACTATTTTCACCACTTAAAAAAATCAAATTGGCCAGACAATACTCATAATCACATGACCCGCATCACACAAATTAAACTATACATGTAAGAAATCTACCAGGACACTAATTTCCAAGGAGAAGTGCCAAAAAAGTCCTAAACTTTTTGTCTTTGTGCCGATTTAGTCCTAAATCTTTTTTTTTTGTGCCAATTTAGTCTTAAACATTTTTACGTTATGCCAATTCAATCATTTCCGGCCAATTTTGGCTGGATTTTACTGACTGGACGCTGGCCGGCCAACGTGGCCTGATCGGCGTTAACGTGGACAACTTTTAATAATATTTTAATATTTTAATATTAATTCTAATTCTAATTTCTTTTTTATATTTTTTTTTTTCTGGCGAGGGTCGAGCCTTGCCCATGGCCGGTGAGGCCGAGCCTCGCCAGCTCGATGACAATGGCAGGCGGTTGGATTAGCTTCAGCGAACGGCGAGCAAGGCGCGAGTGACGAGCGCGAGAGGCGAAGACACGCGGATAGGCGTGTGAGTAGGGGACAGCACGACTGCAATGAGGCTGCCTCCTCGCCGTCGCCCTCGCCGGCCATGGGTGAGGCTCGACCCTCGCCAGATCCGGCGAGGGCGAGCCTCACCGCCCAAGCCTCAAGGCGGCCTCACGTTGGGCGGGGACTAAATTGGCACAACGTTTACGACTAAATCGGCACAAAAAAAAGGTTTATGACTAAATCGGCATAAAGACAAAAGGTTTAGGACTTTTTTGGCACTTCTCCCCTAATTTCCATATTGAAAATGATGTCAAACTAGGCCAAAATGCCATAGACTTGATATCTACTCATGCTGTCATATTATAAAAGGGTTAGCTTCCCCATTTCTACTCACTTTCTTGGATTTCTTTCTATCAACGATGTGAATTTTCTAATTCTAATGTTCTAAAAGTGTTAAAATATGTCTCGAGTTTGAGTTAAATGTGAAATTTCGAATATTCCGAATTGGATATGTTGCAGATGTTCAAAATTGAGCAAAGAAGATCCTAAGAGAATATTCCGAATTGGATATGTTGCGAATGTTTGAAATTGAGCAAAGAAGATCCGAAGATCAACTTCCCAAAGTTTGAATCCGTGTTGGAGAATTTGGCCGCTGAAATAAGAAAATTCAACTTTAACTTGGATTTGGATTTTGTTTAAAATATATAGAAATATGTTTTGGATAAAATCGTTTTAGATAGGAAACAAAATCCTATGAGAAGTTGGCAAAAGAATAAGGGTTTTACTTATATATAGACTTGTGGCCGTGGGTGGTAGAGGTGGATCACAAATTGTCTTGAAGCACCGCGTGAGTGCTTGGTGTTCCGCTGTTGATCATGAAGAATTGTTCTTGAAGCGCCGTCTCGTCGTCGAGTACTTGGGAGGGATTTTCTTTGTCGTTTTTGTTCGTGAATTACATCCAAGGAAGTTTAGTGTTGTAGCCAATTAAATCTTGTAGTAAGATTTGTGTGTAATTCCTTCATGAGATTAAGAGATTATTTCTTGAGGAATTTCGGGACTAAACACCACGTGTGTTATTGGGTGTAATTAGGGCTTGAGAAACACCAAAAAAATGTTTGAATGACTTGAGTGTGTAATCTCCTTGTATTGCTTGATCTATTATGAAATTCGCTGCTACTCTCCCCGTAGACGTAGGTCTTTACGACTGAATCACGTAAATCCTGTGTCCAATATATTTTCTTCTTCAGTCTATATTATTGTTCGATTGCTCACCTTTTCGCAACAGTGGTATCAGAGCCGGGTTTGGCTAAGTTGAAGCAAATCGATGGCGACAGAAGAAGTAAAAGTGAGAATCGACAGATTTGATGGGAAGGATTTTAGTTTCTGGAAATTACCAGATGAAACTACACTTGCCTTTATCTGGGGAGAAACCAGAGACGATGAAGCAAGCTAATTGGGATTTACTAGATAGACGAGCTATGGGTGTTATTCGACTGACGTTGGCTTATAACATCGCGTTTAACATCCTGAAAGAGAAGACCACTGCTGATTTGATGTAAGCCCTGTCGGATATGTACGAAAAGCCATTTGCGATCAACAAGGTCTATTTGATGCGACATATGTTTAATTTGAAGATGAGTGAAGGTGCGTCAATTGCAAATCATATCAATGAATTCAATGTGATTGTTAGTCAATTGAGTTCAGTTGAGATTGACTTTGAAGATGGGGTATGTGCTTTGATTCTATTATCCTCATTACCTGATAGTTGAAATACTACTGATACTGCTGTTAGTAATTCCTCTAGGTCAACAATTTTGACGTTTGATGGGGTTCGAGATTTAATTCTGAGCAAGGACATTCGTAGAAGAGAATCTGGTGAACATGTATCTGCTGCTTTAGTAGGTGAAAATAGAGGAAGATCTAGAACATGTGTAGGTAATAGTAGTATTGATATGAACAAGCGTAGCTAGTTTAGGAATACTGATGTTGTCTGTTGGAGCTGTGACAAGAGAGGGCATCTTAGAAGGAATTGCCTTAAGTTGAAGAATGAGAAAGGTAAGGGAATTATAGTTGATTCTACAGATAATGTTGCAGCTGTAGCTGATAATGCTGATTATGTCTTGTCTGTCACTATTATTCATTGTTTGATGGATGGATTATGGATTCTGGTTGTTCTTTTCATGTCACACCAAATAGAAACTGGTTTATCACTTATCAGTGCACGGGTAGTGGTAAAGTCCAGTTAGGGAATAATGCTGAGTGCGATGTTGTAGGTGTTGGTGATGTTAAAATCAGAATGCATGATGGCATTGTGAGGACATTGACTAGAGTAAGACACGTTCCAGAATTAAAAAAGAACTTAATTTTTTTGGGTGCCCTAGATTCAACCGGTTGCAGGTATTCTTCAAAAGGTGGAGTTCTAAAGGTTGTTCGAGGTGCCCTAGTGATAATGAAAGGAATCAAGCATAAAGGCCTATATAAACTTCAAGGTGAGACATCGACAGGTTTTGGCCCGAAGATGTTGGATGCATCTGTTCGAGAGTCTATTGACTGCTCGAGGAAGACCTGGGCGTTTGTGCCGATGCACAAGTTTGCTGCTGGTGTTAGGATCACGCGGTTGAGAGCTTTGATCGAGACGAAGACTAGTAAGTCGATCAAGCATGTGCGGACTAATAATAACATGGAGTTCTACTCAGAGCTGGCAAATAAATTCTGCATGAAAGAGGGCATAGTGAGACACCGTACTAATGCCAGTAAATCACAACAATTTGCAGAATTGATGAGCAAAACATTACTAGAGATGGCCCGAAAAATTATCTCTAGTGCTGGTATTGCTAGGAGAATCCTAGCTGATGTGCTTAGTAAGATAAGTTGTCTGGTGAATAGATCCCCATCAACTGCTATTGAATGGCGGACTCTTGAAAAAGTGTGGTCAGGTAAAGTTGCTGGTTATTTTATTATTAGAATGTTTGGTTGCCCTTGTTATTTTCGAGTGAGTGATGGTAAACTCGATTGGAGGGCAAGGTGCATATTCCATGGCTATGCACAAGGTGAGCGAGGCGATCGGTGTTGGTGCCCAGATATAAATTCACCTATTAACAACGGATAAGTTACCCTTGATGAGTCTCCAGTACTTCTGGCTAGGAGTGATTATAGCAGTGTTCAAACAGATCTGAACGGTGTTCAGCTTGATGTGGAGTTGCGACCAGAAACTCTTGAGGTAGCGTATATGAGTACTAGCAAAGTAATCGACACGAATAGTGCTTGTAGCGAGGTGGAGCCTATAAAGCCAATGGTTGCTGTAACTGCTGATATTGACAAGGCATGTATTCGATCTCCTGATAGATATAGATGTAATAATGGTTTCGCTTTATCTGTGGATAAGGAGATTGTGTCGGAAAATCCTTGCGGAGTAGTTAAAGGTGCATGTGGAGTTTGTATTCTAATGAGGTCCTCGGTTATAGTGAAGTTCAAGCGAGGCTTGGACTTAGATAATATTTGTGGCGGTTGAGCCCATCGGGGGTTATGGGAAAGTAGCAACAGAGTTTGAATTTTTTTTGCGAAGCGATTGCAACTTGGCTAAAATGTCAAGCCAAGGTGGAGATTGTTAAAATATGTCTCGAATTTGAGTCAAATGTGAAATTTTGAATATTCCGAATTGTATATGTTGCGGATGTTCGAAATTGAGCAAAGAAGATTCGAAGATCAACTTCCCAAAGTTTGAATCCGCATTGGAGAATTTGGCTGTTGAAATAAGAAAATTCAAGTTTGACTTGGATTTGGATTTTGTTTAAAATTTATAGAGATATGTTTTGGATAAAATCGTTTTAAATAGGAAACATAATCCTATGAGAAGTTGGCAAAAGAATAAGGGTTTTACTTATATATAGACTTGTGGCCGTAGGTGGTAGAGGTGGATCACAAATTGTCTTGAAGCACCGCGTGAGTGCTTAGTGTTCCGCCGTTGATCATGAAGAATTGTTCTTGAAGCGCCGTCTCGTCGTCGAGTGCTTGGGAGGGATTTTCTTTGTCGTTTTTGTTCGTGAATTACATCCAAGGAAGTTTAGTGTTGTAACCAATTAAATCTTGTGGTAAGATTTGTGTGTAATTCCTTCGTGAGATTGAAAGATTATTTGATTTGTGTGTAATTCCTTCGTGAGATTGAAATATTATTTCTTGAGGAATTTCGGGGCTAAACACCGCGTGCGTTATTAGGTGTAATTGGGGCTCTGGAAACACCGAAAGAATGTTTGAGTGACTTGAGTGTATAATCTCCTTGTATTGCTTGATCTATAGTGAAATTCGCTGCTGCTTTCCCCGTGGACGTAGGTCTTTATGACTGAACCACGTAAATCCTGTGTCCGATATATTTTCTTCTTTTGTCTATATTATTGTTCGATCACTCGCCTTTTCACAACAAAAAGAAAGTTTGATTTTTCAATCACCCTTCGTAGCTGTTCTTTCTTTTTCCCCCTTATGGTCGGAAAGATGGTTTAATTCATTAAGTCGAAGATTGAGCATACATAAATGAACCTTCAGAGCAAATAAGAGCCCAAAGGGTCTGAGAGGAATATAAAGTCCAGTTTCAAGGAAGGATTTTCTTCTTTGAGCCTTGGCGACTCGATGGGAGACCTTGTTTGCTCAGCTGGATATATAGTCTAGTTTGATGAAACTACGATCAAAGAGCAGTTTGGCCCGGAACGAGCGTAGAAAGAAGAGATCACCGTGTCCGTCAATAGGGTGAGGCATGGTCAATACTCGGGTTCGAATCTGCTTGCTGTAGGGGAGCGCATATTTGTCACTTCATCGAATAGTCTTTGACATCCTATGCTTACGGCGACAGGACTCGGTGAACTAGGACAAATGGATCGCGAGCGATGTCGAGTGACGATCTCTACACGGCTTTGAATCTGGACCTTTTGTCAGGAAAGTGAAATTGTGAGCACACGAAAGGAGGTTTTTACGCTGGTTGCCCGTCTCCGTCCCACAAGATAGCCAACTTCACAAGCCTTGGGAGGTAGATTTTGCTACTTTTTCTTCAGCATGGTGCTTTTCATTTGAGATGCGATTTTTTATGATTTCATCGACAGAAGATGATATACTCATTGTTCAGTAATAGTGATACAGTGCCGATGGCCAAATGCTCAATTTATCAGGTCACCAAAGGCTCCCTGATTTTCTACATAAATTATTTTATCAATTTTGCATTATTCAAATTAAAGGATGTTTATATATTGCGGTTAAGATATAGTTTTGTATATCTTAATTAATTGATTGGTTCTAAGCCTAATTACTCAAAAAGTTCTTGTGTCTTCTTTTGGATATATAATAAGCCATTAGAATGTCGGCTTATAGTTATCCCTTAAAGAGACAAAAGTGTAATCATTTTACATCAAAATTGAATTAATAGGGTCATTTTCTAAGGGTGTCAGTAGAACCCATGGATCTTACTCATTCTACAGATCGACATATTCAGGTAGGTTCCAAGATTGGTATTATAGCTCGTAGGGCAGGTTCTATGTTCTGGAGTTTCAAAGCTAATGAGTATGAGTTAGTGTTTTGGGTTTGGAGTCATACTAGGTTTTACCCATTGATCTTACTTGTGAAGAAAGCTAGAACTATGGGTCAAGAAAGAAGGGAAGAGAGTTGCTCTCTTGCAGCTGCTAATCTCTTGTTAGTAGTAATAACAGTAGGTGGGAACTCTTTTGAAGGAAGAGACGATTTGGTCCTAGTTAATGAGAAAAGAGCTAATTTGAAAGTTCCTTGCTTTAGACTTCGAGGAATGGCAAAACTCTTGACTTTACGAGAGGAGGGCTACGTATACTCTTCACCCCGATAGCATAAAAAGCTACAAGGTACCATGGATAATTTTTTATAAATAAATAGCATGCACTTAATTATTTATGAATTTCTTTTTTTCTTTGTGACTTTCATATTTAAATATGTGAAAGCCCAAACTGATCAAGAAAACCCAATTGTCCAATTGTTGTACTGACGATTATGGTTGCTGGTACAGTATTCTTCCCTAGAATTCATCCTAATCGTTAGGTTGTTTCGTCTCGTTGTCGTCAAATTGGGCGTGTTACTAGGGTGGAGCTAGCATGTAGACGTGGTTGTCATGGAACATTGAACAAGCTAACTTGTTCTTCTAGTTGAAGTTGGGATTGTGTCGGGATAATAGCAAATAGTAGTTGCCATTCTCCGTGGCAATACTTCAGAGAGCCTAAATCCTTCAAGGAGAGTGGAGAAAAATAAAAATTAACAAACGGTCTTAGAGATTAGGAGCATTAGGAAGTGATACGTGAGTGAGGATAAAAGAGTAGTGAAAATGAAAGGGAAAGGGAACCCCATTTATTGGGATGATTGTTGTTTTTTGTTTATTTATTTGTTTTTGCTCAATGTTCACTGGTCTGGTGACCACTGGGGGCATAAAGGTTTGAATGATTGGGGCCACATGGGCTCAATCATTGAATTCGGCCCCGATCCACAAAAGATGATACGAGCCTGGGCCAGCCCATTAAGGACAGTGGGCTTGTCCAGGCCCAGGACCAACTAAGCTAGGGCCTGGGACCCAACCAACGGGCCGTGTGCCGAAGTTAATTCAGGGAGAACATTTTTTTATGGATGCAACAAGATAGAGATGCTAAGGATACTTGCGGTTAATTGAACTAATCGGAACATGTCTAGTTTCAAATTTCAAGGTATGTAGGGTAGATTCTAGATTCCAAAAATTGGAAAAATTCTTTCAACAGGTAGGTTTTAAGTTTTAAGTAGGTGAAATATGGAATCTAAAATAAGTTTTTATATTTTTCTTGGTCTGTCTTTGTGCAATTATACAGTGGTGTCCAATGATGAGTGTATTATTTAAAACCACTAGTTTGAGCTTACATTTTATTATTGAGACTTTTACTTTATTAATTTTTCATATTCTTCGTGTCTAAATATAAATTATACTCAATGAATTGTAGCAACAAGTGGTGATTAGTAAATGTGACGATTCATTACAATCGTTTAATTAATAATACATGTAGAATCTGGGTAGAACCTAAAACCTATGATGGGGTAAGTTTTAGATTTTCAAGTATATATGGTAGGTTCCGGGTTTTAAAAAATAAGAAATTTATTATGGTAGGTAGGTTTTGATTTCAAGTGGGATTTATATGAAATCTGAAACCGCTCACCCCTAGTTGACGCCCAAGGGATCAATGAAAATTGTTCTTGCCTCTTTGCTACGTAGATTGTTCCCATTACACGTAGCATTTCTTTTTTTTTTTTGGATTTTCGGAGAAAATTTAACAAAGTTAACTATAAACTATTGAGCTTATGATTATGTATCATATGGTCAAGGGGAAGAAAAAGTCAGATGTACACCTAAAAATTATAACTTCGATGCCATTCTCCAATCCAATTGCTAAACAGTTCTGGGTGATTAGAAAATTTCTTCAATTGTCATTTCAAATCAGTTAAATTTGCTTGGATATCATTCCATGTTTTGCTTGTGATTCTATGTTAACCTAATTGACTCCTTCTATCTAAATTGTTTAGGCGACTTTTGATTTTGAGCAAATCGAGCATCGCCCCCATCAAACCGTGTTGGGCAGGAAACATACCGAATGTTTGGCCGATTTCTTCCAAGGTGAGCTGGACATGCGTCCCATATCTCCATGTGCTTTCTTTGGTGTTGCTCTATGATTTATGAGTCGGATTAGGCCTCAATGTGTTTGTCCTTGTATGGTATATAAGCTAAGAGCGACTATTGTCCGACTCTTTTCATGAATCTTATACCGGTAAATCGGGTTGGGGATTTATATGTGATTTTACTTTATATTCGATTTATTAAAAGAGGTAAACAATTTGAAATTGGTGCTTACGCCTTTTCATCTTCATCATGTGAGGCAGAATCTCATCTTCCGTTTTGGCGCTTGAGCGGGGTGTTAAGCGGCTGTAAATGCATAAGAGAACCTAATTGGCTTAGACAAAAAATACTCAGACAACTCTGAGGGAAAAAAGGAAGAAATATTAACACATGATAGTTTCATCTCTGCATATTAAGTTTAGAATGAAATGGTCTCTACATGCAAATGTGATCCTCTATTCTTAGAACCAAACGCACATCTTCAAACTACCTTCATGAGAGAGTGTCAAGTCAACACGCCTAGTTATCAAAAGTTGAGACATCCGCATTGGTTTCTTAATTCTTTTTCCACCTCTTTTCTTTTTCCTTCTTGCTTCTTCCATATCCGCTCCTTAATTACTGTATAGAAACCTAAAAAGTTGGCTATTGTCACCAGATTTCTCACCGTTGTTGTGGCTCTACCTCCCTCCGACCACCTCTCTCTTTCTCTCAGACCCTAAATTCGAAATCAAAAGAGGTATAGATAGAGAGACTCTTCTAGTCTTGAGGGTTGAGGACAGAGGAAGGCAGACGAAGGTGAAGAGTGCTTGCCGCTAATGGTGGCTAACCAACGTAACGGGTGTAGCAGTGTAGTGTTGGTTGATTAAGGGCGCGCATGACAACCATTTTACTTGTGGCCATATCTTTTTTTTTATTCCTAAGAACATATTTGGAACAGAAATCCGTTTAATAATCATTTTTATTTTTCTATTTCCAGTTTAAATTTTTAGTTCAGAAATAGGTTTGAAACAGAAATGAAAAGTAAAATTTTTATACTTTTTTATTTCTAGAATATAAATAAAAAATAAAAACTCTTCTCATTACTCGCCCTCGCTAATAGCCGGCCACCCACTCACCTTTACCAGCCATAGGCCACCTCCTACTATTGCCCGGGTGAGAGAAATTTTTTGTCGTTATCATACACATATTTTTATTCAGAAACTCGTTTGGATAATAGAAATATAAAAATCTATTTCTCATAAAAAAAATTGTGTCAAGAAACAAAGTGGTTATTATTCACGAACTAAGCAACCATGGTGATACTAGAGGGCAACAAGCAGAGGATATAGGATAGAGAAAGAGAGGAGGAGATAGAAGATGGGTGATGTCCCATCATCCTTTTAGAATGTCTTAGGATGTATTTATTTCACTGAAAATTTCACAATAAAAGAAAATATTTTCATGAAAATTATAGTAAGGATGATTGGTCATTTTCCATTTATTTGGTGTTTAGGGAAAGTGATTCTTTCTTGCCAGAAGGGAAAATCATTTTCGCCAAAATCTAAACTTGTTATAAGTCCATGGAAAACTTTTTTTGTAAATCAATTAGTTTTCCGTCATTCAAATATAGAAAAGTAGGAAAATAATTTTTTGGAAATAGTTTTACTTCAGATAAATAGACTCTTGATAAACTTACACCATCCACTTAAAGGAGTAAGTTGAAGATTTGAAGTTCCCTTCTTGCTAAGATAAATTCTCTAGATGTCCTATAAAGTCCTACTAAACCTTATTTATTTAGTGACATGACAATTTCGATTGGATGTTAAAAGAAGTGGGATTTGTATTTGGAATAATTGCCAAGCTGAAACAACCGATACAATATTATCAGATTATTTCGTAAACAAAATTCTGTAAGATTTTTCAGTACATGTAGCATTGCAATGGTGCTATGGAACCTCTGCGCAGTAAATTTTCCCTTTTTCTGTTCCCTCTCAAATTACCATCGCAAATGCAAAATGATAAAATAATTATGTAGGAAAGGATTTCATGGGAAGACTTTACTATGCCTGAAACTTCATCGGTGCGTTTACTTGTAAAAACTTCCTACAATGCTACATAGTTAGTGCCAAATCGTGTCGTCGTTTGCCTATAAATGAGGCCATGCCATCAGTGGAGCCAATCTCCTGCAAAGCCAGTCAGGTCTCAGGTTCAAGACTAATGAATCGCAAAGCTACATCAATGGCTTCCTTTTTCTTCTCCATGATCATCACCTTCTCCTTCTTTTTCGTTGCTGTATTCGCAGTGGCTTCGGCTCAGCTGTCACCGGACTTCTATGCAAGCTCGTGTCCTTCGGCTCGGTCCATTATCCAGGACGCCGTGAGCACTGCAGTGTCCTCGGAACCCCGAATGGGAGCCTCGCTTCTGCGTCTTCATTTCCACGATTGCTTTGTCAATGCAAGTTCTCTTTTTTTCTCTTCATATGTTGTCTTCATCATCAAAGTTCCACGGAATACATCACTTTGCTCTGTCAAATACGGAACTTAATATTCGATCCGTGGGTTAACTAGTAGATTGAGAGCTTGTATTATGGTTTGAGCCTAATACAAGCTCTCACTCAACTTTGTATACTTCCGTGAACCTTTCATAAGGAGCTCAGTAAACCACACCTTACTGCATACTATAATTCTCTGGTCGAAAAAAAATAGCGCATGATTAGGTTCACACGGCCACTTCATACAATTGAAAGACGAAAATTGAGCCGATTCTTGTGTTAATGTCGGACCTAATTTTTTATCATGTCGGTCTTCATAGATTATAAATGTCATATTCAATTCTAGGCGATTCTTCTTCTTCCATCCAAGCTGCTTTATCTGTCAAACTTTGGTCTAGCAGATGGAGCAAACGAGGTTGAAACAAAAGCTCAATAGTTTGTCAACAAAAAACGCTAATGATATCGAGGTTTGAACAGGGCTGCGACGCGTCTGTATTGTTGGACGACACCGAAGGATTCACCGGCGAGAAGACGGCAGGCGTCAATGTCAATTCAATCCGGGGTTTTGACGTGGTCGACAACATCAAGACCCGGCTTGAAGAACAATGCCCCGGAATCGTTTCGTGCGCCGACATCCTAGCTGTCGCAGCCCACGATTCTGTCGCTGCCGTAAGATGCCTTTGCTACGTGTAGTCTTATATCCCTTTTTCGATCATTAAGACAGAAGGCGATTGTGTTCAGATCGATTATCCTAACCGGGGATCATGCAAAACTTTTCAGCTGGGTGGACCTACGTGGACCGTACAGTTAGGCAGGAGAGATTCAACCACGGCAAGTTTGAATGATGCAAACAGCGATGTGCCTTCGGGAATCGCGGACCTTAGCGACCTCATATCTCTCTTCTCTAAGAAGGGCTTCTCTGCCAAAGAAATGGTCGCCCTCTCAGGTGTTTCATCTAAGAGAGAAGTATCATTCTTTTGGTCTTTGTACTTTGGAAAGGTTTTCTTTAACTGTCGTTGGGAGAAAATCGCCTGACCACGATCCACCGTCGTATATGCGCTTTTGTACCGCAGGAGTTCACACGATAGGCCAAGCGAGGTGCTTCGTGTTCCGCATTCGCATCTACAATGAGAAGAACATTGACCCCGCATATGCCGCGTCGCTGAAGCAGAATTGTCCCAGCGCAGGCGGGGATGGTAATCTCGTGCCACTCGAGGATGGCGACGTCGACGGCAAAGTGTTCAACAACAACTACTTCAAGAACTTAGTGAGCATGAAGGGCCTCCTACACACGGACCAGCAGCTGTTCAACAACGGATCCACTGACGCGGATGTGAAGGCCTACAGCCTCGACTCGGCATCCTTCTTCACCGATCTGGCCAATGCCCTGGTGAAGATGGGGAACCTCAGCCCCCTCACGGGAACGGACGGGCAAGTTAGGACCAATTGCAGGAAGGTTAATGGATCTTAATTCAGCAAGATTAGCTAAAACCATTATATATTGATCTTGATTCACAACAATAAGGTGATTAGGTTATCTTACTTCTTATGTGGGGGTGACCAATACCACAGCAATGCTGTTAATTTAGTTTGTAAGCTCACATGCCCAAAAACAGAATATGTATGGCGTGCAAGGATAACGTCTCGTGAATAATTACGTCTCATAGATGTAACTGATGAATTACACGCTTAATAAAGAGAGTATCATGTGCCGGATATTGGGGTACCCTTTCCCTATCATACATCAGAAAATCTCACGTGGACATCTAGCATGATCTCATCACGCGTTTGGAATCTTGATTTTTAGTTGTTTGATCGGCATTTGTGATGGATGGATTTGGTACGTCAGTTTAGAAGCTACCAAGAAATGATTGCATGAAAAGACTTTAAAAGAAGTCATGGGTAACATCTAAACAAATGGTCATTAAAGTGATGTCACGTGTAATCAAGTCCTTGAACATATATTCTATACTTCCTTAAAATGAGGTACTTCTCTCTTATACAGCTTCTGATTTGCCTAGATGATAGTATATAGTAGTGACTCTTGGTGATAATCAATGATAAAGTGTGGAACAAGTTGCAACCGATGATCTATCGGGAAAAGACAACCTCCTAGAACTCCTGCTTCTGATTATACTCAAGGGCTGGTGTTTTTTAATGTGATGAGGTGTATGACGAAATGACTAGTGATTTACTTTGATTTGGGAAATGAAGGGTTTATACAGCGTGGAGTAGATCCATGCTTACCCAATTTTTTGGCCTAAATTACATAGCTGGATAGATCCATCAGGAAGACATAAGTACGGATGTACGAAGAGCTGTTGCACTTACAGATAGCACGACTTTGATTATGGGTGGCAATGCTCTCTACGGGATGAAACAAGATACTCTTCATGCACTAGTACTTGCCATGAACTTTGTCAATACCATATCCCCCACTCAAAAGATTCACATTGGCCGGACAATACTAATTACCACATGACCGGCATCCCACGAATTAAACTAAAATGATTAGGTGATAGTACCATAAGTTTTCCAAATAAAATGATGGGTTCTCCACCTTTAATTTTCCATATTGAATGATACGAGTATATTTGTTTCTTAAAATAAGAAGCAATACTCCCCCAAAATGTGATATAAATTGCGCTATTAGTTAACACTACTGTTAGGCTAGCAATGCTCTTAAATTATACATATAAAAATTTTACCAGGACACTAATTTCCATATAGAAAATGATGTCGAACTAGGGCAAAATACCATAACACGATGTCTGCTCATGCTGTCATATTACAGAGGGTTAGCTTCCCCTTTTCAATTGTTCTTTTTTCTTCTTCTTTTTTCCTTATGGTCGGAAAGATCATTTCATTCATTAAGTTGAAGATCGAGCATACATAGATGAACCTTCAAAACAAATAAGAGCCCAAAGGATCTAAGAGAGATATAAGTCCAATTTGGAGGTAGGATTTTCTTCTTCAGGCCTTAACTACCCAATTGGCGACCTTATTTGCTTCTCGATTATAATGATGGAACACTCTACAACATGAAAAAAAAAAAAAAAAAAAAAAAAAGCCTTAGAAGAGCCTAGGCCTCGTTGATAAGCGCGCTTACTTCGCATTGTACCTGATTTGCGCCTGAAATGCTTATTATCATATCAAGATGATCTGATTCCAATTCATTATTCTCTTCAACTCAAGCTTGTAAACGATAGGGTTTCCCAAAGTGCCATTGCTTCCGTTTGAACTGCAGAGGAGGTCCTTATTGTTCGTGCGAAGCCATCTACGAGGAGACCAGCACCGTTCCGACACACACAAAGCTATGGCTCGCGCATTCGTTCCGTCCAGGCAAGATCCGTCTCTATTGAGCTTCATAACACCCTTTTCTGGCGGCCCTCAGCTTCAATCTCACATATTACGATACACTAGCCGATGCTCTGTTCGTCTTTTTATCTCCCCTTTGTCCATCTCGTGATGTTTGCATAATTAGTCATAACTAATTTCATGAGTTTCCTTGGGCTCAGTTTCTGATGTTGAGAAAATTACCAAAAAAGTTCTAAACCTATTGCAATTGTGCCAATTCAGTCATAAACTTATTTTTTTTGACCAATTGAATCCTAAACCTTTTACAATTATTCCTGATCAGTCCATTCAGCTAAAATTAGCCGGCCGGCGCTGACGTGGCAACCGACCGGCACCGGCGAGCTTTTTTTAATAATATTTTATTTTTTGAAATATTTTATTAATTTTTTTTTATCTTTATCTAGTGAGGCTCGCCCCACCGTCATTGGGCGTGAGCTCGCCTTGCGGTCGCCAGGCGAGGCGAGCCCTTGCCAAATCTGACCGGGGCTCACCCCGCCATCGCTAGGAGTGAGCTCACCAACTAGCGAGGCGAGCCCGCTGGATCGCCTCAATCCGACGACCAGCTAGGCTGGCCGATCGCCGAAGCCAAAAGAAGGAGGAGGGAGGAGGGAGGAGGGAGGGAAAAAAGATTAAAAAAATTATTAAAATATTATTAAAAAGCTTGCCGGCGCCAAATCGGCTAATTTTAGCCAGATGGACTGATTGAGAATAATTGTAAAAGGTTTAGGACTCAATTAGTCAAAAAAATAAGTTTATGACTGAATTGACACGATTACAATATGTTTAAAACTTTTTTGGTAATTTTCCCCCTACCGTCTAAACACAAAATTGTTCCACTCCTTCTAGATCCACCAAAGGATAACCAAGAGAAGTTCAAAGCGTAGGAGGTTGTGCTGAAATTCAACAAGCCATTCGTCAATTCTTGACAAATCAGGAATTGGGACGTGGACGTTTAGGGCTGGGTCGGACCAAATTTTCGTCATACAAGGGCAGAAAGGAAGACATGCTCGATGGTTTCGGGTGGCTGGCAGTACCTGAAAAAATAAATAATAATAATAAAGGTACAATGGAGAGACGTTCAACCACGGCGTCGTAGCAACGGTGGTGGTCAAGAGCTAAACATCAGATACTCTAAACAATAATTATGTTTATCCAGCTCCTTTAATGCATTCAAACGAAGACTCTAGTTCATGATTTGGGATATTTGCTCTTCTAAATATTTAACAAAATATAACAATCGACTTGTTTAATTACCTCCCTGCCGTCCTTTTGTTATGTTTCATGATGTAACTTGACTTTAAGGGCATAAAATGAGTTAATTTACATCTTCTATAGTTCATTGATCCATCACAAGATTTCATTCGTAGCCCCATGATACAGCAACATATAGCTTACATGTAACTTAGAGTTTTTTCCCCCCAAATAGAAAGATGGATAGAGGTGACCGGTGCTAGCATCTCTACACCACCTATGACATACACCAACAATGGAATATTTAGTTAAAGAGAGAATTATTCTGCATTATCCATGACTCAAAAGCCCAAAATTTACAAGTTCATCACCATAGCTCCTCTAAGATTCTAGCAACCGGAAATCTCTCTACACTCTGAATGTCGTGACTTGGACATCTTAGCACAAGTTGTTTAGAAGTTCGCTCGTGATTTGAATTAAACTCGTGATCTCGTGAATAAGGCCAACAAGTTGGTGTTATAACTTAAGGGGTTTGACTCCACAAGATAGTGTTCAAAAAGGTGCTTATAGAATTCAACCTATGACAGTATTTAAATTTTATGGAAACAAAGTTTGCGTGGATGCAAGACTATAAGAATTTAGTAGAAGGTCGTCAAGGGATTTCTAGCTTGAGCCATTGGGAGATATCCACCTTCGGAATTATAGGTCACTCATTCGAATCCCACCAGTTCATGTGACTTGTTGGTTGTTCACGGGCTTCGGATGGTCAGACCTTTATGCTCATGCCGTTGGATTAGTAAAAAAGAACCAAAAGAAATCTTAGTTAGCGGTGGGAGCAAATGGTCTGGTGAGAGAATTTACTCATGTAAAAACACGCGTAATTAATTGAAGCTATTGGAGGCGAGATTAACCAAATATCAACTTCTTATGTTCTCCTCTTTGGATATGCCGTTTTAGATTCTCTGTATCATCTAACGTGTTGGGACAAATCTCCTCAATTTGAAGACTGCAAAAAGAGATAGGAAAGCGAATTAAATAGCTAGCTAGGTTCACTTCTTCTCAATTCTTGCCCAAATTGGACACGCAACCCAAGTCTCACTACAAAGTCTATTCCGAGAGGCATGTGTGCAATGATTTGTCAGATTCGCTAGTTCAATTTTCCTAAAGCTTGAAGTGGCTGCCAGCTCCTCAAGTTGCCAATTGGTCCCATTATGCCTTGCCGTCTTCGTTGACCTCTCTCTCGAGTCGCTGGATGTGTACAACTCGTGCAAGCACTGTCTTCCATATTTTTTTTCAGGGACCTACGCTTGACTCGTCATGCTCATGCCTCCGCCAGTAAACATACCGGGGTTCCTCATTGATCCCATCGAAGTCAAGTGTTACCTTCTCCAAATTTTGGTTCTTAACTCAACCACAAGGGTCGACCAATCGAAGGGATCGCTCGACACCTTCATCTAATCCAAGTTCGAACTTATTGGTATATCTTGATCAATTCACCTTTACTCGAAACTTAAATTGATGATTTATAAGTCATTTAGGTTACATTAAGTACTCCATACCACAATTCTTCGATGCAAGGAGTTTTTCAAATACAATTCACACATATATCTCAACACACCTACGGCCTTCTATAGGAATAAGTCTGTTGCAAATTTCTGATTTATTAGGCGTTAAATGTGGATGGACTTAGTGAGTAAATGCAAGCGAATGTCAGCCCTCCTGTTGGCCTCTTCTCTCTCTGTAAAACATGCTGAAGATTCCGACCTCCTCCTCCTCCTCTTAATCGCGTGTGGACATCATCAAGGACTTCAACGAATAGCTTCGTGGTCGTATTCTCGCCCCCTCGACAATAAAAACGAGATGCAACTTTTGGCTGGCGTGTTTTCATTTGGATAACGAATACCCATTTTTTCAAATTTTGGTAAGGTTCATTCTATGGTGATCTCTCTAGCACGCGATATTCTTCGTTGAATATGAAAAAAAGGGGGATTTCTGACCAAGATAGGAAGAAGCTAAGCCAGGATAATCAAATTCATCACGTGCTCTCATACGTTGGGAGTTCAATCGAAGACCATATTATAACACCAACCCACCAATAATTCATGTGATTTTTCTATATAATCCTTGAGCAACCTTCGTTGAATATGATTTAACAACTTTGAAACATTTTAAGTCATAATTAACTATAAAACTAGTTCATACATATTTATTTAGTGTCCGTTTCTCTCATTCCCATCCTTCTTATGCACTTGTTGATCAAAGTAAAAGAGCAAATTATTTTATCACTCTGTACCGTCGCAAAATGAGCTATCCATACTACTCTCCTCCGCCGCCACCTCCGTCTTACAACTTTGCCTCGCCGCCGCCGCCGCCACCGCCGACTCCAGCATGTGATTTTGGCATTCCACCTCCTCCGCCTAGCCCCCATAATGTTCACCCACCAAAACCATCGCTGGCGTCATGGTCGTCACCTCCACCGCCACACTCTCCCCACCATTCCCACCCAAAACCACCTCCGCCGCACTACCACCCGGTACCGCCCCCGCCGTCACAGAATCATCACGTCTATAAGAGCCCTCCCCCTCCTCAATACCACAACCATCCAACGTCCCCCCCACCATGCAATGATCACCGCCCTATTCACCCACCAACATCGCCACCCAAAAACCACCATGAGCCACCGCCATCCAGTCCATCACCGCCACCATCTTATCCTGGATCACCACCAACTCCCTTGCCCTATCCAAGTGCACCATCACCAATGCAAAGTTACACTCCTCCAGCACCTTCCTCTCCATTTTATCCACCTCCGAGCCCCAGCTCCGCACCGCCGCCTAATCTCACGTCCCCCCCAACCCCAACTCCGACCGCCAATAGTCCTATTCCACCACCATCTCATTCGACTCAACCTCCAGTACCAACACTGAGCCCTGGCCCACAACCGCCGCTGTTGCCACCGGCCTCCTCTCCCACATCTCCAATCGGCCAACCACCGACTAAGCCGGCAAGTGCACCGCCCCCACTAAGAGTTCAAGACCACCACCAAAAGCATCACCACCCTACAACAAGCCACCCCCATCCTATCTCGCACCTTCTCCAAATAATGTGTACACACCGCCCATCTATGGCGTGCCACCGCCACCCAGATCACTATCCCCATCATCCCCAGCCCTTCCTCCACCACCTCCTTCCTCTGGAGGAGGAAACCACACCACCGTGATCGCGGTGTGTGCGTCACTTGGCGGCGTCTTCATTCTGGCATTCCTCGCATTGGGGCTCTTCTGTTTGGCCAAGAAGAAGAAGAAGCCGGTGATGGTCCCTGCAGCTGCTTGCGTGGATGTGGAGGAACACGAAGTAGTCCACGAGGTTATAACAACCGGGCCATACGGCGAACAGTCATCAACGGTCGATATAGAAGAGGACGTGGAGATTCGTGCGGCCGGTGGTGCCGTAACCGGTCCTGGCGTTGGTGTTGCTGCTGTTGGGGCTCAATCTTCTTGTGAACCTCATCCGACCGGCGGCTCTGGCCATTACGGTTTGGGACGTAACAGCAACTGCTGAGTCTGCGAAACTCGGTCTGGCCATGAACTGTGCCAAGCGTCGAGATTTTCTTGTGGTCGCGAGCTTGTGATTTGTTTTTGTGGGGGAAGAGATCGTATCTGTCACGTGTGTTTTGATTCTTTACGGTTGGGGATTGGACTTGGATTGAATTGTGTTTTCGTTTTGACGTGAGTTAGCCATGCACAGAAAATTTGATGTGACTTAAGCATGGGCAATTGTGCTCTTTTTGCTAAATTTGTTTTCCACTGGATTTGTGCTCGTTCATTGTGCATTTTCTTTGGATTGACGACAATGATTAAAATCCATTTCGGATGTTTACATACGAGAATCCATTTCTCAATTCATAAGTTGTTGCACGGTTCTAATTTTTAACTGTAATACTTTACGATGCGATTGATAAACATATCTTATTTAGATGCAATATAAATTATAAACTCAAACGTTATATGATCATGATGCAAAAACACGAATCGTTAACTCCAACTACGAATGTCATGGGCCAGCACTCGTGATCACAGTTGTGCCGTGAACACGTAGGCTTCTTTTGACTTATTCAACATTTAATTGAGTCATCTAATCTTTGCATCGCTCGCTAGTTCACTCCCTTACTTGGATCGTACAGACAAGATGCTTTATATTGCTCGAACTGTAGAAAGATACAAATGAGGTTAAGGGGTCCTCCACATAAGCAATCCCTTCAAATTACAACTGCAAATATCCCATAATCTAGCAGAATGTATAGTACTATGCTCAAAAATACAAATACCTTTTTCATTGTGTTAAATATATGTAAGTGTTGGTAAGTGTTAGAAAATTCACGAAAAAAAAGAAAAAGACTTGTGAATCTTTTCCACGTAACTTGTTGATAATTTATCAGTGCTTCTATGAAATCATCAACTTTTTATAGTTTACGGCCCCGTTTGATTCAGCATTCCCAAGGATCTTTCAGCCTTGAAAGTCCATTGGAAAAAAATTTAGGTGTTTGGTTCAGCATTTGGAAGTGTCATTGGCCAAATGCTGGCCTTTGAAATGCTGAAAGCCCAACAAATCCCACATTTACTATTCATCCGTTATATAGTCATCATTTCTTTTTTGTAATTTTAAAAATACTAAAACTAAAAAACTTAATTTGGTCACACTAAAGGGCTTTTCAAATATATGTTTACCAAACAGTCTTGCATTTCCCTAAAGCATTTTTTCAGTTATAGTTTACCAAACCGTTTAACATTTGCATTCTCCCAAGGGCATTTTCCCAAAATTGAACCAAACATGCCCTACATATGAGCAGCTTTTGCACTAACTTACCAACTTTATTTCAATAACTTACCGCCCCTTTGAACTTATTCACTCTTGTGTGATTTGTACGTATTGTCGTCCAATGTGGCTGGAAATTCATGAGACTTTCCGACGTACCCATCATCGGCATTAATTACGAAAATTCTTTATGATACAAGTGTACATTTCCGATATTACCTCTCTGATCATCCGTTTTAGGCCCCCACTGTGGGTTTAGAACTGGAATGCTTCTCGTGGGCCTGAATTAGAGTCCTAATGCCTTATAAGAGCAAATCATCCAAAGGGCCCAATCACAAGATGAATTGCTTGCGAGCCGAGACCTACTAAGCATGCAATTACGCAAAACGACCCTCCTTGGCTTTGTATTCTCGTTTATGGCGTTTATGTTGTGAAGCGGTTACATAGATGATGGAATGCTTTCCTCCATGTTCAAACGGTCGTAGAGATTTTTCGTGATGAAACAGCAAGTACTTGAGTGCGTTTTACAACCTAGAACCTAAATTTTTCAAATTCAGTTTAATGAAAAAATTACCAAAACACTCTTAAATCTTTTGTAATTGTGTTAATTCAGTTCTAAATCTTTTTTTTTTTGTCAATTTACTTATTTTATTTTTTATTTTTTTTTTTCCTCTTTCTTTTTTTTCCCCTCCCTTCTTCTCTTAGCCGGTCGTTGGATCGGTCAAAGGCTAGGACCTGCAAGGTCGACCTCGCCAACCAATGGTGAGGCTCGCCCACCCCTCACAAGGCTTCTTAATTGCTAGGCGAGGGCGATTGCGAGGGCTAGGCCATTGCGGGCGAGGTCATGCCTCGCTAGGGCTGTAGGTGAGGTCGAGCTTGCCCTCATTGTCATTGGGCGAGGATGAGTTGGCCATTGCCCAGCGACAACCAAGGCAAGGTCTCACAAGGGGTGACCGAGGCTCACCTTCGTCATCGCAAGGCAAGGTCGAGGTGGTTGAGGCTGGCCCTCGCCCAATGTGGCTGTTGAGGTCAACCTCACTGGCCCTAGCCTTTAGCCAATCGTAATAAGGAAAAAAGAAAAAGAAAATTAAAAATATTGTCACATTAATGTAGGCCGACGTCAGTTAGTATCCACATCACAACCAGCCAAAATTGCCAACACCACTGGCGTTCAATGTGAGGTTTCCTTTAAAATTGTGGACAAATAATGCTAACACGGCACTAGTGTTGTTAAATAGTCATAATTTGTTCTTATGCTCATCCAATATGACCTCTTGAAACTAGCCAACGTTCACGTTATCACCAAGCGGCCAAAATTGTCAACACAGCCAATGTTCCATGTGACGATTCCCTTAAAATTGTAGATGAATAGTGCCAATAAGGCACTAGCGTTGTTAAATAGTTATAATTTGTTCTTATGGTCATCCAATATGACCTCTTGAAACCAGCTAATATCCATGTCAATGTCAGCCGCCCAAAATTGCTAATGCAGCCGGTGATCAATATAAGGATTCCTTTAAAATTGAGGACAAATAATGCCAACATGCAATAGCACTGTTAAATAGTCATAATTTGTTCTCATGGCCATCCGATATGCCCTATTGAAATGATGTCATGTGAATAGAGACATATTATATGACTAAGATTGCCAAAGTCAACTTTCTTCCCTAACAATGCATATTTTCTTTGATCATAAACAATTTTCCATCAAAACCAAACGCATAAAAGTTCAAAAAACTAATTCATTAAAAAAAAAATCACTCAAATAAGCATATCTTTTTTTTTTTTTTTTATCGATCATACTTTATTCCTACTCTAAATCTCACTATCAAATTTTTGTCCTACCTACTTATAAGATGTGAGAATTTAAATCCATACTAAATATATACCTGATGTTAAATCGAGTTCACCCTTTAGACTTCCCATCTTTCCCTTCCTTTTTGGAAAAGTTGACTACTACGGTATATCCTAGTGATTAAGCACGCCCTTTGTTAAACAGGGATATTCTCGCGATGCTTACAAAGAGGGAAAAAAAAACTTCTGTTCCCTCGGACTTTCAACTCCAATGATGCGGGATGATTCATAAGGTACCGATACACACGCTTTCGCTGTGATAATCTATACATTTTCTGTCCGCTTTTCCTTGCTCAGATGACGCCACGCGTGCGCACTGTCCGGAGCATACAAGCCACTCGGAGCCGGACACATCAAGATCTGTCCGAAAATGCGAATCCCGAAGTTCACATTCATTCCCCCTAAAAGCCTAAAAGGCTGACCATTAAGGTGGTGGCCCTTTGTCACAACCATGAGACTAAACGATGCATAAACAATTAAGGGAAATGGCTTTTAGATTAAGTGTTCTTGGTTAGTGAAGCCCAGCTGTGATTTTAGAGTTTTCTCCTCCTCGAAAACGACTACCTTCGATTGTGGAACGCAACCGTCCCTCCAAGCACTTAATGAACGGCACGTCGCTCTAGTCGTCGATACAAACTGACCTCATCTCCGTGAAAAGAATGGTTTTTGTCCCACGTGCTCGTCTTTTTGCCTTTGTACTGTTTTGGCTTTTATTACTGTGGCTGCAGGAGTTGGCTGAAGTGGAGGTGACCGGCAGATGTGGGGGATTTCGATTTCCAAGAGATGGTGCTGAAGAATCTATTCTTTTTTTTTAAGTTGAAATCTCGAGCCACTACATCAATGTCATATTTATCTGTGACCAATTTTCATGTCGCAAAATCTCAAATTAGTATGTTTATAGCTAATCCACCGCTGCAATTATGCTGCAAAAGTTACATCAAACCATGATACAAATTAATTAGTTTGGAATTTTCTGTGACATCAAAATTAGTTCAAGCATAAATTTGATTTATTTTGTGACGCGAAAGTTTATTTATGGCAACCCACCCTATGGTAGACGTGCTGGTTTACGCTATGTCCCCTCATCCAAGAGAGGAGGGGTTCGAAACTCCACGCTCCCATTACGTGACTTAAGTGGAGTGTCGTGGAAAGTGGGCCCCCGCGCTAGTGCTCAACCCGATTTGCAGACCACCGGCACGCCGCCGTACGGTGATTTTAGGGTCATAAAAAAAAAATATTTATGGCAAAATTGTAGCACAAATATACTAGTTTGAGACGACCGCCCTTAGCGGCGCAGTTGGCTCAGGCTCTCTCTCCCTCACGAATGAGAAAAGTTCGAATCTCAGAGGCGCCGTTAGGAATTCTTACTTGAATTATTGTGGTGGTGGGTTCTACAGTCACTTCCTCAGGATTTGTTCGCCGGCTATCAGCTTACGGGATTCCCTGGGTCTTCAATATATATATTTATACTAATTTGAGATTTTTTTTTAACGGTGTAAACCAATAAAAATGAAAATTACCCCCATTTTCTTCACGTATTTTAGAATATTTTAATCGAAATCATGAGTACTCCATGTGGAACAAATGACATGTACGAACTTCATTCGTGGGAAGAGTCTATATTATTAATGATTCACGTGCTTACCTCTAATTTTCGTATATAATAATCCTTTGAACCAAGTCCTCGTACGAATCTAATTTTTTACAACCTCGTACTCGATTAGTGTCCCACTCCCAAAAGGATCCACTTCTGATCGTCCATAGCCTTTGCCCAAATAAAAGTCAAGGGAATGCAAAAGGTGTGAGAAGTCATTTGTCACACCAAAAATGGACGGTCTTCTTGCCCCCACAAGACACTTTATGAACATAGGTTCTGAATCATGGACATCACTAGTGGCTTAGCTGGCCATGCCTTTGGGAAAAATGCGACAAATATTCTAATTTTCGGTACCTACCATAACCTTCAATTAGGATACACTTACTCTGATATGACCAAAACATCCTGAATCAACATCACCTTCAGAAGCTTATAATTTAGGTAACACACCTAATATGTATTGAAGGGGACGCTTTTGCAATACAATATTGTACTGTGCATCTTTAACCGGTAGCTATCGGATAATACCGATTTGATAAAAAAAATTTGGCTATTTGTCAAGTCTCGACCATTAAATGATGATGATGTACGATAGTTCATTATCATGAACTACACAATCATTCACTTAGGACCATAGAACACCCACTAGGGCATATTTCATCAGTCTCCTTTCAAATCTTCGTATTCCGATCATATTATAATGGCGTTTGAAATTTTACTTAACCAACTAAGAAAGTGCATTCTACTCATTTCATCCACAACGTGACATGTACAATCAATTACAATGCAGAAGTCATAGTGGAATGTATAGTTATCCCCTCGTGAAAACTCCAATTTGGGGCGTAATATGGATTATTTTGCCTATTCAAACGTGACAAAGTTGCTTAAAATATAGATTGGAAAAATACGGAAAACATAATTGAGAATTTTTTATATATTTTGATGTATCATGATAAAGAGTGTATTATATCTATTTAAGATGACATATATCAATCGAGATATACGCAATAAAAGAGAGATCTACACACAATTTTAAGAGATAAAAGAAAATCAACAAAGATATTCTAATTACCTCTAATTCAGAAAAATATTCTAGAGAACTATCCCTAAGTATCTTTATCACGTCTCATTAGAGAATCAATTTTTAACAACGGAGCGCCCCATTTCGAGAGGCGAACGGGTGACAGCGAAACGAAATCGCCCGACTACTTATCCCCTCCGCACTTCCTTTTCCAGGCACGCTTTCTCCGCCATTGCATTCCTCTCGAGCACTCCCTTCTCGTGATCAAATTCTCAAAGCACTTCCGGTCTCTGTTTCTCTTCTCTCTTTATTCCTTTTTCAAGGGATCAAGGTGGGGAGAGAGGGAGAGAGGGAGAGAGGGAGAGAGAGCTTTGTCATGGGGGAAACCGTGGAAGCCCCCCAGGGCAAAACCCTTAAGCTCGTCCTCCTCGCGATCAACTGCGCCATGCTGGCCCTCGGCACGTGCGGCGGCCCGCTCCTCATGCGCCTCTACTTCATCCACGGCGGCGCCCGCGTGTGGCTCTCCAGCTGGCTCGAGACGGGCGGCTGGCCCATCATCTTCATCCCCCTCGTGGTAGCCTACTTCCGCCGGCGCGCCGCCGAGGGCCCCTCCGCCCGCCTCGTCCTCATGGACCCCTTCCTCTTCGCCGCCGCGGCCGTCATCGGGGTCCTCACGGGCCTCGACGACTACCTCTACGCGTACGGCGTGGCGCGGCTCCCCGTCTCGACCTCGGCCCTGCTCATCGCGACGCAGCTGGCCTTCACGGCCGGGTTCGCGTTCCTGCTGGTGAGGCAGCTGTTCACGTCGTACTCGATCAACTCGGTATTCCTGCTGACAATGGGGGCGGGGGTGCTGGCGATGCACACGAGCAGCGACCGGCCGGCGGGGGAGTCGAAAGGTGCGTACTACGCGGGGTTCTTCATGACGCTTGGGGCGGCGGCGCTGTACGGTTTCGTGCTGCCGCTGGTGGAGCTGACGTACAAGAAGGCCAAGCAGACGGTCACATACTCGCTGGTCTTGGAGATCCAGTTAGTGATGTGCTTCTTCGCCACCGCTTTCAACACCGTCGGCATGCTGGTCAACAAGGACTTCCAGGTTCACTCTCTCTCGACTCGACCCCATCCTCTTAGGCTTATCACAATCGCTGATCATGTAAAATTCACTTGGTTTTCATGTGATTTCCACGACCGTGAAAAGTGTTTTCTCTTTCCACCATGTTGCCTTAGAAATCGGTATTACTGTTCTGACGAACCAGATTCCTGTGGGCCAGATCAGGTTTTCGTGGTTCCTCTTGTTTCGGTCTCCACCTTACTTGGTTCAGGTTTAAGTCGTCGGAATCCAGTTACACGTGAAGCCGATCGCTAAGAATGCGGTTCCCCAATGATGTTAGTTTTTGACCGAACCTTTTTACTTTTCCATCAACCTATATTTCAAAAAAGAAAAAATTGTTGGAAAATTTATATATCAAGAATTACAGGTTTGAGAAAAGAATTAAAGTCCATCCGCCCCAAGATTTGAATTAGGCAAGATTTCAATCAAAAGTAAAATTTGAAAATCTTTCAAAGATTTGAATAGCAATCGCCGAGAAATAGGCACTAAAGAAGACAGGGACTACCTTGTCCTTATTTATTGTACCTTCCCAGCTTCTGATGTGACAACAACAAAACAGGCCGGCTAAAGGATGGATGGGTTTGTGAGGCTGCAGTCTCCGCTTTCATTTTTCAACGTAACGTCATAAGGGTCGATTTTGTCTAGTCGGTTTAGGTAGTAACTATGATGTTATTGCGGGTTCATCAATGGAACCTGTTTTCAGTGATGAGCCCTCAGGCTGCTGCTGACTTCATGTTTGCGCAGGCGATTCCTGGAGAAGCGAAGAACTTCGCGCTCGGAGAAACCCGGTACTACGTGGTGCTCGTGTGGAACGGGATCATCTGGCAGTTCTTCTTCTTGGGAGCTATAGGGGTCATCTACTACGCCTCCTCTCTATTCTCAGGAATCATGATCGCCGTCCTACTTCCGATCACTGAGATCCTAGGCGTCATATGCTTCCACGAGAAGTTCCAGGCGGAGAAGGGCGTGTCCCTGGCCCTCTCTCTATGGGGCTTCGCCTCGTACTTCTACGGCGAATTCAAACATGCCAAGAAGGAAAAGAAGCAGCAGCAGCAGCTGCAGCAAGATACCGAAGCGCTTCAACAAGGCCTTCCTTGAAAGTGCAAAAGTGAAAAGACTAGGCTTTTACTTAGGCAGCTGTTATAGTGTGTGTTATTTCTGGCCCGCATGAAAGTAACAAAAGGATCTTCTTACATAATTTAGGAGGTGATTACTGTCACCCTGCGATCGCATGCTGTCCCACAGCACTGCTACTCGCGATCTGCATTGTAGCAGAATTTATCTAGTCTTTCTCCACCGTCTTTGGTGGTTGGATATGTAACGACAAGATGGAAAAGAATTAAAGGTCCATTCAAGAAAAAGAGTGAGTTCAAGGGGGAAAAAAACAGAATTGGAAATTGTAATTGAAGATTTGTGTTGCTGCATAGATGCATGCCATAATTTAATGTGGTACGTTTGATTATCTAATACATCCAACACCAAAATTTGGAGCTGCTCTGTGTAGAGACTCTGTCTTGAGCAGGAAAAGAACAATCTAGTGGTGAGCGAGACAGGGGGACAATAAGAAAAGCCAGGAAGTTTCGGACCATACCCTCATTGTTCGCCCTCTGATCTATGTTTCTCCCTGTTCATTGAAGCCAATAGCCTGAATTGACCCAAAGAGAATCTTGTCACATCTAATACAGTCTCTGCTAATCGAGACAAGAACATGGGATTGCCATAATGATTGAAGCGGCTAATAAACGGATAAGTTCACATAACCAATCAAATAATCCAACGGAAGACGCATTATTATGAATGTGATCAAGTGGTTTTTTATTAACCTAATTGAATGATTATCGTAAAAAAGCAACATGTCAAAATCATGGATGCTTTGAATTAGGCCTAAAGGGCTAAAATGGTAAAATTTGCAGAGCAAAATTGCAAATTTAAAACTTAAGTGAACATGCAAAATTTAGGTGTCAACACCTATAATTGTCTTTATTTAGATGCTATTAGTATTTGGGAAAAATTAGAGCAAAGGTCGAGCATCATAAGATCATTCTATGGAGATTTTCTATTAGAAAGAATACTACAGTTCTAGCTCTCTGGCCGTCAAGACCATCAAAGATTAGGGAGATCATCTTGCAGGATGCTGACAAACATGGAATCGCCAGAATTATTGAAGCAGCTGATCAACGGATAAGTTCACATAATCAATTAGATAATCCAATGCAAGACGCATTATTGGAGATTTTCTATTAGAAAGAATATTGTACTTCTAGCTCTCTGGCCCTATCAAGACCAAAGGTCAGGGAGATCACCTTGCAGGCTGGTGACAAAGAAGTCAAAGATCATTTTTTTTTCTTTTGGAGACACACCAAACTTGTTCTTTGAAGTACCCTGTCACTTCATGTGGACTCGTTCACTTTGTTCATCAAACCAATCTATCAAGAAAGAAAATACAAAGTGCTCCAACAAAGTGATTACGACACAATAAGTTTCACCGCAAGAAATTCATAGATCATACGCTCCTTTATTGTTATACCTACATTTGTCTCAATGTTGACAGCTCTAAATTGACTATCGAAACCACATGAAGATGAGCAAAAATTTTACCTTTCTCTCCCACAGCAGCAATAGGCAAATACTCATTACACTTAAATTTGTGATTGAATTCAATGCCACTCTTGTTTTGAGTGTTTATCCCAAAGAGATTACAGCGAGCCCAGAAATTAATGTTGCCTTGTAGTTTTTTTGGTTATATGTTGTTCAAAGGCTTCAAAACAAGCAAGTGTTGAGTGGTCTTAAGTCTCTTTTACCTCAAAAACTAGCTTAAAAGGCTTTTTCTCACACATCGACTACCAACCCCATTCCACAACGTATATGGGATATACTCCAATGATCTTCCTTTCACACAATCTTGGGCCAATCTTCCTCTCACACAATGAGCCCTGAGTTGGAAAAGTCTTGGGCTTCTCTCACCCCTAAAAACTAATTTAAATAGTAAGATTTTCCCTCATACATTAGACCTTGAACAATTCATATCTTTCCCTTATGACTATTGAGTTGGACTTGTTGATGAACTAGCTTTATACTAATGTTAAATAGTCGTTGGCTACTTACCTTAAAAAATTAGCTCAAATAGTAAAATTTTCCCTCACACTTATAAACCAACCAATAGCCCGTACCACAACCCAGGTGAGATAAACTCTGATAGCAAGAAACCAAACGAACTGGGTAGAATGGAATCCGCAACAACATTTCTGGATCGGCTGTCCAATTGGAGCAGACTAGGTACATCATGTGGAAGGCAAGTGTAGAGAGAAGTGACATGTGGAAGGCAAGTGTAGAGAGAACTGAGTCATTGCTGGCGTGCACTGCGAGTGCGAGTAAAACGATGTCAAGGGCCTGTGTGCGATCATACCCACTTTTTATCTCCCCGTCTTCCATTAGTTTCAACGCGGAAGGCATTGTTCTATCTCACGCAACAGAGTCATCACCTTCTTTGGTTGGTAACTCCTTGGAAAGGCTACGGCTGTTTTCATGTGCTTTCATCAGACATCACGCCGATATCAAGTTTTAGAGAATTATCCCAAAGTATCTCTATCACATGACGCTAGACAATCAATTTTTTAGCACCAACCGCTCCATTTCAAGTGGCGAACGGAAGACGACGAAACGAACTCGCCCGACTACTTTATCTCCTCCACGCTTCTTTTTCCATGCACGCTTCTCCAACATTGCTTTCCTCGCGAGCGCTCACTTCTCCTGATCAATCCCTCAAGCACTTCGGGTCTCTCTTTACCCAGAAATAATCTCAAGGGATCGAGAGAAGAGAGGGAGGGAGGGAGGGAGAGGGAGGGAGGGAGAGAGAGAGAGAGAGAGAGAGAGAGAGAGAGAGAGCGAGCAAGCGAGCTTTGTCATGGGGGAAACCATGGAAGCCCCCCAGGACAAGACCCTAAAGCTCATTTTCCTCGCGCTCAACTGCGCCATGCTCTCCCTTAGTTGCGGTGGCCCGCTCCTCATGCGCCTCTACTTCATCCACGGCGGCGCCAGCGTGTGGCTCTCCAGCTGGCTCGAGACGGGCGGCTGGCCCATCATCTTCATCCCCCTCGCGGTAGCCTATTTCCGCCGGCGCGCCGCTGAGGGCCCCTCCGCCCGCCTCGTCCTCATGGACCCCTTCCTCTTCGTCGCCGCGGCTGTCATCGGGGTCCTCACGGGTCTCGACGACTACCTCTACGCGTACGGCGTGGCGCGGCTCCCCGTCTCGACCTCGGCCCTGCTCATTGCGACGCAGCTGGCCTTCACGGCCGGGTTCGCGTTCCTGCTGGTGAGGCAGCTGTTCACGTCGTACTCGATCAACTCGGTATTCCTGCTGACAATGGGGGCGGGGGTGCTGGCGATGCACACGAGCAGCGACCGGCCGGCGGGGAGTCGAACGGTGCGTACTACGCGGGGTTCTTCATGACGCTTGGGGCGGCGGTGCTGTACGGTTTCGTGCTGCCGCTGGTGGAGCTGACGTACAAGAAGGCCAAGCAGGCGGTCACTTACTCGCTGGTGTTGGAGATTCAGTTGGTGATGTGCTTCTCCGCCACCGCTTTCTGCACCATCGGCATGCTGGTCAACAAGGACTTCCAGGTTCTCTCTCTCATCCTCTTAGGTTTTATCACAATCGTTGATCATGTAAAATTCACTTGGTTTTCATCCTCTTCACGAAACCGGACTGACCTTTGATTGCTTATGATCCGCGACCCTTGAAAGTGTTCTCTCTCTTCACCATGTTGCCTTAGAAACCGGTATTTCTGGTCTGATGAACCAGCTTCCTGCGGACCAGATCAGGTTTTCGTGGTTCCGCTTGATTCGTGCTCCGCCTTGCTTGGTTCGCGTTTAGGTCGTCGGGATTCAGTTCATATTTACACGTGAAATCGATCGCTAAATTAGTGGCTTCAAAAAGTCAACGATGAGGATTCAGTTTCCAACGATGTCTGTTTATTGTTCTACCGAACCTTTTTACTTTTCTATTAGCAATTGATTTCAAAACACAATTGTTGAAAATTTTTTATATGAATTTACGTATTAAAATTTAAATATTACGAATCATAGATGCAGAAAAGAATCAAAGTCTCTCCGTTGCAACATTTGGATATAAAAATAACTTGGTACAGGTCTAAGTCGTTGGGATCCAGTTCATTTTTTTTTTAAATCGATCGCTAAATCAGTGGCTTCAAAAAGTCAGTGATGAATATTTAGTTTCCAATGATATCTGTTTATTGTTTGACCGAATCTTTTTGCTTTTCTATTAAACCATATTTCAAAAAAAAAAAAAAACAGTTGAAAAATTTACATATGAATTTGCGTATTAAAATTTAAATATTACGAACTATAGATGGAGAAGAGAATCGAAGTCCGTCCATAGTAAGATTTGAATTGGGGAAGATTTCAATCAAAATTAAAATTTGAAAATCTATCAAAGATTTGGGTATCAATTGCCGAGAAATAGGCACCGAAGAAGACAGGGACTACCGGTCCTTATTTGGTACATTTGATTTAGCATTTTAAAAGCCCATTGAAAAAATGTAAAACAGTTTAATGCAAAAGTCATTTGGTAAATTATGTTTTGAGAATTAACTTTAAGAAAATGCCGTTTAGTGAAAAAACACTTTTGAAAAGTCTTTTGGGTGAGTAATATTATTTTTTATTTTTTATTTGTTTAAAATTGAAAAAATAATATATGCAACTTATGGTACTGAGTGAATAGTGTATGCCTATTTTGCTACAATGTATAGCCTTTACACCGATCAGCATGTGATATCATATGTTGAATAGAAACAAAAAACCTCAGTCTAGACCCATAAATATTAATGATCTCCAAACCGAAATAAAGCAACTAATGCTCATAAAAATAATATATATAAATGCCAAAAAATAAAATATACATAATTAAAAAAAAAAAAAAAAAAAGACCAAACCCTTCGCCGATCGACTACGGTCGCTAGCAAGCCAGATATACTGTTGGCGACCCTCGTCAAGGTCGCACGACCCTCACCCGATCGACGGCCACCAACGCCAAATCTGGCTCGCCGGTGGCCGTAGCCCTTCGCTGAACTGGCAAAGGGTTGGTCTTTATATATATTGATTTTTTTAGCATTTAAAAAATAATAATGATGGCAAAATCGGAAATTTGAAGAATAAGTAAGGGTAGTTTTGAAAGAAAAAAAATGAGTTTTAGTATTTGGCTAAATACTAAAAGCTCAATGTTAGCCCTTACTAGCATTGGGCTTTGAGTCTTCCCAATGATAGTTTTCACTTGAAAGTTATTTCGAAATATATGCTAAATGGTCATGTATTTCCCCCAATGGGCTTTAGAGGTCAAAAGTCCTTTGGGGATACTAAACCAAATGCACGTATCGTACCTTTCCAACTTAATATGACAATCTAACAAAAAAAAAAAAAAAAAACTAATATGACAATAACATAAAAAACTGGCTAAGGGCTTATTTGATAACCATTTTGTTCTCAAGAACAATTTTTTATTTAGAAATGATTTTTTTATTCTATCCCCTAAATTAGCTTTTGAGCATTTAAAGGCATTGAGTAACTATACAAAATTTTTATTTTCGGGATAGAATTACGTTTCGTAAAACCTTAAATTTTTTTGTGATTTAGAATTTTTTTAAATTTTTTGAAAAATTTTATTATTATTTTTTATTTATATATTTTCCTTTTCTTCTTCTCCTTCTTGCTTTGGCTGGCCGATGACCTTGTTGGAGCGTCCTTAGCCCTTAGCAAGGTTGAGCCTCATTGGCCGAGCTCGCCTAATAGCTAGTGAGGCTTGACCTCGCTGAGCCACTGTGAGGGTAGTGTCGCCTAGCCTTGGCGAGGCCAACCTTGTGGTGGCCCGGTGAGGTTGCCAAATTTGGGTGAGGCCGAGCTTGTCCAACCAAGGCTTAGCCGAGCCTCACCCAACCGTCAAAGAGGCTTGGCCTTGTTGAGGACTGGCGATACTCCAACAAGATCATCGGCCAAAGAAAGAAGGAGAAGAAGAAGAAAAAAAAAAAAAAAAAGAGGAAAAAGGAAAATGAACTTGATTCTGAATTATTTCCGGAAACAAAGAAGTAACTTTATTCTACTTCTTAATTCTGTTCCAAATCTATTTCCAAAAACAAAAAAGTTACCAAACAGATTTCTATTTTTTTTTTTTTTTTGTGGGAAATAAAAAAATAGCATCAAGCACTATTTGACCAGTTATCAAGCAAAGCTTAAAAGATCGATTACTTTGTGACCAAGATGCTACCTCCGCTTTCATTTTTTAACCTAACATCATGAGGGTCGATTTCATCTGGTCAATTTAGGCAGTAACTATGATGTTGTTGCAGGTTCATCGAGGAATCCTATTTTCAATTATGAACCCTAATGCTGCTCGTTGACTTCATGTTTTTGCAGGCAATTCCTAAAGAAGCGAGGAATTTTGGGCTTGGAGAAGGCCAGTACTACATGGTGCTCGTGTCGAACGCAATCGTCTGGCAATTCTTCTTCTTGGGAGCCATAGGGGTCATCTTTTACGCCTCCTCTCTATTCTCAGGAATCATGATCGCCATCCTACTCCCGGTCACCGAGATCCTAGGCGTCATATGCTTCCACGAGAAGTTCCAGGCGGAGAAGGGCGTGTCCCTGGCCCTCTCTCTCTGGGGCTTTGCCTCGTACTTCTATGGCGAATTCAAACATGCTAAGGAGGAAAAGAAGCAGCAGTTGCAGCAAGAGACAGAAGCGCCTCAACAAGGCCTTCCTTGAAAGTGAAAAAGTGAAAAGACTTGACTTTCACTTAGGCTGTTGTGATAGTATGTCTTATATTTGGCCCGCATGAAAGTAACAAAAGGATCTTCTTACGTTATTTAGGAGGTGATTACTGTCAACCTGTGGTTGCATGCTATCCCACAGCACTGCTACTCGCGATCTGCATTGTAGCAGAAGTTATCTAGTCTTTCTTTATCGTCTTTGGTGGCTGGATGTGTAACGACGAGATTGAAAAGAATTACAAGTCCATTCAAGAAAAAGAGCAAGTTAAAGGAGGAAAAAACAGAACTGTTGATTGTAATTGAAGATTTATCTTGCTGCATACATACATGCTATAATTTACGTTTGATTCTCTAATACATCCAACGCCAAAATTTGGACCCGCACTAAGTGATGACTCTGTTTTGAGCAGGAAAAAAAAAACAATCTTGTGATGAGCGAGACAGAGGGACAATAACAAAAGCCAAGAAGTTTCGGACTACACCCTCATTGTTCACCATTTTGTTTAAGTTTCTCCCTGCTCATTGAAGCTAATAGCCTAGATTAACCCAAGGAGAATCTTATCACATCTAATATAGTCATGCTAATCGAGACAAGAACATGGAATTGCCAGACTCTTGAAGCAGCTAATCAATAGACAAGTTCACTTAATCAATTAGATAATCCAATGCAAAAGAAATTACTGGAGATTTTCTATTAGAAAGAGTACTGTGTTAGGGAAATCCCTTATGATGTTTTGAAGATGAAAAATAAATCAAAGGCTGCTAACGTGTTTAATGGTTGAGTAATAGACTATGCAAATGATAGAACGTGTAAATGATATTATCAAAGTCTATACTTGGAAGAACCAAAAAGCAAACTCCATGCTGAAGCTAAACTTATTCAGACTGTGTTTAGAAGTCAAGGCTAAATATGTTCAGAAACAGAATATGTTCAGACTTACGTCTAGATTGTAAAGTCTATTTCAGACAGAAAACACTCAAACTTTACTTTCGACAGAACACTCTCAGACTTTATATTCAGAATGAGACACAAGTCCAGAACCTGACAAGGTCCAGAACGAGACACAAGTTCATAACGTAGTAGATTCAAAACGAAACATGTTCAGAACGAGACAACTTGACAGAACGTAACATAAGCCACAAACGTATAATGGCTAGTGACCTGATTTGGATTCTACATCAAGATAGATTTGATTGACTCAATCTAATTTATTGACAATTGGATCTTGAAGACAAGAACTTTCTAAACGAAGAAGCTCTACTTATGGAAACCAAGATTATATTTGTATGGGCGATCAAAATCAATTTGGGATTCTACTTCTGTCACTCAATAACTAGTAAATCTTCTAGATACAGATTTGTCCAATTGGTAGATTGGAAGATGATCCTCTAAGATACTGTCCAATGGCTAGTTTGGAAGTGGAGGAGTATTTAAGGAGATCAAGGACCGATGAGCAAGTAAGAGACGGAGCGTTGAATTTATAATTCCAAAGTCTGAGTAAATTTCGATCATACACTTGTCTCCATGAGCTTAAACGTTTGTGATCATGAGAGAAATACCAAAAGAGTGACTTAGTGACTCAAAGTTGTAATCTCTTGTTAATTACATAGTGGAATCCAGCCAGAAAGTTATTAGCGTGGGAAAGTGGACGTAAGCTTAATCTAAACCGAACCACTATAAATTTCGTGTGCAACATTCTTTTTCCTTAACTCTTCTTATTTAAGTCTTTTGCATACTTACAAGTTATTTCAGAAGTTTGTTTCATCGCATAACAAATTCTGAACATTTATCGGAAGTCCGGTGGCTCACTTATCGACTCGATCTTTATTCGACTTTACTCGCAACTTATTTTAATTCACATTTATTTGTCAAGACTTCTTTTGAACACCTATTTACCCCCCTCTCTAGTTGTTCATACTAATACTTTCATATAGTACTTCTAGCTTTCTAGCCTTGTCAACACCACCAAAGATTAGGGAGATCACCTTGCAGGATGGTGACAAAGAAGTCAAAGATAATTTTTTTTGAGATACACCAAATTGTTCTTTGAAGTACCTTTTACTTTCATGTGGAAGCCTTCACTTTGTCCATCAAACCAAACTATTAAGAAAGAAAATATAAAATATGAAGTGCTCCAACAAATTGAATACGACACAATAAGTTTCACGGCGAGAAATTCATAGATTAAGTGCTCCTGTATGGTTATATGATGATCTCGATGATGCTCTCTACTTTTAGTAAAAGCAGCAATTTTCCCTTCTGCTATACCTGCGCTTGTTTAGATGTCAACAACTCTAAATTGACAATTGAAGCCACATAAAGATGAGTGTGACAAACTTCAAATTTTACCTTTCTCTCCCACAGCAAGGGCAAATACTCGTTACACTTGAATTTGTGATTGAATTCTATCCCTCTCTTGTTTTAAGTGTTTGTCACAAAGAGATTTTAGCCAGCCCTAAAACTAATGTTGCAAAGACAATTTCTCCTTGTAATTTTCTTGGTCATATGTTTCTGAAAAGGCTTCAAGGCCCGTTTAATTCAATTATGGGAAAATGTTCTTACGAAAATGCAAATACCTTAGAGTTAAAGAAATTTTCCGAAATGTAAATAGTGTTTAGTAAAATATAATTTTAAAGTGCATTATAAAACAATTTTGGTTGAAATGTCATTTGGTAGAAGTTAAATTTTGTAAAGGACTTTTGCCAAAAAAAGAGTATAAAAAAAGTTTAAATTATTTTCGATAGAGCTTAGCCATCAGCGGGCCAAAACAGTCATTAGATAACCTCTCCTGAGGTTCCCATGACCTCACACGACTCAAGGGATGCCTAGGGTCGTGCGACCTTAGGCAGCAATCACCGGGTGGTCACAACCCTTTGGCAGTCACCAAGGTTGTGCGGCCCCTTAGGCGGTAGTCATTGGCCTGCATTCAACTCCTACGTGCAAACCGTGGAGAAGATGAATGGTAAATATGAATTGTGAATGGGACAAGACTTGCATTCCGAGAATGTTACTTCCTAAAGGACCTCTAGACCTACCTTGGGTCAAAGACCTCTAAGGAAAATGTACCAAAGTCGAGCAAAAACGAATCAAACACTGTTTTCATTTGTCCAAGGTACTCCCAAAACCCAATGGCCCCAAAACTTCAAGAAGAGGGTTCCTCTTCGTGTGAGGGTCCAGACTTATCGTTAAGCTAAGTTTTGATATTAGTGTTGGGTGGTTTTGAGACTCTCTCACTTCAAAATTTAGCTTAAAATGTAAAGTTCTCTCATATTTATAAATGAATCATCAATCTCTTTCAAAATCAATGTGAGATAAACTTCAATAGGAAGAAACAAGAAACCAAACGAACTGAATAGAATGGAATCTATGACAACATTTGATCGGTCGAATTGGAGCAGATACGGTAGAGCTTCCGAGGATCTTGGTTACATCATGCGGAAGGCAAGCGTAGGGAGAACTGAGTCATTGCTGGTGTGCACGGCAGATGCGAGGAGGCAGATCCACTTTGTGTAAGACAGTAAAATAATGTCAAGGGCTTGTGTGCAATCATACCCACTTTTTATCTGCCCGTCTTTCATTAGTTTCTATTAAAATATGTTTTGAGAGCGAGTTTGTGAATGACAACCCGATCCGGATAAAATATGCAGAAAATAAGGAAATTCTATCTTTGTTGAAGTCATGAGCAAAATACATAAATTGTTTCTGTGTTAAAGTGATGATCGATAATGGATAGTTAATCTTGGAATTATATTTGGACGCAAGTTCGTTGAAGCGGACAATAATTTCGTACGTAAATTGGAGTCTTGGTTCTCAAATCGGAAGATCGAACACGGACTTTGAATCGGTCAACATGTCGGAGAAGGGGCAGGAAGAAAAAGACACGAGAATCTTTTTCTGCAGAAGTCGATTTGGGAGATTTGTGTTTTATATCTTTATATATTCATAGATTTTAGTTTTGGCTACAGCTTGAAGAACGCCTCGGTGAGTTCTTGAAGCCGTCTTAAAGTGAGTGCTTGATGTGAGTATTTTCGATGATTTCGTTTGTGAACTACATTCAATATATGAATGTTCGAGTCGGTTAAATTCTTTTGATAAAAATTTGTGTATAATTACTTTGTGATATTGAGAAATTATTTCAGTGAAGAATTACAGAACTAAACAAGATTTTAGATGTAATTGGGCCTCGAGGAATATTGAGAATGTTTGAGTGAGTCGAGTGCGGTAATACTCTCCGTTATTCTACAAAAAAATTTATCGTTGCTTTTCCTGTAGACGTAGATCAAATCATGTAAATTTAATATTTGATTTTTTTCTTATTCTATCCATTTTATTGTTCAATCTCTCAATTTCGCAACGGGTTCAATCCCGAAGGCATTGTTCTATCTTATGCGACCAGATCATCATGTGGTCGGTACCTCCTTTGCAAGCGCTACATCCGTTTTCATGTGCTTTCATCAGATGTCGTGTTTATATAAAGTTTCTCCTGCATCTTTCATATGACGACAAAAAAAAAGGGAAATTGTTGATTGTCCTAGTTCCGTAGTCAATTTTGATAAATAGATGGTTGCCAAACTTTTAGACAGCACATCAACGAGTACAAATGCAGACGCCGCTCACGTTAAATAGCCACGTGGAAAGGGGCAAGCAACAGAAAATACGACATTGAAGTGTAATTCGTCTAATAAGATATATAGATCGACACGACGTGTCGATGGGATCGATTCTAAAAGTCTTAGGAGTATTATTTACTAGGAAGCTAAAAAAGGAAAATTAAAATTGACTTATAAATCAATGCAAATTATGGGATTTCTAATGCTTTTGTCTCTTTATTTTTTGGTAAGATGCTGCAATCTCGTTCCATTGATGTTTTTAGCCTAGGATATGGATGACTTCGCACGGAACTCAACAACCATGTCAAGGAATCGATTAAAATAAACAGTTCCTAATCTCCGAACTACACGATAAATTATGATGACTGACAAAAATGTGGGTCCTCCACATTCAAGATCTGGATTCAAATCTATTGTATCCGCGCATTCTCTTGGAGCAATCTACGGAGCACAGATCCAAGTGTTTTCAATAATAGCCCGATGCATCTGAAACTGGGGCGTCACGCGCAACGAGCTTTAGTCATATGCTCGAAAAGAGACTGTAATAACTCAGCGAATGAGAAATTATTTTATCGAAATATCACCATGTTCGAGAGAATTTTTTTTTTTTTTTGTCAATCATATTCTATTTTTATTATCAGATTTTTGTCCTGTCTTCTTGTAGAGTGTGAGAGTTAAAATCCATTCTTAAAACTAATTCATCCCCACCTCAACTCCCTTCCATATTAAAAGGGTGGCCACTAGAACAAAATCCCAGTGGTTCGAGAGAGACCCTTCGTTCGGTAGATATTGGAGAGTGATTTACCGTATCGCGTTCCAGTGCAGCCAATGAGAGCAAAGGCTTCTTTCGGACGTTTTTGCTGAAGAAATTGAAAAGCTCCACTTCTAGGATTCCCGTACCTCTCCTTTCTTGCCATTGAAACCAATCATTCCACAAGCTACAGTATGCAGTCACGAAGAGACTGACCCAACCAGCAAAGTGCCCCCGCCCCAACACGAAGCAACCTTCTCTTTCCTCCTAAATAAATTGGACGGGTTTTCCCCAAACTTCGTTGCACGGTCGACCGGAGACAATTGATAACTCCTTGTGAATGGTCGAGGAGAAACGGTCAACGAGAAATGAGGGAGATAGAGGGCGACGGCGACGGCGAGGGCGAGGGCGAGAGCGAGAGCTTGATCGCGGTGGAAACCGCGGAAGCCCCGCGGGGCGAAACCCGGAAGCCCCTCCTCCTCGCGCTCAACTGCGCCATGCTCTCCCTCGGCACTTGCGGCGGCCCGCTCCTCATGCGCCTCTACTACCTCTACGGCGGCAGCGGGGTGTGGCTCTCCAGCTGGCTCGAGACGGGCGGCTGGCCGGTCATCTTCCTCCCCCTCGCGGTGGCCTACCTCCGCCGCCGCTCCGCCGAGGGGCCCTCCGCCCGTCTCGTCTTCATGGACCCCTTCCTCTTCGCCGCCTCGGCCGTCGTCGGGGTCCTCACGGGACTCGACGACTACCTCTACGCGTACGGCGTGGCGCGGCTCCCTGCCTCGACGTCGGCCCTGCTCATCGCCACGCAGCTGGCCTTCACGGCCGGGTTCGCGTTCCTGCTGGTGAGGCAGCAGTTCACGTCCTACTCGATCAACTCGGTATACCTGCTGACGGTCGCGGCGGGGGTGCTGGCATTGAACGCGAGCAGCGACCGGCCGGCGGGGAGTCGGACCAGGAGTACTACGCGGGGTTCTTCATGACGCTTGGGGCGGCGGCGCTGTACGGTTTCGTACTGCCGCTGGTGGAGCTGACGTACAAGAAGGCCAAGCAGGCGGTCACTTACTCGCTGGTGTTGGAGATTCAGTTGGTGATGTGCTTCTTCGCCACCGCCTTCTGCACCGTCGGCATGCTGGTCAACAAGGACTTCCAGGTTCTCTCTCTCTCTTTCTCTCTCCCTCAACCTGGACCTTTCATCACCAATTATTGTCATGTGAAGTCTATTTCCTGAGGTTTCCCCAAGTCAGAATGACCGGTATACAAACGAGATCTCTTTCAACCTAATAATCTTTAGAAATCGGATTACTCAAACGGAAAACTTTTCTTAATCTTGGTTCTTTTCAGTCTCCTGCTTAACAGCTTTTGCCAAGGTCGATAGCTATGGTTGATTGCTCTGAAAAAAACTATCCCACAATCTTTCTTTTGAATCTGCTGGAGTGGATGATGTTTGGATGGTAAGTAAGACAATGACAGTACTTTAGTCTCGTTCTATTGAAGTTTTTATAGTTAAAGAAACTGCTGAAAGGGGAAGACAGGAAACTACGATCAGAATGACATGAGGTTGCTCCCGACATCATGTTTATGCAGGCGATTCCTACGGAAGCGAAGAACTACGAGCTCGGAGAAGCACTATACTACGTGGTGCTCGTGGGGAACGCAATCACCTGGCAATCCTTTTTCTTGGGAGTCATTGGAGTCATCTTCTGTGCCTCCTCTCTATTCTCAGGAATCATGATCGCCGTCCTACTCCCGGTCACCGAGATCCTCGCCATCATATGCTTCCGGGAGACGTTCCAGGCGGAGAAAGGCGTGTCCCTTGCCCTCTCGCTCTGGGGCTTGGCCTCGTATTTTTACGGCGAATTCAAACTTGCCAAGAAGGAAAAAGAAAGAGCCGCAGCGGCGGCGGCGGCAGCAGCAGAAGCAGATTAGACCTCCAGAGACGGAAATGTGTTGAGGATAGGATTTGATCGATATTTAGTCGGGAAAATAGGAAAACGTTATCTTGTATACTTTTTCCCATTCGTATTTTCTTGTATTATAAACATCCTTACGTACATGGACAACATTCATTGAAAAAATGCAATTACAATTCCTCCATAACTCCTCTCCGATTTCTGTCGAAATGGATCAACAAGGCCTTCCCTGAAGGTTGAAAAAGAGAGACACGGCTCGTACTTAGCGAAATTTGGATCTGCACCGCATGGCTACTCTGTTTTTTTGGGCAGAAAAACAGAGGATGACAACGACAAAAGCCAGGGGAATTTCAGAATATGCGGTTCGCCCTCTTGTTCATGTTTCTCCCTGTCCAGTGAAGCTGCATAGCCCGAATAGACCAAAGAGAAACTTCTCGCAGATGTAATCAGCGGTGCTAATTGAGACAATGACAGGGAACCACCAGATTGATTGAAAGCTGCTGAACAACTAATAACGTTCACATGAACAATCGGGACATCCAATGGGAGACACATTACTGTTGACTTCTCATCAGAAAAAGAACGAACTCCCAGCTTTCTGTAACCGTTAATCAACGATTTAAGGTAGGGAGATCAACTTGCAGGTTGGTGACGAAGAAGTCAAAGATCATCTTTTGAGATACACCGAACTTGTTCTATCTACCTTTACTTTCACGTGGAGGCCTTCACTTTTGTCCACCAAACCAAAACTATCAAAGAAAGAAAATACAAAATACAAAGAGCTCCCGCAAAGTGAGTGGACACGAAAAGTTCCACAGATATTGGTATCTTCCTACGAAAAGTTCATAGATTAGAATCTCCTCTTCGGGTCTAGGATGATTCCGATGATGCGATCTGCTAAAAAAGGAAACACTCTTTTCCTCCTGCCATGCCTACTTTTATCTCGACGTCGACCGCTCTAATCAGACTGTCGAAGTCCCATAAAGATGAGGACACTGAACCGAGTGAACTCTATAGCGTTACTTGTGACAAACTTTAAATCCAACCTTCTCTCTCCCACAGCAGCAAGGGCAAATATTCATTACACTTGAATTTGTGATTGAATTTATACCCAGCTCTTGTTTCAAGTGTCACCACAGAGAGGTTTTGTCTAGCAGAAGCTTTCTCCTTGTAATTTTCTTGGTTATATGTTTCTCAAAAGGCTTTTAAACTCCAGGGAAAGGGTTCTCAAGCTCTGAAGGAGCAAGAAACCTGAAACCTTATGAACTGGGTAGAATTGAATCTGTGACAACATTTCTAGATCGGGAGCCCTACTGTAGCGGATGCAGTGGTGTTTCCAAAGCCCTGGGCTACATCATGGGGAAGGTAAGTGAAGAGAGGACCGAGTCATTGCTTGTGTGCACTGTCGAATAGTAGATGCCTGGACGAGGAGGCAGATCCAACCTTTTATAATACTGTTAAAAGATATCGAGGGCTTGTGTGCAGTGATACCCGCTTATTATTTGGTATATTAATAGCACAAATTGTCTCTAAACTTTGACTTAATGTGTACTATGGTCCTTGAACATTTAATCTTTTTAATATAATATCTGAACTTTAACCCAATATCCAATGTTGTCTCTAAACTTTAAATTTATGTAATATAGTCCTTAAACTTTTGGAATATGTTTAATTTAATCCTTAAAATATATAGAAATGTTCAATGTTGTCAAGGACAAAATTAAATAATTAAAAGATTCAGATATCACATTATTTATTGAATCAAATTTGGGACGTGTTCGTGCCATTATTCCTCCATGAATCAACCTTTCAATACCTTATTGCCAAAAAGAAAGAAAAAAAGAAAACCTTTCAATACCTTTTTTCTTTTTCTTTTTTTGGTCAACCTTTCAATACCTTAAACTATTGTTTTTGTCGCTAGGGAATCAGCGGGGTTAGGATTCATGATGCACGTGTCTCTTGGTCCATGGCGAAATTGACGTTCGCCTAGACATGTGCGCACGACATGTGCGCAGACGAAAAGTTAAGGGTGAATTAACTTCGAATTCAACGTGCATTAGCTCATTTTGTAAATCGATTTCATATGCCGAAAGCTGAGTCGTCACGTTCTGTACTAATTGCTTTGAAAATGCTGCACCTGTAATCGTTCCAAGCAAAAGAATATACCATTAGAAATGATCCTATTTTTATGTGCTTTCATCATCCATCACATCAATATTGAATTTCGTTTCATTTTTCTTCTTTCAACAAGAGAAGTAGAAAATCATTGATTGTTGTAATTATACAATCAATCTTGACAAATTGATGGTTTCCAAAACATATAACTCTCGGACCGCAAAATGCACCCACATCGTACAAGCAAGCATCAACATGTATGTAATAGCCATGTATAAAAGAGAAAGTAGAAAAGTAATATGGTATCAAAGTTTTCACTCATCTAAGGAGATAAACAAAATCAACTGTTACTTCAATCATATCGATTTAAAAAGATTCCGGAATAAAATTGGGTAACAAGCTAAAAGATTCTGATTGGGACTCAATTGGGCACAAAATTTTGGTATTTCAAATATCTTTCTAGATAAGATGTTGCAATCTCGTTCCATTAATTCATTTAGCCTAGCGCAAGGACGAGTTCACACTGAACTCAATAATTGAAAGCGATTCCCAATCTCTACACTAGACGACAAGCTATGCTAAGCGTGCTGGCTTGTCGTCCTCCACATTCAATATCCTCGTTCAAATTGTCGTATTGGCTCCATTCTCTAGGACACATCCTTAGAACAGATGGGCATGTCCCCGATGACTACTCGGCGGTGCACGTGGTCGTACGCTCAAAAATATATTGGAACTGTAAGTTTTACAGTCAAAGTCCACTTCTAGAAGTCAAAGAAGGGACCCGCGTAAGTCTCTTTCTATCTTACGATAGAATCAAACATTTACAAGCTACAATATAATAATAAAGAGAGTGGGGCCCTAATGAGCAAGTGCGGCCGAACACGAAGGAGATTCCCTATTCTCTAATGTTCCCCATAAAAAAATTCGGAAACGTGCTGTCCATGTCAAGACAAAAGTGACTACAAATCAGTAGTGACCTCCCCATCTTTCTTGTGAAGTTCTTTTAAATCAAAATAGAAATCAATGTAAATAAATTAAACGATTTGAAGAGGAGGATTTTTTGTGACTAGAATGAAAGTTATATCCATTGCTCACAAGATATTTTAGAAGTGCATAAACTTCGTGACAACCAAATCCAGGCAAAGCAAAGTCCAAAGTACTACAATACACAAATCCAAATCTAGGAAATAAGAAAAAAAAAAATCAACAAAGCTTCAACATAGTTAAATACACACTCGTCCATAATGGATCAATTAAGCAAAATAACCGACGGCTTGAATCCCAAACGAGCAAATGTAAGAAATTCCATCACTAGTGCCTATGGAGTGCATGCCTAAATTTGGTTTCCTTTACATTATCGCCGTAGAAAGACAACCAAAACAGATTAAATGAACACAGATGTAACATTTAGGAAAATAAATTTTTGTGATATTCTTGCAACCATCATTAAAATTGAAGGCAAAGAACCCGTACATGACACAGCACGAGAGCATATAATCCTTGAAAGCATATTTATTCCTAAATCTAGGTTGGAGAAGGTAGCTCGTATATCTAGAATTAGATGTGGGAGGAGAGAGTTTGTAGTTTGTAGATGATCTAAATCGGGAGAGAAAAGGAAACAAGAAAAGAACAAAAGGGCACCAACAAAGTCAAAAAGAGAGGGGACCAGGTGAGGCTCAAGGTTTAAGAAGACGATGGAGATGGAGATGGAGACGGAGATGGAGATGGAGGAGGGAGAGAAGGGAACGGTCCAGTTGAAATTACTCTGTTGGATTATTTAATTAGAGAACGATTGATAAATCTTGGTGAAGGATTGACTAGAAAGTAGAAACTATCCCAAGGGACGAGAGAGAGAGACAGAGAGACAGAGAGACAGAGCGAGCCAGAGCTTGAGCTTGGTCATGGCGCAAACCGTGGCAGCTCCCCGGCGCAAAGCCCTAAAACGCCTCTTCCTCGTCCTCAACTGCGTCATGCTCTCCGTCGGCACGTGCGGCAGCCCGCTCATCATGCGCCTCTACTTCGTCCGCGGCGGAGCCCGCATGTGGCTCGTCAGCTGGCTCGAAATGGGCGCCTGGCCGATGCTCCTCGTCCCCCTCGCGGCAGCCTACTCCCGCCGCCGCTCCGACGAGGGCCCCTCCGCCCGCCTCGTCCTCATGGACCGCTTCCTCTTCCCCGCCGCGGCTGGTATCGGGGTTCTCATGGGCCTCGACAACTACTTCTACGCGTACGGGGTGGGTCGACTCCCCGTCTCGACCTCGGCCCTGCTCATCGCGACGCAGTTGGCCTTCACGGCCGGGTTCGCGTTCCTGCTGGTGAGGCAGCGGTTCACCTCGTACTCGATCAACTCGGTATTCCTGCTGACGATCGGGGCGGGGGTGCTGTCGATGCACACGAGCGGCGACCGGCCGGCGGGGAGTCGAACGGTGCGTACTACGCGGGGTTCTTCATGACGCTTGGGGCGGCGGCGCTGTACGGGCTCGTACTGCCGCTGGTGGAGCTGACGTACAAGAAGGCCAAGCAGGGGGTCACTTACTCGCTGGTCTTGGAGATTCAGTTGGTGATGTGCTTCTTCGCCACCGCTTTCTGCACCATCGGCATGCTGGTCAACAAGGACTTCCAGGTTCTCTCTCTCTCTCTCTCTTCCAGGTTCATCAAAATCACTGGTCATGGAACGTTGGTTGCATGTGATCCATGACCTTCCTCTCTCGACCATATCATCTTAATCGGATTACTCGAACCACAGCTTTCGCCAGGATCTTATGGCTGATTGCTCTGATAAAAAAAACATTACAAGATTATCTTTTGAATCTGCCGGGGTGGAAGATGTTTGGGTGGCAAGACAATGGCAATTCCTTAATCGGTTTCTATAATTAAGAAACTACTGAAAGGGGAAATCAAAAAACCATGATCAGAATGACATAAGGTTGCTCCCGACATCATGTTATTAATATTGTTTACGCAGGCGATTCCTAGAGAAGCGAGGAACTACGAGCTCGGAGAAGCCCGATACTACGTGGTGCTCGTGTGGATCGCGATCATCAATCAATTCTTTTTCTTGGGAGCCATAGGGGTCATCTGCTATGCCTCCTCTCTATTCTCGGCAGTCATCATCGCCGCTCTTCTCCCGGTCACCGAGATCCTAGGCGTCATATTTTTCCAGGAGAAGTTCCAGGCGGAGAAAGGGGTGGCCCTCGCCCTCTCGCTCTGGGGCTTCGCTTCCTACTTCTACGGCGAATTCAAACTTGCCAAGAAGGAAAAAGAAGCAACAGCAGGGTTGGTGATTAAACCTGCGGAGACGGAGATGCGTCAACAAGCCCTTCCCTGAAGGCAAAAGTCGAAAGACATGACTCATACTTAGCCTGCTGATGTAATCGTTCTGTCATAATTCTGGGGCCTTCCACATCATTTGCGAGGTGATGACTGTCAACCTTCAATTGCGTACTGTCCCACAGCATTGCCGTTCGTGATGTGTATCGTAGCATAATTTGTTGAGTCCTTTTTTCTTTTTCTTTTTTCCATTTTAGACAGTTGGATCTGTAACATAAACAAAAAAAAAATATATTCAAGGAAAAAACAGAATTGCAGATTGTAATTTAGGATTTGTGTTGCTTCTTAGTTCTTATGTGTGATGTGGTATGTTTGATTGTCGAATGCATCGAACACAGAAGTTTGGAGATACGCTGCATGGAGACTCTGCTTTGGGCGGGAAACCAACAATCTAGTGATGAGCAAGGGAGAGGGACGATGACACAAGCCATGGGGTTTCTGGATTAAACACTTTGTTTTTTTTTTTTTTTTTTTTTCATGCGTTTGCCCTCTTCTTTATGTTTCTCCCTTTCCACTGAAGCTAGACGGACTTGCTGGAAGAGAATCTGATCACATCTAATAAAGTTGTGCTAATTGAGACTGATGTGGAAGCAACTAATCGAAGTTGTGCTAATTGAGACTGATGTGGAAGCAATTAATTGAACAATGAGATAGACAGAACCAAATTTACGTGATTTGGTCCTAGTGATCAAGATCTTTGAGAATAGCAGTAATAAATGAAAATTTTAAATATTTAGTCAACCATTTAACCAAAATTCAATTCCCGATCAAAAGTTGACTTTTTGCATAAAAAGATCCCTTTCGGCCATAATAACACTTTGGCCACATTAGATTTCAAAAGTTTTAAAGATATTATCACGAAATCAACCTTTTAGAGAAAGTCAACTAACTTTTGGTGAAACTTTTAATAAAAAAAAAATTGAAAAATATAAAAATTCACGAATCACTTCATTCCAATTCCAATTTGACTTCAACATAAAAAAAACTTTACAAAAATTGATTGAAAATCTTATTTTCTGAATTTTTCGATTTTAGATTCAAAATTGGCCATTAGTTCCTTTTACGACATTTGATCTAGAGATCATTACCCATTTACTCTCGTTCAATCAATTTCGAGATCGGGCGTGCCGAAAGATCAAGTGATAAATGGAGATTATAATCACACTCAATTAACTCAAACACAATTAGTGTTCTTCAAGCCCCCAATTACACTAAATAACTCATACAATATTTAGCTCAACGATTTCTCATGAAATAACCAACAAATTTTAAACTCACAAGGTTTAATTGGCGTGCCAAGCACTCACGTAAGTGGCGCTTCTTTCCTCCCAACAGCGACGCTCTATGGACCAGCTTGCACTTGCTATAAATATATAAATTCAGCCTTATCTCCAACGTGCGGTAGGTTTGCGCATATTTCCTTTCCCTTTTATTTTGCTTGGAATCCTTATCCACCAGAACTCAAAGGAAATCTTATCTCGATGGCATATATTTAAGTATCTACATATAGTAATTTAATTTGAGTCGGGTTTCGATCACGGACTCAAATTTGAAACATATTTCAATAGAGATAATGGCATAAAATCGCTGATCAACAAATAAGTTCACATAATCAAACCGAAAAAATCAATATAAGATAGACACATTACGGGTGACCTTCAAATAGAAAAAAAAAAAAAATACTGTACTTCTAGCTTTCTGACCCTGTTAAGTAACCATTAAAGGCAGGGCGATCACCCTGCCTTTGAGATATATCTAACTTGTTCTCTGATATACCTTTACTTTCATGTAGAGGCCTTCACTTTATCCACCAAACCAAACTACCAAGGAAGAAAATGCAAAATACGAAGTGCTCCAACGAAGTGAACAGGACACATTAAATTTCACAAATTTTGCTATCTTCCTACAAGAAATTCATGAGTTAGAAGCTGCCCTATGGTCATACGGTGATCCCTTAATAAATGCCACGGTTTTTCCTTCTGCCACATCTACTTTTGTCTCAATGTCAATGGCTCTAAATTGGTCGATGAATCGATGAGAACACTGAACTCTATAGCATTACATGTGACAAACTTTAAATTTACCTTACTCCCTCATACTATCAAGGGCAAATCAAGCTCTTAAAATGATTCAAGTTTCGTCACATCTTGAGATCGAGAAGATCGAGGAGCCATCATGCTGCCTATATGGTTCAGTTTGTGTCGAAAGCCATTGTAGTGGGCTGCAAGCATTGTAAATGAGCTGTTTCTACACAGCCTGTTGAGATGGCTAGTCCTCCCCATACTGACTCATCAAATCTGGGAGCCTCTTGTTCCAGTTAAACCTGAGAGCTGCATGGGAACTGTGCTTAGCTGCTTTCGTAAGGCACCTGTTCTCGAGCCTGTGAAGACCTCAGCTTTCGAAGTTTCCCAGTTCTATAATGGTGTTATCAAGCAGTTCATGCACCACATCAATGTCTCCAGATTCTGTACAATCAACGTAGGGATCTTAACATGGATAGAAAGCCAACGAGGTTTTCTGATGTCGGCCAAGGATCATGGCATGAGTTACTTTGATTATGGATGTCCAGGGTTAAACAAAAAATGAAGATTAATTTGTGCATAGTAGCGAAACTTCGCTTCGCTGGTGCAAGTTTCCTTGCTCTTCATGGCTATGTAGAATCTAGAAGTGAAGCGAACTGAAAAAGTTGAGGCCTTTTATGGTTAACCTATATCACTGACACTGGTCACAAACTCGCTACCATGATGAGATAACCATCCTTTACACTGCTTATAGTATTTATATTTTGGATGTGTTGGTATAGTTTATTATTAAATGAATTTTATTAACGAATGATGGAAATGAATAAAAAAGAAATTAAAAAAAAGACAGAAAAATAATAAAAAACTAAGTAAATGAAAATGGATCCGGAGAGATTTTTACTATCTTTACTTGTGTTTTTTTAGGTTCACTTACATTGATATGTTATTCATATGAAACAATGGGCATGATAGTATATGAAAATATCTGATTTATCATTATGATTCACCAAATTATGGATAGGATATAGCAAAACTCTTAGATTTCATATCAATTTTATCTTAGCGAGAAATCCATGCTACCAAATACAATTTTAAGACTGTTTGGTAATTATCCTTATGTGATGTCCAGTTAATTCGCATTTGACTATGTCAAAACAAAACCGACTACACAACTTCTCTCATGAAATTCTTTTAAACTTTAAATGAGAAGAACTGTGAATGAATTAGATAATTTGAAAGATTTAGATTCACAAGATCAAACATTTAATCTAGTATGTGCTCAACTTTCTCCTTTAGAATGAACGAACCATCATCTTGTGCTCCAATCGTGAATGTTGACTAGGAACCTTGACCGAAAAACATCGCAAGAGATTAGAGAGAGAGAGAGAGAGAGAGAGAGAGAGAGAGAGAGAGTCTGAGAGCATGGACCTGAGGTTTCAAGACCCGACCTGAGGTTTCAAGACCCAAGCGACCGAAGAGAAAGCCTAAATGATTGGTACAACTTGAAATGTCTTATGCTTTAAGATTTTCTTGAGAATTCTAGAATACTTTCGGGAATGGTATGAAAAATTTATATTTTGTATTCATGATATATCTTATACTTAATAGGTTAGATGGTAGTTTTCTTTATAATAATATAGACAGTAATTGGAGAGAGTAGATCTCCATCGTTTGATCAAAGGATGATCAACGGTAGTAATTGGGAGTCTTGGATATAAATATTAAATAGTATGCTCTCCCCTTGATCTATCATTAACATCTAAGCAATATACATTTTTCTTTCTGAACATCTTTTCTCCTAATGATCCTAGTGGACTAGAGAGGATGGTTAACTGGTTGGCGATCTCAAGCATCGGCCGGTGGAAAACATGGAAGGTTCCCTGGGCGAAACCCTTAAGCGCCTCCTCCTCGCTCTCAACTGCGCCATGCTCTCCCTCGGCATGTGCGGCGGCCCGCTCCTCATGCGCCTCTACTTCGTCCAGTGGACTTGAGATGGGTGGCTGGCCGATCATATTCCTCCCCCTCACGCTAGCCTACTTCCGCCGCCGCACTGCCGAGGGCCCCTCCACCCATCTCGTCCTCATGGACCCCTTCCTCTTCGCCCCCTCGGCTGTCATCGGGGTCCTCACGGGCCTCGATGACTACCTCTACGCATACGGCGTAGCGCGAATCCCCGTCTCCACGTCGGCCCTCCTCATCGCAACACAGCTGGCCTTCACAGCCCGGTTCGGGTTCCTGCTGGTGAGGCAGCAGTTCACGTCGTACTCGATCAACTCGATATTTCTGCTGACAAATGGGCAGGGGTCCTGGCAATGCACACGAGCAGCAACCGGCCGGCGGGGGAGTCAAAGGGGGCGTACTACGTCAGCTTCTTCATGACGCTTGGGGCGGCGGCGCTGTTCGGGTTCGTACTGCCGCTGGTGGAGCTGACGTACAAGAAGGCCAAGCACGCGATCACATACTCGCTGGTGTTGGAGATTCAGTTGGTGATGTGCCTCTTCGCCACCGCTTTCTGCACCATCGGCATGCTGGTCAACAAGGACTTCCAGGTTCTCTCTTTCACATCACATAAGGTTGCTCCCGACATCATGTTTACGCAGGCGATTCCTAGAGAAGCGAGGAACTACGAGCACGGAGAAGCCCGATACTACATGGTGCACGTGTAGAACGCGATCATGTGGCAATTCTTTTTCTTGGGAGCCATAGGAATCATCTTCTATGCCTCCTCTCTTCTCAGGAATCATGATTGCCGTTCTTCTCCCGGTCACCGATATCCTAGCCCTCATATGCTTCCACGAGAAGTTTCAGGTGGAGAAAGGCGTGTCCCTCGCCCTCTCACTCTGGGGCTTCGCTTCGTACTTTTACAGCGAACTCAAACTTGCCAAGAAGGACAAAGAAAGAGCAGCAGCAGCAGCAGCAGATTTGATCTCCAGAGACCAAAATGCATAAAAAAAGGCCTTCCATGAAGGCAAAAGATGAAAGACATGGTTCATTCTTAGCCTGCTGTTGTGGTCTGTCATAATTCTACATTATTTGCGAGGCGATTACTGTCAGCGTCCTGTTGCATACTGTCCCCCAGCGCTGCCATTGGTGATCTGCACTGTAGCATAATTCATCGAGCCCTTTTCTGCCATTCTAGACAGCTGGATTTGTGACAGCGCTAGGGAAAAGAAAACTGTAAATCGTAATTTAGGATTTCTGTTGCTTCTTATATCCATGCAATAATGTAATGCGGCATTGTCTATTGTCTAATACATCCAGCACCGAAATTTGGAGCTGCACTGCATGAAGACTCTGCTTTGGGCAGGAAACCAACAATCCAGTGATGGTCAAGACAGAGGGACAATGACAAAAGGTATGGAGTTTCTGGAATAAACCTCCTTGCTTTTTCATTCTGTTGCCCTCTTGTTTATGTTTCTCCCTTTTCATTGAAGCTGTATAGCCTGAATAGTCTGGCGATTCCGTGTCATTGTCGCAATTAGCACGACCGTAGTAGATGGGATAAGATTCTCGTCCAATGTAAGAGAGACAAGTTACTGGTGACGTTCTATTAGAAAAAAATACCCTACTTCTAGCTTTCTGGCCCTGTCAATCAATTACTAAAGATAGGGAGATCACCTTGCAGGACGGTCACAAAGAAGTCAAAGATCATTTTCTGAGATACACAAAACTTGTCCTCTGAAATATTTTTACTCTTATGTAGAGGTCTTCACTATGTCCACCAAACCAATATACAGGAATGGAAGTGCAAGATGCAAAGTGCTCCAACAAAGTGAAAATGACACAATAAATTTCACAAATCTTGGTATCTTCCTACAAGAAATTCATAAATCAGTAGCTGCTCTATGGTTATATGATGATCCCAATGATGTGATCTGCTCAGTAAAAGCAGCGGTTTTTCCTTCTGCCTTATCTACTTTTGTCTTAATGTTAACAGCTCTAAACTGATTTTTTAAAGCACATAAAGATGAAGACACCAGATTCTAAAGCGTCAAATGTGACAAACTTAAAATTTACCTCTCTCTCACAGCAGCAAGGGCAATCATTCATTACACTTGAATTTGTACTTGAATTTTATCATGCTCTTGTTTTTCACTTTCATCACAACTTGCGATCGAGTTGCAATCATGCCGTTTCTATGGTTTGGTTTATGTCAAAAGCCATTATATTGTCCTTCAAGCATCGCAAATGATCTGTTTCTACACAGCGAGTTGTGATGGTTAATCCTCTCCTTATATCTGAGCAGATCTGGGAGAATCTTATTTCGGTTAAACCTGAGAGCTGCATGTGAATTGTGCTTAGATGTTTTCATTAAGTACCTATGCTCATGCTTGTGAACACCTCTGCTTTCAAAATTTTCCCAGTTTTGTAATGATGCCATCCTCCAGTTCATACATCATATTAATGTGTCCAGATGTATAAAATCAATGTACGGATGTCAACATAGACAGAAAGCTGAACAGGTTTTCCAATGTCAGCCTAAGAACATGGCATGAGTTACCTTGAATATGGATGCCCAGAGTTAGACAAACGATTAAGATTAATTTGTGCATATTAGTGAACTTTGCTTCAGCGGTGCAAGTTTCCATGTTCTTCATGATTATGCAGAATTTAGAAGGGAGGGGAACTGAAAAAGCTGGGGCATTTTATGATTAACCTGTATCATCTGACTTAGGTAGCAAACTCACTATATGATAAAATGACAAAGCTTTACACTGCTTAATTTTAGTGTGAGAATCTGTTGCTGTTGTCCAAGAAATGAAACAAAATAAGATTCCTTATCTGACAACCTGCGAAATACAATGCATGAGCTGAGAGATTAGATGTTGCTCGGAGAGGATTACAAAGATATCCTGGCTAGCCCTGTAACTAATGTTGAAAAGAAGCTTTCTCCTAGTTATTTTCTTGGTTATATGTTTTCTCAAAAGGCTTTTAAACTAAAAGGAATGGGTTCTTCAGCTCTGAGTAGCAAGAAACCAGAAACCAAATGAATTAAGTATGAGTAGAATCTGTGACAACATTTCTAGATTTAAAGTCTGAATGTAGCCAATATAGTATAGTTTCCAAGGTTCTTGGCACAACATGCGAAAGGTAAGGGTAGAGAGAACTGACTCATTGCCTGTGTGCACTGTAGATGCAAGGAGGCAGATCCAATTTGAGAGACAGAGCAGATGCTCAAGAAAGAACAGAAGACAGTCAGAACATGATTAAGGCCCTAATTCTACGAAACATTGTCAATCACCCAGTACTTTACTTGGCCTTATCAGATACTTTGAAAAACCTCGAAATCTTAGTAAAGTTCCATGTTGTTGTATCAAATATATCAGTTGCTTGGGGGATTCGATTTTCTATTACATATATTACAGCCTGGGATACATCTTGGCGCATCAGGATGCCAGCTTCTAATATCTTTCATGGAGAGCAGAAAATTTAAAATGGATGATGAGACTATTTCTATGACCCAAAGACAGACGTGCTTGGAGGAATGAATCATAGAACTTCAAGGTGATAAAATGGAAATCATCAACATCTTATTCAGTTACTGTTGGGCGTTCTTATTATCTAATATGCGACTCCTCTTTTGGAGACCAAAAACATGTTATTTGGTATTATTCTTCATTTTTCAATACATGAAGCTTTCTTGACTGACAGTTGAAATATGACCATAATATATTCTGAGAGGAAACACTAAATAAACATGTTGCCGTAGAGTTATCATTGTCTCCTGAAGGCAAGAAATGGTAGCATGGACAAACATTCATGTGGATAGAGCCATCAACATATTTTGCAGGCCATCCTTGTGCTCTAGAATAGCGTCCCAGAGGGGTGCATGTTCCTTGATAATCGATAGGTCGATGAACCTCTGAAACCAAGAACTGAGCAAAGACATGTCCTCTGCATCAACGAGGTTTATCCATATGTTTACTTCCACCGCTCTAACACAATACCACATTGAGCCACCAGTGATGTCCACAATATTGATAGTGTCGCCTCCAAAGAATGGCTTCCTCTCCAATCCTCCTTCCAGGATCTTCAAATTTTGTTGAGCTTCTTTTGCAGCCCTCTGTTGATTCTCTCCTTTCTCTCTGAAGATGCTTATGTGTTGGAATTTGTGATCCAATTCTAGAAACTTCAAGATAGATTTGAGCTAGAAAATTCAAGAAAAATTCTAGAATAGTCTACAAGCTGCCATCTCTTGTATGTTCTAGAACACTCCATCTTATATTACTATAAAATAATAGTAGCTATTTGTAGAGAAGTCAAGAGACTTCTCCACCAACTTTGGCAGCTTATATAAAGGAGCAAGTGCTCCATGTTTTGGATGGGAGCTATCCATAAAAATCACATTATGTAACTCCCTCACAACACCTCCTTCAACTATTGTAAAATTATTTTATCCAACTAATGAAGTTATTTTCCATATCCCATGTTCTTTGTCCTTCAATTATCTTGTCTATATTGTCTATCCTCTACAAATTATATCATACACTTTCATACAAAATCACTAATAAAAAACTATCATCAATACCAAAACCATACTTCCGCAGCGCACACATTCCAAAATTTTAACATGGTATCAGAGCCAGATGCGCCCGGTTCGTAATTGAGCCAAGCGTAAGGGACCATGAAGTCAGGCATATCGGATGGTTATGGGCGTTTATCCTCACCATCCTCAACTAAAAAGGCCAGAGCCCACGCAAGAGCCAAGAGAGCCAAAGTCGGAGCCAGAGCCAGAACCAAAGCCGGAGCTAGAGCTAAAGCCTACAAGAGAATTTTGATGCCCCGAGACATATGGGACATCATTAAAAAAAAATATATATATATATATATATATATATATATATATATATATATATATGGACATTCGAAAGCATGTGCGAGTGTGCCAACAAAAGGATAAAGGCATGGGACAAATTACAAGAGAAATTTCAAGGTACATCCGAGGCTTTATAACACAAATCCGGAGTATCCCGAGATTGGATCAAGGGGAGTGTTGGAATTTGTGATCCAATTCTAGAAAGAAAAAAAAAGGAAGAAAGATATGGACATTTGAAAGCATGTGCGAGTGTGCCAATAAAAGGATACAAGCGATCGTGGAACGAAGACGGAATAAAAGGCATGGGACAAATTATAAGAGAAATTTCAAGGTACGTCCGAGGCTTTATAACACAAGTCCGGAGTATCCCGAAATTGTATCAAGGGGGAGTGTTGGAATTTGTGATCCAATTCTAGAAACTTCAAGATAGATTTGAGCTAGACTATTCAAGAAAAATTCTAGAAAAGTCTACAAGCTGTCATTTCTTGTGTGTTCTAGAACACTCAATCTTATGTTACTATAAAATAATAGTAGTTATTTGTAGAGAAGTCAAGAGATTTCCTCCACCAATTTTGGCAGCTTATATAAAGGAGCAAATGCTCCATGTTTTGGGTGGGAGCTAATCATAAAAATCACATCATGTAGATCCCTCACCAACATCTCCTTCAACTATTGTAAAATTATTTTATCCAACTAATGAAGTTATTTCCCTTATCCCATGTTCTTTGTCCTTCAATTATCTTGTCTATTGTCCATCCTCTACAAACTATATCATACAATTTCACACAAAATCACTAAATAAAAAACTATCATCAATACCAAAACCATGCTTCCGCAGTGCACACATCCAAAATTTTCTAACGTTATGATTGCTGCCATGCAATCGTAAAAGACATGGAGTCGACTGACTTTTCTCCTGTAAATGAAATCTGCTTTCTCTGCAATTTCCCTCAAGCTGGCATTTTTGGCAGCCATTCTAGTGTAGACAACGAAAAACGAAGAACAGAAAGCAATTCTCAGGCAATGAATTTCAGTTGATCGCAAATTGGTGTCTTAATGCCCATTTATCTCTGATAGTTTTTCCCGCTATCCTTCACGATTCTTTATAGCGGTTTTATTTCGTCGGACATGTGCATGTAAATGATGTCCACTGCCCTGACTAGAAAAGAGCATCAAGATTGTCCTGAGAGTATGACAGCGAAGTTGTGTCGATCAGGTTAATGGTTCATTGAGAAGACTCCTTTAGATTGATTGATGAGGTGGATTGATTATCTCTTGTTGATTAGAGGTTGAGTACTCATTGTTTCTAAATCAGCACTTCTTTTCTTGAGAACCGATTTAGCAGAAACTTAGATAACAGTACCATGTGGCAAATTTCTCTTCATCGCTGGTGTCCTCGGAGGTTCATACACTGGTCCATGAGCACAATATGACCTTAACGAGTGTAACTTAACAGTGTAATTGTTGCTAATTCGCAGTAACTTAGACTTCACACGCATCAGCTCTGTCTATCAGACCGCTGAGGAAGAATCTTGCTCCCTCCCATTTTGCAGGAAAATAGGATAGAGTGAAAAGGAGACGAACAAAATATCATGTCAGAGGAGAGTTTAAGTTTTATTTGCCCGTGTGGCAATACTCTCATCATCTGTTATAGGATTAAAAGGTTCATGGTCAGGAATCGTTTAGACTTTCTTATGTCAATTTCTGTTGTATAACAAATTCATTGGCACTAGAACTCCATCAGTCTATCTGGTTATTGAATGGAGAGCTTCCGCATGTTTGAAACATTCTCTGTGTATGGATTGTCATTGCTAGTTGCATTATGCATATTCATGTAAAGATAGAGTAATATAACGCAAGCATACATTGTGCTTTAGCATCAGATCATGCTTTATTATCAGAAGCCGGACATACTACACAATAGTCTGCAGTCCCTCTAAAGCAGTCCTAACGAATTTGGAAATGGCAGTGAAGAAAGATCATTTTGATGAAGCGACGAGCATCTTGTGAAACCCAGAATTGAGCTCTATCAGTTTATCCCAAGGGGGCATGCATTCCTTGATGACAGGTAGGTCCAGAAACCTCTTGAACCAAGCATCAAGCGAAGGCATTTTCTCAGCATCGATGAGACTGGTGCCAGTGATTTCCTCAACAATTCGAGCCCAACAACCAATCCAGCCGGTAGCAATGTCGGCAAAGTTGATCGTCTCGCCTCCAAAGAACGGCTTCCCCTCCAGTCCACTCTCCAGGGTCTTCAGGCTCTCTCGAGCTTCTATCACTGCCTTCTGTTGCTCCTCGCCTTTGCTGCTGAACACAGCCATAACAGCCGGCACACACTGAGACAGGAACCGTCCACGAATTAGAGATCGACTTTTGTGCTAACAAAATGTTCCTTCTTCAATCATTAGCGTTACAGTTTCAGGGTGGTACTTCACATATACTATCCTTTCAAGGATGGAGCGCCACTATGCACGTGGCTCAAAAGGATTGACCCCAGAGCATCCTACGAAGATTACTTTTGAAAAAAGCATTACTCATCAATGATTTAAATCACATAGTGATGAAAACGATGAAAGATAAACAATAAGGCCAGCGCTAGATTGAGCGGAAGAAGCACTCATTCCCTTACCTTCTCGTCCGCGAATTTGGCCCAGAAACGTGCTCTGGCTCTTTCATAGGGTTCTTGAGGAAGGAGAGGGCTCTGCTTCCACGTCTCGTCGATGTATTCAAGTATCACGAGGGACTCCGCGATCGGCTTCCCGTGGTGGACGAGAACTGGGACCTTCTTGTGGACCGGGTTGTACTGCAAGAGCAGCGAGCTCTTCTTGTTGAGGAGATCCTCTTCCAAGTAGTCATAAGGGACTTGTTTCAGCTTCAACGCCCATATCACTCTCAGTGCATATGGGCTCCCCCAGAACCCAAGCAGCTTCACCTCTCCTCCATCAGCCATTGTTGGTTTGTGCCAAAGCAAGATGTCGACCCAGACCTGTTATATATGCGAGGATAGCATGATGAAGCTATTCTTTGACCATTCTGTACTTGCTTTTTCTAGATGTTCAACTTAGGTGGGCTGAGTAAAGCCTTGCTTGACTTGTCCTCGGACAGATGATGCGTCAAAAAATCTAAGTATGTTGCGTAATGTGGCGGGTTGCTCTATCAATTCGTGACCATTGAGATTCTCGATCTCTACCAATAGCAGAAAGGATTCTCCCATTGGTCTACCCTGGTTCGGTATTGGTATTTGGATTGGTCTGCCCCATTTTTAGAGTTTGGTAAATGATTGGATATATAACATAAGATACGGATATATATGACGTTCAATGGAGTGTTTTAGTGTGTATTGAATAAGATCAATCAGATGTAAATTGTAAGTAATTATTTCAAGTTCGAAAAGAAAAAGAATTCATCACCTTCTCAACAATAAACAATGATTGAATAGGAAGATAATCACGTGTGACCACCTCGACGTGGTTACATCGTGGGCATGTGACCACCTTAAGGTGGTCTCCGTTGCCCTCGCCCAAGTATGAATAGTTATGGCTAATTGCTTTAATGAAACTGTCCTGCCATAAACTTTTCAATCTGCTGGAGTGTTGATATTTGGATGGTAAGACATGACAATACTTAAGTCTCATTCAATTGAAGTTCTATATTTAAGAAACCACTGAAAGGGGAAAACAAAAAACTATGATCAGAATGACATAAGGTTGCTCCCGACATCATGTTTATGCAGGTGATTACTACAGAAGCGAGGAACTACAAGTTTGGAGAAGCCCAATACTTGTTCGTGTGGAATGCGCTCATCTGTCAATTCTTTTTCTCAGGAGCCATAGGAGTCATCTTCTATTATTCCTCTCTATTCTCAGGACTCATCATCGCCATTCTTCTCCCAATCACTAAGATCCTAGCCATCATTGTGACATCTCTAGATTAACTCACTCAAGTATTATCCGCTTTGGTCCATCCCATACCGAGTCCCATGATTTTGTCTTTTGACGTACAGTTAGGCACTTTCCCAAAAAGTCACTGATCCTGATAGTGCTCTAACCTGGACTCGCAAGCTTGCTATTACATCAAAAGCCGCCTCCGTAAGTTAATTCCAATTTTCACAATATATCTCATAATGGCTCTCCCCTGCTCGATGCATAGTTCGATTCATTCCTACCCCCTTCGCTATCCTAAAAGCCTATCATGAGCTGCTCATTGTCGAGGCCCTCTAGCCTTGGCGACCACTCCCTGCCCTAGTTAGACCGGGTTACAGTAACATGCTTCCAGGAGAAGTTCCAAGTGGAGAAAGGCATCTCCCTCACCCTCTCGCTCTGGGGCTTTGCTTCATACTTCTATGGCAAATTAAAACTTGCCATGAAGGAAAAAGTAGCAACAGCAGTGGCAGCAGCAGCTTAGACCTCCAGAGACCAAAATGCATCAACAAGGCCTTCCCTGAAAGCAAAAATTGAAAGATGTGACTCATACTTAGCCTCCTGTTTTGGTCTGTCATAATTCGGGCCATGAGAGTGTTCATATCAAAGTAACAAGAGGGCGTTCTATATTATTTACGAGGTGATTACTGTCAACCTGCAATTGCATACTGTCCCACAGCGCTGCCATTAGTGATCTGCATAGTAGCATAATTTATCGAGTCCTTTTTGGCCATCATAGACGGTTGGGTTTATCCCTGTGTAGTTCCACCGCTCTAACACAATACCACATAGAGCCAGCAGCTATGTCCACAATGTTGATAGTTTCGCCTCCAAAGAATAGCTTCCTCTCCAATCCTGCTTCCAGGATCTTCAAATGTTGTTGAGCATCTTTTGCAGCCCTCTGTTGCCCTCTCCTTTCTTAGTAATGATGCTCATAATTGTTGGCACGCACTGATCATCAAGGTATTAAATGGTGAGCAGATAAAACAGATAAATTTTGGGGACATAGAAAAGCAGTACATAGTTAAAAACAACTTCTCTTTCTGTAGCATTACCTCATCATCTACAAATTTGGCCCAGAAATGCGCTTTGGCCCTGTCGTAGATGTCTTGTGGAAGTACTGCCTGCCGCTTCCATGTCTCATTGATATCCTCAAGTACAACAAGTGACCCCGCAATCAGTCTTTCCTGATGGAATAGAATTGGAGCCCCCTTTTGAGCATGACTGTATTGTAAAAGCGTGGAACTATAGTTCTTGAGGCCTTCTTCCATACACTCATCGAATGCAACTTGTTTGAGCTTCAAAGCTCATAAAAATCTGATGGCAAAAGGGCTCACCCAGAACCCAAACAACTTCACCTCGGCCATCCGTTGGTTTTCTTTCTGCAAACGTTACTGTGATCTTGTTCTGATATTTATAGAAATTTCTCTACACAAGGTGTGGGACAAGTTGTTTATGTAAGTTCCAAGTCATGCACGATTGAGCCTAGTCTGGAATTCAGTTGCGACGGGCCCTAAGTTTTCATTGATATATGAAATCGTCTGTCTCTGCAATTTACCTCAAGCTGGCAAATTTAGCAGCCGTTCTAGTCTAGAAAACAAAAACAAAGAACAGAAAGCAATTCTCAGGCAATAACTTTCAGTTAATCTCAAATAAGTGCGTTATTGCATATTTATCTCGGATATTTTCCCCTCTCCTTGATCGTTCTTTTTCATCGGGTGTTTTTTGGGGAACATGTGCATGTAAACAGTATCGGTCAGCCTGACTAGAAAAGAGCATTGAGATTGTCCTGAGATTATTATAGTTAAGCTGTGTCGATAAGGTTCATGGTTAATTGAATGGAACACTCATTTAATAAGATTCTTTATAAGGTGGGTTGATCATCTCTTGTTGATTAGAGGTTGAGTACTCATTGTTTCAGACCATACCTTCTTTCTTGAGAAGCGATTGAGCAGAAACTTGGATTAAGGTGCCATGTGGCTAGTTGCTCTTCATCGAGACTATCCTCAAAAGGTTCGCCACACTGGTCCATCAGCACATTATGACTTTAACGAGTGTCAATTAACGATGTGATTATTTATAAGTTGCAGTAATTCAGGCTCGCATGCATCAATTCTCTGTCCTATGAGACCACTAAGGAAGAATTTTTTTTTTTTGGTAAGAGGTAATAAATATATAGGGGAATGGCCAAAAGTACAAAAGCTTACGGCATCGAAAACATACACTCAAGATGAGAAGACATAATGAGTGGACGGATGCTGAGATGTAAAAGCAACAACACAAGGCGACCAGGAAAGGAAGCCAAGCTAACAAAGGACAAGCACGGCATGAACAACCGGCGATCAGAACACGAACTCCTCAAAGGAGGAGGGAGACCACCACTCCAAAAAAACAATCATCGCAGCTTAGAAGAAAAACCCCCAGCAACGGCACGGCAAGGTTAGGGGTCCCCAGAGAAAATAATCGGATCAAGGCTCCAGCTCCGCTGCAACCTTCTGTTCCTGAAATTATCATCAACGTTCCTAAAGGTGATAGCTTTATCTCTGACCACTTTGAACAGGTGGTTCTTCATAGCCGGAACAAGAATAGGTTGGTCTCTAAAAGGATGCTATTCCTGTCCCCAGATAATGTGACATAACGAACCAAAAGAGAAGTGAGCTAAGGAAGAATCTTGTCTCTCATTTAGCAGGAGATTAGAATAGATAGAAAAGGAGACGAATGAAACATCATGTCAGAGGAGAGTCTGAAGTTTAGTTGCCTGTGTGACAATACTTCTATCACAGATTAAGCTTCATAATCAGGAATCGTTTTGCTTTTATGATGTCAGTTTCTGTTGTAAGGTAATTCATTGGCACAAGAACCTCATCACTCTCTATGTGTTGACACCTAAATTTTACCCCAATCATTTAGTAATTAATTGCAAAAAAAAAAATTTTAAAAAAAAAAAAAAAGAGAGGAAGGAAGTTCTTGCACGTCCGTTGTCTCTCCCTCATTAATGCATGCGCATGCACGCACAAATTCGGCGGACGTGCGGACTCAAGGGCAAGCCTCGAAGAAGCAAAAGGAGCTCACGATATATTATAAAATATGCTCTATTAAGTGTGGGTTGTCAGGAAGCGAGAAATCCGTTGAGCGAGGAAGCAAATAATAAGCAAGAAAAGTCCAAAGTTGCGCAGACGCCCACGCCCTGCCAGCTTCCATCTGCCACGCCTCCTGCCGTGTAAGAAGCCCCAAACAGGAAGAAGATGGGCTAACAATTCTATTTTATTTTCCCTGCTGGACAGTAGAGTGCTGGCCGAAAGAAAGGTCTAAAAAATAATAAAAAAAAAAGCAAAGTTCAGCTTGGATTCTGGAAAAGTTGCGGCTGGATCGTTTCACATTAAAGTCGGCTATCTTCAAGAGGCGATGAAATGCCTATAAATAAGACCACAAGAAGCCACAGAAAAGGGGGGCGAAAAATTCTATCGTGAGCGAGAGTCTCGTTTAAAAAAGCAAGAAAGGGGGAGGTTTTGTGAGAATTATTAAAATAAAGAGAAGAAGAGTGAGTTTGTCAGAGAAAAGAAACAAAAAGAAAGGGGAAGTGTGAGAGGTTACGTGAGAGGGATAGAGGGGGAGAGTAAAAAAAAAAAATAAAAGCTGCTGTTCATCTTCTCCGTTGCACCCCTTCGTCTCGCAGCCGCTTGAAGCTTCTGCTGAACTAGCCGTCGCGCCGCACCACTACCGCTCGAGGTCTCTGCTGCACCGGTCGCCGCGGCACCGCCGCTTGCCCGCCGAGCCGAGCCGCCTGCCGTCCTCAGCACCGGGCATCCTCGCCTCCGCTCCGCTGCACTTCTGCAAGCAGCCCGCGACGCCAGCAGCCCAGACCGATCGCCGGGCTGCCTCCCGCGTCCACCACCGCTGCCCCGCGCCTCCGAAGCCGCGACGCCGTTTCTGCCGGCCCCGCCTCTGCCGGACTGCCCCGCGCCTCCGAAGCCGCCGCCTGTCGCGCCGCCCGCCATCAGCAACGTCTGCGGCTCCTCAGCTGCATCTCTCCCGCGTCTCCTCCCCGCGCCGAGCTCCATCCCCGACGCCATTGCTGCCCCATCGGCGACGCCCAGTACTCCTCCGCCTCGCTCGAACCTCAGCCCAGCTCCGCCCGCGCCCAACGTGCAGCCTGCTGATCTCCCTGCTACGCCTCCGCGCGCGACCCGACGTCTACGACCCACGACGCCCTGCCACCATCTCTGAACGGGGCTGCTGAAGCCACGACGATCCCAACCCCACCCGCGCCGGCGTTACTCTGCCCGACGCCGTGCCTCTGAAGCCCGCCGCTCCTGACGACGCCGCGCCACCGCCCCGGACACCTCAGCCCGCTCGCCACCAGCAGCCCCTCGGCGCGGCCCGAGCCTCCACAGCCGCGAGTACCGGGAGCTCCGCCCGCACCGGCCCGCGCCTCCGCGCGCTGCTGCTCGGCGACCCGCCCCTGCACGCGACACCGCTGAGCCCCTTTGCCGTCACCGCACCGGCCATCCGCCCAGACCTCGCCGGAGCCCCTTTGCCGTCACCGCACCGGCCATCCGCCCAGACCTCGCCGGAGTCCCAACGCCGACCACCAGTCTTCCTCCGCCCGACGCACCTCCTTTGTCCCCGTTCGGTTACGTTATAGGTAGTTTTTTTTTTTTTTTTTACTTTTGCTTTTTGCTTTGTTTACTTTTCAGTTTATTTTATTCTTTTTTATTTGTGTTTTTATTTTTCTGTTTGTTCTGATAGCTTTTTTTAGTTTAAGTGTTTAACTTGTAATGTTGAAAGTTAATATTTTGTGAATTTAGTATGCATTATCTGTAGGGATTTTGTCCGAAATTAATGTAATTATTAAATTGACCCGAGAGACATCGGGTCATTTTTTTTAATTATATTAATTTTGGGTTTTTTGTGGAATTTCAATTGTTAAATCACGATAATTATTTAATCTGTCCGTAAGACTTCGGATCAGATTTGTAATTATTTTGATCTCTTTGTCGTTTTTTTTTTCGATTATTTTAATCATTTGTTTTATTGATAGTTTAGATTTATTACCTATTACTTATCTTTAAACTAAAAAAAAAAAAATCAAAATCTTGCATGAGCATATAGGACGTAGGTTTAGTTTTTGGATTATTTTTTAGAATTGCATTTTTAGATATCTTTTTAAGATAGGTTAGGGTCATTCTTAAACAACCTTTCCTTTATAGGGTCTTGAGTAAAATTGGTACGTTTTTATAACAAAAATAGTTTTCTAAGACATAATAGGGTTTAAGTCAAAAAATTAATCCCAAAAATGAATTAGAAAATTATTTTTTTTTAGATAACTTAATTAGGGTTTTTATTAATCTTGAATTTCAATAAAAAAAAAACTACAAAGAATACTAGGCGCATATTAACTAGTTTGCATAATAGGATTATTCATTTAGAATATGTTCATTAGTAAATTAGGTCATGAGGTGCATGCTAACTAGATTGCATATTAGGTCCATTTGATTTGAATTTACATATTAGTAAAATTAGGTCATTTAGCTAAACAAAATGCATTTTCCTCACTCTTAAGAAAACCCAAAAAATGCTTGCTTTGTGTAATGCAATTTATTTATTCTCTTATTTGAATATTCAATACTTGGTTGAACACCCGTGTGATCACCTTTTGCATAATAGAAGTCCGGAGGTTAAAATAAATCCAAGCTGCCTGCAAAACATTTTAAAAAATAAAAAATAAAAAAAAATGGTACCGAAAGGGCATTAGAAAATTCTAGTGTAACCAAGTCCCCGTACCCTTAGTCTCTCGGTTCGTAGGAGTAAAGTAAACCTCCCGTTGCTTTACTTAGGTGTCTAATCGACCTACCGTAAACCGATTAGTGGCGACTCCTAGATAATGTTTTGCATGTTAAAAAAATTAGACCCTAAGTCGTGATTTGGTATGGGCTTGGGAGAGCCCGAGCTAAGCCATTAAGCTTAGTAATCCATCAACCTAGTTTTAGGTGGCGAACCTTCTTCGGAAAATTAGGTCGCGACAGCTTGGCGACTCCACTGGGGACTTGTGTTAAAACACTTAGTGGACTTAGGCCAATTTTTCTTTTCCTTTGAAAAATGTTTTTGTTTGGCAGCGAGGATCCCAGGTACGTCCCTAACATTTTTAAGGTGTTAAATGTTCTTGCAGATGAGAGGTATAAGGGGAGTAGTCTTTGCTAACATTTGTCGTGCAGGTTGAGGTGTGGGATGACTGATTTATTTTTCCAATTAGAAGTGTTGTTTGCATTTAAATTGTTGTGCATGCTTTATTGCTTTAGCACCACACTATTTGCACACACAACCTGCGGTCCAACCTGGGCTGCGATAGGATTTCTAGGATGGTGTTGAGAAGTATTCTTCCTCTAAAGCGAGATTGCTATGTAGAGGTTGACCTTCTCTTCCCCGAAAGTTTTCATGGTGTCGGAATGTGTTTTGTCCATATCCGCGAGACTGCGTGACTATTGGACATTCCATTCGGCGAGCCCGGAGTTAAGAGGACCCGACGTTAATGCGAGACCGCAACGGTCGATCACCCTCTTAGCTCCACTTTGTTAAGCCTTTTAGATAGAAATCGAGCCTCACGTCTCATGCGATGTGTCTATGTGATTGTCATCTTTCCGGTGAAAGTAAGTTGTCTAAATTTTTGCAATTTACTTGCTTTATTGTAATTTTTGTCGGCCCATGACAATAGGTTTCGTCGTCGGTTTGTTTTATATGCAATGGGGAAAACCGACGTGCAATTCATTTCCACTCCCAAAAAAGAGCTCAAGATGTGGTTAGACCAGCTAGATCAAGATGGCATGAGATATGTGAAAGCTAGAATCCCCGACTTCTCCCACTGTTAGAGATCAACGTCCACTCGGTGTAATACAAGCACTCCTCACTTCGGTGTCCACAAACTTCCACCTTCATATTTGGTGAGTTCGAGCTGACTCCAACGCTTGAAGAATATAGTGTTGCCATTGGAATACCCCTGGAAAAGGGACTTGTTAGACCGCCTATCGGTATAGATTCTATTTCTGAATTATCACAATTTTTAGAAATCGAAACCGAAAGAGTAAGGAAGGTTGTCAAAGCCAATTGTTTTGCATGCCCATTTTCATTTTTGGAAGAGTGTTTTGCAAGTCAATCAAGGATTTCAAAAGCTAGGATCTTCATATTAGCATTTTTCGGACTAATCGTTTTCCTTATCGAAGAAATGCTATTAATCCTTCAATTTCCGGGGTGGTTAATCGTGTTTGCAATGGGTTAAATTATGTTAATATGGTTTTAGCCGAAACATTCTTGTCATTGAACCGTTTCAAGCAAAATGAAGAAAAGACCATGCGCGCCCTCCCTGAACTTTTGCAAATATGGTTTTTCTCGCACATAAAAGGTTTTGGGCACCTAATGAAACAATTTAAAATTGATGATTTAAGGCACCCCATACAAAAATTTGCGGTTTTGGAACGTTTTTCCCCAAATAAACAATATGCCTGTTGGGTTAATTTTTTGAGAAATCCTAGGCCCAAGGCATTCCTATGGCATACTAAATGGCTTCATGTTGAGGAAGCTCGTTTCTCTCACAAGTATGATGAGCCGATCCCGTTGTTGGGCCTTTCTGGTGCTACCTCCTACTACCCATATAGGGTGGCCCGTCAGTACAGAGCTCTTCAAGAAGTTCCTCCGCCCCTCAAGACGGAATTGTTCCAAGTTCGTTTTGTTCGTACGGACTATGATTATTTCAACGAGGTCCAGACGATCATTGATGCATGGAATGAATGCCATCTAGAAAAGATTTTGGTGCCCAAGAGACTGAAAGGCAAGGAGGAGGTCCACCATGCATCGGCATTCTACATCCAACAACACCGGATTCCTGCTGCATTACGTCCGGTGGTCCCTGATGTGACTGAGAAGCCTACTCAGCGAGCACAAATTGAGCATCTTAAGCGGAAAGTGGAAATGCTTGAAGCTGAAAATAAGAAGCTTCGCAAGGCGTTGGGATCCCGAAAGCATATAAAATGAAATGTTTTGAGTCTTTGATGTTTAGGGATCTTTATTTCAATTTCCACTTCAATGCTTTCAATTTTTAGTTCAATGTTCGGGAGTTGAATTTCAATTCTTAGTTCATTGTTAGGAAGTTTGACTTTATATTTCAAGTAAATTTTTAATAAAATCAGGCGTTTAGACCATTGTCATGGGCCATTTTCCTATTTTGTCATTGGTTCTTACATTACCCCTTTTTATAGGTGGTAACGGATCCGCCACGTTCGCCTATTATTACACGATCAAGAGCTAAAATGGCTGACCAAACCGAGATGCGTGATCGTATTACCGGCATGGAAGATCAGCTCAAACAGTTGCTTACATCTATGCAACTTATGACTGCCCAAATCGAATCCCTCCGGGTGAATCCCGTTTCTGCACCTGCTCTACCTGAGTTAATAATCCCAAAACAGGCAAGGAAGGTCCAGATGGTTGATGATGACATGCCTGAATTGGAGGATGACATACTTCCAATCATCGCCGAGAAAGCCAAGTCTGACAGCACTCCTAAGACGGAGCAAAGTGAACGCCTTGCAAAACTTGAAGAGAAAGTGAAACAATTGCAAGGATCGCAGAACTCACTTCCAATTGACCTGTCTGTTTATGAGAAGGTTAAGACGCCAAACAAGTTTAAAATGCCGGAGTTCGAGAAGTACGATGGTACTTCTTGTCCGAAAGCTCACTGCGGATGTACCATGTAAGGATGGCTCAAAGCATGTCAAAAATGAGCCCCTTATGATCCAATCATTCCAAATGAGTTTGGTCGGGCCTGCACCGAACGGTATATTATGAAAAACATAAACCTCCTCGACACTTGGAATGAGGTGGCCGATGCATTTCTCAAGCAATACAAGTTCAACATGGACATTGCACCGTCACGAGAGGATCTCGAACGAATGGAGAAAAAGAGGAGTGAGTCGTTTAAAGAATATGCCATAAGGTGGCGAAATCTGGCCGCCCAAATCACTCCTGAACCCACGGACAAAGAACTGATGAAGTTGTTCGTCAAAACTCTCCCATTCGAGTTTCGTAATCGGATGGCCAGCACGTATGTTGAGAACTTCAATCAACTCATCCCGGTGGGTGAACAAATTGAGACGGGTGAGAGATGGATGGTTTAATGAACCAACCCCTATAGGCAAAAGATTTATTGCAAGGAAAGACAAAGAACCGACCACTTGAAGTTAATGTTGCATATGCGCAACCAGCCCCTAGTAAGCCTCCGATGGTTCGTGTCCCCGGGAATCAGCAAGATGGAGGCCGAGTGCCTGTACCGCGACAATTCGCCAAAAGGCAGTTCTCTCCTCTTCCTGGCCCTCTATCTCAAGTCCTGTCGATACTCCAAAAGAAGGGATTGATCTCCAACGAACCAAAGCGACCCAATGCGGAAAAATTCTCCAATTATGATCCCTCAAAAAAATGTGAATATCATATGGGAGAGGTGGGCCATTCAACTGATGAATGCATGACTTTGAAGCACAAGATCCAAAATTTATTGGATACTAAGGCATTTTCTTTCCGTGCCACCCAACCAAATGTCAAGAAGAATCCGTTGCGAACATGAAGGAAACGTGAATGCAATCTTTGAGTTCAATGCTGGCAAAAAGATGAACTTGAAGATGTCTCACAAAGATATCTACAACGGATTAGTTAGAGTTGGTTACTATTCGACAGATGAGAATCCTCCCTTCCCTACCATGAAGGAAAGAGTTCAAGAAATGGTTAAGGCTGGCATGATCGGGTATGCTGATCAAACTGGAGTAGTGTCAACTATCTCTCAAGTCATCATTGATTGGGAGAAAGAATTTGCTGAGCTCGATGCGAAAAGAGTGAACCAGATCCGTTGATCGAGGACATGCCCCCACTTGAGGACGCCTCCGACCACGAAGGACTGTTAGTGGAAGTGCCTTCAACTGATGAGGAGATAATAATTGAGGTGCCCCAGTTGTATCAGTACAACAATAACAAAGCCGTCCCCTGGTCATACGAGCTAGATGTTGACCTGATTACAAGGTCTGGTCGAACCTATGCTCAAGCTAATACCCAACCGGCAAAGCCGATTCATCGATGAAGAGGCTAAAGAATTTCTGGCTATAATCAAAGCAAGTGAGTATAACGTGATCGACCGATTGCGAAAATTGCCTGCTCAAATCTCTTTACTTGAACTCTTGCAAACGTCTCCTACGCATCAAAAGTCTCTAATGAAGGTCTTGAGTGAAGTTCATGTACCGGAGACGATCGAGGTAAATAGGTTGGAGGATTTTGTAGGGTCGATCCTTCTCAAAGATTTAATAGCCTTTTCTGATGAAGAATTCCCTCTTGAGGGGAGGGGACATACTAAGGCGTTATATATATCTCGTCAAGTGCAAGGCTTCTCATGTGGCTCGAGTACTCATTGATAATGGGTCTGCCTTGAATATCGTCCATCGGCAACTCTTCACCGCCTTAAAATAGATCCTTCAAAAATAAATGCTGCAAAGACCTCCGTCCGAGCTTTTGATGGTACAAGAAAGGAGGTGATAGGGAGACCCACCTTGACCTGCAAATAGGTCCGGTGATGTTCAACGTCCTTTTCCGGTAATGGACATCCCTACTTGGATTCAATTTCCTGTTAGGTCGTCCTTGGATTCATACTTCTGAGCTGTGCCATCAAGTCTTCACCAAAGCGTGAAATTTGTCGTCAAAGGAAAGCTAGTCATTGTTCATGGCGAGGAGGATCATCGGATTTATCATGAGACGGCCATCCCCTATGTCGAGCCGGAACCTAGGGAGGAGTCGAGTTACCAATCGTTCGAGCTCGTGTCCACTATTCATGCATCTCGAGGATCGACACCACCCATCCCTGATATGTCAAATGCAGCAGTTATGGTAGCAAGAGTGATGGTAGGAAATGGCTTTATTCCTGGTCGTGGACTTGGTAAAAAAGAGCATGGCATCCGAAATCCGATTGAAACCCCTCGAAGGTCTCGCTCCGCCGGATTAGGATACCATGGAAGAGGGGGAAGACATGAACAGGAGAGGAAAAACTCATTATTCCTCGATATTCGCAAGACATTCCCCAGCCCTGCTAGAATGATGCATGATGAAGGAGGAGTGATCGACACCCGAGGAATCACGCCCGATGGATGGAGTAGCATGGATGACCCGACAACTTCAAAGATAGAGGATCCGATAATGAGATGGAAGGGATCACGACCTTATTTGATGATCTCCTTATAGGTGCCATTAACGAAGAACCATCGGAGGAAATGGGTGCTAGCCCACAAGAGTAACACGTTTACTTTTCTGTACTCCCCTGCGCGGGAATCTTATCGCTTTTAATGTTTTCTAGGATTTGCTTTCGCTTTGATTATCGCATTTTGCATATCGCTTGTTAGGAGTTGATGTTTGCTTTGATTGTCGTACTTTCCATTCCAACAAATGTAATTTGATTGATGAATATCGATTACAATTACAAGCTTTATTTTGAGGGCATGATGGGGTATACCAAACCAGCCCGGTGATGATATCCAACCAATGAAAGAAAAGAAAAATCCAAGGAGAATTCTGAGGCCTGGGCTTCATCATGCTTTCTCGTGTCAAAAGGTTTTCCAAATGTTTTGCCAAATTTTGAAAAAGAATAAATCCTAAGGAAGGAAGGAAAGTTCAAAAAAAAAGAAGATAAGACATCCATGTCGTTTAGTCCTGTGTGTCTTTTTAAATTATCCATTTTATGTTTCAGGAGCAACCTTATGGTAGACAAGGAGGTGAAATTGGGTCAGTCCAATATCATGAGTGATGACAGCGAAGACCCTGAGGAGTCGAATGATGACTCCATTGAAGTACAGCATAGTTGGGAGCAGCATGAAAAACCCAAAGTTCTCACCCCCGAGCAAACAGTCACTATCAATTTGAGTGATACCGAGGATCCCAAAGAGATAAAAATCGGGGCAAATCTTCCCAAAGATGAGGCCGAGCACCTGACTCAGTTGCTAAAAGAATATCAGGATATCTTTGCCTGGACGTACGCTGATATGCCAGGTTTAGATCCATCCATTGTGGAACATTGTTTGCCCACTAATCCAGACGTGCACCCTAAGAAGCAGAAGCTTCGGAGGACTAAACCGGAGCTCTCAAAGAAGATAGAAGAGGAGGTAATGAAACTCCTCAAAGTGGGATTTATCGAAGTCTCGCAAAGATCTGAATGGGTAGCCAACATAGTACCGAGTCATGAAGAAAGACGGTCGAGTTCGAGTGTGTGTTGATTATCGGGATTTGAACAAGGCCAGCCCAAAAGACGATTTCCCATTGCCACATATCGATGTTCTCGTGGATAGTACCGCCGGATTTGAATTATTCTCTTTCATGGATGGTTTTTCTGGGTACAATCGATAAGAATGAAGGTTGAAGACAAAGAGAAGACAGCATTTATCACCCCGTGGGGAACCTTTCATTATAAGGTCATGCCCTTCGGACTAAAAAAATGCAGGGGCAACTTACCAACGAGCCATGGTTACGTTGTTCCATGACATGATACATGAAGAAATTGAGGTATATGTCGATGATATGATTGCAAAAACCCGACTGGAAGAAGTCATGTCAAAACCCTCAAGAAGTTATTTGAGCGGCTTCGTGAATTCAAGCTCCGTTTAAATCCTGCCAAGTGTGTGTTCGGGGCAACGTCAGGTAAATTACTTGGGTTCATTGTGAGTAGTAAAGGGATCGAGATTGACCCATCTAAAGCCAAGGCAATATGTGAGCTACAACCTCCATCGACAAAGGTGAAGGAGGTCCGGAGTCTCCTAGGGAGACTGAATTACATTGCACGATTCATTTCTCAACTCTCGAGATCAAGAAGCCATTCTTCAAACTCTTGAAGAAAAATGTACAAGTTGAGTGGAATGATGAATGTCGAGAGGCGTTCGATAAGCTGAAGCAATATTTGATGAGTCCACCCGTTCTTGTCCCACCAATGTCGGGGCATCCTTTGATTTTGTACCTCACAATCCATAGTGAGTCACTTTGGGTGCGATGTTAGCTCGAAAAGTCCCGTGGATCGAGGGAACGAGCTATTTACTACCTAAGTAAAAAGTTCACTTTGTCTCGAGCTAAAATATTCGATGCTGAAAAAACTTGTGCTGCATTAGTATGGGTATTGCATAGACTATGACGTATACATTGCATTACCCGGACGTTTCGTGACTGAGAATGATCCCATCAAGTATTTATTTAATCAACCTGCTTTGGTAGGTAAGTTAGCTAAATGGCAGGTCTTGATTTCAGAATTTGACGTGCAGTTCATACCACAAAAATCAGTCAAAGGCCGAGTAATCGCCGATATATTGGCCGAGAATCCTAGAACCTTGAATGATGAAGATTATCCCCTGGATGATCGTATTTTGGCCGTAAATGAAGATACATGGTCCATGTTCTTTGATGGAGCTGTGAACTTGTCCGGTTCTGGTACTGGGGCAGTACTGATATCCCCAGACGGACAACATCACCCGGTAGCCGTCGAAATTGATATTCCCATGCACTAACAATATAGCTGAATACGAAGCTTGTATTCTCGGACTTCAGCCGCAATTGGAATGGGAGTGGCCAAATTGAAAGTATATGGAGATTCTGCACCGATCATACTCCGGACTATAGGTGAATGGAAGACCAGGGGATGCCAAATTACTGCCATATCACAAGTACCTCGAAGACTTGGTGAAGGAGTTCGATGAAATCTCTTTTGACTACTTGGCTAGATCTCATAATCGGTTCGCGATGCCCCGGCAACGTTGTCATCTATGTTGCAAGTTACCGATGGTTTAGAAGTTGAGCCTTTGAAAATTGAGGTTCTTGCCAAACCTTCTTATTGTATGGTCGTGAATGAGGAGCTTGATGAAAAGCCATGGTATTACGACATCATGAACTATATTCAAAAGCAGGAATTTCTGAAGGGAGCACTCCAGCCGATAGAAAGTACATAATGAAGATGGCCTCAAAGTTTTTCGTCGATGGTAAGAATTTATACAAGAGATCTTACGATTCGGTTTTATTAAGATGCGTAGATGAAGCTGAAGCTACCCAAATCATGCAAGAAGTGCATGAAGGAGTTTGTGGCCCACACATGAATGGGCACATGTTAGCCAAGAAGATTATGAGACTGGGTTACTATTGGCTTGCGCTGGAAAGTGACTGCATACAGCATGTTAGAAGTTGCCATCGTTGCCAAATTCATGGAGATAAAATAAATGTCCCTCCAACGGAGTTACACCAACTATCGAGCCATGGCCGTTCTCAATGTGGGGGATCGATGTGATTGGCCCAATAAATCCTAAAGCTTCAAATGGACACCGATTCATATTGGTGGCAATAGATTATTTTTCAAAGTGGATTGAAGCCGCATCATATGCTAATGTCACGGCTCGAAATGTTGTGAAGTTCATTAAGCGTGACATAATCGCCCGTTATGGTGTCCCCGAAGCAATTGTCACCGACAATGGGACAAATCTGAATAACAAGTTTGTCGATGAGTTGTTCGATAAGTTCAAAATCAAGCATTTGAATTCATCACCATACCGCCCACAAATGAATGGAGCTGTTGAGGCAGCTAATAAGAACATCAAGAAGATCTTGGCTAAGACAGCCGAGAATTATCGGGATTGGCATGACAGGTTACCCTTTGCTCTAATGGCGTATCGGACATCGATCCGAACATCTACCGGGGCTACCCCTTTTTCCTTAGTCTATGGCATGGAGGCGCCTTGCTCAGTGGAAGTGAAATCCCCTCTTTGAGAGTCTTATCCCAAGTGGAATTGTCTCGAGGCGGAATGGACACGACAAAGGTTCGAACAGTTGAACCCGATTGATGAGAAAAGGTTACAAGCTCTTTGCCATGGTCGGGCGTATCAACAAAGAGTAGCCAAGTCTTTCAATCGGAAAGTACGGCCGAGACACTTCGAAGTAAATGATCTAGTTCTAAGAAAGGTGTTACCAATTTTTCCTGATCCTGGAGGCAAATTTGCTCCAAATTATAGAGGCCCATATATGGTGAAGAAGGTACTCCCCGGTGGGGCCTTAATCCTTACGAAATGGATGGTCGTGAGTTTTCTAATCCCGTTAACTCCGATGCGGTGAAGAAATATTACCCTTGATAGAATTTGTTGTAAATTGAGGGTACTCATTTCTTCATTGAATTGTGTGGAATGGATTGAAAGAGATGAAAAGTAGGCCATGTTCCATACACATATCGAACTCATTTGATTCGGAATATCAGGCGTGTCGACCCCAAAGTCAGTTCAATTAAATGAAAAAGAAATGCCCCATGGACACTACCACAGTGCCTCAGCCTGGTGGCATGGGGAATGAAAGGGTCCAAGAATAACCAGGGTTCGATCCTTAGAAACGGCAACAAGGTTGCCATAATAATTAAAAAAAAAAACAACAACAAAAAACAAAAAAAACAAAAACAAATTTTTTTATCAATCCTTTTCTTTATTTTTTGAGCTGCAAACTCTTTGTGTTCAAAGCTGATGAGTTCATGAAGTAATTGTGACCTTTCAAAGGAAATTTTTTGCATTATAGTCTTACCTGTTTAAATTACCAATTCCACTGAAGATTATCACCGCAGATCAAGTTGATGAATGATGTGGAATGGATTGAACATGCTAAATGAGAGATGTCAGAATGATGAAAGGCAAGTTCTATCCTATACACAGTCCCTTGCTCATACACCGGTGAGACGAGTGTAGGAAGTTCCATGTCTGTGAGGTAAAGAGTTCTCTCGCGAAAGGTACGATGATCGAAATGATGAGAGGTGGTTTGTTCTCTATCCCAAACACTACATGATCATCCATTGTTTAAACCCTTTTGAGCCCACATATGTGGATAATTTTTAAATTACCCCTGTCAAGAACCACCCCACATTGGGGCATGCTGGAGGTAAGATGACATCATGAGGTGAGGAAATTGATAGGAATATTCTTGCTCTCACTTGCATCAATCTTCAGGTATTGCTATTACATTGAATTCATACGGTAATTTAAGTGCCTTAAGATGATGAAGAGCAGTTCTTTCTCTATCCTACACACTTTATCCATTGCGTACCCCCCTTGAGCCTGTAAATTCGTTTCAACCCAATTGGTGATCATCCCCCACACTGGGGCAAGGCAAAAGACAAATACTCAAGCAGTAGAGCCCAGAGTGCCGACAAAAAAAAATGAAAACTCCTCAAGAACCCAAATGTTGAAACATTACATGGTGATTCAATACATGTAGTGTGTCAAAAGTCATAAAAAAAAAACAGAAGGGGCATGAAAAAGCAGTGTGCCTAGTAAAAGCAAGGCCAATGCCCATAGAAAAAAATGAAAGAGACAGAGTGAATTCTCAATGGAGTGGTACTCAAAGAACTCAAAAGCCAAGTTTTTATAGTACCTATAAAGAAGATCCCAATGGTGGAGAAGAAGACCCGTGACAATGCCAAGATGAGCACCAATTCTCAGCCCCTTATACACATTTTGAGCCTAATGATCCATTCATTTCTCAACCCATGAACTTGACCTACGTTACGTCCCTTACAAAGTCTCTTCAGATTAGGGCACTGAAATTAATGTAGGAATTCATATGTTTATAAGCATTGCTCGAAGAAGTGTGAGCAAGACCATTTCTATCTCATTTCGCAAGTTACTTGACTTGTAAACCCGGAGATGATTGCAAAGTATTATTCTTCCATTAGCCTTGACTCGAAAAGTCCCTCTTTGTTGAGCCATCAACCAAGCCCACATTACGGCGTCTTGATAAAGGCCTCTCAGATTGACAAGGTCGTACCGCTTGCGAGAATACTCGAACCCTCGTCGACATGATGAAAGTAAGATTGAATGATTCCTGTGATCCCACATTAATGGTTGGGACAAAATAACCTTCTTAATGAGAGTGAGTGAAAGTCCTTTCTAACTGAAAGTCTCTCATTTGGTATTCTTGAAAATCCATGTCATGAATGAAAATTGTCTTAAGTGATGATTCTCCCCAGTGGAAATTTGGTGGTGCGAATATGGTAAAACCATCATGCACAAATCTTGATTGAAAAAGAAAAAAATAAAAATAAAAAAAACTTCAGTGGACTTTGGAGTGTGCTGAATTGCTTAATTCTTTGGTGAATGCATGTAGTTTTGCTCTAATCATGTCTAACAGTAATGTTTCCTTGAAGACCCAAGAGCTCCCGACATTCATGTTGCTTTTAGAAGCCTCGAGGTGAGAAACCTCCATGAATATTTGAAGTACATCCTTCATGTTCCAAAACTTCTTTCTACCAAGAGGTAAGTGACCTCCACGAATATCTCAGGTTTGTCCTAGGTATTCCCAAATTCTTGATATATGTCTCAAAAACTTCTTTGTTAAGCATTTCATTTTGAATATGAATGCTTTCGATCTTTTCGTTATACCTTAGTCCGGATCTAGGTATTTCAAGTCTTCTTAATCCAATATTCATCTCACCTAACATTGAGTGTCTATTGGTTGAGTCCCCAAAGATTTTTCTCCAAGTTGCAACGCCGGGCGACCGAAGAATGGTTCGATTCCTAGCCAAGCAAAATCTCCGTTTAGGCGACCGTAGAATGGTACGGGTCCTAAACAGCATTTATTGCTCTAACAGGCGACCGTAGAATGGTACGGGTCCTGGAAAAGCAATTTCCCTATTCAGGCGACCGTAGAATGGTACGGGTCCTGGAAAGTAAACCCTCGTTTAGGCGACCGTAGAATGGTACGGGTCTTAAACAAACTTATTTCCCGTCAAGGCGACCGTAGAATGGTACGGGTCCTAGACAAAACCTTTCTGCCGTATTGGGCGACCGTAGAATGGTACGGGTCCTAAGAAAGCAGCACTTTTCTGCCATACTGCGCGACCGTAGAATGGTATGGGTCCTAGGAAAGCAGTTCCTTACAAAACTTTTCTGCCGTATCGGGCGACCGTAGAATGGTACGGGTCCTGAGAAAGCAACCCCTTCCCCGCCGTATTGAGCGACCGTAGAATGGTACGGGTCCCGGACAAGTAATACCCACTACCTCGAATTACCCTATCCTCCTCGAAGGTAAGTTATTCCAGGTAGGTTCATCTATCATTTGTATTTCCATGCATCATATAAATTGCATTAAAAAAAATGGAATTCATGTTCCAACAAAAATCATTCATTGCATGAACATGACCAAAATTTAGGCATCATATTGTCTTTGAAAGCAACCTCTGCGAACTCACCTTCAAAGAGGGGCAGCTGTTGACACCTAAATTTTACCCCAATCATTTAGTAATTAATTGCAAAAAAAAAATTTTAAAAAAAAAAAAAAAAAAAGAGAGGAAGGAAGTTCTTGCACGTCCGTTGTCTCTCCCTCATTAATGCATGCGCATGCACGCACAAATTCGGCGGACGTGCGGACTCAAGGGCAAGCCTCGAAGAAGCAAAAGGAGCTCACGATATATTATAAAATATGCTCTATTAAGTGTGGGTTGTCAGGAAGCGAGAAATCCGTTGAGCGAGGAAGCAAATAATAAGCAAGAAAAGTCCAAAGTTGCGCAGACACCCACGCCCTGCCAGCTTCCATCTGCCACGCCTCCTGCCGTGTAAGAAGCCCCAAACAGGAAGAAGATGGGCTAACAATTCTATTTTATTTTCCCTGCTGGACAGTAGAGTGCTGGCCGAAAGAAAGGTCTAAAAAAATAATAAAAAAAAAGCAAAGTTCAGCTTGGATTCTGGAAAAGTTGCGGCTGGATCGTTTCACATTAAAGTCGGCTATCTTCAAGAGGCGATGAAATGCCTATAAATAAGACCACAAGAAGCCACAGAAAGGGGGGGGCGAAAAATTCTATCGTGAGCGAGAGTCTCGTTTAAAAAAGCAAGAAAGGGGGAGGTTTTGTGAGAATTATTAAAATAAAGAGAAGAAGAGTGAGTTTGTCAGAGAAAAGAAACAAAAAGAAAGGGGAAGTGTGAGAGGTTACGTGAGAGGGATAGAGGGGGAGAGTAAAAAAAAAAAAAAAAAGCTGCTGTTCATCTTCTCCGTTGCACCCCTTCGTCTCGCAGCCGCTTGAAGCTTCTGCTGAACTAGCCGTCGCGCCGCACCACTACCGCTCGAGGTCTCTGCTGCACCGGTCGCCGCGGCACCGCCGCTTGCCCGCCGAGCCGAGCCGCCTGCCGTCCTCGCACCGGGCATCCTCGCCTCCGCTCCGCTGCACTTCGCAAGCAGCCCGCGACGCCAGCAGCCCAGACCGATCGCCGGGCTGCCTCCCGCGTCCACCACCGCTGCCCCGCGCCTCCGAAGCCGCGACGCCGTTTCTGCCGGCCCCGCCTCTGCCGGACTGCCCCGCGCCTCCGAAGCCGCCGCCTGTCGCGCCGCCCGCCATCAGCAACGTCTGCAGCTCCTCAGCTGCATCTCTCCCGCGTCTCCTCCCCGCGCCGAGCTCCATCCCCGACGCCATTGCTGCCCCATCGGCGACGCCCAGTACTCCTCCGCCTCGCTCGAACCTCAGCCCAGCTCCGCCCGCGCCCAACGTGCAGCCTGCTGATCTCCCTGCTACGCCTCCGCGCGCGACCCGACGTCTACGACCCACGACGCCCGCCACCATCTCTGAACGGGCTGCTGAAGCCACGACGATCCCAACCCCACCCGCGCCGGCGTTACTCTGCCCGACGCCGTGCCTCTGAAGCCCGCCGCTCCTGACGACGCCGCGCCACCGCCCCGGACACCTCAGCCCGCTCGCCACCAGCAGCCCCTCAGCAGCAGCCCGAGCCTCCACAGCCGCGAGTACCGGGAGCTCCGCCCCGCACCGGCCCGCGCCTCCGCGCTGCTGCTCGGCGACCCGCCCCTGCACGCGACACCGCTGAGCCCCTTTGCCGTCACCGCACCGGCCATCCGCCCAGACCTCGCCGGAGCCCCTTTGCCGTCACCGCACCGGCCATCCGCCCAGACCTCGCCGGAGTCCCAACGCCGACCACCAGTCTTCCTCCGCCCGACGCACCTCCTTTGTCCCCGTTCGGTTACGTTATAGGTAGTTTTTTTTTTTATTTTTTACTTTTGCTTTTTGCTTTGTTTACTTTTCAGTTTATTTTATTCTTTTTTATTTGTGTTTTTATTTTTCTGTTTGTTCTGATAGCTTTTTTTAGTTTAAGTGTTTAACTTGTAATGTTGAAAGTTAATATTTTGTGAATTTAGTATGCATTATCCGTAGGGATTTTGTCCGAAATTAATGTAATTATTAAATTGACCCGAGAGACATCGGGTCATTTTTTTTAATTATATTAATTTTGGGTTTTTGTGGAATTTCAATTGTTAAATCACGATAATTATTTAATCTGGTCCGTAAGACTTCGGATCGATTTGTAATTATTTTGATCTCTTTGTCGTTTTTTTTCGATTATTTTAATCATTTGTTTTATTGATAGTTTAGATTTATTACCTATTACTTATCTTTAAACTAAAAAAAAAAAAAATCAAAATCTTGCATGAGCATATAGGACGTAGGTTTAGTTTTTGGATTATTTTTTTAGAATTGCATTTTTAGATATCTTTTTAAGATAGGTTAGGGTCATTCTTAAACAACCTTTCCTTTATAGGGTCTTGCGTAAAATTGGTACGTTTTTATAACAAAAATAGTTTTCTAAGACATAATAGGGTTTAAGTCAAAAAATTAATCCCAAAAATGAATTAGAAAATTATTTTTTTTTAGATAACTTAATTAGGGTTTTTATTAATCTTGAATTTCAATAAAAAAAAAAAACTACAAAGAATACTAGGCGCATATTAACTAGTTTGCATAATAGGATTATTCATTTAGAATATGTTCATTAGTAAATTAGGTCATGAGGTGCATGCTAACTAGATTGCATATTAGGTCCATTTGATTTGAATTTACATATTAGTAAAATTAGGTCATTTAGCTAAACAAAATGCATTTTCCTCACTCTTAAGAAAACCCAAAAAATGCTTGCTTTGTGTAATGCAATTTATTTATTCTCTTATTTGAATATTCAATACTGGTTGAACACCCGTGTGATCACCTTTTGCATAATAGAAGTCCAGGTTAAAATAAATCCAAGCTGCCTGCAAAACATTTTAAAAAATAAAAAATAAAAAAAAAAATGGTACCGAAAGGGTTAGAAAATTCTAATTAAAGTGTAACCAAGTCCCCCCGTACCCTTAGTCTCTGTTCGTAGGAGTAAAGTAAACCTCCCGTTGCTTTACTTAGGTGTCTAATTGACCTACCGTAAACTGATTAGGGGCGACTCCTAGATAATGTTTTGCATGTTAAAAAATTAGACCCTAAGTCGCGATTTGGTATGGGCTTGGGAGAGCCCGAGCTAAGCCATTAAGCTTAGTAATCCATCAACCTAGTTTTAGGTGGCGAACCTTCTTCGGAAAATTAGGTCGCGACACTATGTATCAGGATATTGAATGGAGAGTTTCAACATGTATGAGCAAATATTCTCTCCGTTTTTATTGTCATTGCAAACTGCACTAAGCATATTCACAGAGTAATACAACGCAAGCATAAATTATGCTTTATCATCAGATCGCGTTTTATCATCATGAGCTGGAGATACAACACAATAGCCCGCAGTCCCTCTGACGCAGTCCTAAAGAATTTGGAAATGGTAGTGAAGAAAGATCATTTCAATGAGGCGAGGTACTTCTGGAGGAATCCAGAATTGAGCTCTATCAGTTTATCCCAAGGGGGCACGCATTCCTTGATGACGGGTAGCTCCAGAAACCGCTTGGACCAAGCATCAAGCGAAGGCATGCTCTCAGCATCAATGAGAGTGGTGCCGGTGATTTCCTCGACAATTCAAGCCCAACAACCAATACAGCCTGTAGCGACATCCGCAAAGTTGATCGTCTCACCTCCAAAGAACAGCTTCTCCTCCAGTCCACTCTCCAGGGTCTTCAGGGTCTCTCGAGCTTCTAACACGGCCTTCTGTTGCTCCTCACCTTCAGTGCAGAACACAGCCTTCATAGCCGGCATACACTGAGACAGGAACCGTCCACGTGTTAGAGATCGACTTGTGCTAACAAAATGTTCTTCTTTCAATCATTAGCGTCACGGTTTCAGGGTGGTACTTCACATCTACTATACTTTCAAGAATGGAGCTCCTCTATGCGCATGGCTCAAAAAGATTGATCCAAAGCATTCCACGGAGATTATTCTCGATGAAAGCATTACTCATCAATGATTTAAATCACATAGGGATGAAAATGATGAAAGATAAATAGATAAGGCTGACGCATAGATTAAAAGAAGTACTCATTCCTTTACCTTCTCATCTGCAAACTTGGCCCAGAAACGCACTCTGGCTCTATCATAGGGATCCTGAGGAAGGAGGGGGCTCTGCTTCCACATTTCGTCGATGTATTCAAGTATCACGAGGGACTCCGGGATCGGCTTCCCGTGGTGAACGAGAACCAGGACCTTCTTGTGGACCGGGTTGTACTGCAAGAGCAGCGAGCTCTTCTTGTTGGGGAGATCCTCTTCCAAGTAGTCATAAGGGACTTGTTTCAGCTTCAACGCCCATATCACTCTCAGTGCGTACGGACTCCCCCAGAACCCAAGCAGCTTCACCTCTCCTCCATCGGCCATCGTCGGTTTGTGCCAAAGCAAGTGTTGAATGATCGAGCTCTGTTTTGACCATTCCTCAGACAAAATATAAGTGAAAAGAACTGCTTCTTGAGTACCAAAAGTCACGGAATCTTTGATGCTCGGGAAGAGGACAAGGCAGTGAAAACCACTTGCTTGATTGATTTTTAGATGATCAACTGAGGTGGGCCGAGTTAAGTCTCGCGTATGATGCATCGAAAAATCTAAGTATGTTGCGTAAAGGGGCGAGTTGCTCTACCTATTCGTGATCAATATGAGATCACCAATCTCCGGCAACAGAAAGATTCTGCCATTGGCCTAACCCAACTTTATCACCTTTGGTTGATGTTTGATTTGGTATTTGGTTTTTGTATTGGTCTTACCCCATTTGTAGAGTTATGTAAATGATTGTATACATAACATATGATATGGATATAAATGACATTCAATGGAGTGTTTTGGTGCATATTGAATAAGATCAATCAAATGTGAATCGTAAGTAAATATTTCAAGGTCAAAAAGAAAAGGAATCATGGTCTTCTCGACAATGAACGATTATTGAATATGCTATCACTAGTTGGTCGCACTTCCAATCATAAAATGAGAGAGAGAGAGAGTCACGAAAATATCTCGTAACTTTAGATCTTAGCCACCAAACCTCGACATTTAAAGTAAATCAGCAGTCTCCATGAAGAAAATCATGTGGCGCAAATTTCCCACGCAATCACAAGATCAAATTCCCTTGTCTTTTTCCTTTTTTTTTCTTTAACAACGTTATATCTATACTTGTAAACCCATTTGTTCAGTTTCCCAAATGACATGTTTTCCACATGCCAATCCAAAAGTTTGGATTACACAAGTAAAATTTATACTAAGTCGTTACATAAGGCCCTCTCATCAGATTAAGTAGCAGTTTCATCAGGAGAAATAAGTTAGTCTGGCCCAATCTTGCTGAGTAACACACAATGGAACACCCAGGTGAATTTGGTGGACTCTTGGCAAGTTGCAGGCGCCAAGCAATGGATGTTTCGGTTGAATGCCTTATTGAAGAATCATGTGGAGCCAATGAATAAGTCCTCACAAAGACGACAACGCCGAAGCGACATTTCGTGAAATCCGGTCATGAACAGGTTCCTGGCCAAGTAAGCAATAAATTTATCAATTTGGCTTTCATATGATGTCAATAGTGGATAGAGTGATTCCATGTCCTGACAATTTCACTTTCGGAGAAAAGTTTACCTGGGTCAATGGCATTTCAAATGTTGAATTTGTAATTGTCTCGTACAGGAAAATGTATCTGCCAAGCAAAATTCACAACAGTAATTATCTCCACTTGTTATCCACCTATGTTTGCAAACACGTCTACCAAAACAATTGGAGAAACAGAACAAAACAGCCATAGAGCATTGCTTGGGTTTCAGGAAGTAAACTGAAGATTATTAGAAATACATCCTATCCACCACATTCCCTATTAAACTATAGCTTCTGAAGGATTCTTGACTAAAGCACAATAGAAGCAACACAATCACTCTTCCTTTTTTACCCAGGAGATCTCTACGCAAACATGTTCATTAGCTTTCTCTACGTGAAGCTATCGCAGGCAAAATTCCAACTTTGGCTATTAATTTAATACTTTTTCATGAATCACAGATTTCACAATATATAATTGAGCAAAATGTGACACTTCCAGAGACCTATAGTGCAGGAATTTTCACTAAATGTTCTTAAAGCGGAAGAATTGTTCTGAAACACCAGAAATGAGACTGCTTCAAATGCTAAAATGACAAGCAAGACATACCTCCATGCCAGTTCAGCAACAAGTTCTTCTGGGGCCTCAGGCAGTACCTAATATTTAAACCAAGCGAGATTAGATAAACCATCTCCTGTCCACCATAAGCATAAGAAAATTCAATAGTACTTCCTCGAGTTAAGTACCTCATCTTCATAAGGATTGCAATGATCTTTGAACCATAGCCTCAAGAATTCCTATAAATTGAGAATAAAATTCAGATACTGCAGGAACATTTCAAGAGGACAAATGACGATATTAAAATAATCCATCCATAGCACATCCAAGGAAATTGCCATTCATCCGTTCAGCCATTATTTGGCAGCAGCGCAGCACATGCCTTAGCAACAGTAACAATGACCAGAACCAGGGACAATATTGCATACCTTGTCAACATTTTCAGGCTCAAGACCATTTTGAAACTGTTCATCGTAAGACTGTGCTATCCAATATCTACTTGAGTCAGGAGTATGCACCTGTAGTTCCATGCCCAAAAAAATAGCACTCTATCATGATGTAATACCATTTCCTGATTTAGTCAGAAGGAAACGTTTTGAATGTCTCAGTGTATACAAGAGAGGGAAACGGAAGGAGGAAAAGTAAACCTCATCTATCAAAAGAATGGAACCGTCCTCAGCCTTCCCAAATTCATACTTTGTATCCACCAATATAAGGCCATGCTCTGAAGCGACATGCTGCAAAGTAAGGTGGACAGCACTTCCAATTTTAGTGAGCAGTTGTGCTAGATTGTAAAGAGTGAATATGATTGTTATAATAATATTAACAGGATATTTCCGTATGAAACATTTGTGACCAGAACCCAAGCACTTCATGTGAAGACACAGAGGAAAAGATTAGGCACTGACAGGCAATTACCTCCCCACAGAAATTTTTTTTTTTTTTTTTGATATGGGCGTCCGAACCTTCGTTGAACTAGTTCCCAAGGATACATGCAAACAGCCCTCCCCACATGCCTTAGGTAAGGAAATTGGAATCATCACATTTACATAACATCACATCACATCACATCACATCAGCATCAGAAGGAGCACGTATTCTAAATTGCACGGTATATTTGCAGCCAAAAAATTTGGATGGAAACAGTATTGTGGCTAAGACTTCTCCCATCAACAAATAAAATGTTATCACCCTAAGCCCCCATTCCTCATTTTTACCAAATATCAGCACTGTGGCCACTTACAGTACTTCTGAAATGAAGAAGAAATACTTATGCCTGATGAAGTGAAGAGATCAAACCCTTACATTTCTTGAGTACCATGCCTCTCCATCCAACAGTTAAATAGTCAAGAAGCTAGAAGACAATACCAATTCACATTTTTTGAGGTTTCAAGCATCTCACATAAGACGTGACGAAGGGGAAAGTTCACTACAATGCTAGGCGAGAAAGTTCAAAATTCATGACAGGATTCTGGACACTTTTCCTTCAAGTTCAGTCTCATACATCAAAGGAGAAAACTAAGAAAGAAATAGAACAATGCACCAGCGAAAGGTCACTTTCCTGATTATCATATCCTGGTGATTGAACAAAAAAGGAGAAAAACAAGTGCAGCCAACAAAGTAAAATGAAGTCACCTGTCCATACTCAAACAATTTCAATGCTTTCATACTGACTTCATCATAGTCATCTTGAGTCATCAGCCCGCCTTCAACAATCTGACAGGAAAATGCAAACACAATATGATGAGCTAACTTAGTAAGGAGGTACAAGAAAAGTTCGACAGAGTATTAAGTTAAGAGTTACCATGCCAAAACCCATCAGCACTGATGCATCTCTCTCTCTCATGTGCATTTATTCTAATTTCCAGAGCACAGCTCCATACACACATGCCAAGCCTTAAACATCTCTATCTATTCTAATTTGCAGAGTCTCTACTGTAAGCAGCTTCATTTAGATAATGAGAGCAAACCTCTTTTGGTGTGACAGGTACATCATGATCTGCCGCTTTGGTTGTAGGTGTCAATATATTTGCAGGCAGCCTCTGGTTCTTCAGCAAGCCTAAATGTATTATAACAACCTTTAAAGATAGGGAAAGAAACATCAGAACACACTCAAACTACATGGAAGAAAACACACCATCTGGGAGAGCATTGCCACAATAATTACGGATTCCTTTTCTGTAGACAGTCCATAATGATGTATCAGTACTTCCAGTCACAAAACCTCTGACTGCAATTTGAGAATTAAAGTTGGATCAAATATTGCGTCCTACAGATGACTTCAATTTAAGTATTGTTTAAAAAAAAAAGTACCTCAACTTAGGACTTTAATCATATTAAATGTAAAATGCACTGACATAAGAAAGCAATCTGTCAATGAGACACACTGGGTTATCTTCAGGTACCGAAACTTTTTTATTAACTTGTGCAACAAAAATCCTGAAGGATCACGTTCAACATTACTTTACACTACTGAGCCTGTATGTGTTTTGGTTAAAAGAAAGCCAAATTAAAAGCTAGCAATAACTCACCAACAAATTCAACTGGAAAGACAGAACACTTCTTTGCAATAGTAACATTTTTATCAGGAGATGCTACTACAGCATTGGAAGTGATGTGCTTCGTTCTATCAAACCACCACAAGCTCGTTTCATTGAGGACCTGAAAAGGTGCACACGGCATAAACCATTTCGTAACCACCAAAGAACAAAACATAAGTGTGTAAGCTAAAATCCAGGAAGTAAGTATAGCGGTTCAACAAACCTGGCCCTTAAAAGGTATGGAAGCAAGAATCCGATCAAATGCACTTTGCCTATCAGTTGTAACCAGGACAAGATAATCGCCGCCATCATAGATGTCCCTGACCTGCAATTCTATGTGCTTAACATCAAGCAGTACCAAAATTTACTTTCTCTAACAATTAAACAAACGGAATAAGAACTTCAAGAAAAAGACCAACGTCTAAGCATTTCAGTGGAATCACAGCATCCCAGATTTCACATTAATAACAATCCAGAAGGAATGACCGATTTTTTTCACAGAAAGTAAAAGCTGGCATTTGAACTCATACAAAGATTGCAGCTCTGAATCAACCGGTCAAAAAAATCAAATCTTTATGCTCCACTCAGCACCAGTCACGCCTCAAATTTACTCAGCAGCCCAAAGAAACGACAAACCAGAAAACCCAACACGACCCGGAAGGCAATTCACCTTGCCTCTGGTTTTGGACTTGAGACCGGGGACCGTCAGGTGAAGATTCGTCTCGGCAAGGCAATTCGACATCGACCCTTTAATAGCTTCGGAGACCTCGTCCTTGCGGGTGCCGTTGATCAGGGCGTCGAGGGACGTGTGCTTCTTCCGGTCCTGACTCTGGCTCGCCATCGCTGATAAGCAGAGAGGAGAGAAATTCCGAGACTTCGTTCGCGCTTTCCAGAAAGGAACCGACTTTTGCGGAGGGCGGGCGACGGGCGTTCGACCCCGATCGGTCGTGAGGGTTTTGACAGGGTTTAAGCCCGGCAAGCGCTGAGCCATTGCGTTGCTCCGACGGGGAAGGAGATGCCAGCAGTGGAGCGTGGAGCTAGGGCTTCTTTATCATTCGATGCTGTTCCTTCAAAAGGAGAAAGTGTCCGGAAAATATTAAAATGGCAGTGTGAGTTTGGCCCCAGGAGATGTAATAACGTGGCATTTTAAAACTAATTAAGGGTGTGTTTGATAATATGTGAAATAATATATGATTCTAGTCTTTTGTTTTTCGAAAAAAAAAATACAAATCCTCCTGATAAGTATTTAAGTTTAGGAATAAATTTGAAATAAAATCAAAACATAAAAAGAAGTTCCTTTTTTATTCTTGAGAATAACTTCAAAATAAAGCATTTTCTTTTTTTCTCTTTTCTTTTATTATTTTCCTATTCTTCTTCTTATTTCTAGTCGATTGCTGGCCTCGACAATGGTTAGCAATTGGCCAAACGAGAGCTGAGAGCCAATGACAACATTGTCGATGCCTAGCTACTAGCGAGGCTCGACTTCACAATGGCTACGCAAGGTTGAGCCTCACCAGGCAACAATCCAACAAGGTTACTTACCCACGTATGGCTGATCGCTTGCTATGGTCGAGGCCAGTGACCCGCAAGAGGGAAGAAGGGAAAAAAAAAATGTAATAAAAATATTTAAAAATTAAAAGAAATTCTATATCATAAAAAAATTTATGGGTCATATCAAACGCATTTTATTTAGGGAGTAAAAAATTTATACAATTTCTAAGTAGAGATTGTTTTCCAGAAGAGAATGACTATCAAGGCCCTATTTGTTAATGTTTCTTATTTCTATTTATAAACAAAATTTATGTTTTTGAATTACGGGAACAAAAAAAAAAAAAGAATGTAAACACGTTTGTTTGCGTTTTTGTTCCAAATCTATTTTTTTGTTTCCGCAACACATTTGGAACAAAAAATGAAAAAAAAAAAAAAACGTGTTTCTTGTTTTTGAACAAAATTTAAGAATAGATTTTCTCTCTCCTTTCTTTTTTTTCTTCTTTTCTTTTTCTTTTTTCTTTGGCCGGTCACTAGCCTTGACCATGGCCGGCGACCTCGCTCGAGCGTCGCCCGCCCCGAGCGAGACTCAGCCTCGCCTTGGCTGGGCAAGCTCGAGCTTGCCAAATCTGGGCGAGCCCGAGCTCCCCAAGCCTCGCCGACATGGGGCAAGGTTGGGCGAGCCCAAACTCGCCCAACCAAGGCAAGGCCGAGCCTCGCCCAACCACAGCCAGGCTTGGCCTCGTCGTGGCTAGGTCGAGGCCGCCGGCCCTCATCGGCCGGTCGCCGGCCATGGCCGAGGTCGACGACCGGCCAAAAGAAGAAAAAAAGAAAATAAAAATAAAAATATTAAAAATTAAAAGAAACAAAAAAAAAAAGAATACAAATTTACCAAACGTATTTCTGTTCATTTTTTATTCCGGAATAAGTTTACCAAATGCGTTTTTTATTCAAAAATTGTTTCCCTAACAAAACACTTTTTTCTATTTTTATTCCCTGGAACAATTTTTAAACAGAAATATTATTAAACGCACCCCAAACGTGGCCTTAGTGCGTTTTGCATTTAGTTGTTTGGATTTCTAATCATTATAGGATATGAAATATATGGCATTATGTTATATTATATCAAATATTTGGTAATTGTAGTAATAAAGTTGAATATATTCAAATCATATCGTATATATCGTTTAGTATAAATGACATAATAATATAAATTAATCACAAATTTTACAAATAGAACTTGTAAAAATCACTTGCAACACTCATGTCTACTCTATTTTATTGCTTTTAATTTTATTTTACTCTATTTTTTAAATAATTTATTTTTTATTTCTTTCTTCCCATTCATCATTCTCTAATAAAATTTTATTAAATAGAAAAATATACTAATATACCTAAAATATTAAAACACATAATATATGTAATAAATATATATTATATTTAGTTTATATTATAAGATAGAATTAAATTCAATATATAAATAAAAATAATATTAAATTAAAAACCAATTTTTTATTCTTTTGATATTTTAAATCTCTTATATTATAATTCAAATATCATTTATATTGTTATATAATTTTATATTTGTTAATTTAAGAAATTTGTTTTTGAGAAAAATAATTTTCCTATTAAAAATTAGAAATTATATCCACATTTATCCCACATCCTCCATGGGATAATTTTATATGGCATATATCCCCATTATGTCTAACTTTATTCTATTTTGAGTAGATACTAAATGTGGAATAAGATAAATTTTATCATATCTTGAATTTTATTCTAGCCGCCTAACGCAGCCTAAAAATATATAAAAGACATAAAGTTTCGCAATGGGATTTTCATTGCTGAAAAAGTCTTGGTATCTATTAGAGTCATTTAAAATATCAATTTACGACCAAAATTAAAGTATCGAATTTATTTCTTCCCTTTCTTTCTTTGCGGGTCTCGCTTTCATTATTCTTCTTTCCACGCAATTAATGTCTTAGTTCTGGGCTCTTGATTTTCTCTTACAAGCTATTCTTTTTGTCTATAACTTCCCACTCCCTAAGTCATTGAGCATCAAAGTGAATATTTATGGCACCGACCCCATTGTTCTCCACACTTTCATTGGCGCTGGCATTGGGCTCATTGTTGACCTTGCCAACGAGCCTCTTTTCACCGTTGCACACCACCTATTCTTACGGTGTGGAAGGTAATATTGAGAAGCATCGCCTCTCTCTCTTTTCCCTTTTCTAGAATTTTTTCTCCTCTTCTTGCGAATGTTAAAATGCAGAGAAACAATAGGTGCCTCCACCATGCGTAGGCATAAAAGTCTAAGGCAACAAGCGAGTTGTGCGCTTTTGGATGATATGAAGCGGAATTCGAATTAGTGATTTAATTTGATTGGAGTTTTCAATGCAATGTCGGAATGTAAAATGAAAATTGTGTTTTTAAATATTTATTTATGGGAACACACTACTAAAATACTCCATTTGTTCTTTCATTTGTGTTGTAATTGTTGCTTTTAAGCCATAGATTGCAATTGTGTGTGGAGTTGATCTTCAAGCCAGCTCGTGAACAACCATTTTGTAATCAAGCATTCGTTGGGATTCATTATCTATATTTGTTTAACCCATTATTTCACTCACTCTAACTTTTATGGTAATTGACAGCTTGGCGCAATTGACTTGCGCGACATGGAGGATGATTTTTCTACCAAACTTGTTGGGGTTGTCGGTGTATGTTTGCATTGTCTTTGTGCAATCAATCTTTTATTAGTGTGAATGGAATCCAACAAAGAAGAAATTCAAAGAAACAATACAACATCCCAGGTAATGGAAAATAGCTTGAGAGAATTGCATGCGACTGAAAGAAGAGAAGCAAGAAGCAATGAAAGAAAAAGAAGGAACAAACTAAAAATATTTGACTAAACATTAAATGGGAACTAGTTCTAGCAAAAGTCGTGGGCTTATTATAGAGATGGTATGGTCAAAACGCAGAAATCGAGAGAGTGAAGTCAAACGAGAAGTGGAAATATCAAGCGAGTGACCGGCGCGCGTGCCGGAAGACGCGGATGTTCCGGCGACGGAGTGGGCATTCCGTACAAAGGCACAGATTCGGACAGCGTGTCGGGGGGAATCTAGCGGGGGAAGCGAGGCCGGGACCCCCGTCGTCATCCCACGTGCGCTTCGCACGCGTGTGGCCACCACGTGGCGTCACGTCACGCGCGTCAAGAAGGGCGGCTCCCCCGCTGTCGGTCTTTTTCCCGCCACGACAGCACACGTCGCTGCGACCAGTCCAATCCCTCACTGCCACGAGTCAACGGAATGACAAACTTTTTTCTTCTCGGCATTAATTTATGTTATCTCCATAGTTGCGTCGAATCAATTACACGCAGAAAGCAGAATTTATCAAAAAAATAACATAGAAAGCGGAGGCAGAATATCTTGAACAATTGCATGCAGTGTCACTTGGATTTGCAATTATCTTAATAGATATACCATATATGAATATCCCAATGCAATCTATTTAATGGTAGCATTTCAAATTTATAATGGATAACGTCATGCACAACCTTTTCTCATCACTTCTATAGCATGAATAAATTGTGTCGAAAAGATTCATGAAAGTTTTAAATGTGGGCCATTGGAGAAAGTTTTTATATACTTAAAATGATCAAGAAAAAACTTAATTGATGGTACGCTTAACTGATGGTGGGACTGTGAAAGATCAAGAAAATGAGCATGGCGTACAAGAGTGAAACAAAAATTTCCACTAAGTAAAGAATAAAATAAAATTTGAAATTTGGATCCATTTTGGGAATTTAAATTTTAAAAAATGAAGAGATTCGACGATTGATCACTTGCCAATGTACGTGTGAAGCATCTTGCGAAACTATTTTCACAAAAATTTGAAATTGGAATAATTATCAAATTTACTTGAATAGTAGTAGAGATAAATTATAGCTTTTCTCTTTTGTGGCCATGAGATAAATTACAGGTCTGTCAAGGAGAACCCCTTTTTTTTTAACCTATCATTCCACTTTGGGAAAAGCTCCCTTGCATGTCATTGGTAAAAAAAATAAAATTGGAGAAAAAATTAAACCAAGGAAGATAAAAAAAAAAATTGTATTGGGGATCTTTAAAAAATAGGAGATTTATAGGAAAACAGGAGAGTAAAATTCTCCTTGTAAACTACCATTTATCGATGTTATTCATTTCACATGTTTCTCCAATAACACATGCCAAAAAGTCAAAGAAAATAAATCTTGAGTTTATCTACACTTAAATTAACTTTCAAATTTTTCGCCCACACCCTCTGAGTTGCTGTTACGACCCTCCATCCAATCTAATCTATAAGACTATACTATAACTACAAAATAAAATTTCAAGAACGGTATAAAAACCAAGACTAATTCCATCCACTTTTCACCAACTTCATCCACCTCCTCCAAACAATTAGAAAAGAAACAACAACTCTGTTTTATATCAAGCAACCATCAACTTCATCTATATTCCTTTTATAACTACAAACCAGCTCCGATGCATTATAATATCGCTCCATGCAGGCATGTAGCGTGTGCTGTCCACGGGCTTCTCTATACATATATAGTTAGGGAGAAATAATTAGGTCGACAGGAAAAATATTAAGGTATATAAATTCCACACCACTCGGTAAATGACTCATGCCATCTTAAATTAACGTTCTTTTTATTCCTCTTTTCCCCCCGTGAAGACGTGCCCCCTCAGTCAATCGAAAAATGTCTATTTAATTCCAAGCGAAGGGGAATCTCTCTAATGGCTGTTGAGTGAGAACTCCACTTGCATTCCTCTCTCTCTCTCTCTCTCCCCCACCAATCTCTTTTGAATTTTCAATGCCTTTTTCTGTTCCGCCCCGGTTTGGTTTCTTCTGAAGTCGCCGTCGTCATCCCCGTCATCCACCAATCTTCCTCAGAAAATATCGCAAATCGAAATGTGGAAAGCGCAGATCCGCCAAAAGAACCAAAAAAAAAGGGAGCAAATTCTACGCAAGATACGGGTATTCGGGCCGGACCCGAGACCGTCGCCCGAAAGGCCCGGGACACGTCGGCCTGGTTCGCGTTGCGCCAAATCCGAAGGAAAGAAGAAGTGAAGAGGAGAAAACCCCTCGTCTCGACACAAGCACACCACCATTCTCTCTCTCTCTCTCTCTCTCTCTCTCTCTTCCTCAGTCAATCTCTGTCGATCGAAATCCCACCCGACGCCCCGACCGTTCGCCGGAGCCTCCCCATCGGGTTTCCTCCGGCCCGGGATTTCTAGGGCTTCCCCCTCCTCCGATCGCTAGCTGCCGGCGCTCGCCGATTCCGAGACGCCGCCCCCCCCGCCCGCCCCCAGCCGGCGCCGCTTTTCGGTGTCATTGCGATTTCGTTCCGTCGATCGGGCCGTCATGCGCTCGTCCGGCTCGGGTGAGAGGTGGGTTCTTCTTCTTTTTTCTCACTTCTCTCCCGCGCCGCTCTTCGATGCGCTTCTCCGCTTGATGGGTTTTTTCCGTCGTTGGGGAAAGCTTGCTGATTGGTTGGGTGGGTGGGGCGTGCGGTTTCGGTTTGATCTGTGCTGTGGGTGCTCGGCGTGTCGGGAAGTCGGCGTTTGGGGAGAATTGCGTCGGCGTTGGTTTTACGTGCGAAAGCAGCCGTTTTTTTTTTTTCATTTGAGTTGCTGTTCTATGTGGTGGGGAGACTTCTTGTGTGAAGCGTTTTGACGACTGGGTCGCTAGAGAAGTGAAAAAGGTTTTCTTATTTCTTTTTGTTTCCGTTTCGATTGTCTCTTAGCTACCTTAATGCTGTTTTTGCGGACTGATCGAGTGGAACTTTCTGATGGGGTGTTCTCTTCTTGGAACTGGGATCGGATTGAGAAGTATAGTGAAAAGGTTTTATTTTTTCTCTTGTTTCTGTTTCGATTGTCTCTTGGCGATGTTAATGTTGTTTCGCGGACTGATTGAGTGGAACTTTCTGATGGGGGTGTTCTCTTCTTGAAGCTAGGATCGGATGGAGGAGTGTAGTGCTGATCTCGACTGCTTGATTTGCCGATTCTCCTGAAAATCAGATTGATATGGTGCACTTTTTCGGGTAGTATTTACTGCTCCTTTTTAGGCAGTATTGATGAGGAGAAAGAGGAAAGGGAGTGAAGCCGATGCGTCTACTCAGCTGCTGGAACTTTCAGATCTACCCATGATTTGCAGTCGTTGAATCCGAGGTCTCATTATTCATTGGGAGATTATACGAGGCTGAAGAAGAGGTGCAAAGAAGATGCGGGCACGGAACCTGTTGCTTCCTGTAAAAGTAGGCTGGCGGGCATTGCCACAGCTCCGCCTTGCGGCAGCTCGTCCTTGGTTGCTCCTGGGAGAGGTTTAAAGAGGAAGATAGGATGTATAGATGTTGCTACCCGAATGGGTCGGAAGAAAAAGATTGAGGATGATTACATTTCAGGTGACACAATTGGCCAAGGAAAATTTGGTTCTGTTTGGCTCTGTAGGTCTAAGATCAGTGGTGTGGAATTTGCCTGTAAGACTTTGAAGAAAGGGGAGGAGTTAGTTCACCGGGAAGTGGAGATAATGCAGCATTTATCAGGACATGCGGGGGTTGTAACGTTGAAGGCAGTGTATGAGGAGCCAGAATCTTTTCACCTGGTGATGGATTTATGCTCTGGGGGACGTTTGATTGATCAGATGCTGAAGGAAGGTCCTTTTTCAGAGCAGCGGGTTGCAAATATATTCAAGGAGGTGATGCTTGTCATCAAATATTGTCACGAAATGGGTGTCGTTCACAGAGATATCAAGCCCGAAAATATCCTGCTTACAACCTCAGGAGAGTTGAAGCTTGCAGATTTTGGACTGGCCATGAGATTCTCTTCTGGTATGGTTTCATTGATGGAATTTTGCTTGCTCATAGACTTCAGTCTTACATTTTTTTCTTGTCAGTGGCTTCCTTCGCGAATTTCTTTAGCGAACTCTCTAATCTTAGTCTTGAAGATTGCAATATATGATACACTTCGAAGCATCAGAAGATCATAGCGAAGTGCATATGATTCCTTTTGCGTTTTGTTTTCTTTAGGAAGTATTTTTGGTGGCCCTTCTTGATGGTTACGCTTATGGAACCAACGTATTGTCCTAGTCATCACCTTTCTTGAAAAGAGAGAACAGATTTGTACAATAAAACTCAGAGATACTTACCCTGTCGCAAGCTTCACTTAACTACATAAGTAACAGAAGGACGAAAATTATTGGTTGCATACCTAGAGATTATAGTATCAATATCGAGCTTCAATTTTTTCTTTTTCCGTCTGATAAGGTGGGGTATCTATAGTTGCATTATTGGTTGCATTCTTCCTTCTTTCTTTTTTTCTTTTCTTTTTTCTTTTTTTGGTCGTTTGCTTCATTGTAGGAATATCTGGGTAGATATGACATATGCTGGTCTTATTAGTATGATCCTAGCTTTGGTTGTGTTTCTCTATCTTTCCCTGCTGCTTTAACAATGCTTTAGATTAATGGATGAGCTGCAGTCCCTTCTGATGGCGAAAGCTATTATGGGCAGGGACGGGTCTAGAATTTCGTCTTAGTGAGGGCAAATATTATCTACAAAAAGCATTATTCTACCGTTAGAAAGCCTGGTAAAAATTCATATCATGTAATTTTTTGTTTATCTATAACCGTTGGACTTTAAAATGGTTTAATGAACTTTATCCATTTCGTGGGGGCAAATCACTTGCAATAATGACTTATCGTGTTTCTTTTGGAAATTTTAATGGCGACAGAACTCACTTTCAAGGCTAAAATAATGGATTATTATTTAAAATAATTCTAAACTTTTAAGTATGTTATTATAACTCTTGAGAAATGAGTCGGGTCAAGAACCCCCACATTCCGACACATAAATCTGTCCCTGATTATTATTGGTTATTTGTTCCTGAAGAAGACACTGGATCCAATCTTAGTATAGGCCGTAGATGCATGGGTTGGTTTTCTACTTGTCAGTGTTTCAATTCAAGACACCTTCAATGTTGTTGTAATTGAGCTGAGTTCCTTGCAAGGTGATATGTTGAATGCTCTCAGTTATCTTTCTTACGCAAACTATCTTTAGTGCGTCTTAAGTGAAAATATATGTTTTTGAAATTAGTTCTGGAATAGTTCCTCCACAGGTTATGTGTTATGCATGTTATATCTCCTTCTCATACATATTGTTATCCTTAATTCTGTCTTTTGGCATTTTTTTTTCTATAATATCAAACGGACATTACATGGATACTAAGCAAAGTCAGGGAGCTTTCTGTCTCTTTCTAGATCTCAAGCGATATCAATATTCAAGAGTTTTGGTGCATCTTACATGAAAATGAGCTATTCTTGGAGATTGATTATTGTGGAGAACCATCTCTACTGACGTGGTTCCTCCACAGGTTATGTATGATGGTCGTTGCTTTTCCTATTCGTAGCTGAATAGTTACCCTCAATTCTCTCCCTTTTCCATGAATTTTTTCAAGTAATCTGTAATATGTGTGGATGCCAAGTTAAGTTAGGGAGCAGTTTCTAATCATCAGTCAAGATCTCAAGTCATATTGATACTTAGAGTTTTCCATGTCAAGACTTAGTCTTATGCTAATATTTACACGTGCTGCATAATAGGTCAGAGCTTAACAGGTATGGCAGGAAGTCCCGCTTATGTTGCTCCAGAAGTTCTGATTGGGAATTATTCTGAGAAAGTTGATATATGGAGTGCGGGTGTCCTGCTATATGCACTCTTCCTGGGCTCTCTTCCCTTTCAAGGTGACTCACTAGAAAAAGTCTTTGAGGCAATCAAAAGTGTGAAGCTTGATTTTCAGTCAGGCATATGGCAGTCTGTGTCCAAACCTGCTCGTGATCTAATTGCGAGAATGCTGACAAGAGATGTTTCCGCTAGGATAACTGCAGAGGAAGTTTTAAGTAAGTTCTTGATGCTGTTTTCTATTTTCTTTTTCAATTTGAACTGATGGATTTGCCAATTGTTGTTTAGATGAAAAATTTTATGCCCCACTCGCAAACATTTATTGAACCGACTATCTTGTGATATCTGTATCTCTCCGAGCGAAAAAATGGCTCATGGCTTTGGTTTGTCTATTGCTGAAATTGTTTGCTTTGGTCACTGCTGCTTGTGGTATCCATGGTTTTCATAGTTCTCTGACTATATTTAGCATCAAATATAACACTTAGGCTAAGGTTCAAGTCGGTAGTTTTTCGGGCAATTGCACCAAAAATTCAAGTTCCATGCTGAAAAAATGCCAGCTTGCTAGCTGGTATCCTGCCATTCTATTTTTGGACCATTAATTAAGGAAGGTGATTGCTAGCTGGTATCCCGCCATTCTATTTTTGGACCATTAATTAAGGAAGGTGACGTTTTATCGGTCTTCTTCACTTTCAACTGCATTTTATGTTTTGTTGGCTTGTGTTAGGCAAAGTATTCATCTGCTTGTTGCCGTGACTTTTAATTTTGCCTTCTGAGCCAGTTTAATGTCAAGTTGCACTCCGAAGGTGTGTTCTTCTCAGTTGCATTGGTTAAGATGACTGCTAATGTTGTTTCAGGGCATCCTTGGATCTTGTTCTACACCGACCGCACATTGAAATCTTTGTCCTTTAAATCAAAACTAAAGAACCAAGTGGCAGCTTCCTCTGTGCAAGTGTCTGATGCACCTGGCCTCGAGCAATGTGGAAGCAGAGTATGCTCTGGTTCTGCTGATAGAGGCTCAAGACTTCCATCACCCTCTAGTCTGAGCTGCAAGCCCGAGGAGACTGATGAATGTGAATTTGTGGATGCCCTTTCAGTTGCTATCTCACAAATTAGGATTTCAGAGCCAAAGAGGAGCAGGCTGTGTAGTCCCACAGGCCCAATAGAGCAACAGTGCCCGTCTAACATGAGGTCTAATACACTCTGTAAAGCTTTCTGATCTGCTGACTGACTAATGACATCAACATGGTCGTCTCCATTGCTTTTAAGTTGGGGATTAGTTCCGTCGTCTGGCATAATCTCCCTGGAGCAAGTGATGACAATAACCAGCTGATTTCAGTGGAATTGGAATAGTTGGCTCTGGATCCTGAAAATATGCTAAGTAACTTTTATTCTTTTATGCATTTCAATAATGGTCTGAAACACTAACCATGTGAACTGATGGAATCGTTGTACAGAGAATGTAAATAGTTTATTGAGTACTGTGCTTTGCCCTCCCAAGCCAGCTTGCTCCTTACCTCAGGAAGAAAAAAGGAGTGCTGCCTCTGAAGGTCGTGTTTTTTATGTCTCTACGTAGGCTCTTTCAACCCGTCGTTGGGCATCCATTTAATTCTAACGTCATCTACATGGTTCATGTGGGCATATGCGCCGGGTTCTGTTTCAGTTTTAACGATGGTTCAGTTCGCATGGTGACAGGGGATTGTGTCCCTCTGCCATCTCGGGTGGATGTACCTGGTGCAAGAGAGGTGTTAATCTGGTTGAGTTTTCCACCTGACGGTCGATGGGGACTTACACTAACCCAAAGTACCAGTTCCTACTCGTATTAAACTTTTGGTCTCTCATTTAAAAGATCACCCATGTACTGCTCTAGCTTCTATTTGAATATAATATGTCCAGGCACAGATCTCAGAAATAAGATCAAGCATTGACAGAAATTTGCTTGGGGACTCCACCTTTGGGTTAAATAATAGAGACTGGAGTAGACAGTTTTCGAGGATCTATATTGAATCGGTCGGCTTGGGAAGGGAAACTTTATTATTTTGTTGGAGGTCAAACCACTATCTCCCTAGAGGCTCCAGAATTTATGACACTGTTTCCTGCTTCTGCCTTGCATGTTAGCAAGCTCGGCCACTTCCTGCGGAAGCGGATTGCCTTTCGAGGGACGGCACTGGAGCCCACGTATTCTAAACTTCGGATTAAAGTATTGACGCATGCATGTGATATTGTCAAGGCTAGACTTTCAAGAAAGCTTATATAAGACTTCCTGGTCGAATCTCTCCCTTAGACTGTCAAGAAGCTTAAGAAGCACCCCCCCCTCTCTCTCTCTCTCTCCATGGACCTTGAGAAGCACTCAAAAGTACCAACCGAACGCCCCAAGGGTTGCTCCTGTCAGTCGCCTACGCTCGTCATCTTATTCACCTTGACTCCGCTTCTAGTTCTCCTTCTCTTCCGCATCCAATCTTTCACATTTTTCACTCCTTCCGGTTCTACTTCTTGGGAATTGTTCCAGAGATGGACAGCGATCACGATTGACTCCACCACGGACCACAGTTGTTCCAATAGACTCGGCAATCTAACAGCCAAGCTCCGGGAGTCAGTCACTTTCCTCCCTCTGAAGGACCTGAGATATGCCGACATGGAAGCTGCCATGTCTGGGAATACTTGGTTCATGAGCTCGTTAAGCGACACTGTTGAAGAGAACGAAGCAGAGTACCTCTATTTCCCTTCCCAAGAATCCAAGGGAAGAATCTTATGCATCAAGGGGCGGGACAGCAGAGATGGCAGCAAAAATTCTTATGCTTTGGCATGGCCAGAGAGCCTTCCAGAATCAGCCACTCTCTTGGAGGGCCTGACCTTTGTATCAGACACCTACTATGACTACCTGAATCTGTGGCATGGGTTATATGCAGTGGCACCTTTTGTTGGGTGGTCAATGAAGAACCAATGCTTGAAGCCAACAAGGTGGGTACTGTTCCATTGGGGTGAGCTCAGGAGCAAGATGGGGGCTTGGGCTCAGAACCTCATGCGAGCAACCTACGGAGATGTCGCCGTTGAAGTCTTCAGGGGAGGAGGGGACGGGCCGTATTGTTTTGAGAGGGCAGTTGTGATGAGGCACAATATTGAGAACATGGGGAAGAAGAAGAGGGTGCAAGTTTCTGAGCAGCTGAGATGTAAGGCAAGAGAGTTCTGTGGGATCAACACAATTAGTAAAGTCAACGAGGTGAACGAGAGAGGAGAACCGGTCGTGAACATGACTTTACTCATGAGAAGAGGCTCGAGGTCGTTCAAGAACGCGTCAGCCGTGGTTAATGTGTTCACTAGGGAATGTGAGAGGGTGGACGGATGCGCCCTGAGCGTTGTTCAGTCGGAAGATCTGAGCTTCTGCGACCAGGTTTGTTCTCTGCACCATGTTCGTGAACCTGCTGCTTCTCTTCTTCTCTCTTATTTTATTGGGCTTTCCCGGTTCGACGCTACACTTTGTACTGTAGACCATATAAAACAATGTCGAAGATCACGTCATGGTCGGCGACAGTTGATTTATTAGGCTTTTTAAGTTCTCCAATCCCCATGAAGGCTGACTACGAGCTGAGATTTAGGGTGGAAAGTCGCAATTTCAGAATAGACATGTGCATTAGATTACCAAGAGCTTCGGAAGATGGGAAATCCTAACAAATTGTCGAGGCTTTAGAGCTACTGCTCTTTTCTAAAGAGTAATTCAAAAGAGTTCATCAGTACCGAATTGCTGGTCTATCTTTATGATCAATTTAACTAGCGTCCTCAGAGTTAAAACTCCAAACCTGGCATTGGCACGTATGCTGCCATCACTTCCCTAATAAGTGTTCTATACATGCTCATACATACGTTCCTTAATCTTTCAGGTGCGAGTGATGACTTACACGGACATTGTGGCGACCCCGCATGGAGCACAGCTGACCAACATGCTCTTCATGGAGCAGGGCGGTAGGGTGATGGAATTCTTCCCCAGAGGATGGTTAGAACTCGCAGGCATTGGTCGACATGCGCACCGTTGGACAGCTGAGCTGTGTGGCATGATACACGAGGGCGCATACTGGGAACCGCTGGGGACTAAAGATTGCCCCAACCCTCACCAGGATCTCGATTGCTTCTTATTCTACAAAGATGGCCAGGTGGGGCACAATGAAACATTCTTTGCCGAGTGGACGAGAGACGTCCTCAGCCGAGTCAGAGAAAGCAAACTGGAAGAAGCCAAGAAGCGTTTGCAGCCTAAGAGAACCACCTGCGTCTGCTAGGGTCGTGATTTGTCATTCTCCAGTAAAAAGTTAATCGGCACTCCTCCCCTTAGATCTCTCTCTCTCTCTCGAGGAGGGAAGTTCGATGGTGTTTTGTTCAGCACAAGGTCAACGGGCAGAGTTCCCATTGTAAGAGAATACGACCACATACTATCATGTAAAAGGAAGCAATAAGCATGCACTTTTGAGTATAGGTGGTAAGCATCTGTGAGTTCTCTTCAAATGAGGAAAATCTGTCACTAACATACAAATCTCATGTAGCAAAATTTTTCTAGAAAAAAACAATTTACAGTGAAGTCGTGGCTAGACGATTGAATATCTTCCTAGCAAACGCCTCTAGCCGTAAATCAGCAGCTCATCGCTACTAGCCCCGCAGTAGAAAAGCAGTCCTCATCTTCTGGAAAGTTTTGACCATAGGTAGACAAAGAAGAAGCAAACCAATGCAAAAGCCACAACATGGACGACATTACTTGAACCATATTGAACTATGCTTTTGTTCAGCCTCCGCACATTGTTCTTAACACCTGCTTGTGCTTTGATCAGCGTCATTTGCTGCAATAAAATAATTTATATTCTCTTGGGGAGCTGACGATGTGCCATCAAGTAGTTGGCGAGTTGGTAACATACAAATTACTAATCTAATCTTTCATTTTAGTGAACAGATCAAACTGTGCAGTTAAAAAGATCACAAACGGTCCAATTCGATACTCTTTTGTCTTAATTCTTAAAAGAGTAAACTACAAGACACAGCAGATATCGTCATGTTATTCGCCGTCAGAGACCTCAGATGCAAAATCAGCATTGCATGCCTTGATCATTTAAATGGTGTAAGGTATTACATCAGTTACGTTTATTGGGAAAAAGGCCAAATTTTTCCACTAAAAACCCTCTTGTTTTCACTCCATATTTGAAGAGATCAATCTCATCGACCAGGATGAGATTCCCACGAATTTGTCATGACCCTCATTTTTTCCCCCATTTTCTAAACAAGTTAGAAAATAATCGAAGAGCAACGAGTACACTTTCAAAAGCTACAGTTAAGCTAATCAAATAGCAAAACTAAATGATAAAAGACTACAATCCCATTATTGGGCTTGTACAATGAAAATGTCTTCAGAAGAGAAAAGGCAGACATCAAGAAGGTTTGGGAATGGGGCTACACCTCACAACCATAAATGAAACTTAAACTCGAAAGTGTAGGTGGATGGTACAACCATAACTAGTCCAACATCCTTTGTCAAAGCAAAGAAATCCACTAGCTCTCCCATTGACTTACTGTTTCCAGCTTTATAAGCCATGATTTACAGACCATTTTCATTCTAGTACACATTGCAAGTAAAAGCAAAGAGAAATTCAGAGGGCTAAGAAGTAGGCGCACATACCAGCTGATTAAGCAGATCATTCTGAAATTTTGCTTCTGTCTCTATATCTTGCGCAACCTGCACCAAGAGTGAAGAGCTGAGAAAGCAAATAGTGAAACATCTATACACAAAATTTAGTAGCATGTCTGCCACAAGAGGTGATCCACTAAAGTTCAGGATCATATGTATTATGTAGAAGGGAGGAAACACACATTGTTCCAACACACACATGACATAACAACTTAAGTCTCTTTTCCCTCAAACTCGGAGAATAGCTTAACATAGGTTCCCTACCACCATGCTCTTATTCTTTGTTTTCAACACGCTATCCCAGCAAAATGGCCAGCATCAGAAGTTTACACTTGAAACAATAAATGGCTAGAACTCAAGATATTCATGAGGAGGTGCAAATAACAAATATCACCATCATCATCTGAAATCAATTCACCAGCCAAACCAAACCTTTTTGCATGAGCTCTTTGCACAGGATCAATGCAAGCAGTTCCTTCTCTCTGTGAGTGGTTCTAACACTATCCTAATACCTAACAAGGTAATGATGTCCCCAAAAATGGTTCGTCAAAAGTCGAGTTTGTCATCTACATCTTCAGCCTTAATTTATATAAATCCGAACGAAATTTTCGATTACTAAATTTGCGCAACCTCTTTCCCAAGCTGTACAGAGCCCAGAGCAAACAGGATGAAGTTCACCCTGAGAAACAATGTCTTATAAATGAGGGTCAAAACGTTCTTATCAAATCATCACTTAATCAAACAGACTATTACTTGACACAAAATAAAATAAAATAAAAAATACTACTGTGGTCCAGTAAACTATTGACAAACGGAGGTGGAACAACATCCACCTTAAGAAAGCCTTCTCTTGATAAATGTGGTCAAAGACAAATGGAAGTGCAAACTTAAAAAACTGCTTAAGCCCATGTCTCACAATGTAGAAAGCAGAATTTCGATGAATACCAACGTCAATATAATATGATGGATATGACCCTCCACCTGCTTTTTCTAATTTTATTACTATAACTATGAAACTAAACCACCTTTTTCCCCAAAAAATACAGTAACCTAGTAACAGCAAAGGTTTCTAGGCAACAGCAAGCCCTTCTAGAAAAACAAAATAGTCATTGCACTGAACCAGGGAACTCTATTATTTACTATCCACAAGCGCACTAATCTCTTCCCTGATGATTCCCTCAGAGAGATTTTAGTAAACCGTACATAATATCGATGCAGCAACACTTGTCAGGATTCAAGACAAAAGTCATTCCCCTTCATCAAACCCAGCAAAGGTATAGAAAGCATCACTTCCTAGTCATTAAGATAACAGAATTTCTTAAATGGCCTAAATTTATTAATCCAATACCGATTACCATCTAAAATGAACTGAAGTTTGTAAATTTAGGCCCCTTTCGAAGGTAAGAATTCGTTTCGAGTAAAGAATTGCCATTACTTTGCTAAAATTTTCACATTCTAGCATCCCTAAGGATCATGAAAAAGGGCCACCTCGACTTAGCTACTTTGCCCAGGAAGCAATTCGGCAATAAACCATCAATCGCCGAACTTGCTTGCAGAGACCAGTGATTAGGGCCGAGATCACAGCAACGAAAATTCCATCCCCAAACAGCTCAAGAATTAGGACGGAGGGAACAAAGAGATCGTACGTTTCTCAATTGCCGAACTTGCTTGCGGAGGCCGGTGATCTCGTCATCCAATTCCCCATGCATCGGGTCGATCCGCAACTGGACTTCATCGGAGCCGCCCGCGGGTCTCGTGCTGAGCCCCTCCCTTTTCAAATGAAAAAAACACCAAACGCAGAACCAACGATCAGAAGCAAGAACAGAAAACTTCCCAACAACGCGACGGCGAAGATCCAGGCAGAAGACAGGGGCGAGAGGGGGAAGAGGAAGTACTGGGATCGGTAGGGGGCGGCGGCGCCGCCGTACAACGGGCCGCCGCGGTGGTAGTTGCCGGCCATGAAGGGGGACTGGGACTCCCGAGGCGGGACTGAACGGATTGGAATCGGAACCCTAGCGAGAGAACGAGGCGCTGGATCGCCGACGCCGGAATTGGGACGGCGCGAGAGGGAGAGAGATCGAGAGATGGCGCCGACGCGGGCTCGGACCGTTCGCAGAAGAACGACTCCGTTGAGGTGGCTGATCTTATGGGAGGGACGAACTTCTGCAAAAGAGACACACACACACACACATATATATATACACATATGTATGTGGACATATGATGACGGAAAGCCAATCACAAATTGCCACCTGTTGATGACGTGGACATAAATTAAAAATAAAAAACTCACTCCTTTTTTCTCTCTCTTCTACTCCGTTCCCAGCACTTCGCCGGTGGCCATGGGTCTCGGATTTCCAGAATTTCGCGAGCGCCGACGACTCCGCCGGAAGCCATGGCCGAGCCACTCCACCGGTGACCATGGCCGAGCCACTCCGTCTGTTGTCGTGGCGGCTCGCAGCTGCGCTACCAACGAGCACACATTGCTCGCGGTGGCTCGTCCGTGGCTACATCTGGAGCCATGAGCACACGAAGCAAGAACAACACTAGTAAAGGAAAGCATGGGCAAGGCAGGATTTCCCCTTGGAACCTATACATTCCGTGGGAGGGGATTTTCACAGGACGGAGCAAAAATAATAAATCTCCCTAATTTTTTATTCTTATTCTCCGAGCAGACATCATCAGCAGACCATGAAAAGAAAAAGTGCAGATCTGGGTTCATCTTCTCTCTGCTGTTCAAGTCGATTGTTGCAGCAATACGAGGTGGGGGTAGCCGGGTGGTGAGAACTGAGAAGGATCCCAGTGCAATGTCTTTCGGGGCTCCAGATCTGGAAGTCCGGGCGCTCGCGGCAAGGCTCCGTCGGCGTCGTCTAAACCGCTCGCCACCAAGGCTCCACAAATTTGGAAATCTGGGTTTTCGCGGCCAAGGCTCCATCGTCCGCGTCATCTAAATCTGGGTTCTTGGATGTATAATGGAATTAACCCGTACTTCCTTTTTTTTTTTTATTCTAATAGTCCATTTACTTACTTTCTCAAACAAAATAAAATAAATAAATATAAATGGATGAAAGAATTGATTGGAGATGTCCATAAGAGCCCACGGCTCGTTTTAAGAATATAATTAGATCTCTCCTTAACCATTCCCAATTAAGTTGACGCTGAAAAAAGATGAATTAAGCAATTAATGTTTTAAACTAAATGTTAGTACTTTTAACATGGAGCCTAATTCGCCACACGTTTTCGATGTCGAGAAACCTTCATGATCTTTGAAAAATTAAGTTTTTAGGTAATGAGTATTGTCTATTTGTTCTATCCTATAGTTTTTAATCCTTGATCAAAATCAATGACTCGCAGTTCAACCCAAATATAAGACAGAACAAACTTTGTACAAATTTAGGACTAGTTTTATGGACCTACTTAGGAATCAGATTGAACTTACGGTTCAATTCTAGGGTGATTACATGGAACAAATGGGTGGGTCTCAATTCCAATTTTTTGGAGTCAATTTTCAATGGGCAATTCCCAATTCTAAGGTGAGAACTGCTCACTAAGACTATGCTCACCCCCATCTCCACAACAAAATATGTCAAGATATGAGAAACATCGGCTTGGTTTCTTACGTTTCTATTTTTCTATCATTATGTTATTTTATTCTCCGAAATAAAAGAAAAACATAAATTCATCTGGCAATGTTAGTTAATTTTTTATTAATAAAAAGGAGGATGAACAAAAAAGTGGTCAAGTGCCATGTGCGGTGTAATCTTCCTTGGCGGAATAGGCCTTGGGCAGAAACCATCCATTGGGCTTTGAGGTTCCTCTCTAGCAAGGATTTTTTCCACTCCATTGCCCGGTTTTCTTTTGGGGCCATGTGCCACTTAATCTGGAAGAAAATGAACAGCATCATCTTTCGAGGCGAAGCGCTTGAAGTCTCTACTTTGAAGAAGCATCTTATTAAAGTCGTTAAGGATAAAGTTCTTACCTTCAGCAACGTGCCGGACAACCCTAGGAACAGGCGGCTTCAGCGTGGTTGGGGCTTCGACCCTTCTATTTTTGACAAAATCAACACTCATCTCACCTAGTTAGGTGGTTTGCTGGGTTGTTTTCTCTGCCTAGTGGCGTTTTTTTTGCCTTAGCTTGTACTGCTGGGTGTTCGGCTGTGTTTTCCTTTCCTTGCTTTTACTTCAGCTCCCTCCCACTTATCCTGTATGTTCGCATTATGAGTGAAAGTTTGGCGTCGATTTTTGTGTATATTGGCTTTCTCTATTTATTTATCCTTACCTTTACCAAAAAAAAAACAAAAAAAACAAAAAAGTGGTCAAGGAGTAAATTCAAAACATAAAAAATATAAAATATAAAGGTTGCTACTTGTTTCTGGAAACAATTTCTAGAATAAGTCATTTTATGTATTTTCTTCTTCTTCCTCTTCTAATTAGTATGTTACTGCCCCGTCGGTCACTGCCAGTCATTGCTCCCCGCCGCCCAACGACTGACTAGAGGAGGAGGAAGAAGAGACGAATAAAAAGGAAAGAAAAAAAGAAAATTTTCAAAAATTATTATAAATCAAAAGAAAATTTATGTCACAAAAAAAAATTGTGAGTCATACTAAATGCATTCATGTTCTTTTTAATTTTGGGAATAAAAATTTTGTGGAATTTATTTTTGTTGAAAAATTTTGTGCAGTTAGTAAACGTGTTCTTTTACTCAAAAACTATTTTAGAGAATATATTTTAAAAGAAAAATTGAAAAGAAAATTTTTCTCGAAAACATAAATATTGTCAAACGCAACCTACATTTTCAACCCCCTTAAATTAAAAAAAAAAAAATTGTTTCTCATCCCTATATTTTGTTTTCTTGCAATTTTTATCCCAATACAGAAGATAATTAATTATATCATTCTGTCCAATTTTTTATTTAAAGTATGGCGAAATTTACTATGCACACCAACGATCAACACTAGAAAGCTTATTTGGACAAGTGTCCAAATGAGATTACTCATAGTCCCCCACTTTTATAAGCATTAAATTTAACTATGTTTGGTTTTCACAAAAATCCTAATCCATATATCAGTCTTCCATGAAATTGACATATATGTCATCATATATTTGCTCTTGACTTGATGGAAATCCCAAGTGACTATATCAGGTGGTCAATACACGTGGCGTGTATGTGTCTAGGGCTTTTTTAATCTACTCGAAACATCTGATGAGTTGTTTGTCGTAATATGAATGCCATAACCTTAAAGAAATTAATCTTGATTTGATTGTCGATAGGATTTTAATGAACTCATGCATGCAGCCATCACCTATTCATGACCTTGATTAGTTTATACGGGATCATTTTTGTCAGTGAAGCAAGATGCGTCGTATCGGGGGCAAAAATGAAGTAATTTTCACGTAGATCCCCGTTCACATTGGCTCCCACGACCGCGTGTCAATGGCCGGCGTCGACTAAATTATCTGTTCTAGGGTCGTTTATCAAGAAAGGGAGCGAGTGGCTATAGAACTCGAACTGGCGCCAAAGAACAATTTGATTCAGGATGACAAAATAGACCAAAAGTCAACTTCTGAGAAATTAAGGTAAACCCGTTTTGGGGCTGAGCCCATTTACCACATCACTCGAGCTAACGAAATCCCCACACGTGGAAGTTCCCATTACCTCAGACCGCACGCCATCGATCCTCGAATCGCTTTCTTTCAATTCTCACTCCACAAAAAAAACGGGAGATAGACAGAGACAGGGGAAGAGAGAGAGAGAGAGAGAGAGAGAGAGAGAGAGAGAGAGCCCTTCGCTCGTCAACGCGCCCCCCAAAACTGGCAGGCCTTCGCCTTTAAATTCACGTTCGACGCCACCAGAGAGAGATATAGAGATGGGCATCGAAGGAGAGGAGACGGCGGCGGAGCGGCGGCGGCGGCCCAGGGTCCTCTGCCTCCACGGCTTCCGGACCAGCGGGGAGATCCTGAAGAAGCAGGTCCTCAAGTGGCCCGACTCCGTCCTCCGCCGCGTCGACCTCGTCTTCCCCGACGGCCCTTTCCCCGCGGAGGGCAAGTCCGACGTGGAGGGCATCTTCGACCCTCCCTACTTCGAGTGGTTCCAGTTCAACAAGGTCGTCCCCTCCTCCTCGATCTTCCCCTGTTTCCAGAATCCGCGCTCTGTCTCTCTGTTTCGAATTTCGCGGATCGTCATACGGTCTCTCAGAGTTCGTTTGTTTTTTCTCGGCAGGAGTTCACGGAATACACCAACTTCGACGAGTGCCTCGCGTACATCGAAGATGTCATGATCAAGCAAGGACCTTTCGACGGTCTCCTGGGTTTCTCACAGGTGCCGTCCATTCTCCCTCTAAAACAGAACGGGTTTTACCATCTTAAAAATCGAAACGTGACGATGTTGGATTTCTAATTTCTATGCGTACGCGGTTCGTTGTACCTCCATCGGTCAAAATAAACGAACGCAGAATAGCGAAGCGAAAAAGAACACGCAAGCTCTGTCTCTCGTCCTGTATATCTCGCGTTCGTCGACCCAACGCAACAGTTTTCTCTCTCCTTCTTTTTCTCCCTTTTGGTATCTCTTCTTTGGCGTGAATTCTGACCGACGACGAATGCACGGACAATGCAGGGGGCGATATTGTCGGCGGGGCTTCCGGGGCTACAAGCGAAGGTGGGTCGATGTTGCCTGCGGGAATCTTCTTTCCTCGTTCCTTCTCTCAAACAAGGAAACCCAAAAGAAAAAATAAGTAATCAATTACGTTCCCGGAAATTGCTTTTATTTATTTTATTGTGGGGGGCTGCAGGGAGTGGCGCTGACCAAGGTGCCGAAGATCAAATTCCTGATGATCATCGGGGGGGCCAAGTTCAAGTCTCCATCGGTGGCTGACAACGCGTACGCTTCTCCAATACAATGCCCGTCCCTCCACTTTTTAGGTACCAATCATCCGTCCGTCTCGTCTCTTTTCTTTGGTTTCGTCTCCTGATTCTTTTAGACATCTGGGAGGGAATCGATGCGTTTATTAATGCGCTCTGTCGTGAATCCAGCGATCCCCGTAGAACGCCAAGAGTGTACGTTCACAACTAGACACTGCCATTCTGTGGACCCTTCGAACTTTAATGGGTAGTAGCAGTAATTTTTTATAACGATCTGGTCGCACCTGGTCTTGTTCAGGACGTGTCTGGGTTGACATTTGTTTAAAATCGTTCCAGTTGCGATCGAAAACGACGGTGGATCCAACTTAATATGTACCGTTCCGTGACTGCTACTGATTAGTAATTGATTGAACCGCTTCTTGTTGCAGGAGAGACTGATTTTTTGAAGCCGTATGGGTTAGAACTGTTGGAGTCGTGTGCGGATCCCTTCGTAGTTCATCATCCCAAAGGCCACACCATTCCCAGGCTTGGTAACACATACCCGCTCCTTCTCCTGTCTCTGCTCCCGTCTCTCTTTCTTTCACTGTACCGATTACGTGTGTGCCTGCTTATTTCAGATGAAAAGGGATTGGAAACGGCAGAGAGGTTCCTCGACAGGATTCAAGACGTTTTGGCAGAGGATGAAGAACACTAGATCGATCACCATTCGGCGATAGGGCGTTTCTTTAGAGACCTAATAAGAGTCTTGTTTGCTTTACTTGAATGCATTATAGTTTCAGCTTTCTATTCACGATGCAATCTTTGGTCATTTCATAAGTTCTGTACGTTTGACATTCAAATATGGCTTGATAGGTCGGATCTAGGTTCAGACTTCAGAGCCTAAACTACATGTATCCACTTAGGACCGATATACGGTCTTGGACCTTGAATGACCGAGCAAGTAATGCTAGTTATAATTCTGCATGAGCTGATTTTCTAGTGTAGTCGTTACTTATCTGTTTCAACGTGGATTATATTCCATTACTTCGATTTTGCAAGATGAAAATTTCAAGACTTAATGCTTTAGAATATGAGAAACAAGTACAAAAGAAGCTGACTTAATGAGAGACTAATCCCACTCTTATAGATTTTGATAGCTTGGGTATTATATCTAACTAAAAAGTTAATGCTCCTTAAACAATAACTCATAACGAGATAAGAATGCATGAGCGCGTGCAAATACAAACTTCTCGAGAGTAATTTTACCTAGGGAGGCAGTTATCTTGATGACTTTATCTTTTCTCGGAAAGCAAGGGGTTAAAGGTTCGAATCCTTGAACTCTCGGAGGGCAACACGGAGGAAGTGATTATTACGAAAATCACCAGCCCTTGTGTTATCCAGGGAAGACAAGAGGCTTCACTTGAGGTCATTACGAGATCAACGACATTTGATTGCAATTGTGAATTACGTTCATATTCCTTGCTCGAAATCTGCATTGCATAGGACGGAAGGACTACAGATCTCAATTGAGATTAACTACGGGGGTCAAAGAGTCTCAAGCACTCCATTATAAGCCAGAGAAGGAAAAAAGCATTTGTAGCTATGTAGTCTGAAGTGTTACAGTCAAGGTTGTATGAGAAAACAGAGAACGGCAGCAACAATCAGATACAGCTTTGCCTCCGACGGCTGTTCAAGACTCTTATCAAATACATAAAGACAGGCTGACAAAGAACAAACACCAACTCCCCTTGGTTTCCCCGGTTATTGTTATGATCCCAAGAAACAAGGAAGCTGAGTAAAACAATGTGATCGGCAAGCATGGCAGATGTTGATCGTTCGTGAGGAAAGCTAAGGTCGGACCCAACCATCTCAAAGGGCTCACGGTCGAGGCAGTGCCGACTCTGATTACTACGACAATCCACTATGTCGCTAGTGAGCATTTCATATACTTGTCTACTTTGCATGTGTTTATGTAACATGTATACAACAAGATGAGTGTTTTGTCGAATGCTATAGAGTTCAGAGAATGAGAATGTTATTTGCAATCATGACATTAAACACATGTGGACTCACGTGAATTATAGGAAAGATGGACAGGGTGAAGGATGTCCTTAGAAAAATGGGGCAGAAGGCGGCTAAAGCTGCCAAGAAGGCCGAGGATCTAGCCAGAGAAACATGGCAACACTGTAAGTCTTCTTGTTCTTAGAGTGCTTCAGCAATTCTTCTCATGAAATAGAGGGTACTTCCACTCATTTAGTTCTAGGTGGCAGAAGCACTAATCAAATCCCTATCAATGCCTCTGGTAGGAATGTGTCATTGCGTTTACAGATCAATTGGCTAATGTCTTTCTCTATCAGTTTGTTTAGAGACTTCTCACCCTTTAATTGTTGTCACGACCTCTTTTTTCCGTTCGGGGTAAAAGAAAGAATGGTTTAGGGGTATTTGCCTAAAGAGGCGAACCAATGGCCTTAAATTAGGCGCGGGCTCTCCCAAGCCCATACCTCGCGCAACGTTGGATTTTGTTTTTTAGTTCTTAACAACCTAAATATTTCTAGGAGTCGCCACTAGACTATTGGGGTCGGCTAGAAACCAATCGAGGCACGGGAGTGTTGTCTTGATTCCTACGCAACTAGAGATTTCTAGGAACGGGGACTTGTTTACGCTAATGTTTCTATTAGCGCATTTGCGGTCACTAACTTGAAAGGTTGTTCATCTAAATGGCCACACAATCTTGATTATCAATTATAATCCTTACAAAGCCGCTAAGCGTCCATGCAAATGTTTTTGTAGGTTTTTTTTTTTTTTTTTAATATCTAGACTAATCCTAACATAATATAGAAAAGAAATTTACACTCAAATTAATGAAAAGCAATGCATAAGTAAACATCCAAGAAATTGAAATAACTTGAAAATAAATGCAGAAAAGGAAAACCCGATACAAGTCGGATAAATAATATTACATGGCCTTGTTATCACGCCCCGGGACAGGACCCCCGTGAGCAAAATGAGAATTTAAATATGCATGGAATTACTCTAGATGCATGCAATTACTCTAATTAATTTTAATCTACGCATAATAGATTGTTTACAAAAATGGTTCTAAAATACCAAAATATCATTTAATTAGGAAAAATGACTTTATAAAATTAGGAAAATCTCATAGATGTCATTTTTGGCTTAATTTGATAACATCCAACATTTTTTGATATTTTTGAAAGTTTCATATATATATTTTAAAATATTAATAATAATTCATTAAACCAATTTATGCTAACATGGAGTAACACAGCACATGAATATCACAATAATCAAGCTCAAATCGACCGTTTGAAGATCGAAACTTGGTTTGCATATTTCGTCGAACACTTGGCGTGCATCAAATCATCCCAAATCAGCTTCGTCGGGCCATGTTTGTGGCATTCAATCTCAACCTACAAGCAATCTCATGCGGAAATAAAGTATCAAGATTATACTACCACATGCAAGGAGCAAGATTAGACAGAAATCATAACTTAAAATACAAAAGAACTAAGCTAAAATCATCCTCAAATATGCGGGTTTGATCTGATTTCACAAATCTGGGTTTGAACCAAAGTCAAGCAAACAGGTTGCATGCCCATGTTCAAGCCCCGACACTTATCACATGCAAGATCTAAGGGAAACACTACTTAATCCGAGTGAAAGTAGGTAACATGAGCTTTCAAATGCAACAAAAATCATAGAGAACGACCCACCGAAAGACATCAAAACGACCTCTCCAAGAAGCACACATGCAAAACTCTTGAAGAGATTCCAACACTTGGAAAAATTTCCACCTCGAAAATCAGTCATCCGGACTAGTTTTCCTCTTGATTTTCGTGATCAAAACATGTTCAAAATTAAACTAAAATACATCTAGGATGCTTACCTTGCTTCCTAGTTTCCCTTTCAAGTGATTCTTGGCCAAGGAAACCAAGAAATTGTCCTCTGGGAGCACGTGGAAATTGGTTTCTTCAACTGGAAAAACGAGATCTGCAAAGAAAGAACTGATAACGAAGGTTTTCATTGACCTCCAAAATTAAGCTTCAGAACCTCTTTTGTTGGCCAAATTAAAACCAACCCAAACTATATGTATTCTAGTTTGGCTTGTAAGTCATGGCTTTCCTCATTTGTCTCTCAAATTTCTCAAAAACACTGGCTTTCCCTCACTCGTGACCAATCGGGCTCAACACTTACAAAAATTTTCAGTGTTTCTTGGCCTACCAAGAGGGTGTCTTTTCGGGGGGCTTTAGGAGGTCTTCCCGATCTCCATTTTGGACATGTGACCTATGGTTGGAAAGATATTTGAGTGAAGTTTCACTTTCTAGTTGAAGGTTTTGGCTAATTTTGGCCGCAGGTGTGTGAAAATCTCACTTTTCTCTCTCAAGGTTGGTCTGGAATTTCTGGGTTTGCTTTTCTGGAGTTGCTTCTGAGGGCCTCTTTGGGGGATGACTGTGAGCTCTCTCCTCTCTCTCTCGTCTTCTCTCTCTCATCCCTCGAAAGAGCTTGCTTCCGTGATCTTATCCACCGAAATCATCAATCCCTTGGTCGGCTTTTTGTCCACCAACCAAGACTGCCCACTGAGCTAGTTCACCCACTCTCTGACTTAGCCAATTTTTCCAACTTCTGCGGCTGTTGAGTGTCCGGATTTGGTGCGATTTTCCCGTGCCTTTCAGAAGCTTATCTCTGACCAATGTTTGTCCACTTGCAGTACCAATAATGGCCTTCCATCACGTGCAGAGATCGGGCTGGTTGGGCAGCTAAGGAGGATATGGTGGGGTCACCAAGTTGCTTACTCAGCAACTCCGAAATCAGACCAAACCGTGGGCTGGGTTTTGGTAGCTCGTTTGAATGCTTTAATCCATCAATTTGGCTAAGTTTTTTTATCAATTAGCAAGCTCATGTATAGCAGTTTAAGATCTTAGCCATTTTTCACAATTATACTCATTCAATTTTACAAGAAAGTCCCTCAAAGTTGGCCATTTTCTTATCCAAAAATACCCATTTCAATACAAACTTGGTCCTTTTGGCCCAATTTAATTGATTCGAGTTGGCCCAAGTTCAATTTCAACTTAATTGGTGACCAAGATGATGATTTAAGGGTTCGGGCAAAATTTTGCAAAATTTGCGAATTGGTCCCTCAACTTTTGGAAATTGCATTTTGGCCCCAATTTGCCATTTTAATTCCAATCTGACCTCCCGGGCTTGGCTAGTCACATTTAGATCATTGGCCCCAACTTCTTTTTTTTTTTATCTTTTTTTTTTTTTAATATATATTTAATTTAATTTTTTTATTTTTTTTTTGAAGGAAAACCATATTCCATTTAAAACACTATATTAAATGCCTAGATAATCTATATGCAAGAATTTAACTTGAAATATTTTTGTGGAAAAACAAGTTCCCATTTTTTTGGAAATGGTTTTTTGGGTAAAAATTTAAGTGTCAACAACTGTGATATCTAAGATTTAAGTAGTTGAAAAACTGACCTTTTAATGGTAATGCTTGATTTCCAATGATGCACACATCTTTTCTGACAATATTGTGCTTTAATTAGTCAAAACAGGTCCAAGTATTGCTGATGTTGCCATAGGCAGAATCGCTCAAGGAATGAAGGTCTTGGCAGAAGGAGGCAGGGATAAGATTTTCCGATGTACTTTTGAGACTATTCCCGAGGAAAAATTGTTGAAGTCGTACCCTTGCTACTTGTCCATATCTACTGGCCTAGTTATGGGAGTCATATACCTCTCGATGGCAAGGCTTGTGTTCTGTAGTGACGATCCTATAGCTTACCAAGCCGGCGAGCACACTGAATATAGTTACTACAAGGTATGCATTGCTGACATGGGCACTGAAAGCTCGTGTTTTGTAGTGACGATCCTATAGCTTGCCAAGCCGGCGAACACATAGAATATACTTACCACAAGGTACGCATTGCTGACATGGGCATGAATGCTTGTAATCACCAAGTATATGCAGAAAGCGGATAGACATGAAATTATTGGATAGGCTTATGCAATAGCTAACGAAAATGGTCAACATAGTTGACAGGTGATGTAATTGGTTACTTTTTTTTTTTTTGGTCAAAAAAACTCCTTCGATTAATACTAAGAAGGTGGATTACAACTAGTAGGGAAATCAAAGCATAAGATAAGATAAAGCTCATGCGAGGGATTAGCTACCCAATTACTAGGAAGGAAATCGGTATAATGGGATTTGGCAATCTAGTCCACAGCTCGGTTGGATTCACGCGGTTCAAACTGCAAAAGGACATTCTTCATTTGGGCCAGTAACTGTCTGTAGTCGAGAACGAAGGGCCACGAAGTCCATGGGATCTCTGTTCGGCCCAAGATGGAGTCCACAGCCGGGAGGCAGTCACTGGAGATGTGGACAGTCGATTCAGTTCGTGTGTTTGAAGCAATTCGTGTTAGGTCAATTCGCATCTCTCTCAACCACACAAGCGCCTATAGAATGGCTAGGGTTTCGGCCATGTGAGCCGTTTGAGCTCGGATCTTCTGCACAAAGCCAGCGGTACACACCTCATCAGCTCCTCTACATATTCCGGCTATGGATCCCTCTGATCCATTCTCCTTCCATGAACAATCAACGTTTATCTTCCAAGCGGCCGGATCTGGAGGTACCCATGAGTGCGGTTCTGAGGTAAGCTCTTTCCTTCATGGTTGCCACTTCTCAAATAGCTACTGGGAAAGAAGAGCTTCACTGATTAGCAGATGTTTTTTTTATTTTTCGGCCTTGAAAGATGAGGGCGTTGCGTGCTTTCCATATGTACCAAAGAGTAGTTGCGAAGAGCGCCTTTTGACTTGCCGATTTGCCAGAGAGAAGGTAGTTGCATACCCACTGATCTATTCTTGTAATTGATGTTGGGGAGATGTTTATGTGGACACTAAAGTTCAGCCATATCTCATTTGTCCACTGACACAGGATGAACAAGTGCTCGGACGACTCTGGATACTAATGATAGAAGGGGCAGGTTGGCTCAGGTATTATTTTCCTTCGGCATAGATTGATTCTTGTAGGAAGACCTTCATTGCATAAACTCCACATAAAGTGCCTGATTTTGGGGTTAGTGTGTAGATGCCATATTTCTTTCCATAGTCGTTTTGGGGCTTGATATGAAGAGGATGCCTGGTTCTCGTTAATGTGAATATTTGCTGTTCGTAGTTGGTGGTACCCATTTTTGATTTTGTAGTTCCTCGAGTAGTGCCTTGTCCATACTAAGCAATCCAGTCTGGTATTTGTGCTGGGTGTTGTTTGCTGAATCTCCTCTAAGATGTGGCTGTCAAATAGTTCATTGATGAGTTGACTATTTCATGTGCGCGTGTGTGGATCAATAATATCTGCAACTAGCTGCGGGTCATTTTGATTCGCCGATCCTCCAATTTTGCCTGACATGAGCCATCGATCTTCTCTTAAGTTAATAGATCTGCCATCCCCAACCTCCCATTTCAGATCAGGCTTAAGGACGTCTCGACCAAGTAGGAGACTCTGCCAACCCCATGATGGTCTAGCACCCCTAGTAGCAGTCCATAGATTATCATTAGGGAAGTAGAGGCCTTTAAAGATTTTGCTCCATAAGGCCTCTGGAGCTTGATGTAGTCTCCAGGCTTGTTTCCCTAGCATCACTTTGTTAAATTCGATAAATCTTTAAACCCCAATCCTCCTTGCTCCTTTCTTATCTTTAAGACTTCCCAACTCTTCTAGTGAACACCTTTCTGTACTGCATTCTGATTCCACCAAAAAGCTGAGTTTCCTTTCAATGGCTCGACAAATGGATAGGGGTATTTTGAAAATATTCATGGCATATTAGGGTAAAGCCTGAACAACCATTTTTATTAGTACTTCTTTCCCCACCTTCAAGATTAACTGTTCCTTCCAGCCCTCCAGTTTTCTATCCACCCATGCCATGATCCAATTGAACATCTGTTTTTTTGTTGGACCCCAATTTGATGGGATCCCTAAATATTTTCAAGTATTTTCCAAGATAGGAACCCTCATTATAGATTCAATGTTTCTTTTTAGATCCTATGGACAGCTTGCCCCAAAAAACACCCAAGATTTGTTAAGATTAATTGAGTGACCAGACGCAAAACAATAGCAATTCAGTAAGTTTGCAAGATTCTAAGCTTCTCTAATTGTTCCATCCAGAAAGGATATGGCATCATCAGCGAAAAATAAGTGGGAAAGAGTAGGGCAATGAGGATCCAATTCGATACCTTTTAAGCTTCCATCAATAACAGCATTTTGCACCATGTGGGATAGGACGTTGGCCAAGATTATGAAAAGATAAGGTGAGAGCGGATCCCCTTGTCTTATGTCTCTAGATGGAGTGAAGGTTTCCCTTGCTTCACCATTAATTAGGAGTCGAAATTGGGCTGAAGAAATACAAATTCTGATTAGATTCACCCATCTATCATTGAAACCCATTTTTTTTTAATGCAATCACATAGAAAGTCCCACTCTACTCTTTTGTATGCTTTCTGCATATTTAGTTTTAGTACAGCCTGGAATTTTTTGCGCCTTTTTCATGTAATCGGTTACTTAGATCTCTAGGAATTGAACTGATTCTGCAGGGAAATGGGGCCTTGCTAAACATCATAAGCAATTACGTTGATCTTAATTTCTTGTCACAATAAGAACTATGCTCAAACGATGAAGAGTGCTTTTTGGCGCGCAATTGACAGCTGTACTCTTGCCAATGCTGAAATCGATGTTCAAACACATACGACGAGTAGATATTTTTTCAGAGGTGATCTGTTTCTTTTATGTTATGTGTGTAGGTGGTCATTCAACGGCATTAGTTAAAAGGCGGTCGTCCATTCAACTGGCACAGTCAAGCCAATTGAAAAGTACATCCAAGTAATTTCTATCGACAACCATGAATCCTGGTTCATGGGATTTCTTCACTATGAGAGCGCCATGAAGAATCTCCAAGGAGCAGTTCCAACACCAGCGCCGGCAGCCCTAACCTCGTATTTGGAGTCGAACATTATAGAATTCTAATGCAACATATTGCGGGAGAGTAAATGGCGGTACATCCAAACGTTCACGGTTCCTTTTCTTCTGCCGTGTCGTCACAAATGCAAAGTTTTGCCGATTCGCATAACGCGATGTGGTTCTGATTCCGTATGTTCGTAATTCCTGGTGTAGTTTGGCTACCCTCGCCCGGTCAACTCATTCAGATAGAAGCATTCTTTGATTCTTGATTTACTATCTCATTTTCAAGTCTTCTTCCACTGATTGGTAATTTGGTGTTTCTACTGCTTCCCCAAATCAAAAACCACTGGTTCTTGAGCCTGCACCTACTCAGAAGATTATGTTCCGCACTCGACTCAACCTGCGAATTTTTTTTATTTTTTTTTTGTATAGCAACTGTTCAAGGTTTCCAAATATCAATATGGCGTACCAACGAGCGAATAATTAGAACTTGGTATTTGCGCATCGAAGTAAATCTATGGAAAATATCCTTCGGGCACGATTGGCAGAGTGTAGAATTAAGCAGAATCTCTTGAAATGTGGTGCTGACATGTAATCACAACTCCGACGAAAGCAGCTCAAAATGGATCCAATTTCCAAGCGGCCCAAACACATTGGATCCATGTTGATTTCATGGCATGGGCCGCAGCTCATTAGTTGGAAGATGAGAATCATTCTAATGAATAAAGCCAACTTTGAAGCTCTTGTCAAGCCCGATCGCGAGTGGGTCGGGTCGGATTACGCCGGACCATTCTAGTGAGGAATAGAGCTATCTCCCTCGACGACCCCAAGAAATGGTCCGACCGAGGACTCAGGCCGGATTCACCACATCGCCGGCTTTATTTTCCGTCGCTCTAGCATCGGGCCATAAAAAATCACCGCACCGGCAAACAAAGGAACCGTCATGCGGAAGTATCTAAATTCCCTGAATTTTTATAAGACACGGATCTTATATTTATTATATGCCTCCAAGGACCTCATTTGGGACCAACCTACGAACGCTGGACAAAACCCCGAAATCTTAGAAATTAGATCTTGTGTGGGTAAAACTACAAATCCCCCGCCGGAGTCAATGGCAATCGAGTGGCAAGGCATGGCGGCAGGAGCAGTGCGCCTTGTTTCCTACCTCCTACGAAGCTCAGTGGCTAGGGGGCTATGCCGATTAGGGGCTCTCCACAGTCAACCTTTGAAGCACGCTTGCCTCTAAAATGGCGTATCATTGGGTGGATTCCAACGCTGATCAAGCCTCAAACCTCCCCCCCTCCCCCTACATCAATTTGCCATGATCATATCCCCCCAAAATGAATGGGGAAAAAAGCAGCTTTCTGTCTGACCAGTTTTCACTCACACGTAAAGGAGAAGAGGAGAGAGAGATAGGTGGCAATATATCACATGGGTTTTGTTTTACACAATTGTTAAATGAGCTTTAATCATAAGAGTTCAATTTTCATGGCACTGATGGTGTACGATACGAGATCAATTAGTACATTAGAAATTGTAGAAATTCTTCAGCTAATTACTTCACAAGTTTTTCGAGAGCACTTAACAAACGTGATTGAAGCATTCATTTTGTTTTACCCCGAGAGGAAGCTGGGGGCAGGGAGTGAGAAAGGCTTTGCTTTCTTTAATTTTGAGTCATTTTCCGCACTTTTGCATGTACTTGAGATGCTTTTGTTTAATTCAATGCATCATTCCCTGCTAAAGCAAAAGCAAAAGAGCTAAATATATTTAAAAAGAAAAAACTCGACAAAGGGGATCAAAAAGTGTGCTCTGTTTTTGAAGGGGTAAAAATACAGGCTACAGCGGCAGCCATCCAGCTCTTGGGGTCATACTTGTGTTGAATGTGACATAAATTAATTGAGCTAATCCTGTAAAAAAATTCTCCAAATTTAGGTTCAATCTCAATTCTATCTTGAACATTTTCTTTTTATCTTAAACAAATCACCAACTATCACTATAATCCTAAATCTGACCACACGTCCAAAAACTGGCATTGGTTTCTTCAAGATTATCAACCTCAAGAGATTGTTAGAGTTCCTTACGAAGATGAGAGTGTCAATAAAAACGTCAGTTGTGATAATGAACATAGAGACAGATTTGGGATTAGAGTAAAAATAATGGATTTTTCTTTGGACAAAAAAAGCTCTTGACAGAAATTGAAACCGGATCTAATATTTGACCAATCTCTTTTTAGGAATTAGGGCTCACTTAATCATCGTCCACGAGATTTTTTTTCCATTCCTGTTTCTTGGTTGCACCCCATTACAAGGGTCATTTTGATTTGTGGGATCTTGAAGGGGTCAGATGTTTCCAAGTGAACAGGACGAAAAAGGGGACCGAGGGGGGGGAGAGGCGTGGGGGAGAGGAGAGGGAAGCATGTTAACGTTGTCAGCCTAAATAAAGAAAAGATGTGATTGCAATTTGATCCACCCCCCTCAGTCCTCGCGTCGCCTAATAAGCCATGAGCTGTGCAGCAGCAGAAGGCCATTAAGTCTGTCCAACTACCCCACTTCCTTAGTACCCCATGTCTCTCCCCCTCCGCCCTTAAATGCCATTGCCATGATTTCCTTCGAGAATGCACACCCCTAAAGCAATTACGACCCCTTTTCCCATAAACAAAATCGAAAATCATGGGATATAACACGCTTTATTCAAATATCATGCCCCCTAAAGTCTTTGAAGTTTGTGCAGAATGTATCGTCTTCATATCATTGCATGCGATAAGAATAAAGCGTGATTAGAGGATGAACCGAGATGTGACCGGAGCAATAGAGCCTTTGGTGGAGGCAGCGAGGGAGGCTCCAATGCTTACTGTCGGGCCATTTGTCCCTAGATCATCCGCTTCGAGGGCACCCCCCCTGTAAATTATCTGAGTAACGAGAAAAAGATCTGGAACTAATTCGACATAAGAAGATCCGCGAATTCGTACGGCATTACGTTTAAACGATGAGTGCAGGAAAGATAGTGTCTATCGCATCCTAGCTGCCCTAATAAGCAAATCTTTTATTTAGATTTCGCAATTGGTCGTGCCATCATTGTACACACAAGCCTGCTCCAAAATTCAATTGCTCGCTCTTTTGTTTTTTTCCATGCCAGAAGAATATCTCGAGGGTTCAGTATGTTCATAAGTTCAGCTGTAAAAGCGAGGAAAGGCTGCTTTGAATTTCGTTGTTTGCAATCAAGTACCTTGTAGAATTAACATCAAATATGTCTCCAACCGATGATTTCGTACTACTCAACCTGAGAAAATTCAGCACAAGCAAATAAAGCTGATGCAATGTCGACAACATCTTCTATGTTACTGTAGTTCTTACATATTTGTCTTCGACGGTGATTCCTTATTTTATGATGAATTCGCCAGACAACTTTATCGATTCATGAGATCTTGAAGACGAGTTCGAACGCCTCCGATTTCTAATGCGTTTGCATGGCCAAATCAAGCTAGAAAGTCCATCCCATTTTCTAATAGCGATGCAAAAAATAAATGTCAAGAGGCGAGTGATGAACTTCTTTTTTTTGCTCATGTACTGTCTGCTTGCTTGGACCAAGTGGGCAGGAAAGAGCATAGCTATTTGTTTTTTCCTGTCTACATGTTTTTTTTTATTGTTTTTTTTATCAATTACTTCAAATAAAGGTAAGTTTGAAATGAATTTGCTTTTATAGGTTGAGTGTTGCAATTTGCTTGGTGACCATTTATTTGTGCAATCATAAAGGTAACGGGAATTGGGAAAATTGTCCAAGAAATCCTAAACTTATTATACTTCTATTAATTCAGTTCTAAACTTTTTAATTTTACCAATTAAGTCCATCGGTTAAATGGTCGAAAATTACTGATGTGGAAAAGAAAGAAAAAAAAAAAAAATATATATAATTTTTGGAAAAGTATCAAAACATTATTAAAAAATATCCATGTAAGTACTGAACCAATTGTACCACATAGGATGGTCAGCACACATGTAAGTGATTTCCGCAAGATAGGCTCAATTGGCAAAATGTAAAATGATTTATAACTTAATTGGTAAAATTGAAAGGTTTATGGCCGAAATGGCAAAAGTGTAATAAGTTTAAGATTTTTTAGATAATTTTCCTAAAATGAACAAAAGCTATCTAGAATTACCAACTTGTTTAGATGATTGTGTTTGGCCATAGATGATAATAGCTTGTCATCATGTATAGTTTAAACTTATAGATAGAGAAAGAATGCATTATATAAGACTCATTTAAATTCCCCTAAACAATTGATGCGTGATCAAGAACATAACTACGGTAGACAATCATGACCAATTTCAAAGGGATCTCACTAAGTAGACAGTGACCATGTGTCTAGTGTGGGAGCATGTAATAGGAGCCCAATACCTTGATCTGGGGAGATCACTAAGAGGGAGCCCAAGTCCAAGCCTATCAATATATCCAGTTGGACTCAACTTCATTCAGAAGCGTAAACCAATGAGTTATGAGTGAACTAGGATATATTAATTGTTGCACACTACACCACTTATCTAATGTAGAATTCTATACAACTCACACATGCATCCTAACAATTTCTCCCTCACATGCGAGTTTAGTGTTGGGTCCACTCCCCTTTAATCTAGGTATTCTTCCACATCAACTTATCTCAAGTTGAATCTCCATTAGCATTCGACTTCATCCCTAGTCTTTTTCTCTAGACCAAACCATGAAGTCTGCCATCGAGCCCGTATTGCTACATCACAATGTCCACTGGACTAGAAGCCACACTAATCACCAAATTCCTTCCTTGAGATATTCACCAAACACTAGTACACATTAGGAATGATCTACCAATCAATCATTGGCTCTAATACCATTTATTGGGAGCGCCTAGAAAAAGCTCAATACCTTCATCCAAGGAGATCACCAAAAGGGACCCGAGTCGAAGTTTGTCAACATATCTAGTTAGATCCACATTCACTTAAAAAGTTAAGCTGCATACCACATCACTTATCCAATGTGAGATTCTCTAACACAATTGGCGCATGCGTCCTAACATATAGTGGATGCGTTGACAACTTATTGTTTGGCCACTACACTCCAAATAATTTTCAGTGTAGAGATGTTTGCTAGCTACCACAATTAATTGATAATATGGTTTACTTATAACCATCCTGATTGTTAGAATGCATAGGTGAGTTATGTTAAAAAAGTTCCTTATCGAAGAAATGATTTGGTGTAAAATAGTTAATTTATTATAATTAACTCATAACTTATTAGTTTACGTTTTTGCACAAAAGTGGATTGAACTTGATATGTTGATTGGGTCAAACTTGTGCTCTCATTTGTCGATATCCCATGGTACGTTATGGAGAAAAAGACTAGGGATGAGACACTTGAATTAAAGGGCCACATTGGAATTGACTATATATTATTGTTAGTAATATATATCCACTGATGTTTCAATTAACACCGAATTCATAGCTTCGATCTCATGTCAAATGACAATTTATGCCGAGATCTTTTCTTGGGATAACGGCTTCATAGCATGCATCTCCACGCATATTGATCACATGACATAACCCAAATCATTCTCTTATCTAACAACGACATCTTTTCACGCATGCTTTTTTAACGTCTTTTGCAATGGAGAGTTTGACGAGGTAACAGTAAGTCTATAGTCCTTACCCTTACTACATTACACGGCACACAAAAAGCCTGCGAAAGATGAAAGCAAATCATCTCCCCCACCCTTCCAAGTGGCGTGGGAGACCAACCCAACCCAATTTCCTTTATTCTACAAACTCAGAAATCTGCCTACCCCCGCTTGTCACAGTTTAACCTCGCCTGCAAGGCTTTAAATGGCATCCTCGCTAATCTCAAGGTCGCGCTTCAGAAATGCATCCGACACCCTAGATCCTACGTGTGCATGAGATTTTCGTCTCGAGCGAGAGGCGCGGTCGGTTCAAGTTAAAAGAAAAAGTATGTGCGGCCAATGGGGACAGCGGATATAAATGCAATCTGAGTTCGAAAACGAGATAAGAGGAGGAGGAGCGTTGATGATCACGATGGATGTGGCCACAAGGCAGAGAGGGTATTTTTTATCCACGAGGGAGGGGGAGGGTGTGGGGATATCGATCGCGGTTTAATTCACAGACAAGGCCCCCAAAAAAACGAGAGCTGAGAAAAGGGAAGCTGTATGAGCTGTAGTGTCAGTCCATTCAGCTTGTTTCCTTTCCCTTGCCTTCTCCTCCTCCTCTCCTTCAATGGAGCCCCACATGTCCTTCCCCTCGAATCCCATACACAGACACCCACACATGTCAAAGCATGAAAACACATGACCGATAGGATGAGACCGAGGTCGAGCTTGAAGATGATTTCCCCGACAAGCCCTCCCGAGTCTCGACTTTCTCCAACATCCTCATTCCGTGTCAACTCCCTCACATGCTCCTCTCTCAGTCTCTTCCTTTTATTTATCTCCCTTCTTTTTCCCTCTCTTTTTTCTTTTCATTTTCTCCTCCTTTTTTCTTTTCATTTTCTCCTCGGAGAAGAAGAAAAGGGTTTGTTATTATTATTATTATTATTGACTGGCCACATAATTTCATGTGGGTTCTGCAGATGATCTGCATAATCGATGAGCATGAAGAGAAACCGCATATGACGTGATGTGACGTTACGAGAGTAGGCATTTCCATGAGTAGGCCGTATAAGAATATGGTTATGACGTAAACAAGCTATTATGCATACGGAAGATGCATGAAAGGGGGTGATCTTGCTGCTGCACATCACAATCTTGATTCCGTCTTCATCATGTAATCACAATTAACGAAAAATCTACAGTAATCAGTAGGTCATTAGGAGGATAGGAGGAAAGAAATGAAGGGAAGAGAATGATGGGGAGTCGAGAGACGATAAAGGGACAGCGCACAAAGCAGCGACCGGAGGCTGTAATTGAAATCTGAATACATGGTAGGGGATGAGAGTACACTTCTTCAGGATGGAGAAATTAATGGATGACGAGGTTTCAGAAAATTTTGGCAACAAGAGAGAAATAAAAGAGAGAATGAAGGATCTCTCTCTCTCTCTCTCTCTCTCTCTCTCTGAAACTCTGCACGCCATTCACAGCCTCTTATCATTTCAGGTCCGACCTCAGATCTCCGCACACATTGAGGATTCTCTACCTCAAATGAACACGGGAGCGGGAGAGAGGGAGGGGGAGAGAGAGAGAGAGAGAGAGAGAGAGAGAGAGAGAGAGTGAGGAAAGCAGAGAGAGAGGAAAGGAAGATGACAGATGTGAGGTACGCAGGTTTGCATGATGAACACGTTTGATTGGACATTCAGAATTCTCTCTCTCTTTCTTTCTTTCTCGATCCTTGATCATCAGTCCTCACTCCCCATTAACTATCATCACATGTCTGTTTACGGTTTCAGTTTCGCCTTTAATTCAGGCCCTCATTAATTCATCGACCCACGTTAACCGAAATCCAACACAACAGTTCAGACGCAGAAAAACAAGAGGAGAAATGCAGACTTCATCAGTTCAGTTGAGCCCATAGATGATGTATGCACCACAGCTTTTGCCGAAACTAAAAGCTTGAACGGCACACCAATTCCAACAATTTCCATCATCGAGAAGAAGAAAATGACGATCGGCGGAGATAATAATCACGTTAATGGAAATGCCAAAGTAACTTAAGCTTCATGAGCAATGGCCCATCCATCCTCCAAGGGGGTCAAATTAACGTTTTCCTACTCTCTCTAGCTCATCATCCTCACAATCTCCGACCAAACACCAGCATCCAAGAACTAGTAAGAACGACAAATGATTATCAGACTCTCAAGAACTAGCTAAAACCACCAAGAGATCAACATCTACTCAAAACAAGAAGAAGAAAAACCAAGAAAAGTTAACAAGAACCCTAAACCTAAAATGAAAGAAAAATAAAGAACTGATGTTATCCCTAACCCCATCGATCCTCAGCCACTTCGACACGGCCAATTAGGGTTTCTTACCGAGGGTGTGCTTGTTGTTGTGCATCCACACCTTGAGCACGTGGCGTTTCACGCCGGTCTCCGCGCAGAACTGCTCCACCGCCGCTTCGTCGTGCTTCTGGATCCTCCACCCCAGCCTCTCCGCGAATCCCAGCATCTTCTCCTTCTGTTCAGGCGTGAACTTGGTCCTGAACCTCTTCTTCAGCCCGCTTCCTCCGCCGCCGCCGCCCCCGCCGCTGCTGCTGGGGTTCGACACGTCCTCCAGCTCCTCCCTGCTGTGCCCGCCCCCCGACGCCGCCGGCAGCGCCAGCGGCCGGTGCTGCTGCTGCGGCGGGGTCAGGTGCAGGTACCCCGCCGGCGACGGCGCGGCCCTGTAGTAGGGCGAGAACTGGGGGTGCTGCTGGCCGGGGTGATGGTGCGGGTGGTGGTAGCTCACCAGGGCCCCGCCCCCGTCGCCGGCATCGGTCTCCTTGCGGTGGAAGTTGCGGTGGCAGTTGCAGGCGGCGCACTTGAGGGCGTCGAGGGTGCCCTCCTCCCCGGCCGCCATGAACTCGCCGCAGCCGTCGACGGCGCTCCCCCGATGCCCACCGCGTGGTTCTTGAGGCACTCCCGGTACCGCACGGACGCCGACGCCGACTTCCTCGGCGCAGCCGAGGCCCCGCCCTCCCCGACCGCCGCGGAGCCGCTCGGCCGGCCGGCGTTGCCCAGGGAGTCGTAGCCCACCGGCGCCGGCGCCGCCTGGTGGTGGTGCACCGGAATCTCCATCTCCTCGTCTTGGTCCTCATGCTCGTCGAATTCCATATCTTCCCTCTCCTCCCGTCCCCTCTCTCTCTCCTCCAATTCCCTCCTCTCTCCAAGATGAGATGGCGGCGGCGGCAGGGGTGGCGGCGGCCGAGATCTTTACATGGGTTTTTTCGCTTGAGTGGAGAGATCCGCCAAGCACACTCTGTGTCAGCAGCAAAGACGATGATAAACGATAATAGCTCACTCGACTTAACAAGTAAAAAGAATTCGAATTTCGAAAAGGGAAGGGCAGAGAAAGAATACAAACAAACACCCCCAACAATTAGAAGCGAGAGAGAGCTAATACAGAAGACAGAAGATAAGAGGGGATAGAGAGTGTGGCCATCAATTCCCCGACTCTGCACAGAAGAGAGAGAAAGTAGAGAGAGAGGGAGAAGGAAGGGGGGGGGGAGGGGGTGTCTCACTCGAACAAACCCTTTCTTTTTCTCCATTTCGCAAGCCCCAAAAGGCTTTTTAAAATTGCCCCCCTCTTCGGACCCGAAGCCCTCCTCTTCCGGTCACCTGGAGGGTGGCTTTACTGGCAACCGCCGGTTAATCCCCGTGATTATCAGCAGCTCTGTCTTCATCTTGTTTTTAACCGTCTTTCGTTCCTTTTCTTTACCTTAATTGTCTGAAGGAGGAGGGAGGGAGAGGGGGTCCGTGAAAAAGTTAAAAAAAGGATGGTGGGGGTCTGAAAATTTTGCCCTTTGCTAGCTAAAACTGCAGGCCTGGCCATGGGGACTGTCTGCCTCACTTCTTTCCCGTTTTGTGCTTGCTTGCGAGTGCTTTTCCCTGTCAACCACAGTCTGCTGCGGTAATTTAAAAAAAAAAGAAGAAGAAGAAGATAGAAAAAAAAAAGAGAAGACCGAGAAGACGATAAAAGAAAAAGGTGGTAGAGACTGAGAAGAGAATGAGATGCTCCCTGGAAATTACATGGCGGTAAAAAAAACAAAAAACAAAAAACCTAGAGAGAGAGAGAGAGAGAGAGAAAAAAATGTTTTATTGCGAAAAAGAAGGGGGCTTGCGTGCTGTCTCGAGAAATGACGTCGGGGGCCTGAGGGAGAAGGGTGTCGTCTTCTGGCACAATCAGAGAGACGGAGTTGGATGTGGATCTGGCAGCCTTGAAAAGATTACTCTATCTTGCATTAAGCCAAATAATAATGATTATTATTGTTTTGTTGTTGTTATAATGCAGCCATTATTGTCAAGTCATATGATAATAGACCAAACATGCAAAGGCGTTTGCATCGAGGGTCGAATTGGTCGGAAATAGTACATTTGTTTCGGCGAAACTTCAACGAATGAAAAAGATATCTTTTTTCAAAAATGTTTTAAGAAAAATGAAATGAGGTGAGGCTATATATGCATTAACGACCGAAATGGTTAGGTGTAGATCATCAGTGAAAGAAGAGTATTAACATTTATAAAAGAAAATGCTGAATTGTAACTTATTATTTCTAATAATAAAAACTCTTGTCGGTTAATTTTTTTAATCGATATAAACAATCATGTAAAAGGGAATCAAATCGTTCAATGATTGAAACAAATGTACTCGTCATAGTGGACGCAAAAGGTACTCCTTGAGCAAGCCTAGGCTGGAGCTAATCCTTTGCCTACATCCACCCATAAATGAAATTCAAGTAGAAACATTCGGGTCGGGCTATCTCGATCGAAGTTAGGCAAGTCAAGCTTTGTCATGTGAGAATGATGTCGGCTGTAACCATTTGCCTTCGACCGCCCCTTGATCATTTATGATGAACGCTCTTAAAACTTGAAGTTTCACGTACCTGGTCTTTTAAAAAAAATAAAAGGACGATAGGCCAGGTCCTTTTGCCCTTTCATTCATGGGTTTTGTTTCCCTTGATTGATGCTTCCCCTACTATGTAGTTCATTAAAACATTATCTTTTAGTCCGTATCAAGTTGGGGGTGAACAGGATTTTTTTGTTTGAAGGCCAAACTCAACCAAACCGAACTTGTACAGTTTCAAAACTTGCAATCCAAATTGAACCCAACAATATATTCAAGGCCGAAGATGGGCTTCCCTACCTTGATAATTGGCATCGAATCGTAATGCTCTCTCTCAATACACTTTTCATTGAGTACCCTCCCGAATTGGAAATCATGAATCGAACTTGAAAAGATGAGCGTGAACCCAATCAAGAATTTCGATTGGATGCTGTAAGTTTCGCTAAACTGATCATGCCCTTTGACAAATAGATGTATCTAGTATAATCTCTGCAAATTATTGATTTGCGATGATTAGCGGGCAAGTCAAGGGTGGGATGGACCCGAACATCGCCCTAATGTGTAATAATACAAATGATCATTGGGCAAGAGGGCCAACAAGGAATGGCTGCCGGCAAGTTTCCAAAATGGCGAAAGAAGCAAAAATGAATTGAATTGTGTACCGAGCAAAAGAAGAGTGATCCTAGGTTACATATGTGAACCTATAATGATTCCCCAATAGGCATCGTTTCATGTAATGATAATGTTTAGCATTAAACTTAGATGTGATGTGTGCTCAGTTGAGAACACTTTTCGAATGGGTGAATCTCTGTCTACTAATAGGTTAAATGACAAAATTGTGAGACTTGATATGGAATGGGTCAAAATAGACAATACCACGAGTGGGTTAATATGAAATATCATGTTATAGCGTTAAAGAGACTCCCTCCAATATGTGTGCGATACGGTGAAGAACCACGTGGAAACCATTGGGTTTGTAATGACTTGGCTCGAAGAGGGGCTAAAATGATTACTAGGCCAAGAAAGCCTATACAAGGAGCTGATCCTAGTAGACTTCTAAGATGGTGAATGGGTTATGAGTGAACATTACTGCACATCGAGTAGAAGGAGAGCGCTCATGGATGATATATGCGAACCTAGAATAAACTCACTAGAGATTTCTGTTTTAGTAACAACAACTTTTAGATTAGAACTCCAATATTAAGTGTGCTCAGATAGATAAGCACACTATCGAAATAGGTAGCCTCTTAGGAAAGTGTTTGCCTATACGTCAAATAACGAAACCATGAGGTTCGGTATGGATTAGGCAAAGAGAGCAAAATATCAAGTGAATAAGTCTAGGAATGTCAGATAATACAATTAATTTTTATTTTTTTTGGTGGGATATACAATTAAAGTTCATTAGGAATTTCTTGATTAGGTTGGATTGGGCCTTTTCATATTAGACCTTTGCCCGAGCCCTCCAATTATTGAAAACGAGAACTAAAGCACCGTGCTCGAGACATGAATTCCCAATTATCGTCAGGCAGTGGAGTTAATAAAATCCACCTTTTTTGGTCGGACGATGAATACGATCCAAGTCCTCTTTTCCACACAATTGCATCGCCGCGCAAACCATGTTTGCACTCAGACGAAGTAAATGTAAATGATCGAGTTCGACCAAGTCGAAATATGTTCGAATTCAATTAAGTAACAATTGGGATGGATACCAAATGACAAGAAATCAATAATGTATTGATTGGGCTAATTGTGCGTGCTGAGAAAATGTGGAGAAGGTGCATTATATGAAATCATCGTGCTTTATTTAAACTTCCCGTCGCCTTAAATTATCACAATGTCAAATTACTAACGCTTGCCAAGTATTGTTAAAGTGCCCATTCATCATCAATCAAATCCCGAGTAAAATGCATTTGAGTAAAGCTTTAGTGTAAACATTGATTGATTTTCTGAATCCAATCACGCGACCCGATCACATCAAATGTCATAGCGTCGCATAGATTTCTATTTTTTTTCCCTCTCTCTCGCATATAACAATCTTGGTAAGATGTCTCGCATGTCATCTCCATCGATGTCTCGGGGGGCCCGCGAGTTCCGACCGTCCATTGGTGAGGCACGGTTAGAAATCTCAAGGGACATAGAGAAGAGAACACACACGGTTGACCGCTTGGTGGGCTGATGATAACGGGTCGGGTACGAATGTCCATGGACCGTTCGATGTTTTCATTTTTATTTATTTATTTATTTATTTATTTATGAACAGAACGTGAAATTTGTCGGCATAAATGGGGACTAGGGGCTTACGTGCCCTTTATCTCCGACACAATCCATGGCTCTTCCCAAGCAGTCAAAGCTTTTTCTTTTTCCTTTTTCTTTTTTTTTTCCTTTTTTTAATTGCTTTTTATATCTCGGGGATTTTCGCCGCTTCTTTTTATTTATTTATTTCCTCTTTGCAGATGGACCTTTTGTAATAATAATATATTGCTCTGGGATTGCAAAATGCTGATGTCATGCTCTTGCAGAACAGCAGAGTCTGACCCAGCATTAGTCAAGGCCTTTGTTCATCATGCTTTTTCTTTTTATATTTCGTTTGCCCTTCTTTCTTTTAACTTTTTGCGTTGAGTTTCTTTTTTTAAAATTTCTTTTGCTTGTCTACTTTTTACTACTTTTAAAATGGTCACAAACCCCGATTATTTTTTTATTGAAGGAAACTATGTAATCAGTTTAGATAGTTGAGTTACCAAAATAGACACCATTTAAAGTTATGACCAAATCACATGCTGTAAATTTTCTCAAGTCATTACACTTTTTTTTGACCACATCACATCCTCAAATTCAAACTCTTTGTTAGGGTTTTGTGATTTGGGAGTTTGGTAAATTTTGTAAATAGTGCTTGAATTTGAGGAGTGTATTTTGGAAAAGAATTATCCTATCATATCTAAAAATGCAAATTAGGGAATTTGTTTGTTCGAATAAAATAATTTTTTATGAAGTAGTTTTTTGAATTTTCGCACTCAGCCACTAGAAAATTATTTATAGTCAAAGAAAAATGAATTCCCCAACCTAGAAAAGGAAAATTATTTTCTTGAAAAATGATTTTCACAAGGCATTTTTCTTTATTATGAAGTTTTCACCAAAACAAATACACTTAAAAGTCAAGGATGAACAATGGTACTTTGGGAATTAGAGGATTTCCTAGATCGCATGTTCAAATATCATCAATACGAACATATCAAAGGTCCGAACTTTATATATTCATGAGATTTGTAAGGTGTTTCATGAGCCTCTAAATAGTTGAATCTCTACCCTTATGCTTTCGTTTATAAGAAAATGAATAGATGAATAATTTGTAGGTGGGTTTGAACTTGAGGATGGGTTTTTCAGTACTTTTCCCCATTTAAAAAAAAAACCACCATTACGCTATCCCAATGCCTTGTCTTTTGACTCGACCCAAACACAAACAAATGTTTTAAGACCCTCATGAATACGACATGCCATAACACGATGACAATGACTCGAAACTATGACAAACTAGCCTGTTTCGATTCATTTTCATGACTCGAAACTATGACAAACCAGCTTGTTTCAATTCATTTTCGGTGAAAATACTGAAATAATAATAATAACCAACATAAATGCAATGGCACAACCAACATACATGCAATGGCACGACACATATTGCCACTCTAAACTAAAAGCCCGACCCAGTGGAAGTCAACCCTACACGAACTAATCCTCAAATGTTTCCTTACCTGCCAAAAGGCTATTCAGATTTTTCTCGTATCCTAAGTCCATGCTCGGCTAACTAGGTCACCCAAAAAAAAAAAAAAAAAAAAAGGCACCACGCCTGATGATTGGCACGAGAATCATGCTCGATCTCAAGCTCGACTGTCGAGTAGTTTGACGATCGGGATCGCGGCTTGTGTCCAAGTTGTCATCTGGTTTGCTTTGCTCCAGAGGGGAAGAAGATTCTAGATTTCTTCTCTTTTGTCCTTATGCAAAATTTCATATTTTAAGTAGATCTATCGAACAAATGAGTCGGATAAAAAATAATCCCACCCAAATAGACCAATTAAACCCTTTTCTGGCCAATTATCATGTAATGCAAATTCAATGATTAATACACAATCCATCTCAACTCGTATTATTAAAATACTTTTATATTTAATCCGATATAGAAAAATTAATATTTAAATTGAGGCGAGAGTGTAAAGCGAAATGAGCGTAAAATCGAGTAAAAGCGAAAAAAAAAAAAAATAGTCACGGAAGTAAATTGAATTTGAGTATGTAAATCCACTTACACCCCCATCTGCCTTTTTCCTCACCCACCGACGAACTGAGGCTCGAGCTCGGGCACGATATCGACAGTCTGCTGATTAGATAGAGAGACAGAAGGGTTGAACACTAAAATTCAGGAGGCACGTGCAGAGGGAGACCCCGTAATGAATGCAAGGATCCCCGTTCCGTTTTCGGCACTGACCATCAAGGCGGAAGGGAAAGAGGGGTCGTCTCATCATCATCAATGAATGAAACGAGAGAAAGGGAGAGCGAGAGCGGGGCGGGGGGTGGGATGAGATGGGGGATGAGATGAGATGAGATTCGGTCGTGGGGGCGTGAGTGTGCGTGTGAGGGAGAGAGGGAATTGCGGGGAAAAGGAGACACCGATGTTGACAACTCGAGCCCCGAAGAGAAAATCGAAAATCGGAGAAATCGGAATTTCGAAAAAACAAAGAGACAGAAAAGAAAGGGCCCAGGCCTCTGACCCCTCCCCCTCCCTCCCCCTCCCTCCTCCCTCCTCTCGCACTCCATTTCCATTTCCATGCTTTTTGGCAGCCTTTTGCTCCTCTCCTCTGGCGGAATGGACCCAAGGCCGGGGCACATTGCAAGGAATTATATCGGAGCTCATGGAATCATGTGTGAAGCTCGCCACCGTCATGATCGATCATGATCGGGTGGGTTCGTGTGGGTCCAAATCCAGTCGAGAGAATTCCCCTCGTTCCGGCCTCTTCACTTGCTACCGTTGACTTGTTTAGGAAGATATCGATCGGGTTTCGCCGGGCAGCAAATGCGATCGACGAGCGTGTTTCGAAAACTGGACACGCTTTGAATCGGCCGGCGGAGACCCTCGAACCGGGCCTGACTTGTTTTCACGCATCGAGAGGAAGGAAAGAGTAAAGGTCAGACAGCATGATCTTATTTACTTTTTTTTTTTTTTTTTTTACAGCAATCTTATTCACTTACTTGACGAAGAGAGATGGGATCGCCATGATAGTTTCTTAAAATAATATGGGAAATGCTACTTCAATTTAATTAAAGAAGTATTTTCATTTAGTCACTTAAAAGTAACATAAGAAGTTTTAAAAGATATTTGCCAAAAAAATAGTTTAAAATATAAAATCCTCAACATTTTTCACGAGATCCTTGTGGGCGGCAGCTCAGTTGTAAAATGGTTGCTTATCTTTCTTTGTAAGGTCACAAATTCAAAAGAAGCAAAAATTTGGGTTATGCGCTATTTAGAGAGAATGGTTGTAACTTTCTTGAATCCACAAATTTGGTAACTTGAATTTTCTCAAATGACCACTTTAGAAATGTTGAAATTGGGGAGAAAATGGACGAACATGAATAGACAAATGAGAAAAAGGGATAGGGACTTAGTGCTTGCTCTTCTAGGTCTTCAAGGAAGTTGAAAGGGCATCAATTCTTCTATATTAATGGCCGCAAATCTTTAAGTATGTAGATTTTAAAAGCTCCAACTCTTCAAGGATGGATTAAAAAGTCTTCTGGGTTTTCGAGGGGTTCGAACTCTTCATGGTTCAAGGGAATTGCACTAAGCAAATTTTATTAATCAAATTAGGTGTTTGTGCTACAGATAACCTTTTATAGCAAAACAAAAGAAAAGCAAAAGAATAAAGTCAAGTCTAGAAACTATAAATTATTTGAGTACTTAGAGATTAGAAAACTTAGAAACTAGGAGTTATTAAAAGCTATTAAAACCAAAAGCTATAAGTTTTTTTTCCTCTTTTCGCTATATTCCTTCGGTGGTCCGAGGCCTCAGCCATGGGTAGTAGTATTCGCTAACCACATCTGCAGGATGCCCTTATCGAACCTTGTGGGCCCTCGCCGAGACCCCGGACTTGTGTCACATTAGTTTTGGTAGTGCCACGTAATATGACCAGTGTCCACATCAATGATTTATGGCCAAATTTGGAAGGATTATTTTGACAAATATTCAAAAGGTTTAAGATCAAATTAGTCAAATTAACAAGTTGAGGATGGAATAGGCCATTATATAGTAAGTTTAGAACCTTTTGGACAATTTGTCTCTATAATAGTTTTTTTTTTTTTTTTTTTTTTGTCTATCTTATCTCTAGCTCTCCTCTCACTCTGACTTTTGCTTTAACTATTTGTAGAGTGCAGGAGTCGAACCCCGCACCTATTGTGACATCCTGATTTTCAACCCTGTTTTCGATAAAATGAAATGGGCTTTTTATCAACGCGCCTATAGTCTTTTTCTCTGAACTGATCACTCACGAGATAACTAATCTATCAGATGAAGCTGTTCAGGAATCTAAATGCAACAGATTTGAAAATTCGACCAGAAATCGACTATTCGACCATGCTAATCTACAAGGGTCAATAAGGCACCGTCAAAATCGATGAGAGACCGGAGATAGGTCAATTCGACAGAGGCGTGTGATTAAAGTGTGGGTGATTCCATTTAATTGTAAAATTTCTATCGAATGGCACTAAACCGATTTTTCTGTTGTTTCTATACCCTGCGCCTGTATTTAAAATCTTGAGATTTTCACGACAATTGAGAGTCGCTTATGAGTCGAAGATGCACAATGTGACTTGAAAATAATTGACCACAGGTCAACTGCACTAAAAATTCATAAAAGCTACCGGGTAGATTAGGTTACGCTAAAATTGCGTCTAGTTGAAATTAACAACAAAATTGAACCCGATTTCAAAAATTGAAAGTTCTGTCATGTCACGATTTATTTAAGGAACGTCAACTCATCTTCCGAAGAATTTTCGGCAAGTTCGGATTTTCGACGAGAAATCAGGACAATATTGGACTGGGAAATTAAGAGGGCCGTTTTTGTGTGGATTTTTTACATTCAAGGTGGATCTCTTGGCAATGAAAAATGTGAAATTTGAGGTGGGCATCTACCATGACATTTTGGCTTTGGAATTAAGTCTAGTTGGAGAGGATTTGAGTTGAATTGGAAGGGAAATGTTCAAAATTCATTGGCCAAGGTGGGGTGCAACATTTAGACTACTTTGGTGGCTTGTTGAGGAAGTTTGTGAAGGGAAAATGGGCTAAGGATCAAATGTAGACTTTGGGGGCTTGATACTTGAGTGTTCTTGATATTTTGGTGAGCATTGAAGGCTTGGTCCCCTCCTTTCTAGCTGTAGCCTCATCTTCTTCCTCTTCCTCAACTTTCCTCTCCATTGTTGCTGAAAATTGAAGCAAAGAACCAGAGGAAGCTGAGCCAACAGTTGCCATCAACCGCTAAAGCCGCTACCGCCCGAGCATGCCCGCCGGAGTCGTCGCGCCATCCCTCGCACCCACACCCGTCGCTCGCACGTCCAGGCAGTCGTTCGCCATCTGCCAGGCCACCGTCCCGAGCCGTCGAGCCTCCTCCGCGGTCGATCCACCGCCTTTGCCCATCCTCGACCCCACCTGGTTCCACCGTGCCACCTCCCGCGCTAGCCCAGCTCATTTAAGCCATGAAGCCCTTCGGTCCAGCCTTTAGACAGAACCGAAGGCCCAGCTCTAGTAATGAGCTGTTGGGCCATTTTTCGGGCCCTTCTGAACCCCGGTTGGGCGTCACCGTAGGCTTGTGTCTCGCTCACTATCATCGTGAACTCACTAGCTCGCTAATTCGGTAAGTTTACTTGCTAAACCTTGCTTATGTGGTTAATTATGCTTAGGGGATAATTAGATTAGCTTAAGATTAGTTTAGGTGGTTAGTTTAGATTAATTAGTGGTTTAGTTGCTTAATTAGGCTAATTAGATTAGATTAGTTAAGGGTTCATTAGATTGTATTATTTAATTAGTATGGTGCATTATTTTTCTAGGTCCAATTAGGTGGTTAGATTAGCATATTTAGCTTAATTAGGCATTTATTTAATTAATTTGCATTTATTTAATTAATTTTGTAATTTATTTAATCATTTAATATTTTTCGGAAATTATATTGGGATAGCCGGTCACTGGAATTTCGTGCTAATTGTCGTGGTGTGATTAGTTTATGCAATTGAGTGCTAATTTGTGCAATTGAGCGATGATTGTTGATTTTCGCTTATTATTTCAAAACTATGAAATTTTGGTATTTAATTAGAAAATACCGAGTGTCGGGTTTTGACACCAAAAATATTTTTAAGTACTATCAATAGTGGGATTTTTAAAAGGAATGATATCGATTTTTATGGTTCGATCTGGCCGTATACCCACACACGATTATTTTACCGAGTGTTTTTAATACGAAGAAAATAAGCCAAACACATTATCTTAATTGAGGCATTTGAGTGCAAAGCACAATGTCCTTGACCGGGATTGAATGATCATGTGATGGTTATGAGAACTCGTCCCCGATGTGCGTCAGGTGGACAATACTGCTATATGAAATGCCTCTAACAACGGATGCTGGATCGCAATAGAGGCCGAATTGAAGCTCATTCAGGAATGCCATCTAGAAGTAGACATTGACGTGCTCAAGGGATAAGACGATGCCTGGTTACACCGGAAGACCGATGTGCGTTGGGTAGATCATGCCTATGAGGGCAGTAATCAATTGGAACACATGAATGATTGGGATAAACGCGCCTAATTATGGGACAAAATTGTGTGGCATGAAATGTGACGTGTCATAGTGATTTGGCCTTATAATCGGGACATTTGTGATTGATTGAGATATGAGTGAGACGTTCTAATTGATGTGTGCATTTACTATATGCATCTGTGATATGAATTGTACAGACGTGTAGGAAGGAACTAAGACAAGGTGAGTCTTTGTAATGTGTGGTTAGATTGCCTCTAGGCGTATTCCTTTATAATCAGGGTTTAGGGCGTGAACTCGCTGAGACATTGTCTCACCCCGTAATGGGCTTAATCTTTGCAGGTCCTTAGATGGAGGCGAGGCCGGTTTGTTTTGGACAGCCGAGGGGGTATAGCGAGCAGAGGACCGACGTTCATGTCCCCGAGAGCCCCTAGCTCCATGAGCTCATCGTGACCACTATCTTGGTCAATGAGGGCCTACCACAATGGGTACCTCATCAATTCAGGGCATGGTTTCGTCATGGGCCTAACGGGGAATGAGAAAGTCCCCTACAAGGTTTCGACGTCCCCACCATTGCGATCAACGCCGCTGCAGGCGAGGGGGTAGCTGACCCACCTGACGGTGGCGTGGTAGACCCGGATCCCATATAGATAGGGTCCGGGGTAGGGTTAGCTAGGTAGCCCTTTTTGAAGGCTTTGACCTTTGTATATAACTGGTAGGCTGACCTTGGTTGTCTATAAAAGTATGTTTGGTTTGAAATTGCTGTCCTGTTTTTCTATCCCATGTTTGTATTGTCTGGGAATTGTTTATTATGCTTCCGCATGTACAATAAAACGAATGGGTCGGCGACGCATCCTGGGACGTTGCAATTTTATCAACCACCGAATGATGTATGCGCGCTCGAGATTCAGGGCGTGACACCTATGATACTAGTGTTCCTAGCCCCCATAATCCCTTTACCAATAGGACCGCATGATGCCTATATATTAGTTTAGACTGCTAAGGATACTTATAAAGCCAATTCACATAAAAAAAATGAATAATGGCATATTTAGAAGAGTCACCTACTTAAAATAGAAATCCTTGCGTTTCCAAAGCGCAATTATTGACCATTAACAATTGTCCTAGGGCTCTCTTTAACATTTTTCAAGAAAATAATACATGCACCGGATATATTTATATGTTATCAAAACATATTTAAAATTAGCTCAGACTCCGTAAAATTAACAAGGAATACATCAAATTTGGTGGGAGATTAAAGTGAACTAGTACAAATGATTGAAGCAGTATAAATTAATAAGACGAGACATGCTCTAACAGCAAGATTCCTTCTATTTTCTAGAAATTTCGTGTTTTTCACGAGATTACTCTCGAAGACTAATCTTTTTGCGATAAGATAAGGATGCAATTGAAGTCGCCATCAATGAACATCGCCTTTCCCATTCCTCGCTAGACCCTCAAAGCTGGGGACCTCGGATTAGTAGTTGTCATAACCAGGATTAGGGACTACAAAGAAAGACTTCTCCTTTAAGCATATGCCGAACCTTAGCATTGCAGCCTTTTTTGTCTCCTACAAAATGGAACGTGTCATGTGTAAAGTTGGAGGCAGAAACCTTGGCGTGGATGGTACTAAACCAAGATTGCAAAGTTTAAAAAAGCTAAATGCTATCCTAGAATAGCACAAGGATGATGATCTCTTGTCATTGAAGTTTCGATTGTTTAAGTAAATAGGCAGGGCCCTTTCCTGTCGTTTCTATTTGGATCCAGAAGAGTGATCAAGGTTGAACAAAAACGGCATGCGAATTTTAGGATCCGTCTATTTCCTGAAAAATGATTGTTTGTATCGTTTGAAATAATTAATTAATGAAAATTATTTTCGTTATCAATAACCATTTATGTCTGAACATTTTCACAAACATTAAAAGATTTTTTCCATTCTTTCATCTCAATAAGCCATACAACCAATGTTTTTTGGAAAATATTTTCTAATATATATTTTTGCAAAAACAAATGAATCGGATAAATACAAACATATCAGTTTCTGTTTGTGCCCTAGCTATAAAGCTGTGTGGGCATGCATGCGGTGTCACATCGCTTATCTTATAGCCAAAGATTCTCAAGATGTATTAGTGGACAGGTTAAAGAAGCATCTGCCAAAGTGAGGTTTCCCCATTGCTGCATGGGGACAAAAGGATGCAAATTCTGCTGCGGAGGGGACGAAACAGTGGAGTGAGAAATTAGGGCAAAAGAAATGACATGATCGACATCGAGATAATGTATCTTAAATTCATTAATAAGAACCAGTCATGACTCATAAATTCAATTGTGAGTGTCGGAAAATATTAAGAGGTGATGGTTTAGGATCCATTTGATAATATTTCGATTTTTCTAGTTATTCTATTCTTTTGTTCACGAGATAGAAAAAGAACAGAAAACCATTTGGTACCATTAGTTAATTTTTTCTATTCCTCATAATAGAAAAGTGGCCCGGGAATAAATTTGGAATAGAAATAAGAAGTATAAAAAAAATAGCTTATTATTTCCAGAAAAATTTCTAAAATAAGTGATTTTCCTTCTTTTCTTTATTTGCATTTCTTCTTCTTTCTCTTCCAAGCGGTCACTGGAGTCTCGCCGCTCGCCATCCGCCACCCCTTACATGCCACTGGATGCCCCCCCAGCCTGTCGCCACCTGGCAATCAGCTAGAGGAGGAAGAAGAAGAGAGGAAAAAAAGAAAAATCTCAAAAATTATTAAAAAATTAAAAGAAATTCTACATCACGGAAAGAACTCATCAATTATAACAAATCCATTATTGTTCTTTTTCTACTTCGGGAATAGAATTTTTATACAGTTACCAAATACATTGTTTTACTCATAAACAATTCCAGAAAATAAAAATAGAAAATAACTATTTCTAAGGGAAATTATTCCTGAAAGTAGAAATATTACTGAACGCACTCTTAGGTGCTCGACGGTAGACATTGGACCTGATCGATGAGCAAGGCTAAACCAGCCCATAATTAAAAATATCTAGAGTTTCACATAGAATTGACCAGACCCGAGCGGGCCAAGTTGGTCAGGCCATGCCAGAAGAGGGAATTGCTTGCCCGGACACGTCTCTTTATCCTTTTCGACCAACTGGACCTAAATGGACCTAGGAGGGCCTGTTACACTGCCGGCCCGATGATCACCTCTACGATCGAGTCGAATCCTACACAAAACTGCCCGGGTCATTCACAATTTGGTCAATGAAGTGGGTATGTGTGGGCCGGACTGTGTACCGGGCTTAAAAGTCCTTGGCAGGTGACGGGCCTGAGAGAGCGAAGTCTATATGGACGGGCTCGGTAGCAAGGAGCTCCGGCTTTATCGCAGAACAGCCGGTTGACCTGCTTGCGCTCCTAATCCACAGGACCTAAGTTCTCTCCATTGCCGCAAAAGACGTCGAAGAATGAAGCCTGCGTTGTTGGCTCGATGATGGGCCAATTTGCTGGATTCATGAATCGGATCTGTAGAAAACTTGTTTCTGCCGCGGCCTGTTAGTGCAGAACTTCGTCTCGACCTTTGTCTCCCGAAGGCCCAAGTAATCTTTTTCTGCTTCCTCTAGTTGGTTAAGAAGCCTGCGCGTGCCACACGAGGCCCATTTCCCAAACCATTTGGCCCATTTCACTAGGGTTTGATTTGAACCACAATACGATTCAGAGAGAGAGAGAGAGAGAGAGAGAGAGAGAAGAAAGGAGAGATAGCATTGGGGATCATGCAAGGGTTTCCAGATTAGATTTACACGAGAGAGTTCAACGGGTGATGCGGGTCATGTCGCTGGCAATAACGCCCTTATCCGGCAGCAGCGTAGCCTCACTCTCTTGATAATAGGGAGGTCCGCCTATAAAGATAAGACAAGAGTCGAAAGCTCAAAACAACCTTGTATTTCATCCCTAAACTTTCAATGGGAGGAGGCTGGATTCTCCTTTACTCCTTTTTTTTTTTTGTTGGAGTTCCAGCCTCCTGTTGCCACATTGATTATTCCTATCATAACCAAATTCCTAATTTCTCGTTGAAATCAAGGGTTGTGTAAGGCTTGAAAATGCATTTGGTTCAGTATTTTGAAAACCCTCGAGAAATTTTAGGGTGTTTGGCAACCAATCTCAAAGGGTTTTGAAATGAAAGTTAGTATTGAGAAGGTTAAAAGCTCAAAACTAGTGAGGGTCCACATTGAACTTTCAATTTGAACAAAATGCTATTTCTAGACAATTTTCTTTGCATTTTACCCTCACTAGCTTTCTCATATACCCATCTTGCCCTCACTATTTTTAGGTTTGTGCTTGGTTGTCAACACTAGTGATGTGTGACATCGGCAGCAAGAGCTTAGGCCTTGTCACTTGGGGTCGCCCTACCTTGGTGAGGGTCACCTGGGGTTTCACGACCTAAGGCCTCATTGCCTAGCTCCCTAAGGTCATAACCACTGCTAGGCTTGCTTGCAATATGAGCCCTTCATCGGCAGCAAACAATTTGATTTAAAAAAAAAAAAAATATTTCAACCAACACCCTTTGCAATTTTTTTTTTTTTTTTTTTTTTTTTGCACTATCAAACGCAATTTACAATAGATTTTGACATTCGGTATTTGTATGGCTTTCAAAGTCCATTTCTAAAGTCAAGCCAGACAAGAAACTGGGCGGACTCGGTTTCGCAACCTAGTGGATTTCAATAAAGCCATGTTGGGTAAACAGGCCTGGTGTTTAATATAGCAACCGACTTCTTTATGGGCCACATTATTCAAAGGCTTATATTTCCACTCTCACGACTTCTTAACGGCACCAAAGAGTACTAAATCTTCCTGGGGCTGGCAGAGCTTCCTCGTTGGCAAGGACTCTGTTCTATCCCAGCTACACTGGTCAGTGGGCGACGGAACACAAATTCAAATCAGAGAGGATTGCTGGCTACCTAATGGCAAAATAGGAGGCACCCATGCTTCACAAGAACCTCAAAGAGTTGCTGATGGAACATCTCCTTGCTGGAACGATACTTTGACAACGAAACTACTGGCGAAATTCTAAGAATACCCATCAGACCTGAGTACACACCAGATAAGGTTGTGCCTACAGCAGTATTAGGCAAGCAACCACTTCTCAGGCTCCACACAGAGCGTCCTCTTCTTATCAACCTCTGCAACAACTATGGAACAACATTTGGAAACTCCAGATTGCCCCCAAACTCAAACACTTTCTATGGTCTTTATGCCAGAACGCTTTGCCAACTAAAGAGAACCTTTTTCGCAGGAAAATCAGCTCAACCCCTATATGTACTCTATGCTCTACCAAGCAAAACGAAACTTCGGAACCTCTTTTTATGCTGCCCTTGGACTTCACAGGTTTGGTCTCATCACCAAATTTGTATCCCTATCAACCTAGTA